>JASUAB010000012.1:21190000-21815000 GCA_037013595.1 Dicorynia guianensis | reverse complement strand
GCACAAACATATGGTTGAGTCAAAACGAGTCCCGATGCGAGGCGCAAATGATAAGGGTGAGTAAACCGAGGCCCGACTCGTGGTGCAACTGCTATGGTTGAGTCAAACAAGGCCCGACTTAGGGCACAAATCATAAGGGTGAGTCAAATGAGGCCCGACTCGAGGCGCAAATGATATGGTTAAGTCAAACGAGGCCTGACTTGAGGCACAAATGATATGGTTGAGTCAAACGAGGCCCCACTCAAGGCACAAATAATATGGTTCAGTCACAAGAGGCCCGACTCGAGGCACAATTGATATGGGTGAGTCAAATGAGGCCCGACTCGAGGCACAAGCGATATGGTTGAGTCAAACGAGGCTCAACTCGAGGCGCAAATGATATACTTGAGTCAAACAAGACCGAACTTGAGGCACAAATGATATGGGTGAGTAAAACGAGGCCCGACTCGAGGTGCAATCATATGGGTGAGTCAAACGAGGCTCGACTCAAGACGCAAATTATATGGTTGAGTCAAACGCAGCTTAAATCAATGCGAAAATTATAAGGGTGAGTCAAACGAGGCCCAACTCGAGGCACAAATGATTCGGTTAAGTCAAACGATGCCTGCCTCGAGGTGTAAATGACATGGATGAGTCAAACAAGGCCGAACTCGAGGCACAAAAGATATAGGCAAGTCAAACGAGGCCCGACTTGAGGTGCAATCATATGGGTGGGTCAAACAAGGCCCGACTCGAGGCGCAAATGAAATGGTTGAGTCAAACGAGGGTTAACTTGAGGTACAAATGATAAGAGTGAGTCAAACGAGGCCTAAGTCGAGGCAGAAATGATATGGTTGAGTCAAATGAGGCCTGCCTTGATGCGTAAATCACACGTGTGACTCAAACGAGGCCTGACTCAAGGTGCAAATGATATGGTTGAGTTAAACAAGGCTCGAGACTTGGCTCAAGGCACAAACATATGGTTGAGTCAAAACGAGTCCTGACTCGAGGCGCAAATGGTAAGGGTGAGTCAACCGAGGCCCAACTCGTGGTGCAACTGATATGGTTGAGTCAAACAAGGCCCGACTTAGGGCACAAATCATAAGGGTGAGTCAAATGAGGCCCGACTCGAGGCGTAAATGATATGGTTGAGTCAAACGAGGCCCGACTTGAGACACAAATTATATAGCTGAGTCAAACGAGGCCCCACTCAAGGCGCAAATAATATGGTTCAGTCAAAAGAGGCCCGACTCGAGGCACAATTGATGTGGGTGAGTCAAATGAGGCCCGACTCGAGTTGCAAGCGATATGGTTGAGTCAAATGAGGCTCAACTTGGGATGCAAATGATATACTTGAGTCAAACGAGACTAAACTCGAGGCACAAATGATATGGGCGAGTAAAACAAGGCCCGACTCGAGGTGCAATCATATGGGTGAGTCAAACAAGGCTCAACTCAAGACGTAAATGATATGGTTGAGTCAAACGCAGCTTAAATCGATGCGTAAATGATAAGGGTGAGTCAAACAAGGCCCAACTCGAGGCGCAGATGAAATGGTTGAGTCAAACGAGGGTTAACTTGAGGCACAAATGATAAGGGTGAGTCAAACGAGGCCTAACTCGAGGCAGAAATGATATGGTTGAGTCAAACGAGGCCTGTCTTGATGCGTAAGTCACATTTATGAGTCAAACGAAGCCCAACACGAGATGTAACCACATGGGTGAGTCAAACGAGGCCCGACTCGATACGCAAATGATATGGGTGAGTCCAATAAGGCCCCGTCTTGAGGTGCAAATGATATGGTTATGTCAAACAAGGCCTGACTTCAGGCGCAAATGATATGGGTGAGTCAAACAAGGCCCGACTTGAGGCACAAATAATATGGTTGAGACAAACAAGGCTCAACTCGAGGCACAAATGATAAGGGTAAGTTCAACAAGTCTCGACACGAGGCTCAATTGAAATGGTTGAGTCAAACGAGGCCCAACTTGAGGCACAAATGATATGGTTGAGCCAAACGAGGCCCGACGTGAGGCACAAATGATATGGGTGAGTCAAACGAGGCCCGACTCGATGCGCAAATGATATGGTTGAGTGAAATGCAGCCCGACTCGAGGCACATATGATAAGGGTGAGTCAAACGAGGCTCGGCCCGAGGCGCAAACATATGGGTGAGTCAAAATGAGGCCCGACTCTAGGGGCAATTTATATTTATGAGTCAAACCAGGCCTAACTTGAGGAACAAATCATAAGGGTGAGTCAAATGAGACTGGACTCGAGGTACGAAGACATGAGTGAGACAAACGAGGCCCAAATTAAGGCACAAATGATATGGTTAAGTCAAACGAGGCCTGACTCGAGTCACAAATGACATGGGTGAGTTGAACAAGGCCCGACTCGAGGTGCAAACATATGGGTAAGTCAAACAAGGTGGCACAAGGTGCAAACATATGGGTGAGTCAAAACGAGGCCCGACTCAAGGTGCAAATCATATGGTTATGTCAAATAAGGCCTAACTCGAGGCACAAATGACAAGGGTGTGTAAAATGAGGCCCGACTCGAGGTGTAAACACATGTGTGAGTCAAACGAGGCCTGACTAAATACACAAATGATATGGGTAAGTCCAACAAGGCCCGACTCGAGGCACAAATGATATGGATGAGTCATACGAGGCCCGACTTGAGGCACAAATGATATGGGTGAGTCAAAGGAGACCCGACTCGATGCGCAAATGATATGGTTGAGTGAAACGCAGCCCGGCTCGAGGCACAAATGATAAGGGTGAGTCAAATGAGGCCTGGCCTGAGGCGCAAACATATGGGTGAGTCAATATGAGGCCCGACTCTAGGCGCAAATGATATTGTTGAGCCAAACCATGCCCGACTTGAGGCACAAATCATAAGGGTGAGTCAAATGAGGCTCGACTCGAGGCACAAAGACATGAATGAGACAAACGAGGCTCAAATCAAGACGCAAATGATATGGTTGTGTCAAACGAGGCCTGACTAGAGGCGCAAATGATAAGGGTGAGTCAAATGAGGCCTGGCTCGAGGCACAACTAATATGGGTGAGTCAAACAAGGCCCAACTCGAGGCACAAATGATATAGTTTAGTTAAATGAGGCCCGACTTAAGGCGCAGATAATATGGTTGAGTCAAACGAGACCCAACTTGAGGCGTAAATGATAAGGGTAAGTCAAATGAGTCCCGACTCGAGGCACAAATGATATAGGTGAGTCAAACAAGGCTCGACTTAAGGCACAAATAAAATGGTTAAGTCAAAAGAGGCCTGACTTGAGGAACAAATAATCTGGTTAAGTCAAACGAAGCTCGACCTGAGGCACAACTGATACGGTGGAGTCAAATGAGGCTTGACTCACGGTGCAAATAAGAAGGTTAAGTCAAATAAGGCTCGACTCGAGGCGCAAGTGATATGGGTGAGTCAAACGAGGACCTACTCAATGCGTAAATGATATGGGTGAGTCAAACGAGGCCTGACTCGAGGCACAAATGTTAAGCGTAAGTCAATTGAGGCCTAACCCGAGGCACAAATGAAATAGGTGAGTCAAACGAGGCCCGACTCGAGGCACAAATGATATGGATGAGTCAAACAAGGCCCGACTTGAGGTGCAAATGATATGGTTAAGTCAAACATAGCCTGACTCGAGTCACAAATGGCATTGGTGAGTCGAATGAAGCCCGACTCAAGGTGCAAACATATAGGGAAGTCAAACGAGGCCCGACACGAGGCGTAAACATATGGGTGAGTCAAAACGAGGCCCGACTCAAGGTGCAAATCATATGGTTGAGTCAAACGAGGCCTGACTCGAGGTGCAAATGACAGGGGTGTGTGAAATAAGGCCCAACTCGAGGCACAAACATATGGGTGAGTCAAACGAGGCCCAGCTCGATATGGTTAAGTCAAACAAGGCCCGACTTGAGGCACAAATGAAATGGTTAAGTCAAACGAGGCCTGACTTGAGGCCTACATGATATGGGTAAGTCAAACGAGGCCTGACTCGATGTACAAATGATATGGTTGAGTGAAATGTGGCTTGACTCGAGGCACATATGATTAAGGTGAGTCAAATAAGGCCCGGCCTGAGGCGCAAACAATGGTTGAGTCAAAATGAGGCCCGCCTCTAGGCGTAAATGATATTGTTGGGTCAAACCAGGCTCAACTTGAGGCACAAATCATAAGGGTTAGTTAAATGAGGCTCGACTCGAGGCGTAAAGACATGGGTGAGACAAATGTGTCCTAAGTCGAGGCACAAATGATATGGTCGTGTCAAACGAGGCCTGACTAGAGGCGCAAATGATAAGGGTGAGTCAAATGAGGCTCAGCTCGAGGCACAAATGATATGGGTGAGTCATACAATGCCCTACTCAATGCGTAAATGATATGGGTGAGTCAAACGAGGCCCGACTAGAGACACAAATGATATGGGTGGGTCAAAGGAGGCCGGACTTATGGCGCAAATGATATGAGTATGTCAAATGAGGCCCAACTCGAGGCACAAATGTTAAGGGTAAGTCAACCAAGGCCTAACTTGAGGCGCAAATGATATAGGTGAGTCAAACGAGACCTGACTCAAGGCACAAATGATATGGCTGAGTCAAACGAGGCCCGACTTGAGAAGCAAATGATATGGTTGAGTCAAACGAGGCCTGACCTGAGTCACAAATGACATGGGTGAGTTGAACAAGGCCCAACTCGAGGTATAAACATATTGGTAAGTCAAACGAGGCCCGGCACGAGGCGCAAACATATGGGTGAGTCAAAACGAGGCCCAACTTAAGGCACATATGACATGGGTGAGTCAAACGAGGCCTGACTTGATGCGCAAATGATATGGTTGAGTGAAACGCAGCCCGACTCGAGGCACATATGATAAGGGTGAGTGAAATGAGGCCCGGCCCGAGGTGTAAACATATGTGTGAGTCAAAATAAGGCCCGACTCTAGGTGCAAATAATATTGTTGAGTCAAACCAGGCCCGACTTAAGGCACAAATCATAAGGGTGAGTCAAATGAGGCTCAACTCTAGGTGCAAAGACATGGGTGAGACAAACGAGGCCCAAATCGAGGCACAAATGATATGGTTGTGTCAAACGAGGCCTGACTAGAGGTGCAAATGATAAGGGTAAGTCAAATGAGGCCCTACTCGATGGGTAAATGATATGGGTGAATCAAACAAGGTCCGACTAGAGGCGTAAATGATATAGGTGAGTCAAATGAGGCTTGACTTGTGGCGCAAATGATATAGGTAAGTCAAACAAGGCCCGATTAGAGGCACAAATGATATAGGTGAGACAAACGAGGCCCGACTCGAGGAACAAATGATATGGTTAAGTCAAACAAGGCCTGACTTGAGGCGCAAATGATATGTTGAGTCAAACGATGCCTGACTCGAGTCTCAAATGACATGGGTGAGTCGAATGAGGCCCGACTTGAGGTGTAATCATATGGGTAAGTCAAACAGGGCCCAGTATGAGGCACAAACATATGGGTGAGTCAAAACGAGGCCCGACTCGAGGTGCAAATCATATGGTTGATTCAAACGAGGCCTAACTCAAGGCGCAAATGACAAGGGTGTGTGAAATGAGGTCCAACACGAGGGGCAAACATATGAGTGACTCAAACGAGTCCCAACTCGAGGCATAAACGATATAGTTGAGTCAAATGAGGCCCAACTTGAGGCACAAATGAAATGGTTAAGTCAAACGAGGCCTGACTTCAGGCCCAAATGATATGGGTGAGTCAAACGAGGCCCGACTCGATGTGCAAATGATATGGTTGAGTGAAACACAGCCCGACTTGAGGCACATATGATTAGGGTGAGTCAAATAAGGTCCGGCTTGAGGCGCAAACATATGGGTGAGTCAAAATGAGGCCCGCCTCATGGCAGAAATGATATTGTTGGGTCAAACCAGGCCTAACTTGATGCACAAATCATAAGGGTGAGTTAAATGAGGCTCGACTCGAGGCGCAAAGACATGGGTAAGACAAATGAGGCCCAAATCAAGGCACAAATGATATGGTTGTGTCAAACGAGGCTTGACGAGAGGTGCAAATGATAAGGGTGAGTCAAATGAGGCCCAGCTCGAGGCACAAATGATATGGGTAAGTCATACGAGGCCCTACTCGATGTGTAAATGATATGGGTGAGTCAAACGAGGCCCGACTCGAGGCACAAATGTTAAGGGTAAGTCAACCAAGGCCTAACTCGAGACGCAAATGATATAGGTGAGTCAAACGAGACCCGACTCGAGGCACAAATGATATGGTTGAGTCAAACAAGGCCCGACTTGAGAAGCAAATGATATGGTTGAGTCAAACGAGGCTTGACTCGAGTCACAAATGACGTGGATGAGTCGAACGAGGCCCGACTCGAGGTACAAACATATTGGTAAGTCAAACGAGGCCCGGCATGAGGCACAAACATGTGGGTGAGTCAAAACGGGGCCCAACTCAATGCGCAAATGATATGGTTGAGTGAAACGCGACCCGACTCGAGGCACATATGATAAGGGTGAGTAAAATGAGGCCCGACTCAAGGTGCAAACATATGTGTGAGTCAAAATGAGGCCCGACTCTAAGCGCAAATAATATTGTTGAGTCAAATGAGGCCCGACTTAAGGCACAAATCATAAGGGTGAGTCAAATAAGGCTCGACTCTAGGCGCGAAGACATGGGTGAGACAAATGAGGCCCAAATCGAGGCACAAATGATATGGTTGTGTCAAACGAGGCCTAACTAGAGGTACAAATGATAAGCGTAAGTCAAACGAGGCCCTACTCAATGTGTAAATGATATGGGTGAGTCAAACGAGGCCTAACTAGAGGCGCAAATGATATAGGTGAGTCAAATAAGGCCCGACTTGTGGCGCAAATGATATAGGTGAGTCAAACAAGGCCCAACTAGAGGCGCAAATGATAAAGGTGAGTCAAACGAGGCCTGACTCGAGGCACAAATGATATGGTTGAGCCAAACGAGGCCCGACTTGAGGCGCAAATGATATGGTTAAGTCAAACGAGGCCTGACTCGAGTCACAAATGACATGGGTGAGTCGAACGAGGCCCGACTCGAGGTGCAAACATGTGGGTAAGTCAAATGAGGCACGCCTCGAGGTGCAAACATATGGGTGAGTGAAAACGAGGCCCGACTTGAGGAGCAAATGATATGGGTAAGTCAAATGAGGACCAACTCAAGGCATAAATGATAAGGGTAAGTCAAATGAGGCCCAACTTGAGGCACAAATGAAATGGTTGAGTCAAATGAGGCTCGACTTGTGGCGCCAATAATCTGGTTAAGTTAAACAAAGCTTGACTTGAGGCATAACTGATATAGTAGAGTCAAACGAGGTCTAACTCTAGGTGTAAATGATATGGGTGAGTCAAAATGATGTCCGACTCTAGGTGCAAATGATGTTGTTGAGTCAACTGAGGCTCAACTCAAGGCACAAATGATAAGGGTGATTCAAGTGAGGCCCGACTCGAGGCACAAAGACATGGATGAGTCAAACGAGGACTAACTCGAGGCACAAATGATATGGTTGAGTCAAACGAGGCCTGACTAGAGGCGCAAATGATAAGGGTGAGTCAAATAAGGCCCAGCTCAAGGCGCAAATGATATGGGTGAGTCAAACGAGGCCCAACTCAAGGCACAAATGATATGGTTGAGTCAAATGATGCCCGACTCAAGGCACAAACATATGGGAGAGTCAAACGAGGCCTGACTCAAGGTGTAAATTATAAGGGTGAGTCAAATAAGGCCCAACTCGAGGCACATATGATTCAGGTGAGTCAAACGAGGCCTAACTCGAGACATAAATAATATGGTTGAGCCAAACGAGGCCCGACTCAACGCGCATAAGATATGGGTCAGTCAAACGAGGCTTGACTCGAGGCACAAATGATATGGTTGAGTCAAATGATGCTCGACTCGCAGCGCAAATGATATGGTTGAGTCAAACGAGGCCGAACTCGAGGCATAAATGATATGGATGAGTCAAACGAGGCTCGACTCAAGGCGCAATCATATAGGCGAGTCAAACGAGGCCCAACTCATGGCTTAAGTGATATGGTTGAGTCAAATGTAGCTTGACTAGAGCTGCAAATGATAAGTGTGACTCAAACGAAGCTTGACTCGAGGTGTAACTGATATGGTTGAGTCAATCAAGGCCCGACTTGAGGTGCAAATGAGAAGGGTGAATCAAACGAGGGCCAACTCGATGCACAAATGATATGGGTGAGTCAAATGAGGCTCGAGTCAAGGCACAAATGATATGGTTAAGTCAAACGAGGCCCGACTCAAGGTGCAAACATATGGGTAAGTCAAACAGACTCGGCTCGAGGCGGAAACATATGGGTGAGTCCAAATGAGGCCCGACTCGAGGCGTAAATGATATAGTTGAATCAAATGAGGCCCGACTCGAGAATGATAAGGTTAAGTTAAACAAGGGCCGACTCGAGGCATAAATGATATAGTTAACTCAAATGAGGCCCGACTTGACACGTAAATGATAAGGGTAAGTCAAACGAGGACCGACTTGAGGCACAAATGATATGATTGAGACAAACGAGGCCTGACTTGAGGCACAAATTATAAGGGAAAGTCAAACGATGTCCAACTCATGGCGCAAATAATATGGTTGAGTCAAACAAGGCCCTACTCGAGGCGCAAATGATATGGGTGAGTTAAACGAGGACCAACTCGAGGCGCAAATGATATGGTTGAGTCAAACGAGGCTCGACTCATGGTGTAAATGATATGGTTAAGTCAAATGAGGCCGAACTCGAGGCACAAATGATATGGGTGAGTCAAACGAGGCTCAACTCGAGGCACAATCATATGGGTGAGTCAAACAAGGCCCAACTCGAGGTTCAACTGATATGGTTGAGTCAAACAGGGCCCGACTCGAGGTGCAAATGAGAAGGTTGAGTCAAACAATGGCCGACTAGATGCGCAAATGGTATGGGTGTGTCAAATGAGCCCCTACTCAAGGCGCAAATGATATGGGTGAGTCAAATGAAACCCAACTTGAGGAGCAAATAATATGGTTGAGTCAAAAGAGGACTGACTCGAGGTGCAAATATGGCTGAGTCAAACGAGGCTTGACTCGAGGCACAAACATATGGGTGAGTCAAACGACGCCCGACTCAAGGTGCAAACACATGGTTGAACAAAACGAGGCCCAGATCGAGGCACAAATGATATGGTTGAGTCAAATGAGCCCCAACTTGAGGCATAAACGTATGGGTGAATCAAACGATGCCTGACTCGAGGTGCAAATGATATGATTAAGTTAAACGAGTTCCAACTCGAGGCACAAATGATAAGGCTCCGTTAAACGAAGCCCGACTCAAGGAGCAAATGATATGGTTAAGTCAAACGAGGGCCGACTCGAGCCACAAATGATATGGGTGAGTCAAACGAGGCCCAACTCAAGTTGCAAACAAAAGGGTGAGTCAAACAAAGACCACTTCGAGGCGCAAATGATGTGGTTGAGTCAAACGAGGCTAGACTCGAGGTGCAAATGATATGGTTGAGTTAAATGAGGCCCGACTCGAGGTGCAAATGATATGGTTGAGTCGAACGAGGCCCATCTCGAGTTGCAAACATATGTATAAGTCAAACGAGTCCTGACTTGAGGCTTAAATGATATGGTTGAGTTAAACGAGGCCTGACTCGAGACACAAATGATATGGTTGATTCAAACAAGGCATGACTCGAGGTGCAAATGATGCGTTTCAGTCAAACGACTCCCGAGAAGAGGCGCAAATGATATGGTTAAGTTAAACGAGGCCCAACTTGAGGTTAAAATGATATGGTTGAGTCAAACGAGGCTCGACTTGAGGTGCAAATGATATGGTTGAGTCAAATAAGGCCCGACTCTAGGCACAAATAATGTGGTTAAGTCAAACGAGGCCCATCTCGAGGTGCAAACATATGTATAAGTCAAATGAGTCTCGACTCGAGGCGCTGATGATATGGTTGAGTCAAACGAGGCCCGACTCGAGGCACAAATGATGTGGTTGAGTCAAACAAGGCCCATCTCGAGGTGCAAACTTATGTGTAAGTCAAACGAGTCCTGACTTGAGGCTCAAATGATATGGTTAAGTCAAATGAGGATCGACTCAAGGCACAAATGATATGGTTGAGTCAAACGAGGCACAACTCGAGGCACAAATGATATGGTTGAGTTAAACGAGGCCTGACTCGAGGTGCAAATGATATGGTTGAGTTAAATGAGGCCCGACTCGAGGCGGAAATGGTGGGGTTGAGTCAAACGAGGCCCATCTCGAGGTGCAAACGTATGTGTAAGTCAAACAAGTCCTAACTTAAGGCGCTAATGATATGGTTCAGTCAAACGAGGCTCGACTCGAGGCGCAAATCATGTGGTTGAGTCAAAAGAGGCATTTTTCTAGGTGCAAACATATGTGTAAGTCAAACAAGGTCTGCCTCGATGTACAAATGATATGGTTGACTCAAAAGAGGCCCTAGTCGAGGTGCAAATGATATGGCTGAGTCAAATGAGGCCTAACTCGAGGTACAAATGATATGGGAGAGTCAAACGAGGCCCCACTCAAGGCGCAAACACATGGGTGAGTGAAACGAGTCCCAACTCGAGACAAAAATGATTTGGTTAAGTTAAACAAGTCCCGACTTGAGGAGCAAATGATATGGGTGAGTCCAACGAGGCCCGACTCGAGGCACAAACATATGGGTGAGTTGAATGAGGCCTGACTCGAGGCGCAAATGATAAGGCTTAGTCAAACGAAGCCTGACTCGAGGCACAAATGATATGGTTGAGTTAAACGAGGCACGACTCGAGCTGTAAATGATGTGGTTGAGTCAAACGAGGCCCCGACTCAACATGCAAATGATATGGTTGAGTGAAAGGAGGCCTAACTCAAGGAGCAAATGATGTGGTTGAGTTAAACGAGTCCCATCTCGAGGTGCAAACATATGTGTAAGTCAAACGAGTCCCGACACAAGGTGCTAATGATATGGTTGAGTCAAACGAGGCCCGACTCGAGGCACAAATGAGAAGAGTGAGTCAAACGATGCCCGCCTCGAGGCGCAAATGATATGGTTGAGTCAAACAAGGACCGACTCGAGGAACAAATGATAAGGCTCAGTCAAACGAAGCCTGATTCGAGGTGCAAATGATATGGTTGAGTCAAAGAGGCCTAACTCGAGGCACAAATGATATAGGCGAGTCAAACGAGGCCCGACTCAAGTTGCAAACATAAGGGTGAGTCAAACGAGGACCACCTCGAGGTGCAAATGATATGGTTGAGTCAAACGAGGCACGACTCAAGGTGCAAATGATGTGGTTAAGTCAAACAAGGCCCATCTCAAGGTGCAAACATATGTGTAAGTCAAACGAGTCCCGACTCGAGGCTCAAATGATATGGTTGAGTCAAACGAGGCCCGACTCGAGGCGCAAATGATATGGTTGAGTAAAACGATGCCCAACTCGAGGCAAAAATAATAAGGCTCAGTCAAATGAAGCCCGACTCGAGGTGCAAATGATATGGTTGAGTCAAAGGAGGGACAACTCGAGGTACAAATGATGTGGTTCAGTCAAACTAGTCCTGACAAGAGGTGCAAATCATATGGTTGAGTTAAAGGAGGCCCGACTCGAGGTGCAAATGATATGGTTGAGTCAAACGAGGCCCGACTCAAGGTGCAAATGATGTGGTTGAGTCAAACAAGGCCCCATCTCAAGTTGCAAACATATGTGTAAGTCAAACAGGTCCTGACTCGAGGCACTAATGATATGGTTGAGTCAAACGAGGCCCGACTCGAGGCACAAATGATGTGGTTGAGTCAAACGAGGCCCATCTCGAGGTGTAAACATATGTGTAAGTTAAGTGAGTCCTAACTCGAGGCTCAAATGATATGGGTGAGTTAAACGAGGCCTGACTCGAGGTGTAAATGATACGGTTGAGTCAAACCAGGCCTGACTCAAGGCGTAAAGGATAAGGGTGAGTCAAACGAGGTCCAACTCCAGCCACAAATTACATGGGTGAGTCAAACGATGCCCAACCTTAGGCACAAATGATATGGTTAAGTGAAACGAGGCCTAACTCGAGGCGCAAATGATGAGGTTAAGTCAAATGTCGAGGTACAAATGATATGGGTGAGTCAAACAAGGCCCAACTCGTGGCGTAAATGATGTGGTTGTGTCAAACAAGGCCTAACTCAAGGCACAAATCATAATGTTGAGTTAAACGAGGCCTAACTCGAGGCACAAATGATATGGGTGAGTCAAACGAGGCCTGGCTCAAGGCACAAATGACAAGGGTGAGTCAAATGAGGACTGACTCGAGGCACAAATGATATGGGTGAATCAAACGAGGCCTGACTCTATGCACAAATTATATGGTTGAGTCAAACAAGGCTCGACTTAAGGTGCAAATCATATGGTTGTGTCAAACGAGGCCTGACTCGAGGCACAAATTATATGGTAAGTCAAACGAGACCTAACTCATGGCACATATGATATGGTTGAGTTAAACGAGGCCTGACTCGAGGCGCAAATGATAATGGTGAGTCAAACGAGGCCCGACTCGAGGCTCAAATGATATGGTTGAGTCAAACGAGGCCTAACTCAAGGCACAAATGATAAGGGTGAGTCAAATGAGGCCCGACTCGAGGCGCAAATGATATAGTTGCGTCAAGCAATGCCCGACATGAGGTGCAAATGATAAGGGTAGGTCAAACAAGGCCCAACTCGAGGCACAAACATATAGGTGAGCCAAATGATGACCGACTCGATGCGCAAACATATGGGTGAGTTAAACGAGAACTAACTCGAGGCGTAAATAATATGGTTATGTCAAACGAGGCCCGACTCGAGGCACAAATGATATGGTTGAGTCAAACGAGGCCTAACTCGAGGCACAAATGATATGGGTGAGTCAAACGAGGCCCGACTCAAGGTGCAAACATATGGGTAAGTTAAATAAGGCCCGACTCGAGGGATAAAAGATATAGTTGAGTCAAACGAGGTTTGACTCGAGTTGCAAATGATATGGGTGAGTACAATAAGGTCCAACTCAAGGCACAAATGATAAGGGTGAGTTAAACGAGGCTCAACTCAGGGCACAAAAATGTGGTTGAGTCAAACGAGGCCCGACTCGAGGTTCAAATGAAATGGGTGAGTAAAATGAGGCCCAACTCTAGGAGCAAATGATAAGGGTGAGTCAAATGAGGCCCGACTTGAGGCATAAATGAAATGGGTGAGTCAAATGAGGCTCGTCTAAAGGCACAAAAATATATGGTTGAGTCAAACGAGGCCCGACTCGAGGTGCAAATGATATGGGTGAGTAAAACGAGGCCGAACTTAAGGAGCAAATGATATGGGTGAGTCAAATGAGGCCTGACTCAAGGCGCAAATGATATGGTTGAGTCAAACAAGGCTCGGCTCAAGGCACAAATTATATGATTGAGTTAAACGAGGCTTGACTCAAGGTGCAAATGATAAGGGTGAGTCAAACGAGGTGCAACTCAAGGCGCAAATGATATAGTTGTGTGAAACGAGGCCCGACTTGAGGCGCAAATGATAAGGGTAAGTCAAACGAGGCCCAACTTGAGGCGTAAACATATGGTTGAGCCAAACAATGCCCGACTCGATGTGCAAACATATGGTTGAGTGAAACGAGGCCCGACTCGAAGTGCAAATGATATGGTTGAGTCAAACGAGGCTTGGCTTGAGGCACAAAAGATAAGGGTGAGTCAAACGTGTCCCAACTCAAGGCACAAATGATATAGGTGAGTCAAACAAGGCCTTACTCAAGGTGCAATCATATGGTTAGGTCAAATGAGGCCCGACTTGAGGTGCAAACATATGGGAGAGTCAAACGAGGCCTGACATGAGGTGCAAACATAAGGGTAAGTCAAATGAGGCCCAACTCAAGGCGCAAATGATATAGTTGTGTCAAACGAGGCCCGACTTAAGGCGCAAATGATAAGGGAAAGTCAACCGAGGCCCAACTCGAGGCGCAAACATGTGGGTGAGTGAAACGAGGCCCAACTCGGGATGCAAATAGTATGATTGTGTGAAATGAGGCCCGACTCGAGGTGTAAATGATATGGGTGAGTAAAAGGAGGCCCGACTACAGACACAAATTATATGGTTGAATCAAATGAGGCCCGACTCGAGGCACAAATGATATGGTTGTGTCAAACAAGGCCTGACTCGAGGCACAAATGATATAGGTGAGTCAAATGAGGCCCGACTCGAGGCACAAATGATAAGGGTGAGTCAAATGAGGCTTAACTCAAGGAACAAAAATATATGGTTGAGACAAACGAGGCCTGACTCAAGGAGCAAATGATAAGGGTGAGTTAAATGAGGCCTAACTCAAGGGACAAATTATATGGTTGAGTCAAACGAGGCTCGACTCAAGGCACAAATGATATGGTTGTGTCAAACGAGACTAGACTCGAGGCAAAAATGATATGGTTGAGTCAAACGAGGCCCAACTTGTGGCGCATATGATATCGTTGAGTCGAACGAGGCCCGACTCAAGGCGCAAATGATATGGGTGTGTCAAACGAGGTCTAACTCGAGGCATAAAACATATGATTGACTCAAATGAGGCCTGTCTTGAGGCACAAATGATATGGGTGAGTCAAACGAGGCCCAACTCATGGGGCATATGATATGGTTGAGTCAAACGAGGCCTGACTCGAGGCAGAAATGATAAGGGTGAGTAAAACAAGGCCCGACTCGAGGCACAAATGATAAGGGTGAGACAAATGAGGCTCGATTCAAGGAACAAAAATATGTGGTTGAGTCAAATGAGGCTCAACTCAAGGAGCATATGATAAGTATGAGTCAAATGAGGCCCGACTCAAGGCACAAATTATATGGTTAAGTCAAACAAGGCCTGACTCAAGGCACAAATGATATGGTTGTGTCAAAGAGGCCTGACTTGAAGCACAAATGATATGGGTGAGTCAAACAAGGCCCAACTCATGGCGCATATGATATGGTTAAGTCAAACGAGGCTCAACACAAGGGGCAAATGCTATAGTTATGTCAAACGAAGCCTGACTTGAGGCACAAATGATAACGGCAAGTCAAACGAGGCCCAACTCGAGGTACAAACATATGGGTGAGCTAAACAAGGCCCGACTCAAGGTGTAAATAATATAGCTGTGTCAAACGAGGCCCGACTTGAGGCACAAATGATAAGGGTAAGTCAAATGAGGCCCAACTCAAGGCGCAAACATATGGGTGAGCCAAACGAGGTCTGACTCGACGCGCAAACATATGGGTAAGTTAAACGAGGCCCAACTCAAGGTGCAAATAATATGGTTGTGTTAAACGAGGCCCAACTTGAGGCACAAATGATATGGCTGACTCAAATGAGGCCTAACTTGAGGCATAAATGATATGGGTGAGTCAAACAAGGCCCGACTCGAGGTGCCAACATATGGGTAAGTTAAATGAGGCCTGACTCATGGCACAAATGATATGGTTGAGTCAAACAAGGCCCGACTCGAGGCACAAATGATAAGGGTGAGTCAAACGAGGCCTAACTTGAGGTGCAAATTATATGGGTGAGTCAAACGAGGCCCAACTACAGACACAAATTATGTCGTTGAGTCAAACGAGGCCCGCCTCGAGGCACAAATGATATGGTTGTGTCAAACGAGGCCTGACTCGAGGCACAAATGATATGGGTGAGTCAAACGAGGCCCAACTCTTGGTGCAATTGATATGGTTGAGTCAAACGAGGCCCGACTTGAGGTGCAAATGATAAGGGTGAGTCAAACGACGCTCGACTCAAGACACAAAAATATGTGGTTGAGTCAAACGAGGCTCGACTCAAGGTTCAAATGAAATGGGTGAGTAAAATGAGGCCCAACTCTAGGAGCAAATGATAAGGGTCAGTCAAATGAGGCCCGACTCGAGGCATAAATGAAATGGGTGAGTCAAACGAGGCTCATCTCAAGGTACAAAAATATATGGCTGAGTCAAACGAGGCCCGACTCGAGGTGCAAATGATATGGGTGAGTAAAACGAGGCCTGAATCAAGGAGCAAATGATATGGGTGAGTCAAATGAGGCCCGACTCAAGGTGCAAATGATATGGTTGAGTCAAACGAGGCTCGACTCAAAGCACAAATTATATGATTGAGTTAAACTAGGCTTGACTCAAGGTGCAAATGATAAGGGCGAGTCAAATGAGGTGCAACTCAAGGCGCAAATGATATAGTTGTGTGAAACGAGGCCCAACTTGAGGCGCAAATGATAAGGGTAAGTCAAACAAGGCCCAACTTGAGGCGTAAACATATGGTTGAGCCAAACAAAGCCTAACTCAATGTGCAAACATACGGTTGAGTGAAACAAGGCCCGGCTCGAAGTGCAAATGATATGGTTGAGTCAAACGAGGCCCAGCTTGAGGCACAAATGATAAGGGTGAGTCAAACATGCCCCAACTCAAGGCACAAATGATATAGGTGAGTCAAACAAGGCCTTACTCAAGGTGCAATCATATGGTTGGGTCAAACGAGGGCCGACTCGAGGCGCAAACATATGGGAGAGTCAAACGAGGCCTGACTTGAGGCGCAAACATAAGGGTAAGTCAAATGAGGCCTAACTCAAGGTGCAAATGATATAGTTGTGTCAAACAAGGCCCGACTTAAGGTGCAAATGATAAGGGAAAGTCAACTGAGGCCCAACTCGAGGCGCAAACATGTGGGTGAGTGAAATGAGGCCTAACTCGAGATGCAAATAGTATGATTGTGTGAAACGAGGCCCGACTCAAGGTTTAAATGATATGGGTGAGTAAAAGAAGGCCTGACTACAGACACAAATTATATAGTTGAATCAAATGAGGCCCGACTCGAGGCACAAATGATATGGTTATGTCAAACAAGGCCTGACTTGAGGCACAAATGATATAGGTGAGTCAAATGAGGCTCGACTCAAGGCGCATATGATAAGGGTTAGTCAAATGAGGCTCAACTCAAGGAACAAAATATATGGTTGAGACAAACGAGGCCTGACTCAAGGAGCAAATGATAAGGTTGAGTCATATGAGGCCTAACTCAAGGGACAAATTATATGGTTGAGTCAAACGAGGCTCGACTCAAGGCACAAATGATATGGTTGTGTCAAACGAGGCTTGACTCGAGGCAAAAATGATATGGGTGAGTCAAACGAGGCCCAACTCATGGCGCATATGATATCATTGAGTCAAACGAGGCCCGACTCAAGGTGCAAATGATATGGTTGTGTCAAACGAGGCCTGACTCAAGGCGTAAAACATATGATTGACTCAAATGAGGCATGTCTTGAGGCACAACTGATATGGGTGAGTCAAACGAGGCCCAACTCATGGGGCATATGATATGGTTGAGTCAAACGAGGCCCGACTCGGGGCAGAAATGATAAGGGTGAGTAAAACAAGGCCCGACTCGAGGCACAAATGATAAGGTGAGACAAATGAGGCTCGATTCAAGGAACAAAAATATGTGGTTGAGTCAAATGAGGCTCAACTCAAGGAGCAAATGATAAGTGTGAGTCAAATGAGGCCCGACTCAAGGCACAAATTATATGGTTGAGTCAAACAAGGCCCGACTCAAGGCGCAAATGATATGGTTGTGTCAAACGAGGCCTGACTTCAGGCACAAATGATATGGGTGAGTCAAACAAGGCCCAACTCATGGCGCATATGATATGGTTGAGTCAAACAAGGCTCATCACAAGGCGCAAATGCTATAGTTATGTCAAACGAGGCCTGACTTGAGGCACAAATGATCAGGGTAAGTCAAACGAGGCCCAACTCGAGGCACAAACATATGGGTGAGCCAAACAAGGCCCGACTCAAGGCGTAAATACTATAGTTGTGTCAAACGAGGCCCGACTTGAGGCACAAATGATAAGAGTAAGTCAAACGAGGCCCAACTCAAGGCGCAAACATATGGGTGAGCCAAATGAGGTCCGACTCTATGCGCAAACATATGGGTAAGTTAAACATGGCCTAACTCAAGGTGCAAATAATATGGTTGTGTTGAACGAGGCCCAACTCAAGGTGCAAATGATATGGCTGACTCAAATGAGGCCTAACTCGAGGCACAAATGATATGGTTGACTCAAACGAGGCCCGACTTGAGGTGCCAACATATGGGTAAGTTAAATGTGGCCTGACTCATGGCACAAATGATATAGTTGAGTCAAACAAGGCCTGACTCGAGGTGCAAATGATATGGATGAGTAAAATGAGGCCCGACTCAAGGCCCAAATGATAAGGGTGAGTCAAACGAGGCTCGACTCAAGGCACGAATGATATGGCTGAGTCAAACGAGGCCTGACTCGAGGCATAAATGATATGGTTATGTCAAACGAGGTCTGACTCGAGGCATAAATAATATGGGTGAGTCAAACGTGGCCCAACTCATGGGGCATATGATATGGTTGAGTCAAACAAGGCCCGACTCGAGGCGTAAATGATAAGGATGAGTCAAACGAGGCCCGACTCGAGGTGCAAATGGTATGGGTTAATAAAACAAAGCCTGACTAAAGGAGCAAATGATAAGGGTGAGTCAAACGAGGCCCAACTCGAGGCGCAAATGATAAGGTTGAGTCAAATGAGGCCTGACTCGAGGCACAAATGATATGGGTGAGTCAAACGAGGCTCGCCTCAAGGCACGAATTATATGGTTGAGTCAGACAAGGCCTAACTCAAGGCGAAAATGATATGGTTGCGTCAACCGAGGCCTGACTCGAGGCACAAATGATATGGGTGAGTCAAACAAGGCCTGACTACAGACACAAATTATGTGGTTGAGTCAAACAAGGCCTAACTTGAGGCACAAATGATATGGTTATGTCAAACGAGGCCTGACTCAAGGCACAAATGATATGGGTGAGTCAAACGACGCCCAACTCATAGCACAATTGATATGGTTGAGTCAAATAAGGCTCGACTGGAAGTGCAAATGATATGGGTGGGTAAAATGAGGCTCGACTCGGGGCGCAAATGATAAGGGTGAGCCAAACGAGGATCGTCTCAAGGCACAAAAATATATGGTTGGGTCAAACGAGGCCTGACTCGAGGTGCAAATGATATGGGTGAGTAAAACGAGGCCCGACTCGAGGCGCAAATGATATGGGTGAGTCAAACGATGCTCGACTTAAGGTACAAAATTATATGGTTGAGTCAAACGAGGCCCGATTCAAGGTGCAAATAATGTGGGTAAGTAAAACGAGGCCCGACTCAAGGAGCAAATGATAAGGATGAGTCAAATGAGGCCCTACTCAAGGCGCAGATGATATGGGTAAGTCAAACGAGGCCCTACTCAAGGCACAAATTATATGGTTGAGTCAAACGAGGACCGATTCAAGGCGCAAATGATATGGTTGTGTCAAACAAGGCCTAACTCGAGGGACAAATGATATGGGCGAGTCAAACATGGCCCAACTCGTGGCGCATATGATATCATTGAGTCAAACAAGGCCTGGCTTGAGGCGCAAATGATAAGGGTGAGTCAAACGAGGCCCAACTCCAGGGGCAAATGATATGGATTTGTAAAATAAGGACCGACTCAACACGCAAATGATAAAGGCGAGTCAAACGAGGCCCGACTTGAGTCACAAATGATATGGTTGAGTCAAATAAGGCCCAACTCGAGGCATAAATGATGAGGGTGAGTCAAATGAGGTCCGACTAGAGGCGCAAATATACGGGTGAGTTAAATGAGGCCCAACTCGAGCCGCAAATAATATGGTTGAGTCAAACAAGGACCTAACTCAATGCGCAAATGACATGGTTGAGTCAAATGACGCTTGACTCGAGGCGCAAACATATGGGTAAGTCAAACAAGGCCCAACTCTAGGCATAAATGATATGGGTGAGTCAAATGAGGCCTAACTCGAGGTGCAAATAATATGGTTGTGTGAAACGAAGCCCGACTCGAGGAGCAAATGATATGGTTGAGTCAAACGAGGCCTAACTTGAGGCACAAATGATATGGGAGAGTCAAATGAGGTCTCACTCGAGGTGCAAACATATGGGTAAGTTAAATGGGGCTTGACTCGATGTGCAAATGATATGGTTGAGTCAAATGATGCTTGTCTCAGGGAGCAAATGATATGGTTGAGTCAAACGAGGCCTGACGCGAGGCGCAAATGATATGGTTGAGTCAAACGAGGCCTGACTCGATGCGCAAATGACATGGTTGAGTTAAATGAGGCTTGACTCGAGGCGCAAATGAGAAGGGTGAGTCAAATGAGGCCCAACTCAAGGCGCAAATGATATAGTTGTGTCAAATGAGGCCCAACTCGAAGTGCAAATGATATAGTTGAGTGAAACGAGGCCCGACTTGAGGTGCAAACAATAAGGGTGAGTCAAATGTGTCCCAACTCAAGGCAAAAATGATATGGGTAAGTCAAACGAGGCTCGACTCGAAGCACAAATGATATGGTTAAGTCAAACGAGGCCCGATTCGAGGCGTAAATGATAAGGGAGAGTCAAACGAGGCCCGACTCGAGGCACGAATCATATGGTTGAGTAAAACGAGGCCCAACTTGAGGCGCAAATAATATGGTTATGTCAAAGAGGCCCGACTCGTGGCACAAATGATAAGGGTGAGTCAAACGAGGCCCGACTAGAGATACAAATGATATGGGTTTGTAAAACAAAACCTGACTCGAGGACAAATGATAAGGGTGAGTTAAAAGAGGCCCGACTTGAGGCACAAATGATATGGTTGAGCCAAATGAGCCTAACTCGAGGCGCAAATGATGAGGGTGAGTCAAATGAGGCTGAACTCGAGGCGCAAATGATAAGGGTTAGTCAAACAAGGCCCAACTCGAGTTGCAAATGATATGGGTGAGTTAAACGAGGCCTAACTCGAGTTGCAAATGATGTGGTTGAGTCAAACGATGCTCAACATGAGGAGTAAATAATATGGTTGAGTCAAACGAGGCCCGACTCGATGCGCAAATGATATGGTTAAGTCAAACGAGGCTTGACTCGAGGCGCAAATAATAAGGGCGAGTCAAACGAGGCCTAACTGAAGGTGCAAATAATATAGTTGTGTCAATCGAGGCCTGACTTGAGGCAAAAATAATAAGGGTAAGTCAAATGAGGCCCAACTTGAGGCGCAAACATATGGGCGAGCCAAACGAGGCCCGAATCAATATGCAAAATATGGGTGAGTTAAACGAGGCCCGACTCGAAGCGCAAATGATATGGTTGATTCAAACAAGGCCCGACTTGAGGCGCTAATGATAAGGGTGAGTCAAACGTGTCCCGACTCAAGACACAAATGATATGGATGAGTCAAATGCGGCCTGACTCAAGGCACAAACATATGGTTGAGTCAAACGAGGCCCGACTCGAGGTGCAAATGATATGGTTGTGTTAAACGACGCTTGACACGAAGCACAAATGATAAGAGTAAGTGAAACGAGGCCTGAGTTGAGGTGCAAAGATATGGTTAGGTCAAACAATACCTAACTTGAGGCACAAATGATATGGGTGAGTCAAACGACGCCCGACTCGATACACAAATGACATGGTTGAGTCAAACGAGGATTGACTCAAGGCGCGAATGATAAGGGTGAGTCAAACGAGGCCTAACTCAAGGCGCAAATGATATAGTTGTGTCAAACAAGGACCGGCTTGAGACACAAATGATATGGTTAAGTCAAACGAGGCCTGGCTTGAGGCGTAAACATATGGGTGAGTCAAACGATGCTCGACTCGAAGTGCAAACATATGGGTAAGTCAAACGAGGCTCGACTCGAGGCATAAATGATATGGGTGAGCCAAACGAGACCCAACTCGAGGCACAAATAATATGGTTGTGTCAAACGAGGCTTAACTTGAGGCACAAATGATATGGGTGAGTCAAACGAGGCTCGACTCTAGGTGCAAACATATGGTGTGTCAAACGAGGCCCGACTATAGACACAAATTATACGGTTGAGTCAAGCAAGGCCCAACTCGAGGGACAAATGATATGGTTGTGTCAAACGAGGCCTGGCTTGAGGCACAAATGATACGGTGAGTCAAACGAGGCCCAACTTGTGGCGCAATTGATATGGTTGAGTCAAGCGACACTCGACTTGAAGTGCAAATGATATGGGCAAGTAAAACGAAGTCCAACTCGAGGCGCAAATGATAAGGGTAAGTCAAACGAGGCCCGACTCAAGGCACAAAAATATATGGTTGAGTCATACGAGGCTTGGCTCGAGGTGCAAATGATATGGGTGAGTACAAGAAGGCCTGACTCAAGGAGCAAATGATAAGGATGAGTCAAATATAGCCCGACTCGAGGTACAAATGATATGGGTGAGTCAAATGAGGCTTGACTGAAAACATAAATTATATGGTTGAGTCAAATGAGGACTGACTCAAGGTGCAAATGATATGGTTGTGTCAAACGAGACCTGAATCGAGGCACAAATGATATGGGTGAATCAAACGAGGCCCAACTCGTGGCACATGTGATATGGTTGAGTCAAACGAGGCTCGGCTCGAGGTGCAAATGATAAGGGTAAGTCAAATGAGGCCCAACTCGAGGTGCAAATGATAGGGGTTTGGAAAATGAGGCCCGACTTGAGGTGCAAATGATATGCTTGACTCAAATGAGGACCAACTCCAGGCACAAATGATGAGGTTGAGTCAAATGAGGCCCAACTCGAGGCGCAAACGACATTGGTAAGTCAAACGAGGCCTAACTTGAGGCGCAAATGATATGGTTGAGTCAAATGACGCCCGACTCGATGCGCAAATGACATGGTTGAGCCAATGAGGCTTGACTCATGCCTCAAATGATATAGGTGAATCAAATGAGGCTCAACTCAAGGCGCAAATGATATAGTTATGTCAAACGAGGCCTAACTTCAGGCACAAATGATAAGGGTAAGTCAAACTAGGCCCAACTCGAGGCACAAACAAATGGGTGAGCCAAACGAGGCTCGACTCGATGCATAAACATATGGGTAAGTTAAACGAGGCCCAACCCAAAATGCAAATGATATGATTAAGTCAAACGAGGCCTGACTTGAACTGCAAATGATAAGGGTGAGTCAAACGTGTCTTGACTGAAGGCAAAAATGATATGGGTGAGTCAAACGAGTCTCGACCGAGGCACAAATGATATGGTTGAGTCAAACGAGGCCCGATTCGAGGCATAAATGATACGGGTGAGTCAAATGAGGCCCGACTACAGGCGCGAATGATATGGGTGAGTAAAATGAGGCTTAGCTCAAGGCACAAATAATATGGTTGTGTCAAACGAGGCCCAACTCGAGGCACAAATGACATGGGTGAGTCAAACAGGGTCCCACTCGTGGTGCATATGATATGGTTGAGTCAAACGAGACTCAGCTTAAGGCGCAAATGATTAGGGTGAGTCAAACGAGGCCCGACTCGAGGTGCAAATGATATGGGTTTGTAAAACGATGCCCGACTCAAGGCGCAAATGATAAGGGTGAGTCAAACGAGGCCCCGACTTGAGGCACAAATGATATGGTTGAGTTAAACGAGGCCCGACTCAAGGCACAAACATATGGAAAGTCAAACGAGGCCCAACTCAAGGCACAAATGATATAGTTGTGTCAAACGAGGCCCAACTCGAAGTGCAAATGATATGGTTAAGTGAAACGGGGCCCGACTTGAGGTACAAATGAGAAGGGTGAGTCAAACATGTCCCAACTCAAGGCAAAAATGATATGGGTGAGTCAAACGATGCCTGACTCGTGGCACAAATGATATGGTTAAGTCAAACGAGGCCCTATTTGAGGTGCAAATGATAAGGGACAGTCAAACGAGGCCCGACTCGAGGCGCAAATGATATGGTTCAGTAAAACGAGGCCCCACTTGAGGTGCAAATAATATGGTTGTATCAAACGAGGCCTAACTTGAGGCGCAAATGATATGAGTGAGTCAAACGAGGCCCAACTCGTGGTGCATATGATATGGTTGAGTCAAATGAGGCCTAACTCGAGGCGTAAATGATAAGGGTGAGTCAAACGAGGCCCAAATCAAGGTGCAAATGATATGGGTTTGTAAAACGAAACCTGACTCGAGGCACAAATGATAATTGTGTGTCAAAAGAGGCCTGACCTGAGGCATAAATGATATGGTTGATCCAAATGAGGCCTAACTCGAGGCGCAAATGATGAGGGTGAGTCAAATGAGGCCCTACTCAAGGCACAAATGATATGGGTGAGTCAAATGAGGCTCGGCTCGACTTGCAAATGATATGGATGAGTTAAACGAGGCCTGACTCAAGATGCAAATGATATGGGTTAGTGTAATGAGGCCTGACTAGAGGCACAAATGATAAAGGTAAGTCAAATGAGGCTCAAGCAGAGGAGCAAATGGTATGGGTGAGTCAAATGAGGCCCGACTTAACACACAGATGATAAGGTTGAGTCATATGAGGCCCGACTCGAAGTGTAAATGATATGGTTCAGTCAAACGAGGTTTGAGTCGAGGTGTAAATGATATGATTAACTCAAATGAGGCCCGTCATGAGGCACAAATGATAAGGGTGAGTGAAATCGGGACCAACTCGAGGCGCAAACATACGGTTGAGCCAAACGAGGCTCAACTCAAGGCACAAACATATGGGTGAGTCAAATGAGGCCTGACTCGAGGCACAAACATATGGGTCAGTCAAACGAGGGCCGACTCGAGTCATAAATGATATGGGTGAGTCAAACGAGGCCCAACCCGAGGCGTAAATAATATGGTTGTTTGAAATAAGTACTAACTCAAGGCGCAAATGATATGGTTGAGTCAAACAAGGCCTAACTCGAGGCACAAATGATATGGGTGAGTCAAACAAGGCCCGACTCGAGGTGCAAATGATATGGGTGAGTGAAACGTGGGCTGACTCAAGGCACAAATGATAAGGGTGAGTCAAATGAGACTCGACTAGAGGTGCAAATGATATGGTTGAGTTAAATGAGGCCTGACTTGAGGCACAAATGATAAGGGTGAGTCAAATGAAGCCCAACTTGAGGCATAAATGACATGGTTGAGTCAAATGAGGCCCGACTTGAGGCGCAAATGATATGATTGACTCAAATGAGGCCCGTCTTGAGGCACAAATGATAAGGGTGAGCCAAATGAGGCCCGACTCAAGGTGCAAACATGTGGGTGAGTCAAACGAGACCCGACTCGAGGGGTAAACATATGGGTGAATCAAACGAGGCCCGACTCCAAGAACAAATGATATGGTTGAGTCAAACGAGGCCTAACTCGAGGTGCAAATGATATGGTTGAGCCAAACAAGGCCTGACTCGAGGTGCAAATGATATGGTTGAATCAAACAAGGCCCAACTCGAGGTTTAAATGATATGGTTGAGTCCAACGACGCTTAACTCGAGGCACAAATGATGTGGTTGAGTCAAATGAACACCGACTCGAGGTGCAAGTGATATGGTTGAGTCAAACGATGCTCGACTCGGGGAGCAAATGATATGGTTGAGTCAAACGAGGCCCAACTCGAGGTGCAAATGACATGGTTGAGTAAAACGAGGCCCAACTCAAGGCGCAAATGATGAGGGTGAGACAAACGAGGACTGACTCGATGCGCAAATGACATGGTTGAGTTAAACGAGGTTTGACTCGAGGCACAAATGATAAGGGTGAGTCAAACGAGGCCTAACTCAAGGCGCAAATGATATAGTTATGTCAAATGAGGCCTGACTGGAGGTGCAAATGATAAGGGTAAGTTAAATAAGGGCCAACTCGAGGCACAAAATATGGGTGAGCCAAACGAGGCCTGACTAAATGCGTAAACAAATGGGTGAGTCAAATAAGGCCCGACTCAAGGTACAAATGATATGGGTGAGTCAAATGAGGCCCGACTCGAGGCACAAATGATAAAGGTGAGTCAAATGAGGCTCCAATAGACGTGTAAATGATATGGGTGAGTCAAATGAGGACTGACTTGAGGACAGATGATAAGGTTGAGTGAAATAAGGCCTAACTCGAGGAACAAATGATATGGTTGAGTGAAATGAGGCTCGACTCGAGGCGCACATGATATGATTGACTCAAATGAGCCCCGTCTTGAGGCACAAATTATAACGGTGAGTCAAATGGGGCCCGACTCGAGGGACAAACATATGGTTGAACCAAACGAGGCTCGACTCAAGGCACAAACAGATGGGTGAGTCAAATGAGGCCCGACTCTAGGTGCAAACATACGAGTCAGTCAAATGAGGGCTAACTCGAGGCATAAATGATATGGGTGAGTCAAACAAGACTCAACTCGAGGCGCAAATAATATGGTTTTGTGGAACGAGTACTAACTTGAGGCGCAAATGATATGGGTAAATAAAACGAGGACTGACTCGAGATGCAAATGATATGGGTGAGTAAAACATGGCCTGACTTGAGGCACAAATGATCAGGGTGAGTCAAATGAGGCTCAACTAGAGGTGCAAATGATATGGTTAAGTCAAATGAGGCCTAACTTGAGGCACAAATGATAAGGGTGAGTCAAATGAGGCCCAACTTGAGGCACAAATGATAAGGGTGAGTCAAATGAAGCCCGACTCGAGGCATAAATGACATGGTTGAGTCAAACGAGGCCCGACTCGAGGCGCAAATAATATGATGGACTCAAATGAGGCCCGTCTCAAGGCACAAATGATAAGGGTGAGTGAAACAAGGCCCGACTCGAGGTGCAAACATATGGTTGAGCCAAACGAGGCCTGACTCGAGGCACAAATGTATGGGCGAGTCAAACGAGGCCCGACTCGAGGTGCAAATGATATTGTTGAATCAAAGGAGGCCCAACTCGAGTTGCAAATGATATGGTTGAGTCAAACGATGCTCGACCCGAGGAGCAAATGATATTGTTGAGTCAAACAAGGCCCGACTCGGGGTGCAAATGATATGGTTGAGCCAAACGAGGCCTGACTCGATGCACAAATGGCATGGTTGAGTCAAATGAGGCTTGAATCGAGGCGCAAATGATAAGGATGAGTCAAATGAGGCCTAACTCAAGGCGCAAAAGATATGGTTAAGTCAAACGAGGCCCGACTCAGTGAGCAAATGATATGGTTGAGTCAAATGAGGCCTGTCTCGAGGCGCAAATGATAATGGTTGAGTCAAATGACGCTTGACTCGAGGCACAAATGATATGGTTTAATCAAACGAGGCACAACTCGAGGTGCAAATAATATGGTAAAGTCAAACGACACTCGACCCGGGGAGCAAATGATATTGTTACGTCAAACAAGGCCCGACTCGGGGCACAAATGATATGGTTGAGTCAAGCGAGGCCCAACTCAAGGTGCAAATGATATGGTTGAGGTGAACGACGCTCAACCCGGAGAGCAAATGATATTGTTGAGTCAAACAAGGCCCGACTTAGGGCACAAATGATATGGTTGAGTCAAACGAGGCCTGACTCGATGCGCAAATGACATGGTTGAGTCAAACGAGGCTTGACTCGAGGCACAAATGATAAGGGTGAGTCAAACGAGGCTCAACTCAAGGTGCAAATGATATGGTTGAGTCAAACAATGCTCGACTCAAGGCGCAAATGATATGGTTGAATCAAATGAGGTCCAACTCGAGGTGCAAATGATATGGTTGAGTCAAATGACGCTCGACCCAGGGAGCAAATGATATTTTGAGTCAAACAAGGCCCGACTCAGGATGCAAATGATATGGTTGAGTCAAATGAGGCCTGACTAGATGCGCATATGACATGGTTGAGTTAAACGAGGCTTGACTCGAGGCGCAAATGATAAGGGTGAGTCAAACGAGGCCTAACTCAAGGCACAAATGATATGGTTGAGTCAAATGATGCTCAACTCGAGGCGCAAATGATATGGTTGAATCAAACGAGGGCCAACTCGAGGTGCAAATGATATGGTTGAGTCAAACGATGCTCAACCCAGGGAGCAAATGATATTGTTGAGTCAAACAAGGCCCAACTCGGGTCACAAATGATATGGTTGAGTGATATGAGGCCTGACTTGATGTGCAAATGACATGGTTGAGTCAAATGAGGTTTGACTCGAGGCGCAAATGATAAGGCTAAGTCAAATGAGGCCCAACTCAAGGCGCAAATGATATGGTTGAGTCAAACGAGGCCTAACTCGAGGCGCAAATGATAAGGTTGAGTCAAATGAGACCCGATTCGATGCTTAAATGACATGGTTGAGTCAAGTGAGGCTTGACTCAAGGTACAAATGATAAGGTAAGTCAAATGAGGCCTAACTCAAGGCGCAAATGATATAGTTGTGTCAAATGAGGCCCAACTTGAGGCGCAAATGATAAGGGTAAGTCAAATGAGGGCCAACTCGAGGCGCAAAATATGGGTGAGCCAATGAGGCCCAACTCAATGCGCAAACATATGGGTGAGTCAAACGAGGCCCGACTCGAGGTACAAATGATATGGGTGATTAAAACGAGGCCTGACTCGAGGCACAAATGATAAAGGTGAGTTAATTAAGGCTGGACTAGAGGTGCAAATGATATGTGTGAGTCAAATGAGGCCCGACTTGAGGACAGATGATAAGGTTAAGTGAAATGAGGCCTGACTCGAGGTGCAAATGATATGGTTCAATCAAACAAGGCTCGACTCAAGGCATAATTGATATGGATGAGTCAAACGAGGCCTAACTCGAGGTGCAAATGATATGATTGAGTCAAACAATGCTCGACTTGAGGCGCAAATGATATGGTTGAGTCAAACAAGGCCTAACTCAAGATGCAAATGATATGGTTGAGTCAAATGATGCTCGACTCGGGGAGCAAATGATATGGTTGAGTCAAACGAGGCCCAACTCAAGGCACTAATGATATGGTTTAGTCAAACAAGGCCTGACTCGATGTGTAAATGACATGGTTGAGTCAAACGAGGCTTGACTCGAGGCACAAACATATGGTAAGTCAAACGAGACCTGACTCTAGGCATAAATGATATGGCTGAGTCAAATGAGGCCCGACTTGAGGGCAGATGATAAGGTTGAGTCAAATGAGGCCCGACTCGAGGTGCAAATGATATGGTTCAGTCAAACAAGGCCTGACTTGAGGTGCAAATGATATGATTGACTCAAATGAGCCTCATCTTGAGGCACAAATGATAAGGGTGAGTAAATTGGTCCTTCTTCCCCCTTCCCCGCGATGGGGCCCGACTCGAGGCACAAACATATGGTTGAGCCAAACGAGGCTCGACTCGAGGCACAAACATATGAGTGAGTCAAATGAGGCCTAACTCGAGGTGTGAACATATGGGTCAATCAAACAAGGGCCAACTCAAGGCATAAATGATATGGGTAAGTCGAACGAGGCTTAACTCGAGGCGCAAATAATATGGTTGTGTGGAATGAGTACTAACTCGAGGTGCAAATGATATGGTTGAGTCAAATAAGGCCTAACCCGAGGCACAAATGATATGGGTGAGTCAAACGAGGCCCAACTCGAGGACCAAATGATATGGGTGAGTAAAACGTGGCCTGACTCGAGGCACAAATAATAAGGGTGAGTCAAATGATGCTCAACTAGAGATGCAAATGATATGGCTAAGTTAAACGAGGCCCGACTTGAGGCACAAATGATAAGGGTGAGCCAAATGAAGCCCAACTCTAGGAGTAAAACACATGGTTGAGCCAAATGAGGCCCGACTTGAGGCGCAAATGATATGATTGACTCAAATGAGGCCCGTCTTCAGGCACAAATGATAAGGGTGAGTCAAACGGGGCCCGACTCGAGGCACAAACATATGGTTAAGCCAAACGAGGCCCGACTCGAGGTGCAAACATATGGCTGAGTCAAATGAGGCCCATCTTGAGGCATAAACATATGGGTGAATCAAATGAGACTTGACTTGAGGCGCAAATGGTATGGTTGAGTGGAACGAGGCCTGACTCAAGGTGCAAATCATATGGTTGAGTCAAACGACGCTCGACTTCAAGCGCAAATGATATGGTTATGTCAAACAAGGCCTGACTCAAGGTGCAAATGATATGGTTGAGTCAAACGACGCTCGACCTGGGGAGCAAATGATATGGTTGAGTCAAACGACGCTCGACTTGAGGCGCAAATGATATGGTTGAGTCAAACGAGGCCTGACTCGAGGCACAAATGATATGGTTGAGTCAAACGAGGCCCGACTCGAGGTGCAAATGATATGGTTGAGTCAAACGATACTCAACTCAAGGGGCAAATGATATGGTTGTGTCAAACGAGGACCGACTCGAGGCGCAAATGATGTGGTCAAGTCAAACAATGCTCGTCTCAGAGAGCAAATGATATGGTTGAGTCGAACGACGCCCGACTCTGGGCACAAATGATATGGTTAAGTCAAACGAGGCCTAACTCGATGCGCAAATAACAGGGTTAAGTCAAATGGGGAATGACTCGAGGCACAAATGATAAGGGTGAGTTAAACGATGGCCAACTCAAGGCGCAAATGATATAGTTGTGTCAAACGAGGCCTAACTTGAGGCGCAAATGATAAGGGAAAGTCAAATGAGGGCCAACTCGAGGCACAAACATATGGGTGAGTCAAACGAGGCCCGACTCAATATGCAAATATATGGGTGAGTAAAACGAGGCCCGACTGGAGGTACAAATGATATGGGTGAGTAAAACGAGGCATGACTCGTGGCACAAATGATAAAGTGAGTCAAATGAGGCTCGACTAGAGGTGCAAATGATATGGGTGAGTCGAATGAGGCCCAACTTGAGGATAGATGATAAGGTTGTGTCAAATAAGGCCCGACTCGAGGTGCAAATGATATGGTTCAGTCAAATGAGGCCTGACTCGAGGCATGAATGATATGATTGACTCAAATGAGCCTGTCCTGAGGCACAAATGATAACGGTGAGTCAAATGGGGCCTGACTTGAAGCGCAAACATATGGTTGAGCCAAACGAGGCTTAACTCGAGGCGCAAACATATGGGTGAATCAAATGAGGCTCGACTCGAGGCCCAAACATACGAGTCAGTCAAATAAGGGCCAACTCAAGGCATAAATGATATGGGTGAGTCAAACGAGGCTCAACTCGAGGCACAAATAATATGGTCATGTGGAATGAGTACTAACTCGAGGTGCAAATGATATGGTTAAGTCAAACAAGGCCTAACTCGAGGTACAAATGATATGGGTGAGTCAAACAAGGCCCGACTCGAGGTGCAAATGATATGGGTGAGTAAAACTTGGCCTGACTCGAGGCACAAACGATAAGGGTGAGTCAAATGATGCTCGACTAGAGGTGCAAATGATATGGTTAAGCCAAATGAGGCTCGACTTGAGGCACAAATGATAAGGGTGAGTCAAATGAAGCCTGACTCGAGGCGTAAAAGACATGGTTCAGTCAAACGAGCCCTGACTCAGGGCGCACATGATATGATTGACTCAAATGAGGCCCGTCTTCAAGCACAAATGATAAGGATGAGTCAAACGGGGCCTGACTCGAGGCACAAACATATGGTTGAGCCAAACAAGGCCCGACTCGAGGCGTAAACATATGGGTGAGTCAAATGAGCCCCGACTCGAGGCGTAAACATATGGGTGAATCAAACAAGGCCTGACTTGAGGCACAAATGATATGGTTGAGTCACACAAGGCCCGACTTGAGGTGCAAATGATATGGTTGAGCCAAATGACGCTCAACTTGAGGCGTAAATGATATGGTTGAGTCAAACAAGGCCCGACTCGAGGTGCAAATCATATGGTTAAGTCAAACGACACTCGGCCCAGGGAGCAAATGATATGGTTGAGTCAAATGACGCCCGACTTGAGGCGCAAATGAAATGGTTTAGTCAAATGAGGCCTGAATCGATGCGCAAATGACATGGTTGAGTCAAACGACGCTCGACTCGAGGTGCGAATGATATGGTTTAATCAAACGAGGCCCAACTCGAGGTGCAAATAATATGGTTGAGTCAAACGATGCTCGACCCGGGGAGCAAATGATATTGTTGAGTCAAACAAGGCCCGACTCGGGGCATAAATGATATGGTTGAGTCAAGCGAGGCCCAACTCAAGGTGCAAATGATATGGTTGAGTTGAACGACACTCAACCCAGGGAGCAAATGATATTGTTGAGACAAACAAGGCCTGACTTGGGGCACAAATGATATGGTTGAGTCAAACGAGGCTTGACTCGATGCGCAAATGACATAGTTGAGTCAAACGAGGCTTAACTCGAGGCACAAATGATAAGGGTGAGTCAAACGAGGCTCAACTCAAGGCGCAAATGATATGGTTGAGTCAAACAATGCTCGACTCGAGGCGCAAATGATATGGTTAAATCAAATGAGGCCCAACTCGAGGTGCAAATGATATGGTTGAGTCAAACGACGCTCGACCCAGGGAGCAAATGATATTGTTGAGTCAAACAAGGCCCGACTCAGGGTGCAAATGATATGGTTGAGTCAAACGAGGCCTGACTCGATGCGCATATGACATGGTTGAGTCAAACCAGGCTTGACTCGAGGCACAAATGATATGGTTGAGTCACACGAGGCCTGATTCGAGGTGCAAATGATATGGCTAAGCCAAATGACACTCGACTTGAGGCGCAAATGATATGGTTGAGTCAAACAAGGCCCAACTCGAGATGCAAATGATATAGTTAAGTCAAACGATGCTCGGCCCGAGGAGCAAATGATATGGTTGAGTCAAACGACGCCCAGCTCAAGGCACAAATGAAATGATTTAGTCAAACGAGGCCTGACTCGATGCGCAAATGACATAGTTGAGTCAAACAAGGCTTGACTCGAGACGCAAATGATAATGGTGAGTGAAATGAAGCCCAACTCAAGACGCAAATGATATGGTTAAGTCAAACGAGGCCCGACTCGAGGCACAAATGATATGGTTGAATCAAACCAGGCCCGACTCGAGGTGCAAATGATATGGTTGAGTCAAACGATGCTCAACTTGAGGCACAAATGATATAGTTGAGTCAAACGAGGACCGACTCGAGGTACAAATGATATGGTTGAGTCAAACGATGCTTGACTTAGGGAGCAAATGATATGGTTGAGTCAAACGAGGCCCGACTCTAGGCGCAAATGATACGGGTGAGCCAAATGAGGCTTGACTTGATGCGCAAATGACATGGTTGAGTCAAATGATGCTCAACTCGGGGTGCAAATGATATGGGTGAGTCAAATGAGGCCCAACTTGAGGACAGATGATAAGGTTAAGTTAAATGAGGCCTGACTCGAGGCACAAATGATATGGTTCAGTCAAACGAGGCCCGTATCGAGGCGCAAATGATATGATTGACTCAAATAAGCGCCGTCTTAAGGCACAAATGATAACGATGAGTCAAATGGAGCCCGACTCGTGGGTCAAACATATGGTTGAGCCAAATGAGGCTCGACTCAAGGCGCAAACATATGGGTGAGTCAAATGAGGCCCGACTCGAGGTGCAAACATATGGGTCAGTCAAACGAGGGCCAACTCGAGGCATAAATGATATGGGTGAGTCAAATGAGGCTTAACTCGAGGTGCAAATAATATGGTTGTGTGGAACGAGTACTAACTTGAGGCACAAATGATATGGTTGAGTCAGACAAGGCCTAACTCGAGGCACAAATGATAAGGGTGAGTCAAATAATGCTCGACTAGAGGTGCAAATGATATGGTTAAGTTAAATGAAGCCTAACTTGAGGCACAAATGCTGACTCGATGTGCAAATGACATGGTTGAGTCAAACGAGGCTTGACTCGAGACGCAAATGATAATGGTGAGTGAAATGAAGCCCAACTCAAGACGCAAATGATATGGTTGAGTCAAACGAGGCCCGACTCGAGGCACAAATGATATGGTTGAATCAAACCAGGCCTGACTCGAGGTGCAAATGATATGGTTGAGTCAAACGATGCTCAACTTGAGGCGCAAATGATATAGTTGAGTCAAACGAGGACCGACTCGAGGTACAAATGATATGGTTGAGTCAAACAATGCTTGACTTAGGGAGCAAATGATATGGTTGAGTCAAACGAGGCCCGACTCTAGGCGCAAATGATACGGGTGAGCCAAATGAGGCTTGACTTGATGCGCAAATGACATGGTTGAGTCAAATGATGCTCAACTCGGGGTGCAAATGATATGGGTGAGTCAAATGAGGCCCAACTTGAGGACAGATGATAAGGTTAAGTTAAATGAGGCCTGACTCGAGGCACAAATGATATGGTTCAGTCAAACGAGGCCCGTATCGAGGCGCAAATAATATGATTGACTCAAATAAGCGCCGTCTTAAGGCACAAATGATAACGATGAGTCAAATGGAGCCTGACTCGTGGGTCAAACATATGGTTGAGCCAAATGAGGCTCGACTCGAGGCGCAAACATATGGGTGAGTCAAATGAGGCCCGACTCGAGGTGCAAACATATGGGTCAGTCAAACGAGGGCCAACTCGAGGCATAAATGATATGGGTGAGTCAAACGAGGCTTAACTCGAGGTGCAAATAATATGGTTGTGTGGAACGAGTACTAACTTGAGGCACAAATGATATGGTTGAGTCAGACAAGGCCTAACTCGAGGCACAAATGATAAGGGTGAGTCAAATAAGGCTGGACTAGAGGTGCAAATGATATGGTTAAGTTAAATGAACCCCGACTTGAGGCACAAATTATAAGGGTGAGTCAAATAAAGCCCGATTAAAGGCATAAAAGACATGGTTGAGTTAAACAAGGCCCATCTCAAGGCACAAATGATATGGTTGAGTCAAACGACGCTCGACTCGGGGAGCAAATGATATGGTTGAGTGAAACAAGGCTCGACTCTAGGCGCAAATGATATGGTTGAATCAAACGAGGCCTGACTCTATGCGCAAATGACATGGTTGAGTCAAACGTGGCTTTACTCGAGGCACAAATGATAAGGGTGAGTCAAATAAAGCCCGATTAAAGGCATAAAAGACATGGTTGAGTCAAACAAGGCCCATCTCAAGGCACAAATGACATGGGTGAGTCAACCGAGGCCTAACTCAAGGAGCAAATGATATAGTTATGTCAAACGAGGCCCAACTTAAGGCGCAATTAATAAGGGTAACTCAAATGAGGGCCAACTCATGGCGAAAACATTTCGGTGAGCCAAACGAGGCCCGACTCAATGCGCAAACATATGGGTGAGTTAAACGAGGCCCGACTCGAAGTGCAAATGATATGGTTGAGTCCAACGAGGCCCGACTTGAGGTGCAAATGATAAGGGTGAGTCAAACCTATCCCAACTTAAGGCAAAAATGATATAGGTGAGTCAAACGAGGCTCGACTCATGGCATAAATGATATGGTTGAGTCAAACGAGGCCTAATTCGAGGCACAAATGATAAGGATGAGTCAAATGAGGCTCAACTTAAGGCACAAATGATATGGGTGAGTAAAACGAGGACCAACTCGAGGTGCAAATAGTATGATTATGTCAAACGAGGCCCGACTCGAGGCACAAATGATATGGGTGAGTCAAACAAGGCCTAACTCGTGGCACATATGATATGGTTGAGTCAAACGAGGGCCGACTAGAGGCGAAAATGATAAGGATAAGTCTAACGAGGCCCGACTCAAGGTACAAATGATATGGGTTTGTAAAACGAGGCCTGACTCGAGGCACAAATGATAAGGGTGAGTCAAAAGAGGTCCGACTTGAGGCATAAATGATATAGTTCAGTCAAACGAGGCCTAACTCAAGGCGCAAATGATGAGGGTAAGTCAAATGAGGCCCAACTTGAGGCGCAAATGATATGGTTGAGTCAAACAAGGCTAGACTCGAGGTTCAAATTATATGGTTGAGTCAAACAAGGCTCGACTCGAGGTTCAAATGATATGGTTAAGTCAAACGACGCTTGACTCAAGGAGCTAATGATATGGTTAAGTCAAACGACGCCCCGACTCGAGGTGCAAATGATATGGGTGAGTAAAACGAGGCCTAACTAGAGGGACAAATGATAAAGGTGAGTCAAATGAGGCTCGACTAGAGGTGTAAATGATCTGGGTGAGTCAAATGAGGCCCGACTTGATGCATAGATGATAAGGTTGAGTTAAATAAGGCCTGACTCGGGGCGCAAATGATATGGTTCAATCAAACGAGGCCCAACTCGAGGCACAAATGATATGATTAACTCAAACGCAGCCTGTGTTGAGGCACAAATGATAAGGGTGAGTGAAATGGGGCCCGACTCGAGGCGCAAACATATGGGTCAGTCAAACGAGGGCCGACTTGAGTCATAAATGTTATGGGTGAGTAAAACGTGGCCTGACTCGAGGCACAAATGAGAAGGGTGAGTCAAATGAGGCTCGACTAGAGGTGCAAATGATATGGTTGAGTCAAATGAGGCCCAACTTGAGGCACAAATGATAAGGGTGAGTCAAATGAAGCCCGACTTGAGGCATAAATGACATGGTTGAGTCAAATAAGGCCCGACTTGAGGTGCAAATGATATGATTGACTCAAATGAGCCCCATCTTGAGGAGCAAATGATAAGGGTGAGTCAAATGGGGCCCAACTCGAGATGCAAACATATGGTTGAGCCAAACGAGGGCTGACTCGAGGCTTAAACAGATGGGTGACTCAAACAAGGACTGACTCGAGGCGTAAACATATGGGGGAATCAAACGAGGCCTGACTCTAGGCGCAAATGATATGGTCGAGTCAAACGAGGCTTGACTAAGGTGCAAATGGTATGGTTGAGTCAAACAACACTCGACTCGAGGCACAAATGATATGGTTGAGTCAAACGAGGCCCGACTCGAGGTGCAAATGATATGGTTGAGTTAAACAACACTTGACTCGAGGTGTAAATGATATTGTTGAGTCAAACGATGCCCGACTCGAGGCACAAATAATATGTTTGAGTCAAATGAGGCCCGACTCGAGTTGCAAATGACATGGTTTAGTCAAACGACGCTCGACTCAGGGAGCAAATGATATTGTTGAGTCAAATGTTCCCTGACTCAAGGCGCAAATGATATGGTTGAGTCAAACGAGGCTTGACTTGAGGCACAAATGATATGGTTGAATCAAATAAGGCCCGACTCGAGGTTTAAATGATATGGTTGAGTCCAACGACGCTCGACTCAAGGCGCAAATGGTATGGTTGAGTCAAATGTGGACCAACTCGAAGTGCAAATGATATGGTTGTGTCAAATGACACTCGACTCAGGGAGCAAATGATATGGTTGAGTCAAACAAGGCCGGACTTGAGGTGTAAATGATATGATTAAGTCAAACGAGGCTTGACTCAATGTGCAAATAACATGGTTGAGTCAAACGAGGCTTGACTTGAGGCGCAAATGATAAGGGTAAGTCAAATGAGGCCTAACTCAAGACGCAAATAATATAGTTGTGTCAAACAAGGCCCGACTCGAGGTACAAATGATATGGGTGAGTAAAACGCGGCCTAACTTAAGGCACAAATGATAAAGGTGAGTCAAATAAGGCTCGACTAGAGGTGCAAATGATACACGTGAGTCAAATGAGGCCGACTTGAGGATAGATGATGAGGTTGAGTCAAATGAGGCCCGACTCGATGTGCAAATGACATGGTTTAGTCAAACGAGGCCCGACTAGAGGCACAAATGATATGATTTACTCAAATGAGCCCCGTCTTGAGGCACAAATTATAACGATGAGTCAAATAGGGCCCAACTTGGGGTGCAAACATATGGTTAAGCCAAACGAGGCTCGACTCGAGGCACAAACATATGGGTGAGTCAAATGTGGCCCGACTCAAGGCATAAACATATGGGTTAGTCAAACGAGGGCCAACTCGAGGCATAAATGATATGGATGAGTCAAACGAGGCTCAACTCGAGGCGTAAATAATATGGTTATGTGGAACGAGTACTAACTCGAGGCACAAATGATATGGTTGAGTCAAACAAGGCCTAACTCGAGGCACAAATGATATGGGTGAGTCAAACGAGGCCCGACTCGAGGTGCAAATGATAAGGGTGAGTCGAATGAGGCTTGACTAGAGGTGCAAATGACATGGTTAAGTCAAATGAGGCCCTACTTGAGGCACAAATGATAAGGGTGAGTCAAATAAAGCCCAGCTCGAGGCACAAAAGACATGGTTGAGTAAAACGAGGCCTAACTCAAGGCGCAAATGATATGGTTGAGGCAAACGACACTTGACTCAAGGAGCAAATGATATGGTTGAGTCAAATGGGGCTTGACTCGAGGCGCAAATGATAAGGGTGAGTCAAACAAGGCCCAACTGAAGGCACAAATTGCATAGTTATGTCAAATGAGGCCCGACTTGAGGCGCAAACATATGGTTAAGCCAAACGAGGCCTAGCTCGATGCGCAAACATATGGGTGAGTTAAACGAGGCCCGGCTCGAAGTGCAAATGATATGGTTGAGTCCAACGAGGCCCGACTTGAGGTGCAAATGATAAGAGTGAGTCAAACATGTCCTGACTCAAGGCATAAATGATATGGGTGAGTTAAATGAGGCTCGACTCGAGGCACAAATGATATGGTTGAGTCAAATAAGGCCCAATTTGAGGCGCAAATGATAAGGGTGAGTCAAACGAGGCTTGACTCGAGGTGCGACTGATATGGGTGAGTAAAACGAGGACCAACTCGAGGTGCAAATAATATGGTTGTGTCAAACGAGGCCTAACTCGAGGCACAAATGATATGGGTAAGTCAAACGAGGCCCAACTCATGGCGCATATGATATGGTTGACTCAAACGAGGCCCAACTCGAGGCGTAAATGATAAGGGTGAGTCAAAAGAGGCCCAACTTGAGGCACAAATGATATGGTTGAGTCAAACGAGGCCTAACTCGAGGCGCAAATGATGAGAGTGAGTCAAATGAGGCCTGACTCGAGGCGCAAATGACAACGGTGAGTCAAACAATGCCTGACTCAAGGCACAAATGATATGGTTGAGTCAAACGAGGCCTAACTCGAGGCGCAAATGATTTGGTTGAGTCAAACAAGGCCCGACTCAAAGCACAAATGATATGGTTTAGTCAAACGAGGCTTGACTCAAGATTCAAATGATATGGTTGAGTCAAACGATACTTGACTCGAGGAGCAAATGACACGGTAGAGTCAAATGAAGCTTGACTCGAGGTACAAATGATAAAGGTGAGTCAAACGAGGCCCAACTCAAGGCATAAATGAGATAGTTGTGTCAAACGGGGCCCGACTTGAGGCACAAATGATAAGGGTAAGTCAAACGACACCCAACTAGAGGTGCAAACATATGGATGAGCCAAACGAGACCCGACTCGATGTACAAACATATGGATGAGTCACACAAGGCCTGACTCGAGGCACAAACATATGGGTGAGTCAAATAAGGCTTGACTTAAGGCATAAATGATATGGTTGAGTCAAACGACGCTCGACTCCAAGTTCAAATGATAAGGGTGAGTCAAACGACGCTCAACTCGAGGAGCAAATGACATGGTTGAGTCAAACAAGGCTTGACTCAAGGCACAAATGATAAAGGTAAGTCAAACGAGGCCCAACTCAATGCGCAAATGAGATAGTTATGTCAAATGAGGCCCGACTTGAGGCACAAATGATAAGGGTAAGTCAAATGATGCCCAACTGGAGGCGCAATCATATGGGTGAGCCAAACAAGGCCTGACTCGATGTGCAAACATATGGGTGAGTCAAACAAGGCTTGACTCGAGGCGCAAATGATATGATTGAGTCAAACGACGCTCGACTTGAGGTTCAAATGATAAGGGTGAGTCAAACGACGCTCGACTCGAGGAGCAAATGACATGGTTGAGTCAAACGAGGCTTGACTCGAGGCACAAATGATAAAGGTGAGTCAAACGAGGCCTAACTCAAGGCGTAAATGAGATAGTTATGTCAAACAAGGACCGACTTGAGGCACAAATGATAAGGATAAGTCAAACGATGCTCAACTGGAGGTGCAAACATATGGGTGAGCCAAACGAGGTCCGACTTGATGCGTAAACATATGGGTGAGTTAAACGAGGCCCGACTCAAGGCGCAAACATATGGTTGAGTCCAATAAGGCCCGACTCAAGGCCCAAATGATATGGTTGTATCAAACGAGGCTTGACTTAAGGCACAAATGATATGGATTTGTCAAACGAGGCCTGACTTGAGGCACAATTGATAAGGGTAAGTCAAACGAGGCCTAACTCGAGGCGCAAACATATGGGTGAGTCAAATGAGACACGACCTGATGCGCAAACATATGGGTGAGTCAAACGAGGCCCAACTCAAGGCACAAATGATATGGGTGAGTCAAACGAGGCGCGACTCATGGTGAAAACATATGGGCAAGTTAAATAAGGCCCGACTCGAGGTGTAAATGATATGGGTGAGTAAAATGAGGCCCAACTCAAGGTACAAATGATAAGGGTGAGTCAAACGAGGCTCGACTCAAGGCACAAATGATATGGTTAAGACAAACGAGGACCGACTCAAGGTGCAAATGATATGGGTGAGTAAAACGAGGCCCGACTCGAGGCACAAATGATATGGTTCAGTCAAATGAAGCCCAACTCGTGGCATAATTCATATGGGCAAGTTAAATAAGGCCCGACTTGAAGTGTAAATGATATCGCTGAGTAAAACAAGGCCCGACTCGAGGCACAAATGATAAGGGTAAGTCAAACGAGGTTTGACTCAAGGCACAAAAATATATGGTTGAGTCAAACGAGGCCCGACTCGAGGTGCAAATGATATGGTTGATTAAAATGAGGCTCGACTCAAGGAGCAAATGATAAGGGTGAGTCAAATGAGGCCTGACTCAAGGTGAAAATGATATGGGTGAGTCAAATGAGGCCCGACTCAAGGCACAAATTATATGATTTAGTCAAACGAGGCCTGAATCAAGGCACGAATGATATGGTTGTGTCAAACGAGGCCTAACTCGAGACACAAATCATATGGGTTTGTAAAACGGGGCCTGACTCGAAGCGTAAATGAAAAGGGTGAGTCAAACGAGGCCCTACTTGAGGCACAAATGATATGGTTGAGTCAAACGAGGCCTAACTCAAGGCGCAAATGATGAGGGTGAGTCAAATGAGGCCTGACTTGAGGTGCAAATGACCTAGGTGAGTCAAACGAGGGCCAGCTCGAGGTGCAAATGATATGGTTGAGTCAAACGACGCTTGACTCAAGGAGCAAAAGATATGGTTTAGTCAAACGAGGCTTCACTCAAGGTGCAAATGATATGGTTAAGTCAAATGAGGCCCGAGTCGATGCACAAAGGACATGGTTGAGTGAAACGAGGGTTGACTTGAGGGCAAATGATAAGGGTGAGTCAAACGAGGCCTAACTCAAGGCGCAAATGATATAGTTGTGTCAAATGAGGCCCGACTTGAGGCGCAAATGATACGGGTAAGTCAAACGATGTCCAACTCCAGGCATAAACATATGGGTGAGCCAAACGAGGCTCGACTCAATGCACAAACATATGGGTGAGTTAAACGAGGCCTGACTCGAAGTGCAAATGATCTGGTTGAGTCAAACGAGGCCCGACTTAAGGCACAAATAATTAGGGTGAGTCAAATGTCTCCGGACTTAAGGCAAAAATGATATGGGTGAGTCAAATGTGGCTCGACTTGAGGCACAAATGATATGGTTGAGTCAAATGAGGCACAATTTGAGGCGCAAATGATATGGTTGAGTAAAACGAGGCCCACCTCGAGGCACAAATAATATGGTTGTGTCAAACGAGGCCCGTCTCAGGGCACAAATGATATGGGTGAGTGAAACGAGGCCCAACTCGAGGCGCATATGATATGGTTGAGTGAAATGAGTCCCGACTCGAGGCGCAAATGATAAGGGTGAGTCAAACGAGGCCTGACTCGAGGTGCAAACATATGGGTTAGTGAAAATGAGGCCCGCCTCGAGGGCAAATATATGGGTAAGTCAAACGAGGCCCGACTCGAGGCATAAATGATATGGGTGAGTCAAACAAGGCTCAACTCTAGGCTTAAATAATATGACTGTGTGAAACAAGGCCTGACTCGAGGCGCAAATGATATGGTTGAGTCAAACGAGGCCTAACTCGAGGCACAAATGAAATGGGTGAGTCAAACAAGGCCCGAGTTGAGGTGCAAACTTATGGATAAGTTAAATGAGGCCCAACTCGAGGCACAAATGATATGGTTGAGTCAAACAAGGCTTGACTCAAGGTGCAAATGATATGGTTGAGTAAAACGAGGCCCGACTCAAGGCGCAATTGATAAGGGTGAGTCAAACGAGGCTTGACTCAAGGCATAAATGATATCGTTTACTCAAACGAGGCCCGACTCGAGGTGCAAATGATATGGGTGAGTAAAATAAGGTTAGACTCGAGGCGCAAATGAAAAGGGTGAGTCAAATGAGGCCCGACTAGAGTTGCGAATGATATGGGTGAGTCAACTGAGGCCCAACTTAAGGCACAAATGATAAGGGTGAGTTAAATGAGGCCCGACTCGAGGCACAAATGATATGGTTGAGTCAAACGAGGCCTGACTCGAGGCGCAAATGATATGATTGACTTAAATGAGGCCTATCTTGAGGTACAAATAATAATGGTGAGTCAAATGGGGCTCAACTTAAGGCGCAAAGATATGGTTAAGCCAAATGAGGCCCCACTCAAGGCGTATGGGTGAGTCAAACGAGGACTGACTCGAGGCACAAATGACATGGGTGAGTCAAACGAGGCCTGACTCGAGGCTCAAATGATATGGTTGAGTCAAATGAGGCCTGACTCAATGCGCAAATGACATGGTTGAGTTAAACGAGGCTTCACTCAGGGCGCAAACATATGGGTAAGTCAAGCAAGGCTCGACTCGAGGCACAACTGATATGGTTGAGTCCAACGAGGCTCGACTCGAGGTGCAAATGATATGGTTAAGTCAAACAAAGCCTGATTTGAGGCACAATTGATATGGTTGAGTCAAACGAGGCCCGACTCGATGCGTAAATGACATGGTTGAGTCAAACGAGGGTTGACTCAAGGGCAAATGATAAGGGTGAGTCAAACGAGGCCCAACTCATGGTGTAAATGATGTTGTTGTGTCAAATGAGGCCCAACTTGAGGCGTAAATGATAAGGGTAAGTCACACGATGCCCAACTCAAGGCGCAAACACATGGGTGAGCCAAACGAGGCCTGACTTGATGCACAAACTTATGGGTGAGTTAAACGAGTCCCGACTCGTAGTGCAAATGATATGGTTGAGTCAAATGATGCTTGACTTATGGTACAAACAATAAGGTTGAGTCAAACGTGTCCCGACTCAAGGCAGAAATCATATGGGTGAGTCAAATGAGGCTCGACTCGAGGCACAAATGATATGGTTGAGTCAAATGAGGCCTAATTCAAGGTGCAAATGATAAGGCTGAGTCAAATGAGGCCCAACTTGATGCGCGAATGATATGGGTGAGTAAAAGGAGGCCCAACGTGAGGCGCAAATGATATGGTTGTGTCTAATGAGGCCCGACTCGAGGCACAAATGATATAGGTGAGTGAAAGGAGGCCCAACTCGTGGTGCAAATGATATGGTTGAGTCAAACAAGGCCCGACTCGAGGCGCAAATGATAAGGTTGAGTCAAATAAGGCCCGGCGCGACGTGCAAATGATATGGGTTTCTAAAACGAGGCCCGACTCGAGGCGCAAATGATAAGGGTAAGTCAAATGAGGCCCGACTTGAGGCACAAATGATATGGTTGAGTCAAACGAGGCTTGACTCGAGGCACAAACATATGGGTGAGTCAAACGAGGCCTAACTTGAGGTAGAAACATATGGGTACATCAAGGCAAAAAAATATATGGTTGAGTCAAATGAGGCTCGACTCGAGGTGCAAATGATATGGCTGAGTTAAACGAGGCTTGACTCGAGGCACAAATGATATGGGTGAGTCAAACGAGGCCCGACTTAAGGCACAAATTATATTGTTGAGTCAAACGAGGCCCGACTCAAGGCGCAAATGATATGGTTGTGTTAAACGAGGCCAGACTCAAGGCACAAATGATATGGGTGAGTCAAACGAGGCCCAACACATGGCACATATGATATAGTTGAGTCAAACGAGGCCCGACTCGAGGTACAAATGATATGGGTTTGGAAAACGAGGCCTGACTCGAGGCACAAAAGATAAGGGTGAGTCAAACGAGCCCCGACTTGAGGCACAAATGACATGGTTGAGTCAAACGAGGCCCAACTCGAGGCTTAAGTGATGAGGGTGAGTCAAATAAGGCCTGACTCGAAGTGCAAATGATATGGTTGAGTCAAACAAGGCCTAACTCGAGGTGCAAATGATATGGTTCAATGAAACGACGCTCGACTCGAGGAGCAAATGATACAGTTGAGTCAAACGAGCCCCGACTCGAGGCATAAGTGATAAGGTTGAGTCAAACGATGCCTGACTCTATATGCAAATGACATGGTTGAGTCAAACAAGGCTTAACTCGAGCCACAAATGATAAGTGTGAGCCAAACGAGGCCCAACTCAAGGCACAAATGATATAGTTATGTCAAATGAGGCCCGACTTGAGGCGCAAATGATGAGGGTACATTAAACGAGGTCCAACTTGAGGCACAAACAAATGGGCGAGCCAAACGAGGCCCGACTTGAGGCACAAACAATAAGGGTGAGTCAAATGTGTCCTGACTAAAGGCAGAAATCATATGGGTGAGTCAGACGAGGCTTGGCTCAAGGCACAAATGATATGGTTGAGTTAAACGAGGCCCAATTCAAGGTGCAAATATAAGGGTGAGTCAAATAAGGCCCAACTCGAGGTACAAATGATATGGGTGAGTAAAACGAGGGCCAACTCGAGGCGTAAATAATATGGTTATGTCAAACGAGGCCCAACTCGAGGCACAAATGATATGGATGAGTCAAACGAGGCCAAACTCATGGCGCATATGATATGGTTGAGTGAAACGAGGCTCGACTTGAGGCGCAAATTATTAGGGTGAGTCAAATGAGGCCCGACTTGAGGTGCAAATGATATGGGTTTGTAAAACGGGGCCCAACTCGAGGCGCAAATGATAAGGGTGAGTCAAACGAGGCCCAACTTGAGGCACAAATGATATGGTTGAGTCAAACGAGGCCTGACTCGAGGTGCAAACATATGGTTGTGTCAAATGAGGCTCGACTAGAGGCGCAAACATATGGGTCAGCCAAACGAGGCCCGACTCGAGGCATAAATGATATTGGTGAGTCAAACGAGGTTACTCTCAAGCGCAAATAATATGGTTATGTGAAACGAGGCCCAACTCAAGGTGCAAATGATATGGTTGAGTCAAACGAGGCCTAACTCGAGGCACAAATGATATGGGTGAGTCAAACGAGGCCCGACTCGAGGTGCAAATGATATGGGTGAGTCAAATAAGTCCTGACTTGAGGCACAAATAATAAGGTTGAGTCAAAGGTGGCCTGACTCGAGGCGCAAATGATATGGTTCAGTCAAACGAGGCCCGACTCAAAGCGCAAATGATATGATTGGGCCTGACTCGAGGTGCAAACATATGGTTGAGCCAAACGAGGCTCGATTCGAGGCACAAACATATGGGTATGTCAAATGAGGCCCAACTTGAGGCACAAATAATATGGTTGTGTCAAACAAGGCTTGACTTGAGGCACAAATGATTGGTTGAGTTAAACAAGACCTAACTCGAGGCACAAATGATATGGGTGAGTCAAATGAGACTCGACTCGAGGTGCAAACATATGGGTAAGTTAAATGAGGCCCAACTCGAGGCACAAATGATATGGTTGAGTCAAACGAGGCTCGACTCGAGGTATGAATGATATGGGTGAGTAAAACGAGGCCTAACTCAAGGCACAAATGATAAGGGTGAGTCAAACGAGGCACAACTCAAGGCACAAATGATATGGTTGATTCCAACGAGGACTGACTCAAGGTGCAAATGATATGGGTGAGTAAAATGAGGTCTGACTCGAGGCACAAATTGTATGAGTGATTGAAACGAGGCTCAACTACAGACACAAATTATATGGTTGAGTCAAATGAGGCTCGACTCGAGCCATAAATGATATGGTTGTGTCAAACGAGGCCTGACTCTAAGCACAAATGATATGGGTGAGTCAAACGAGGCCCAACTCGTGGCGCAATTGATATGGTTGAGTCAAATGAGGCCCAATCCGTGGCGCAATTGATATGGTTAAGTCAAACGAGCCCGACTTGAAGAGTAAATGATATGGGAGAGTAAAACGAGGTCTGACTCGAGGCACAAATGATAAGGGTGATTCACATGATGTCCGACTCAAGGCACAAAAATATATGGTTAAGTCAAACGAGGCCCGACTCAAGTTACAAATGATATGGCTGAGTGAAACGAGGCCCGACTCGAGGCACAAATGATATGCGTGAGTCAAACGAGGCTCGACTTAAGGCGCAAATTATATGGTTGAGTCAAACGAGGCCCGGCTCAAGACGTAAATGATATGGTTGTGTCAAACAAGGCCGGACTCGAGCCATAAATGATATGGGTGAGTCAAACGAGGCCCAATGATACAAGTGAGCCAAATGAGGCCAAACTTGATGCACAAACATATGGGTAAGTTAAATGAGGTCCGACTCGAGGAGCAAATGATATGGTTGAGTCAAAAGAGGCCCGATTCGAGGCGCAAATCATATAGTTGAGTAAAACGAGGCCCAACTTGAGGTGCAAATAATATGGTTGTGTCAAACGAGCCCAGACTCGAGGCACAAATGATATGGGCGAGTCAAACAAGTTCCAACTCGTGGCACATATGATATGGTTAAGTCAAATGAGGCCCGACTCAAGACGCAAATGGTAAGGGTGAGTCAAACGAGGCCTGACTCGAGGTGCAAATAATAAGGGTGAGTCAAACGAGGCCCGACTTGAGCTGCAAATGATATGGATTTGTAAAACGAGGCCCGACTCGAGGCGCAAACATATGGGTGAGTCAAATGAGACCCAACTCGAGGCACAAATAATATGGTTGTGTCAAACGAGGCCCGACTTGAGATGCAAATGATATGGTTGAGTTAAACAAGGCCTAACTCGAGGCACAAATGATATGGGTGAGTCAAATGAGGCTTGACTCAAGGTGCAAACATATGGGTAAGTTAAATGAGGCTCAACTCGAGGCGCGAATGATATGGTTGAGTCAAACGAGGCCCGACTCGAGGTATGAATGATATGGGTAAGTAAAACGAGGCCCGACTCAAGCCACAAATGATAAGGGTGAGTCAAACAACGCATGACTCAAGGCAAAAATGATATGGTTCATTCCAACGAGGACCGACTCAAGGTGCAAATGATATGGGTGAGTAAAACAAAGCTCGTCTCGAGGCGTAAATGATAAGGTTGAGTCAAACGAGGTCCGACTCGAGGTACAAATTGTATGGGTGAGTCAAATGAGGCCCGAGTACAGACACAAATTATATGGTTAAGTCAAACAAGGCACGACTCGAGGCACAAATGATATGGGTGAGTCAAAAGAGGCCTAACTCGTGGTGCAATTGATAAGGTTGAGTCAAACGAGGCCCAACTTGAAGAGCAAATGGTATGGGTGAGTAAAACAAGGTCCGACTCGAGGCACAAATGATAAGGGTGAGTCACACGAGGTCTGACTCAAGGTGAAAAAATATATGGTTGAGTCAAATGAGGCCTGACTCGAGGTGCAAATGATATGGCTGAGTCAAACGAGGCCTGAATCGAGGCATAAATGATATGGGTGAGTCAAACGAGGCCTGACTTAAGGCACAAATTATATGGTTGAGTCAAATTAGGCCCAACTCAAGGCGTAAATGATATGGTTGTGTCAAACGAGGCTGGACTCGAGGCACAAATGATATGGGAGAGTCAAACGAGGCCCAACACGTGGCACATATGATATAGTTGAGTCAAATGAGGCCTGACTCAAGGAGCAAATGATAATGGTAAGTCAAACAAGGCCCAACTCGAGGTGCAAATGATATGGGTTTGGAAAACGAGGCCCGGCTCGAGGCACAAATGATAAGGGTGAGTCAAACGAGCCCCGACTTGAGGCACAAATGACATGGTTGAGTCAAACGAGGCCCAACTTGAGGCACAAGTGATGAGGGTGAGTCAAATGAGGCCTGACTCGAAGCGCAAATGATATGGTTGAGTCAAACGAGGCCCGACTCGAGGTGCAAATGATATGGTTCAGTCAAATGACGCTCAACTCGAGGAGCAAATGATACAGTTGAGTCAAACGAGCCTAGACTCAAGGCCTAAATGATAAGGTTGAGCCAAACGATGCTTGACTCGATACGCAAATGACATGGTTAAGTCAAACAAGGCTTGACTCGAGCCGCAAATGATAAGGGTGAGTCAAACGAGGCCCAACTCAAGGCGTAAATGATATAGTTGTGTTAAACGAGGCCCGACTTGAGGCGTAAATGATGAGGGTATGTCAAACGAGGTCCAACTCGACGCACAAACAAATGGGCGAGCCAAACGAGGCCCGACTTGAGGCACAAACAATAAGGGTGAGTCAAACGTGTCCTGACTAAAGGCAGAAATGATATGGGTGAGTCAAACAAGGCTCGGCTCGAGGCACAAATGATATGGTTGAGTGAAACGAGGCCCGATTCGAGGTGCAAATGATAAGGGTGAGTCAAATAAGGCCCGATCAGAGGCACAAATGATATGGGTGAGTAAAACAAGGGCTAACTCGAGGCGCAAATAATATGGTTGTGTCAAACGAGGCCCGACTCGAGGCACAAATGATATGGATGAGTCAAACGAGGCCAAACTTGTGGCGCATATGATATGGTTGAGCCAAATGAGGCCTGACTTGAGGCGCAAATGATTAGGGTGAGTCAAGCGAGGCACGACTCGAGGTGCAAATGATATGGGTTTGTAAAACGAGGCCAGACTCGAGGTGCAAATGATAAGGGTGAGTCAAACGAGACCCGACTTAAGGCACAAATGATATGGTTGAGTCAAACGAGGCCTGACTCGAGGTGCAAACATATGGTTGTGTCAAACGAGGCTCGACTAGAGGCACAAACATATGGGTTAGCCAAATGAGGCCCGACTCGAGGTATAAATGATATTAGTGAGTCAAACGAGGTTCAACTCAAGGTGCAAATAATATGGTTATGTGAAACGAGGTCCGACTCGAGGTGCAAAGGATATGGTTGAGTCAAACGAGGTCTAACTCAAGGCACAAATGATATGGGTGAGTCAAACGAGGGCTAACTCAAGGCGCAAATGATATGGTTGTGTCAAACGAGGCTAGACTCGAGGCACAAATGATATGGGTGAGTCAAACGAGGCCCAACACGTGGCGCATATCATATAGTTGAGTCAAACGAGGCCCGACTCGAGGTGCAAATGATAATGGTAAGTCAAACGAGGGCCGACTCGAGGTGCAAATGATATGGGTTTGGAAAACGAGGCTCGACTCGAGGTACAAATGATAAGGGGGAGTCAAACAAGCCCCGACTTGAGGCACAAATGACATGGTTGAGTCAAACGAGGCCCAACTCGAGGTGCAAGTGATGAGGGTGACTCAAATGAGGCCTGACTCAAAGCGCAAATGATCTGGTTGAGTCAAACGAGGCTCGACTCGAGGTACAAATGATATGGTTCAGTCAAACGACGCTCGACTCAAGGAGCAAATGATATGGGTGAGTCAAACGAGGCCCAACACGGGGCGCATATGATATGGTTGAGCCAAATGAGGCCCGACTTGAGGCACAAATGATTAGGGTGAGTCAAACGAGGCCTGACTCGAGGTGCAAATGATATGGGTTTGTAAAACAAGGCCTAACTCGAGGCACAAATGATATGGGTGAGTCAAACGAGGCCCGACTCGAGGCACAAATGATATGATTGAGTCAAACGAGGCCTAACTTTAGGCACGAATGATAAGAGTGAGTCAAATGAGGCCCAACTCGAGGCAGAAACATATGGATGAGCCAAACGAGGCCCGACTCGAGGCACAAATATATGGGTGAGTCAAACGAGGCTGAACTCGAGGCACAAATAATATGGGTAACTCAAATGAGGCTCGACTAGAGGTGCAAACATATGGGTAAATCAAACGAGGCATAACTCGAGGTGCAAATGATATGGTTGAGTCAACTGAGGCCCAACTCAAGGTGCAAACATATGGGTGACTCAAACAAGGCCCGACTAGTGGTGCAAACATATGGGTAAGTCAAACGAGGCCCAACTCGATGTGCAAATAATGTGGTTCAGGTGACCGAGGCCCAACTCGAGGCACAAACATAAGGATGAGTCAAATGAGGCCTGACTCAAAGCACAAACATATGGTTAGGTTAAACGAGGGCCGACTTGAGGTGCAAATGATATGGTTGAGTCAAACGAGGCTTGACTCGAGGCACAAATATATGTGTTAGTCAAATGAGGCCCAACTCGAGGCGCAAATTAAATGGTTTCGTCAAACGAGGCCTGACTCGAGTCATAAATGATATGGTTAGTCAAACGACGCCCAATACGAGTTGCAAATGACATGGTTAAGTCAAACGAGCCCGACCCGAGGAGCAAATGGTATGGTTGAGTCAAACGAGGCCCGACTCGAGGCACAAATGATGGTTTAGTCAAACGAGGCCTAACTTGATGCACAAATCATATGGTTGAGTCAAATGAGGCCTGACTTGAGGAGCAAATGATAATGGTAAGTCAAACAAGGCCCGACTCGAGGTGCAAATGATATGGGTTTGGAAAACGAGGCCCGGCTTGAGGCACAAATGATAAGGGTGAGTCAAACGAGCCCCGACTTGAGGCACAAATGACATGGTTGAGTCAAACGAGGCCCAACTCGAGGCACAAGTGATGAGGGTGAGTCAAATGAGGCCTGACTCAAAGCGCAAATGATATGGTTGAGTCAAATGAGGCCCGACTCGAGGTATAAATGATATGGTTCAGTCAAACGATGCTCGACTCAAGGAGCAAATGATATGGGCGAGTCAAACGAGGCCCAACACGTGGCGCATATGATATGGTTGAGCCAAACGAGGCCTGACTTGAGGCACAAATGATTAGGGTGATTCAAACGAGGCCTAACTCGAGGTGCAAATGATATGGGTTTGTAAAACAAGGCCTGACTCGAGGCACAAATGATATGGGTGAGTCAAACAAAACATGACTCAAGGCACAAATGATATGATTGAGTCAAACGAGGCCTAACTTTAGGCACGAATGATAAGAGTGAGTCAAATGAGGCCCAACTTGAGGCAGAAACATATGGATGAGCCAAACGAGGCCCGAGTCGAGGCACAAATATATGGGTGAGTCAAACGAGGCCAAACTCGAGGCACAAATAATATGGGTGACTCAAACGAGGCTCGACTAGAGGTGCAAACATATGGGTAAATCAAACGAGGCATAACTCGAGGTGCAAATGATATGGTTGAGTCGACTAAGGCTCAACTCGAGGTGCAAACATATGGGTGACTCAAACAAGGCCCGACTAGTGGTGTAAACATATGGGTAAGTCAAACGAGGCCCAACTCGAGGTGCAAATAATGTGGTTCAGGTGACCGAGGCCCAACTCGAGGCGCAAACATAAGGGTGAGTCAAATGAGGCCCGACTCAAAGCACAAACATATGGTTGAGTTAAACGAGGCCCGACTCGAGGTGCAAATGATATGGTTGAGTCAAATGAGGCCCGACTCGAGGCACAAATATATGTGTGAGTCAAACGAGGCCCAACTCGAGACGCAAATTAAATGGTTTCGTCAAACGAGGCCTGACTCGAGTCACAAATGATATGGTTAGTCAAACGACGCCCAATGCGAGGTGCAAATGATATGGTTAAGTCAAACGAGCCCGACTTGAGGAGCAAATGGTATGGTTGAGTCAAACGAGGCCCGACTCGAGGCACAAATGATGGTTTAGTCAAACGAGGCCTAACTTGATGCACAAATCATATGGTTGAGTCAAATGAAGCCTGACTTGAGGAGCAAATGATAATGGTAAGTCAAACAAGGCCCGACTCGAGGTGCAAATGATATGGTTTTGTAAAACAAGGCCTGACTCGAGGCACAAATTATATGGGTGAGTCAAACGAGGCCTGACTCAAGGCACAAATGATATGATTGAGTCAAACGAGACCTAACTTTAGGCACGAATGATAAGAGTGAGTCAAATGAGGCCCAACTTGAGGCACAAACATATGGATGAGGCAAACGAGGCCTGACTCGAGGCACAAATATATGGGTGAGTCAAACGAGGCCGAACTCGAGGCACAAATAATATGGGTAACTCAAACGAGGCTCGACTAGAGGTGCAAACATATGGGTAAATCAAACGAGGCATAACTCGAGGTGCAAATGATATGGTTGAGTCGACTGAGGCCCAACTCAAGGTGCAAACATATGGTTGACTCAAACAAGGCCCGACTAGTGGTGCAAACATATGGGTAAGTCAAACGAGGCCCAACTCAAGGTGCAAATAATATGGTTTAGGTGACCGAGGCCCAACTCGAGGCGCAAACATAAGGGTAAGTCAAATGAGGCCCAACTCAAAGCACAAACATATGGTCGAGTTAAATGAGGCCCGACTCGAGGTGCAAATGATATGGTTGAGTCAAACGAGGCCCGACTCGAGGCACAAATATATGTGTGAGTCAAACGATGCTCGACTCGAGGTGCAAATTAAATGGTTTAGTCAAACGAGGCCTGACTCGAGTCACAAATGATATGGTTAGTCAAACGATGACCACTGCGAGGTGCAAATGATATGGTTAAGTCAAGCGAGCCCGACCCGAGGAGCAAATGGTATGGTTGAGTCAAACAAGGCCCGACTCGAGGCACAAATGATGGTTTAGTCAAACGAGGCCTAACTTGATGCACAAATCATATGGTTGAGTCAAATGAGGCCTGACTCGAGGAGCAAACGATAATGGTAAGTCAAACAAGGCCCGACTCGAGGTGCAAATGATATGGGTTTGGAAAACGAGGCCCAGCTCGAGGCACAAATGATAAGGGTGAGTCAAATGAGCCCCGACCTGAGGCACAAATGACATGGTTGAGTCAAACGAGGCCCAACTCGAGGTGCAAGTAATGAGGGTGAGTCAAATGAGGCCTGACTCAAAGCGCAAATGATATGGTTGAGTCAAACGAGGCCCGACTCGAGGTAAAAATGATATGGTTCAGTTAAACGACGCTCGACTCAAGGAGCAAATGATATGGGTGAGTCAAACGAGGCCCAACACATGGCGCATATAATATGGTTAAGCCAAACGAGGCCCGACTTGAGGCACAAATGATTAGGTTGAGTCAAACCAGGCCTGACTCGAGGTGCAAAAGATATGGGTTTGTAAAACAAGGCTTGACTCAAGACACAAATGATATGGGTGAGTCAAACGAGGCCTGACTCGAGGCACAAATGATATGATCGAGTCAAACGAGGCCTAACTTTAGGCACGAATGATAAGAGTGAGTCAAATGAGGCCCAACTCGAGGCACAAACATATGGATGAGCCAAACGAGGCCTGACTCGAGGCACAAATAATATGGGTGACTCAAACGAGGCTTGACTAGAGGTGCAAACATATGGGTAAATCAAACGAGGCATAACTTGAGGTGCAAATGATATGGTTGAGTCGACTGAGGCCCAACTCGAGGTGCAAACATATGGGTGACTCAAACAAGGCCCGAGTAGTGGCGCAAACATATGGGTAAGTCAAACGAGACCCAACTCAAGGTGCAAATAATATGGTTTAGGTGACCGAGGCCTAACTTGAGGCGCAAACATAAGGGTGAGTCAAATGAGGCCCGACTCAAAGCACAAACATATGGTTGAGTTAAATGAGGGCTGACTCGAGGTGCAAATGATATGGTTGAGTCAAACGAGGCCCGACTCGAGGCACAAATATATGTGTGAGTCAAACGAGGCCCAACTCGAGGCGCAAATTAAATGGTTTCATCAAATGAGGCCTGACTTGAGTCACAAATGATATGGTTGAGTCAAACGAGGCCTGACTTGAGGTACAAATGATGGTTTAGTCAAATGAGGCCTAACTTGATGCATAAATCATATGGTTGAGTCAAATGAGGCCTGAGTCGAGGCACAAACATAAGGGTGAGTCAAACGAGGCCCGACTGGATGCACAAATGATATGGGTGAGTCAAACAAGCCCTAACTCGAGCCACAAATGATATGGGAGAGTCAAACGAGGCCTAACTTGAGGCACAAATGATGAGGGTGAGTCAAACGAGGCCTGACTCGTGGCGCATATGATATGGTTGAGTTAAACAAGGATCGACTCGAGGCGCAAATGATAAGGGTGAGTCAAACGAGACCCAACTTGAGGCATAAATGATATGGTTGAGTCAAACGAGGCCCAACTCATGGCGCAAATGATGAGGGTGAGTCAAATGAGGCCCGACTCGACGCGCAAATGATATGGATGAGTTAAACGAGGCCCAACTTGAGGTACAAATGACGTGGTGGAGTCAAACAAGGGTTGACTCGAGGCATAAATGATAAGGGTAAGTCAAACAAGGCCCAACTCAAGGCGCAAATGATATTGTTATGTCAAACGAGGCTTGACTTGAGGCACAAATGATATGGGTGAATCAAACGAGGCCCGACTCATGGCGCAAATGCTATGGTTGAGTCAAATGAGGCCTGAGTCGAGCGCAGATGATATGGTTGAGTAAAACCAGGCTTGACTCGAGGCACAAATAATATGGTTTTGTCAAACGTGGCCTGGCTCGAGTTACAAATGATATGGTGAGTCAAACGACACCCAACGCAAGGCGCAAAAGATATGGTTGAGTCAAATGAGGACCGACTCGAGGAGCAAATGGTATGGTTGAGTCAAACGCGGCCTGACTCAAGGTGCGTGGTTTAGTCAAATGAGGCCTCACTTGAGGCACAAATGATATGGTTGAGTCAAATGAGGCCCGACTCGAGGCGCAAATATAAGGGTGAGCAAATGAGGCCTGACTCGAGGTACAAATGATGTGGGAGAGTCAAACGAGGCCAACTTGAGGTGCAAATGATAAGGTTAAGTCAAACGAGGCCCGACTTGAGGCGCATATGGTATGGTTGAGTCAAACAAGGACCAACTTGAGGTGCAAATGATAAGGGTGAGTCAAATGAGGCCCAACTTGAGGAACAAATGATATGGTTAAGTTAAACGAGGCCCAACTCGTGGTGCAAATGATGAGGGTGAGTCAAATAAGGCTCGACTTATGGCACAAATGATATGGGTGAGTCAAACGAGGCCCTTCTCGAGGTGCAAATGACATGGTTGAGTCAAACAAGGGTTCACTCGAGGCACAAATGATAAGGTTGAGTCAAACGAGGCCCAACTCATGGCGCAAATTATATGGTTTTCTCAAACGAGGCTTGACTTGAGGTAGAAATGATATGGGTGAATCAAACGAGGCCCAACTCGTGGTGCAAATGATACAGTTGAGTCAAATGAGGCCTAACTAAAGACATAAATAATAAGGGTGAGTCAAACGAGGCCTGACTTGAGACGCAAACATATGGGTAAGTCAAATGACGCCTGACTCGAGGCATAAATGATATGGGTGAGTCAAACGAGGCCCGACTTGAGGCACAAATGATATGATTGAGTCAAACGAGCCTCAACTTGAGGCACAAATGAAAAGGGCGAGTCAAATGAGGCACGACTCGAAGGCGCAAGCATATAGATGAGCTAAACGAGGCCCAACTCAAGGCACAAATATATGGATGAGTCAAATGAGGCCAAACTCGAGGCACAAATAATATGGGTGACTCAAACGAGGCTCGACTAGAGGTCCAAACGTAGGGGTAAGTCAAATGAGGCTCGACTCGAGGTGCAAATAATATGGTTGAGTCGACTGAGGCCCAACTTGAGTTGTAAACATATGGGTGAGCCAAACGAGGCCCGACTCGAGGCACTAACATATGGTTAAGTTAAACGAGGACTGACTCGAGGCGCAAATGATGGTTTAGTCAAACGAGGCCTAACTCGATGCACAAATCATATGGTTGGGTCAAACGAGGCCCTACTCTAGCCGCAAACATAAGGGTGAGCCAAATGAGGCCCAACTGGGAGCACAAATGATATGGGTGAGATAAACAAGCCTCGACTCGAGCAGCAAATGGTATGGGTGAGTCAAACGAGACCCAACTTGAGGCACAAACATATGGGAAAGTCAATTGATAAGGCTCAGTCAAACGAAGCCCAACTTGAGGTGCAAACATATGGTTGAGTCCAACGAGGCTCGACTCGAGGCACAAATGATATGATTGAGTCAAATAAGCCCGACTTGAGGCACAAATGATAAAGGTGAGTGAAATGAGGCCCGACTCAAGGCGCAAACATATGGTTGAGCCAAACGAGACCCGACTCGAGGTGCAAACATATGGGTGAGTCAAATGAGGCCCGAATCGAGGCCCAAACATTTGGGTAAGTCCAATGACGCTTGACTTGAGGCATAAATGATGTGGGTGAGTCAAACGAGGCCCGACTCGAGGCACAAATGATATGATTGAGTCAAACAAGGCCTGAGTTGAGGCACGAATGATAAGAGTGAGTCAAATAAGGCACGACTCGAGGCACAAACATATGGATGAGCCAAACAAGGTCTGACTCGAGGCACAAATATATGGGTGAGTCAAACAAGGCCCGCCTCGAGGCGTAAATAATATGATTGAGTCAAACGAGGCCTGACTTGAGGCACGAATGATAAGAGTGAGTCAAATAAGGCCCGACTCGAGGCACAAACATATGGATGAGCCAAACGAGACCCCACTCGAGGTGCAAGTATATGGGTGAGTGAAACGAGGCCAAACTCGAGGCACAAATAATATGGGTGACTCAAATGAGGCCCGACTAGAGGTGCAAACATATGGGTAAATCAAACGAGGCCCAACTCGAGATGTAAATGATATGGTTGAGTCGACCGAGGCCCAACTCGAGGCGCAAACATATGGGTGACTCAAACAAGGCCCAACTAGTGGTGCAAACATATGGGTAAGTCAAATGAGGCCCGACTCGAGGTGCAAATGATATGGTTTAGTCGACCGAGGCCCAACTCGAGGTGTAAACATATGCATGAGTCAAATGAGGCCCGACTCGAAGCACAAACATTTGGTTGAGTTAAACAAGGCCCGACTCAGGGCGCAAATGATATGGTTGAGTCAAACGAGGCCCGACTCAAGGCGTAAATATATGGGTGGTCAAACAAGGCCCAACTCGAGGCACAAATTAAATGGTTTTGTCCAACGAAGCCTGACTCGAGTCACAAATGATATGGTGAGTTAAACGACGTCCAACGTGAGGCGTAAATAATATTGTTAAGTCAAACGAGACCCGACCCGAGGAACAAAAGGTATGGTTGAGTCAAACGAGGCCCGACTCAAGGTGCAAATGATAGTTTAGTCAAACGAGGCCTAACTCGAGGCACAAATGATATGCTTGAGTCAAACGAGGCCTGACTTGAAGCGCAAACATAAGGGTGAGTCAAAACAAGGCCTGACTCGAGGCACAAATGATATAGGTGAGTAAAATGAGCCCTAACTCGACTCGTAAATGATATGGGTGAGTCAAACAAGGCCCAACTTGAGGCACAAACATATGGGTAAGTCAATTGATAAGGCTCAATCAAATAAAGCCTGACTGGAGGCACAAATGGTATGGTTGAGTCAAACGAGCCCGACTCGAGGTGCAAATGAGATAGGTGAGTAAAATGAGGCCTGACTCAAGGCGCAAATGATATGGGTGAGTCAAACGAGGCATGACTAGAGGGACAAATGATATGGATGAGTCAAACGAGGTCCGACTTGTGGCGCATATGATATGGTTGAGTCAAATGAGGCCTGACTAGAGGCACAAATGATATGATTTAGTCAAATGAGGCCCGACTTGAGGCACAAATGATAAGGTTAAGTGAAATGAGGCCCGACTCGAGGCGCAAACATATGGTTAAGCCAAACGAGGCCCAACTCAAGGTGTAAACATATGGGTGAGTCAATCAAGGCTCGACTCGAGGCCCAAACATATGGGTAAGTCAAATGATATGGGTGAGTGAAACGAGGCCTGACTCGAGGTGCAAATGATAAGGGTGAGTCAAACAATGCCCGACTCGTGGCATAAATGATATGGTTGAGTCAAACGAGGCCTGACTTGAGGCACAAATGATATGGGTGAGTCAAATGAGGCTTGACTCGAGGCACAAATGATATGATTGAGTCAAACGATCCCTGACTTGGGGGACAAATGATAAGGGCGAGTCAAATAAGGCCCGACTCATAGCGCAAACATATGGATGAGCCAAATGAGGCCCAAGTCGAGGCGCAAATTAATGGGCAAGTCAAACGAGGCCGAACTCGAGGCATAAATAATATGGGTGACCCAAACGAGGCCCAACTAGAGGTTGAAACATATGGGTAAGTCAAACAAGGCCTGACTCAAGGTGCACATGATATTGTTGAGTCGACTGAGGTCCAACTTGAGGCACAAACATATGGGTGAGTTAAACAAGGCCCAACTCGAGACACAAACATATGGTTGAGTTAAATGAGGCCCAACTCGAGGCGTAAATGATATGGTTAAGTCAAATGAGGCCTGACTCGAGGCGCAAATATATGGGTGAGTCAAATGAGGCCCAACTTCAGTCGCAAATTGTATGGTTGAATAAAACCCGGTGTACCTCAAGGCGCAAATAGTATGGTTTTGTCAAACGAGGCCTGACTCGAGTCACAAATGATGTGGTGAGTCAAACGAGGCCCAACGTGAGGCGTAAATGATATGGTTGAATCAAACGAGGCCCAAGTCGAGGCGCAAATGATATGGTTAAGTCAAACGAGGCCCGACTTGAGGCACAAATGATAGTTTAGTCAAACAAGGCCTAACTCGACGCACAAATCATATGGTTGAGTCAAATGAGGCCTGACTCGAGGCGCAAACATAAGGGTGAGTCAAATAAGGCCCGACTTGAGGCAAAAATGATATGGGTGAGTCAAACAAGCCCCAACTCGAGCCGCAAATGATATGCGAGAGTTAAACGAGGCCCAACTTGAGGCACAAATGATAAGGGTGAGTCAAACGAGGCCCGACTCATGGTACATATGATATGGTTGAGTCAAATAAGGACTGACTCGAGGCACAAATGATAAGGTTGAGTCAAACGAGGCCCAACTTGAGGAACAAATGATATGGTTGAGTCAAATGAGGCCTTACTCATGGCACAAATGATGAGGGTGAGTCAAATGAGGCCCGACTCGAGGCACAAATGATATGGGTGAGTCAAACGAGGCCCAACTTGAGATGCAAATGACATGGTTAAGTCAAACAAGGGTTGACTCAAGGCATAAATGATAAGGGTGAGTCAAACGAGACCCAACTCAAGGCGCAGATGATATGGTTATGTCAAATGAGGCTTGACTTGAGGCACAAATGATATGGGTGAATCAAACGAGGCCTGACTCATGGTGCAAATGATATGGTTGAGTCAAATAAGGCCTGACTCAAGGCGCAAATAATAAGGGTGAGTCAAACGAGGCCTGACTTGAGGCGCAAATAATATGGTTGATTAAAACCAAGGCCGACTCGAGGTGCAACATATGGGTGTGTGAAACGAGTCCCGACTTGAGGCACAAAGATATGGTTAAGTCAAACGAGACCTGACTCGAGGTGCAAATAATATGGTTGAGTCAAACCAGGCCCGACTTGAGGTAAAAATGATATGGGTGGGTCAAATGAGGTTTGCTTGAGGCACAAATGATTTGGTTGAGTTAAACGAGGCCTGACTCGAGATGCACATGATATGGTTGAGTCAAACGAAGCTTGACTCGAGGCACAAATTATAAGGGTAAGTCAAACGAGGCACGACTCAAGGCGCAAACTTATGGGTGAGTCTAATGTGGCCAGACTCGTAGCGCAAACATATAGTTGAGTCAAACGAGGCTCAACTCAAAGTACAAATGAAATGGGTGAGTAAAATGAGCCCGACTCAAGGAGCAAATGATAAGGGTGAGTCAAATGAGGCTCAACTCGGGGTGCAAATGATATGGTTGAGTCAAATGAGGCCCGACTCAAGGCATAAATTATATGGTTGAGTCAAATGAGGCCCAACTCAGTGCACAAATGATATTGTTGCATCAAACAAGGCCTGCCTCGAGGCACAAATGATATCGGTGAGTCAAATGAGGCCCAACTCGTGGCGCATATGATAAGGTTGAGTCAAACGAGGCCCGACTCAAGGCACAAATGGTAAGGGTGAGTGAAACGAGCCCCAACTCGTGGCGCATATCGTACGGTTTAGTCAAACGAGGCTTGACTCAAGGCACAAATGATATGGTTGAGTCAAACGAGGCCCGACTCGAGGCACAAATAGTATGGTTGAGTCAAACGTGGTCCGACTCAAGGCACAAATGATAAGAGTGAGTCAAATGAAGTCCGACTCCAAGCACAAATGATATGGGTGAGTCAAACGAGGACCAACTCGATGCACCAATGATATGGTTGATTCAAACGAGGCTCAACTCGAGGCACAAATGATGAGGGTGAGTCAAAGGAAGCTCAACTTGAGGCACAAATAATATGGGTGGGTCAAACGAGGCTTGACTCGAGGCGCAAATGATATGATTTAGTCAAACGAGGCCCGACTCAAGGCGCAAATGATATTGTTGAGCCAAAATACGCTCGACTCAAGGAGCAAATTATATGGTTGAGTCAAACAAGGCCTGACTCAGGGCGCAAATGATATGGTTTAGTCAAACGAGGCCCGACTTGAGGTGCAAATAATATGGTTGAGTCAAATAGGGCTTGACTCGAGGCACAAACATATCATTATACCAACCAAGGTCTGACTCGAGGCACAAACATATGGGTGAGTCAAACAAGGCCCGGCTCAAGGCGTAAATGATATGGTTGAGTCAAACGAGGCCCGGCTCGAGGCACAAATGACATGGTTGAGTCAAACGAGGCCTGACTCGAGGCACAAATGATATGGTTAAGTCAAACGAGGCTTGGCTCGAGGCGCAAACATATGGGTAAGTCAAACGAGGCCCAACTCGAGTCGCAAATGATATGGTTGAGCTAAACGAGGCCTAACTCGAGGTGCAAATGACATGGTTGAGTCAAACGAGGCCCGACTCGAGGCGCAAATGATAAGGGTGAGTCAAAGGAGGTCTAACTACAAGCACAATTGATATGGGTGAGTCAAACAAAGCCCAACTTGAGACACAAATGATATGGTTGAGTCAACTGAGGCCTGACTCAACGTGCAAATGATGAAGGTGAGTCAAAGGAGGCTTGACTTGAGGCACAAATGATATGAGTGAGTCAGATGAGGCCCAAGTCAAGGCACAAATTATATGGTTGAGTCAAACGAGGCCGGGCTCAATGCGCAAATGATATGGTTGTGTCAAACGAGGCCTGACTTGAGGCACAAATGATATGGGTGAGTCAAATGAGGCCTAACTCATGGCGCATATGATCTAGTTAAGTCAAATGAGGCCTAACTCAAAGCGCAAATGGTAATGATGAGTCAAACGAGGCCCAACTCATGACACATATGATATGGTTGAGTCAAACAAGGCCTGCCTCGAGGCGTAAATGATATGGTTGGGTCAAACGAGGCCTAACTCGAGTCACAAATGATATGGTTGAGTCAAAAGAGGCCCAACTCGAGGCACAAATGATAAGGGTGAGTCAAATGAGTTCCAACTACAGGCACAAATGATATGGGTGAGTCAAACGAGGCCCAACTTGAGACACAAATGATATGGTTGAGTCAAATGAGGCCCGACTTGAGGCGTAAATGATATAGTTTAGTCGAACGAGGCTTGACTCGAGGCGCAAATGATGTGGTTGAGTCAAATGAGGCTTGACTCTAGGTGCAAACATATCGTTGTACCAAACAAGGCCTGACTCAAGGCGCAAACATATGGGTGAGTCAAACAAGGCCTGACTCAAGGTGCAAATGATATGGTTGAGTCAAATGATGCCCGACTTGAGGCGCAAATGATAAGGGTAAGTCAAATAAGGCCTGGCTCGAGGCATAAATGATATGGCTGAGCCAAACGAGTCCCGACTAGAGGCATGGGTGAATCAAACGAGACTCGACTTGTGGCGTAAATGATATGGTTGGGTCAAAAAAGTCCCGACATAAGGCACAAATGACAAGGGCAAGTCAAACGATGCCTGACTCAAGGCGCAAATGATATGGGAGAGTTAAACAAGGCCCGACTCGAGGAGCAAACATATGGGTGACTCAAACGAGGCCTAATCGAGGCGTAAATAATATGGTTGAGCCAAATGAGGCCCGCCTCGAGGCACAAATGATATGGTTGAGTCAAACGAGTCCCGACTCGAGGCGCAAATGATAAGGGTGAGCCACATGATGTCCGACTACAGGCACAAATGATATGGGTGAGTCAAATGAAGCCCAACTTGAAGCACAAATGATATGGTTTAGTCAAACGAGGCCCGGCTTGAGGCACAAATGATGAGGTGAGTCAAAAGAGGCTAGACTTAAGGCTCAAATGAGAAGGGTGAGTCAAATGAGGTCTGACTCAAGGCACAAATTATATGGTTGAGTCAAACGAGGCCCGTCTCTATGCGTAAATGATATGGTTGTGTCAAACAAAGCCTGACTCGAGGCACAAATGATATGGGTGACTCAAATGAGGGCAAACTATTGGCGTATATGATATGGTTGTGTCAAACAAGGCCTGACTCAAAGCGCAAATGATAAGGGTGAGTCAAATGAGGCCTAACACATGTCGCATATGATATGCTTGAGTCACACGAGGCCTGACTCGAGGCGCAAATGATATGGTTGAGTCAAATGAGGCCCGAGTCGAGTCGCAAATGATATGGTTGAGTCAAAAGAGGCCCGACTCGAGGCGCAAATGATAAGTGTGAGTCAAATGAGTTCTGACTACAGGCACAAATGATATGGGTGAGTCTAACGAGGCTCAACTTGAGGAACAAATGATATGGTTGAGTCAAACAAGGACTGACTCGGGGCATAAATGATGAGGGTAAGTCAAAGGAGGCCCGACTTGATGCACAAATGATATGGGTGGGTCAAACGAGGCTCGACTCAAATGATATGGTTGAGTCAAACGAGGCCCGACTCAATGCGCAAATGATACAGTTGTGTCAAACGAGGCCTAACTCGAGGCACAAATGATATGGGTGAGTCAAACGAGGCCCAACTCATGGCGCATATGATATGGTTAGGTCAAACAAGGCCCGACTCAAAGCGTAAATGGTAATGGTGAGTCAAATGAGGCCCAACTCTTGGCACATATGATATAGTTGAGTCAAACGAGGCCCGACTTAAGGCACAAATGATATGGGTGAGTCAAATGAGGCCCAACTTGTGGCACAAATGATATGGTTGAGTCAAATGAGGCCTGACTCGAGGCACAAATGATATGGTTTAGTCAAATGAGGCTCGACTCGAGGCGCAAATGATATGGTTGAGTCAAACAAGGCTTGACTCGAGGCACAAACATATTGTTGTACCAAACAAGGCCCGACTCGAGGCACAAACATATGGGTAAGTCAAATGAGGCCCGACTCAAGGCGCAAATGATATGGTTGAGTCAAACGAGGCCCGACTTGAGGCACAAATGATAAGGGTAAGTCAAACGAGGCCCGGCTCGAGGCACAAATAATATGGTTAAGCCAAACAAGTCCCTCTAGAGGCATAAACATATGGGTGAGTCAAACGAGGACCGACTCGTGGCGTAAATGATATGGTTGGGTGAAAAAAGGCCCGACATGAGGCACAAATACAAGGGTAAGTCAAATGATGCCCGCCTCGAAGCATAAATGATATGGGTGAGTCAAACGAGGCCCAGCTCAAAGGGCAAATGATATGGTTGAGCTAAATGAGGCTTGACTCGAGGCGCAAATGATATGCTTGAGTCAAACGAGGCCTGACTCGAGGTGCAAATGATAAGGGTGAGTCAAATGAGGTCCGACTACAGGCATAAATGATATCGGTGAGTCAAATGAAGCCTAACTTGAGGCACAAATGATATGGTTGAGTTAAACGAGGCCCGACTCAAGGCGCAAATAATGAGGGTGAGTCAAAGAAGGCTCGACTTGAGGCACAAATGATATAGGTGAGTCAAATAAGGCCCGAGTCAAGGCAGAAATTATATGGTTCAGTCAAATGAGGCCTGACTCAATGCACAAATGATATGGTTTTGTCAAACGAGGCCTGACACGAGGCACAAATGATATGGGTGAGTCAAATGAGGCCCAACTCTTGGCGCATATGATATGGTTGAGTCAAACAAGGCCCGACTCAAAGTGCGAATGGTAAGGGTGAGTCAAACGAGGCCCAACTCATGGCGCATATGATATGCTTGAGTCAAACGAGGCCCGACTTGATGCACAAATGATATGGTTAAGTTAAACAAGGCCCGACTTGAGTCGCAAATGATATGGTTAAGTCAAAAGAGGCCCGACTCGAGGTGCAAATGATAAGGGTGAGTCAAATGAGTTCCGACTACAGACGCAAATGATATGGGTGAGTCTAACGAGGCCCAACTTGAGGCACAAATGATATGGTTGAGTCAAACAAGGCCCGACTTGAGGCGCAAATGATGAGGGCGAGTCAAAGGAGGCTCGACTTGACGCACAAATGATATGGGTAGGTCAAACGAGGCTCGACATGAGGTGCAAATGATATGGTTGAATCTAATGAGGCCTGACTTGAGGCGCAAATGATATGGTTGTGTCAAACTATGCTCGACTCGAGGAGCAAATGATATGGTTGAGTCAAACGAGGCTCGCCTCGAGGCACAAATGATATGGATTAGTCAGACGAGGCCCGACTTGAGGTGTAAATGATATGGTGAAGTCAAACGAGGCTTGACTCGAGGCGCAAATAATAAGGGTGAGTCAAATGAGGCCTGACTCAAGGCACAAATTATATGGTTGTGTCAAACAAGCCCTGACTCGAGGCACAAATGATATGGGCAAGCCAAAAAAATGCACAACTCGTGGCGCAAATGATATGGTTGAGTCAAATGAGGCTTGACTTGAAACGCAAATTATTAGGGTGAGTCAAATGAGGCCCTACTTAAGGAACAAATGATATGGTTGAGTCAAACCAAGCCTGACTCGAGGCACAAACATATGGGTGAGTCAAATGAGGCACGACTTAAGGCGCAAATGATATGGTTGAGTCAAATGAGGCCCGACTTGAGGTACAAATGATATGGTTGAGTCAAACGAGGCCTGACTCGAAACACAAATCATTAGGGTGAGTCAAATGAGGCCTGCCTTAAGGTACAAATGATATAGTTGAGTCAAACCAAGCCTGACTCGAGGCACAAACATATGGGTGAGTCAAATGAGACACGACTTAAGGCGCAAATGATATGGTTGAGTCAAACAAGGCCCGACTCAAGGCGCAAATGATATGGTCGAGTCAAACGAGGCCCGACTTGAGGCGCAAATGATAAGGGTAAGTCAAACAAGGCCCAGATTGAGGCACAAATGATATGGTTAAGCCAAACGAGTCCTACTAGAGGTGTAAACATATGGGTGAGTCAAACAAGGCCCGACTCGTGGCGTAAATGATATGGTTGGGTCAAAAAAGGCCCGACATGAGGCACAAATACAAGGGTAAGTCAAACGATGCCCGACTCGAGCCACAAATGATATGGGTGAGTCAAACGAGGCTCAGCTAGAGGCGCAAATGATATGGTTGAGCCAAATAAAGCCTGACTCGAGGTGCAAATGATATGCTCGAGTCAAACGAGGCTTGACTCGAGGTGCAAATGATAAGGGTGAGTCAAATGAGGTCTGACTACAGGCATAAATGATATCGGTGAGTCAAATAAAGCCCAACTTGAGGCACAAATGATATGGTTGAGTTAAACGAGGCCTAACTTAAGGCACAAATAATGAGGGTGAGTCAAGGAAGGCTCGACTTGAAGCACAAATGATATGGGTGAGTCAAATGAGGTCCGAGTCAAGGCACAAATTATATGGTTGAGTCAAATAAGGCCTGACTCAATGCGCAAATGATATGGTTTTGTCAAACGAGGCCTGACGCGAGGCACAAATGATATGGGTTAGTCAAACGAGGCCCAACTCTTGGCGCATATGATATGGTAGAGTCAAACAAGGCCCGACTCACAGTGCGAATGGTAAGGGTGAGTCAAACGAGGCCCAACTCGTGGCGTATATGATATGCTTGAGTCAAATGAGGCCTGACTCGACGCGCAAATGATATGGTTGAGTTAAACGAGGCCCGACTCGAGTCGCAAATGATATGGTTGAGTCAAAAGAGGCCCGACTCACGGCACAAATGATAAGGGTGAGTCAAATGAGCTCCGACTACAGACACAAATGATATGGGTGAGTCTAACGAGGCCCAACTTGAGGCACAAATGATATGGTTGAGTCAAACGAGGCCCAACTCGAGGCGCAAATGATGAGGGTGAGTCAAAAGAGGCCCAACTTGATGCACAAATGATATGGGTAGGTCAAACGAGGCTCGACTTGAGGTGCAAATGATATGGTTGAATCTAACGAGGCCTGACTTGAGGCGCAAATGATATGGTTGAGTCAAACTATGCTCGACTCAAGGAGCAAATGATATGGTTGAGTCAAACGAGGCTCGCCTCGAGGCGCAAATGATAAGGATTAGTCAAATGAGGCCCGACTCGAGACGCAAATGATATGGTGGAGTCAAATGAGGTTTGACTCGAGGCGCAAATAATAAGGGTAAGTCAAATGAGGCCCGACTCAAGGCGCAAATGATATGGTTGTGTCAAACAAGCCCTGACTCGAGGCACAAATGATATGGGCGAGCCAAAAAAATGCCCAACTCATGGTGCAAATGATATGGTTGAGTCAAACGAGGCCTGACTTGAAACGTAAATCATTAGGGTGAGTCAAACGAGGCCTGACTTAAGGCACAAATGATATGGTTGAGTCAAACTAAGACCGACTCGAGGCACAAACATATGGGTAAGTCAAATGAGGCACAACTTAAGGCGCAAATTATATGGTTGAGTCAAACGAGGCCCGACTTGAGGTACAAATGATAAGGGTAAGTGAAACGATGCCTGACTCGAGGCACAAATGATATGGTTGAGTCAAACGAGGCTTGACTCGAGGCGCAAACATATGGGTGAGTCAAACGAGGCCCAACTTGTGATGCAAATGATATGGTTGAGCCAAACCAAGCTCATCTCGAGGTGCATATGAGAAGGGTGAGTCAAACGAGGCCCAACTCAGGGCACAAATTATATAGATGAGTGAAACGAGGCCCAACTCAGGGCACAAATTATATAGATGAGTGAAACGAGGCCCAACTCGAGGCATAAATGATAAGGGTGAGTCAAATGAGGCCCGACTTGAGGCATAAATATATGGTTGAGTCAAATGAGGCCTAACTCGAGGTGCAAATGAAATGGGCGAGTAAAACGAGTCCCAACTCAAGAGCAAATGATAAGGGTGAGTCAAATGAGGCCCAACTCGTGGTGCAAATGATATGGATGAGTCAAATGAGGCCCGACTCAAGGCACAAATGTGTGGTTGAGCCAAGCGAGGCTTGACTCAATGCGCAAATTATATGATTGTGCCAAACGAGGCCTGACTCGAGGAACAAATGATATGGGTGAGTTAAATGAGGCCCAACTCCTGGCGCATATGATATGGTTGAGTCAAACGAGGCCCGACTCAACGCGTAAATGATATGGTTGTGTCAAACGAGGCTTGACTCGAGGCACAAATGATATGGGTGAGTCAAACAAGGCCCAACTCATGGTGCATATGATATGGTTGAGTCAAACGAGGCCCGACTCAAAGCACAAATGGTAAGGGTGAGTCAAACGAGGCCCAACCTGTGGCGCATATGATATGGTTGAGTCAAACGAGGCCCGACTCAAAGCACAAATGGTAAGGGTGAGTCAAACGAGGCCTAACTTGTGGCACATATGATATGGCTGACTCAAACGAGGCCCGACTCAAAGCACAAATGGTAAGGGTGAGTCAAACGAGGCACAACTTATGGCGCATATGATATGGTTGAGTCAAACAAGGCCTGACTCGAGGCACAAATGATATGGTTGAGTCAAACGAGGCCTGACTTGAGGCACAAATGATATGGTTGAGTTAAATGAGACCCGACTCTAGGCGTAAATAATAAGGGTGAGTCAAATGAGGTCCGACTACAGGCACAAATGATATGGGTGAGTCAAACGAGGCCCAACTTGAGGCACAAATGATATGGTTGAGTAAAACGAGGCCCAACTTGAGGCGCAAACGATGATGGTGAGTCAAAGGAGGCCTGACTTGAGGCACAAATGATATGGGTGAGTCAAAGAAGGCCCAACTTGAGGTGCAAATGATATGGTTGAGTCAAACAATGCCTGACTCGAGGCACAAATGATATGGTTGAGTCAAACAAGGCTTAACTCGAGGCGCAAATTATAAGGGTGAGTCAAACGATGCCCGACATAGGGCGCAAATGATATGGGTGAGTCAAACGAGGGCCGACTCAAGGCACAAACATATGGGTTAGTCAAACGAGGCCAGACTCATAGCGCAAACATATGGTTGTGTCAAATGAGGCATGACTCGAGGCACAAATGATATGGGTGAGTCAAACAAGGCCCAATTCATGGCACATTTGATGTGATTGAGTCAAACGATGCCCGACTCGAGGCGTAAATAATAAGGGTGAGTCAAATGACATCCGACTATAGGCACATATGATATGGGTGAGTCAAACAAGGCCCAACTTGAGCCATAAATGATGTGGTTGAGTCAAACGAGGCCCGACTCAAGACGCAAATGGTGAGGGTGAGTCAAAGGAGGCCCAACTTGAGGCACAAATGATATGGGTGGGTCAAACGAGGCCCGACTGGAGGCGTAAATGATAAGTTTGAGTCAAATGAGGCCCGACTCGAGGCACAAATGATAAGGGTGAGTCAAACGATGCCCAACTTAGGGCGCAAATGATATGTGTGAGTCAAACGAGGCCTGACTCAAGGCGCAAACATATGGGTGAGTCAAATGAGGCCAGACTTGTAGCGCAAATAAATGGTTGAGTCAAACGAGGCCCGACTTGAGGTGAAAATGAAATGGCTGAGTAAAACGAGTCCCAACTCAAGGAGCAAATGATAAGGGAGAGACAAATGAGGCCGACTCGGGGCGCAAATGATATGGGTGAGTCAATGAGACCCGACTTAAAGCATAAATTATATGGTTGAGTCAAACGAGGCCCGAATCATCGTGGAAATGATATGGTTGTGTGACACAAGGCTTGACTCGATGCACAAATGATATGGGTGAGTCAAACGAAGCCCAACTCGTGGTGAATATGATAAGGTTGAGTCAAACGAGGCCCGACTCAATGTGCAAATGGTAAGGGTGAGTCAAACGAGGCCCAACTCGTGATGCATATCATATGGTTGAGTCAAACGAGGCCAGACTCGAGGTGCAAATTATATGGTTATGTCAAACAAGGCCTGACTCGAGGTGTAAATGATATGGTTGAGTCAAACGAGGCCCGACTCGAGGTGCAAATGATAAGGGTGAGTCAAATGAGGCCTGACTCGAGGCACAAACATATGGGTGAGTCGAACGACGCCAAACTCGAGGCACAAATGTTATGGTTGAGCCAAACAACGCCCGACTCGAGGCACAAATCATATAGTTGAGTCAAACGAGGCCCGACTCGAGGCACAAACGATAAGGGTGAGTCAAATGAGGTCCGACTATAGGCACAAGTGATATGGGTGAGTCAAATGAGGACCAACTTGAGGCACAAATGATATGGTTGAGTCAAATGAGGCCCGACTTGAGGTGCAAATGATGAGAATGAGTTAAACAAGGCTCGACTTGAGGCACAAATGATATGGGTGAGTCAAATGAAGCCCAACTCAAAGCACAAATTATATGGTTGAGTTAAACGAGGCCCAACTCAATGCACAAATTATATGGTTGTCTCAAACGAGGCCTGACTTGAGGTACAAATGATATGGGTGAGTCAAACGAGGCCCAACTCATGGCGTATATGATATGGTTGAGCCAAACAAGGCCCGACTCAAAGTGCAAATGGTAAGGGTAAGTCAAATGAGGCCCAACTCATGGCACATATGATATGGTTGAGTCAAACGAGGCCTGACTCGAGGTGCAAATGATATGGTTAGGTCAAACGAGGCCTAACTCGTGGCGTAAATGATAAGGGTGAGTCAAATAAGGTCCGACTATAGGCACAAATGATATGGGTGAGTCAAACGAGGCCCAACTTGAGGCACAAATGATATGGTTGAGTCAAACGAGGCCTGACTCGAGGCGCAAATGATGAGGGTGAGTCAAAGCAAGCCCGACTCGAGGCACAAATGATATGGGTGGTTCAAACGAGGCTCGACTCGAGGCACAAATGATATGGTTGAGTCAAACGAGGCCTGACTCGAGGCGCAAATGATATGGTTGAGTCAAACGAGGCTCGACTAGAGGTGCAAATAATATAGGTGAGTCAAACGAGGCCCGGCTAGAGGCACAAATAATATGGTTGTGTCAAATGAGCCCTGACTCGAGGCACAATTGATATGGGCGAGCTAAAAAAATGCACAACTCGTGGTGCAAATGATAATGTCGAGTCAAATGAGGCTTGACTCGAGGTGCAAATCATAAGGGCGAGTCAAATGAAGGCTGACTTAAGGTGCAAATGATATGGTTGAGTCAAACCAAGCCCGACTCAAGGGGCAAACATATGGGTGAGTCAAACGAGACACGACTTGAGGCGCAAACATATCATCGTACCAAACGAGGCCTAACTCGAGGTGCAAACATATGGGTGAGTCAAACGAGGCCCGACTTAAGGCGCAAATGATATGGTTGAGTCAAACGAGGCCTGACTTGAGGCACAAATGATAAGGGTAAGTCAAACGATGCCCGACTCAAGGCACAAATAATATGAGTGAGTCAAACGAGGCCCAACTCGAGGCGCAAACATATGGGTGAGATAAACAAGGCCGAACTCGACGCAAAAATGATATGGTTGAGCCAAACTAGGCTCGACTCGAGGTGCATATGATAAGGGTGAGTCAAATGAGGCCCAACTCAGGGCGCAAATGATATGGGTGAGTGAAATAAGGCCCAGCTCAAGGCACAAATGATAAGGGTGAGTCAAACAGTGCCCGACTCGAGGCATAAATGATATGGTTGAGTCAAACGAGGCCTGACTCGAGGTGCAAATGAAATGGGTGAGTAAAACAAGTCCTAACTCAAGGAGCAAATGATAAGGGTGAGTCAAATGAGGCTCGACTCGGGGTGCAAATTATATGAGTGAGTCAAATGAGGCCCTACTCAAGGCACAAATTATATGGTTGAGTTAAACGAGGCCTGACTCAATGTGCTAATGATATGGTTGTATCAAACTAGGCCTAACCCGAGGCACAAATGATATGGGTGAGTCAAACGAGGCCCAACACCTAGCGCATATGATATGGTTAAGTCAAACAAGGCCCGATTCAAAGCACAAATGGTAAGGGTGAGTCAAACGAGGCCCAACCTGTGGCGTATATGATATGGTTAAGTCAAACGAGGCCTGACTCGAGGGACAAATGATATGGGTGAGTCAAACGAGGCCCAACTTGAGGAACAAATGATATAGTTGAGTCCAACGAGGCTCGACTCAAGGCGTAAATGATATGGTTGAGTCAAACTACGCCTGACTCGAGGAGCAAATGATATGGTTATGTAAAACGAGGCTCAACTTGAGGTGCAAATGATATGGATTAGTCAAACGAGGCTTGACTCGAGGCGCAAATGATATGGTTGAGTCAAACGAGGTCACTCAAGGCGCAAATAATAAGGGTGAGTCAAATGAGGCCCGACTCAAGGAGCAAATGATGTGGTTGTGTCATACGAGCCCTGACTCGAGGCACAAATGATATGGGCAAGCTAAAAAAATGCCCAACTCATGGCGCAAATGATATGGTTGAGTCAAACGAGGCCTGACTTGAGGCGCTAATCATAAGGTTGAGTCAAACGAGGCCCAACTCAAGGCATAAATGATATGGTTGTGTCAAACCAAGCCTGACTCGATGCTCAAAAATATGGGTGAGTCAAATGAGGCACGACTTGAGGTGCAAACATATCGTTGTACCAAATGAGGCCCGACTCGAGGCGCAAACATATGGGTGAGGCAAACGAGGCCTGACTCAAGGTGCAAATGATATGGTTGAGTCAAACAGGGCCCGACTTGAGGCACAAATGAGAATGGTAAGTCAAACGAGGACAAACTTGTGGCACAAATGATATGGTTGAGCCAAACGAGTCCCAACTAGAGGTGCAAACATATGGTTGAGTCAAATGAGGCTCAACTCGTAGTGTAAATGATATGTTGAGCCAAAAGAGGCCCAACATAAGGCACAAATGGTAAGGGTAAGTCAAACGATGCTCGACTCGAGGCCCAAATGATATGGGTGAGTCAACCGAGGCCCGACTCGAGGCGCAAACATATGGCTAAGTCAAACGAGGCCCAACTTGAGGCGCAAATGATATGGGTGAGTCAAACGAGGCCCAACTCAAGGCACAAATGATAAGAGTGAGTCAAACGAGGCCTGGCTCGAGGCGCAAATGATAAGGGTAAGTCAAACAATCCTGACTCGAGGAATAAATGATATGGTTGAGTGAAACGAGGCCCGACTCAAGTAGCAAATGATAAGGGAGAGTCAAATGAGGCCCAACTCGGGGCGCAAATGATATTGCTGAGTCAAATTAGGCCCAACTCAAGGCACAAATTATATGGTTGAGTCCAACGAGGCTCGACTCAAAATGCAAATGATATGGTTGTGTCAAACGAGGCTTGACTTGAGGCACAAATGATATGGGTGAGTCAAACGAGGCCCAACTCATGGCATATATGATATGGTTGAGTCAAATGAGGCCCAACTCAATGCACAAAGGGTAAGGGTGTGTCAAACGAGGCCCAACTCGTGGCACATATCATATGGTTAAATCAAACGAGGCCCGACTCGAGGTGCAAACATATGGGTGAGTCAAATAAGGCCCAACTTAAGGCACAAATGATATGGTTGAGTCAAACGAGGCCCGACTTGAGGCATAAATGATAAGGGTAAGTCAAACAGTGCCTGACTCAAGGCACAAATGATAGGGTTGAGTCAAACGAGGCTCGACTTGAAGCACAAATGATAAAGGTAAGTCAAACAGTGCCCGACTCAAGGCACAAATGATATGGGTGAGTCAAACAAGGCCCAACTTGCGGCGCAAACATATGTGTGAGTCAAACGAGGCCTAACTCATGGCGTAAATGATATGGTTGAGCCAAACCAGCCTTAACTCGAGGTGCATATGATAAGGGTGAGTCAAATGAGGCTCGACTCAGGGCGCAAATGATATGGACGAGTAAAACGAGGCCCAACTCGAGGCGCAAATGATAAGGGTGAGTCAAACAACGCCTGACTCGAGGCGTAAATGATATGGTTATGTCAAATGAGGCCTGACTCAAGGCATAAATGATATGGGTGAGTCAGACAAGGCCTGACTCGAGGCGCAAATGATATGATTGAGTCAAACAATCCCTGACTTGGGGCACAAATGATAACGGCAGGTCAAATGAGGCCCGACTCGAAGCGTAAGCATATGGATGAGCCAAACGAGGCCCAACTCGAGGCACAAAAATATGGGTGAGTCAAATGAGGCCAAACTCGAGGCACAAATAATATAGGTGACTCAAAGGAGGCTCGACTAGAGGTGCAAATATATGGGTAAGACAAACGAGGCCCGACTCGAGGTGCAAATGATATGGTTGAGTCGACTAAGGCCCAACTTGAGGTACAATCATATGGGTGAGTCAAACGAGGCCCGACTCGACACACAAACATATGGTTGAGTTAAACAAAGCCCAACTCGAGGCGGAAATGATATGGTTGAGTCAAATGAGGCCCAACTCGAGACACAAATATATGGGTGAGTCAAACGAGTCCTGACTCAAGGTGCAAATTGTATGGTTGAATAAAACTAGGCCCGTATCAAGGCACAAATAGTATGGTTTTGTCAAACAAGGCCTGACTCGAGTCACAAATGATATGGTGAGTCAAAGGAGGCCCAACGCGAGGCGTAAATGATATGGTTAAGTCAAATGAGGATAGACTCGAGGCGCAAATGATATGGCTGAGTCAAACAAGGCCCAACTCGAGGCGCAAATGATGGTTTAGTCAAACGAGGCCTAACTCGATGCACAAATCATATGGTTAAGTCAAACGAGGCCTAACTCGTGGTGCATATGATATGGTTGAGTCAAACAAGGCCTGACTCGAGGCACAAATGATATGGTTGAGTCAAATGAGGCCCGACTCAAGGCACAAATGATGAGGGTAAGTCAAAGGAGGCCCGACTTGAGGCACAAATGATATGGGTGGGTCAAACAAGGCTTGACTAGAGGCGCAAATGATCTGGTTGAGTCAAATGAGGGCTGACTCGAGGCGTAAATGATATGGTTGAGTCCAACTACGCTCGACTCGAGGAGCAAATGATATGGTTTAGTCAAACAAGGCCCGGCTAGAGGCCCAAATGATATGGTTTAGTCAAACGAAATCCGACTCGAGGCACAAATGATATGGTTGAGTCAAATGAGGCTTGACTCAAGGCACAAATGATAAGGGTGAGTCAAACGAGGCCCGACTCAAGGCACAAATGATATGGTTGTCTTAAATGAGCCCTAACTCAAGGCACAAATGATATGGGCGAGCCAAACAATGCCCAACTCATGGCACAAATGATATGGTTAAGCTAAACGAGGCCTGACTCGAGGCACAAATGAAATGGTTGAGCCAAACGAGTCCCGATTAGAGGCGCAAACAAATGGGTGAGTCAAACGAGGCCCGACTCAGGGCATAAATAATATGGTTGAGTCAAAAGAGGCCCAACATGAGGTGCAAATGATAATGATAAGACAAACGATGCCTGACTTGAGGTGCAAATGATATGGGTGAGCCAAACGAGGCCCGACTCGAGGCGTAAACATATGCGTGAGTCAAACGAGACCCGACTCGAGGCGTAAATGATATGGTTGAGCCAAACCAGGCTCGACTCGAGGTGCATATGTTAAGGGTGAGTCAAACGAGGCCCGACTCGGGGCGCAAATGATATGGTTGAGTCAAACGAGGCCCGGCTCGAGGCGCAAATGATATGGTTGAGCTAAACGAGGACAAACTCGAGGCACAAATGATATGGGTGAGTCAAACGAGGCCTGACTCAAGCCATAATCATATGGGTAAGTCAAACAAGGCCCGACTCGAGGCACAAATATATGGGAGAGTCAAACAAGGCCCGACTCGAGGCACAAATGATATGGTTGAGTCAAACGAGGCCTGACTCGAGGCGTAAATGATAAGGGTAAGTCAAACGAGGGCCAACTTGAGGCACAAATGATATGGTTGAGTCAAACGATGCCCGACTTGAGGTGCGAACATATGGGAGAGTCAAACGAGGCCCGACTTGAGGCACAAATGATATGGTTGAGTCAAATGAGGCTCAACTCGAGGTGTAAATAATAAGGGTGAGTTAAACGAGGCCCGACTCGAGGCTCAAATGACAAGAGTGAGTCAAACGAGGGCCAACTTGAGGCACAAATGATATGAGAGAGTCCAACGAGGCCTAACTCAGGGTGCAAATAATATGGTTCAGTCAAACAAGGCCCGACTCGAGGTACAAATGATAAGGGTGAGTCAATCGAGGCCCGGCCTGAGGCGCAAACATATGGGTAAGTCAAAACAAGGCCTGACTTGAGGTAAAAATGATATGGGAGAGTCCAACGAGGCCCAACTCAGGGCGCAAATAATATGGTTCAGTCAAACGAGGCACGAATCGAGGCACAAATTATAAGGGCGAGTCAAATGAGGCCTGACTCGAGGCAAAAAGACATGGGTGAGTCAAACAAGATGCAACTCGAGGCACAAATGATATGGTTGAGTCAAACGTGGCCTGAGTAGAGGCGCAAATGATAAGGGTGAGTCAAATAAGGCTCATCTCGAGGCACAAATGATATGGTGAGTCAAACGAGGCCCAACTCGAGGCACAAATGATATGGTTGAGTGAAACGAGGCCCGACTCGAGGCATAAATGATAAGGGTGAGTCAAATGAGGCCCGACTCGAAGCATAAATGATATGGGTGAGTCAAATGAGGCCCAACTCGAGGCACAAATAATATGGTTAAGTCAAACGATGCCTGACTCGAGGCACATCTAATATAGTTGAGTCAAACGAGGCTTGACTCGAGGTGCATATGATATGTGTGAGTCAAACGAGGCTCGATTCGAGGCGCAAATGATATGGTTGAGTCAAATGGGGCCGAACTCGAGGCACAAATGATATGGATAAGTGAAATGATCCCCGACTCAAGGTGCAATCATATGGGTGAGTCAAACAAGGCATGACTCGAGGTGCAAATGATAAGGGTAAGTCAAACGAGGCCAAACTCGAGGCACAAATGATATGGTTGAGTCAAACGAGGCCCGACTTGAGGCGCAAATGATATGGTTGAATCAAATGAGGCCTGACTAGAGGTACAAATGAGACAAGTTAGTCGAACAAGGCTCGATTCGAGGTGCAAATATATGGGTAAGTCAAAGGAGGCCGTGCTCAAGGCACAAACATATGGGTGACTCAAAATGAGGCCCGACTTGGGTGCAAATGATATGGTTGAGTCAAACAAGGCCTGACTCATGGTGCAAATGATAAGGGTGAGTCAAATGAGGCCCGATTCGAGGCGCAAACATATGGGTGTGTCAAACCAGGCTAGACTCAAAGCCCAAACACATGGGTGAGTCAAATGAGGCTTAACTCGAGGCACATATGATATGGGTTAGTTAAATGAGGCCCAACTCGAGGCATAAATAATATGGTTGAGTCAAATGAGGCCCGACCCGAGTTGCATATGATATGGGTGAGTCAAATGAGGCCCGATCGCAGTGCAAATGATCTGGTTAAGTCAAATGAGGCCGAACTTGAGGCATAAATGATATGGGTGAGTCAAACGAGGCCTGACTCGAGGCGCAATCATATGGGTGAGTCAAACGAAGCTCGACTCGAGGCGTAACTGATATGGTTGAGTCAAACAAGGCTCGACTCAAGGAGCAAATGAGAAGGGTGTGTCAAACGCGGCCCAACTCGATGCACAAATGATATGGGCGAGTCAAATGAGGCCCGACTCGAGCCGCAAATGATATGGTTAAGCCAAATGAGTCTCGACTAGAGGCGCAAATAAAATGGTGAGTCAAACGAGGCCTAACTCATGGCATAAATGATATGGTTAAGTCAAAACAGGCCCGGCATGAGGCGCAAATGATAAGGGTAAGTCAAACAATGCCTGACTCGAGGCGCAAATGATATGGGTGAGTCAAACGAGGCCCGACTCAAGGCACAAACATATGGGTGAGTCAAACGAGGCCCAACTCGAGACGTAAATGATATGGTTAAGCTAAACCAGGCTCGACTCAAGGTGCATATGATAAGAGTGAGTCAAACGAGGCCCGACTCAGGGTGCAAATGATATGGGTGAGTCAAACAAAGCCTGACTTGAGGTGCAAGTGATATGGTTGAGCTAAACGAGGATGAACTCAAGGCACAAATGATATGGGTGAGTCAAACAAGGCCTCACTTGAGGCGCAATCATATGGGTGAGTCAAACAAGTCCCGACTCGAGGCACAAACATATGGGTGAGTTAAACGAGGCTCGACTCGAGGCGTAAATATATGGGAGAGTCAAACGAGGCCCGACACGAGGCCCAAATGATATGGTTGAGCCAAACAAGGCCCGACTCGAGGAGTAAATGATAAGGATAAGTCAAACGAGGCCCTACTCAAGGCACAAATGATATGGTTGAGTCAGACAATGCTAGACTTGAGGTGCAAACATATGGGAGAGTCAAACGAGGCCCGACTCGAGACATAAATGATATGGTTGAGTCAAACTAGGCTCGAGGCATAAATGATAAGGGTGAGTCAAATGAGGCCCAACTCGAGGCACAAATGATATGGGCGAGTCAAACGAGACCCGACTCGAGGCACAAATGACAAGAGGGAGTCAAATGAGGCCTGACTTGAGGCACATATGATATGGGTGAGTCCAACAGGGCCCAACTCAAGGCGCAAATAATATGGTTGAGTCAAATGAGGCCTAACTCGAGGCACAAATGATAAGGGTGAGTCAAGCGAGGCCCGACCCGAGGCGCAAACATATGGGTCAGTCAAAACGAGGCCTGACTGCAGGTGCAAATGATATGGTTCAATCAAATGAGGCACGAATCGAGGTGCAAATGATAAAGGTGAGTCCAATGAGGCCTGACTCGAGGCACAAAGGCATGGGTGAGTCAAACAAGGCCTAACTCGATGCTCAAATGATATGGTTGAGTCAAACGAGGCCCAACTCGAGGCACAAATGATATGGTTAAGTGAAACAAGGCCCGACTCGAGGCATAAAAGATAAGGGTGAGTCAAATGAGGCTTGACTTGGAGCACAACTGATATGGGTGAGTCAAATGAGGCCCAACTCGAGGCACAAATAATATGGTTGAGTCAAATGAGGTCCGACTCAGAGCACAAATAATATGGGTGAGTCAAATGAGGCCCAACTCGAGGCACAAATAATATGGTTAAGTCAAACGATACCCAACTCGAGGCGCATATGTTATGGTTAAGTCAAACGAGGCCTGACTCATGGCGCATATGATAAGTGTGAGTCAAACGAGGCTCAACTCAAGGTGCAAATGATATGGTTGAGTCAAATGAGGCTGAACTCGAGGCACAAATGATATGGTGAGTCAAATGATGCCCGACTCGAGGTGCAGTCATATGGGTGAGTCAAATGAGGCCTGACTCGAGGCGCAAATGATTTGGTTAAGTCAAACGAGGCCCGACTCGAGGTTCAAATGATATGGTTAAGTCAAATGAGACCTGACTTGAGGCACAAATGACATGGGTGAATCGAACGAGGCCTGACTCGAGGTGTAAACATATGGGTAAGTCAAACGAAGCCCAGCTCACAGCGCAAATGATCTGAGTGAGTCAACACGAGGCTTGACTCGAAGTGCAAATGATATGGTTGAGTCAAACGAAGCCTGACTCAAGGCGCAAATGACAAGGGTGTGTCAAATGAGGCCCTACTCGAGGTGCAAACACATGGGTGAGTCAAACGAGGACTAACTTGAGGCACAAACATATGGGCAAGTCAAAACGAGGTCCAACTCGAGGCACAAATGATATGGTTGAGTCAAACGAGGCCCAACTCGAGGCATAAATGAAATGGTTGAGTCAAACGAGGCCTGACTTGAGGCGCAAATGATATGGGTGAGTCAAACGAGGTTCAACTCTAGGCACAAATGATATGGTTGACTGAAACGACGCTCGACTCGAGGTGCAAATGATAAGGGTGAGTCAAACAAGGCCAGGCCTAAGGCGCAAACATATGGGTGAGTCAAAACGAGGCACGACTCTAGGTGCAAATGATATGGTTAAGTCAACCGAGGCCTGACTCGATGCACAAATGATATGGGTGAGTCAATTGAGGCCTGACTCAAGGCGCAAAGTCATGGGTGAGTCAAACGAGGACCAACTCAAGGCACAAATGATATGGTTGAGTCAAACGAGGCTTCACTAGAGGCGCAAATGATAAGGGTGAGTCAAATGAGGCCCGAGTCAAGGCACAACTAATATGGGTGAGTCAAATGGGACCCGACTCGAAGTGTAATCATACGGGTAAGTCAAACGAGGCCTAACTCGAGGCGCAAATAAAATGGTTGAGTTAAACAAGGCTTGACTCAAGTTGCAATTGATAAGGGTGAGTCAAACGAAGCTCAACTCGAGGCACAATTGATATGGTTGAGTCAAACAAGGCTCGACTCGAGGAGCAAATGAGAAGGGTGAGTCAAACGAGGCCTGACTCGAGGTGCAAATGATATGGTTGAGTCAAACGAGGCCTAACTCATGGCGCAAATGATAAGGGTGAGTCAAATAAGTCCTGACTCGAGGCGCAAAGACATGGGTGAGTCAAACAAGGGCCAACTCGAGGCACAAATGATATGGTTGAGTCAAACGAGGCCCAACTCAATGCGCAAATGATATGGTTATGTCAAATGAGGCCTAACTCAAGGCACAAATGATATGGGTGAGTCAAACGAGGCCCAACTCATGGTGCATATGATATGGTTGAGTCAAATGAGACCCGACTCAAAGTGCAAATGGTAAGGTTGAGTCAAATAAGGCCCGACTCGGGGTACAAATGATAAGGTTGAGTCAAACAAGGCATGACTCGAGGTGCAAATTATATGGTTGAGTCAAACGAGGCCGACTCGTGGTGCAAATGGTAAGTGTGAGTCAAACGAGGCCCGACTCAAGGCACAAATGATATGGTTGAGACAAACGAGGCCCGACCAGAGGTGCAAATTATAAGGTTGAGTCAAACGAGGCCTGATTCGAGCCATAAATGATAAGGTCGAGTCAAACAAGGCCCGACTTGAGGCACAGATGATAAGGTTGAGTCGAACGATGCCTTACTCGAGGAACAAATGATAAGGTTGAGTCAAATGAGGGCCAACTCGAGGCATCAATGATATGGTTGAGTCAAATGAGGCCCGACTCGAGGTGCAAATGATATGGGTGAGTCAAACAAGGCCCAACTCGAGGCATAAATGATAAGGTTGAGCCAAACGAGGCCCGACTCTAGGCGTAAATCATAAGGATCAGTCAAACAAGGCCAGACTCGAGGTGCAAATGATAAGGTTGAGTCGAACAAGGCCCAACTTGAGACATAATTGATAAGGTTGAGTCAAACGAGGCTCGACTTGAGGCACAAATGATATGGTTGAGTCAAACGAGGCCCGAATCGATGCGCAAATGGTAAGGGTGAGTCAAACGAGGCTCGACTCAAGGCACAGATGATATGGTTGAGTCAAATGAGGGCTGACTCGAGGCGCAAATGATAAGGTTGAGTGAAACGAGACCCAACTCACCGGGCAAATGATAAGGTTGAGTCGAACGAGGCTCGACTTGAGGTACAAATAACATGGGAGAGCCAAACGAGGCCCGACTTAAGGCACAAATGATGTGGTTGAGTCCAATGCGGCCCAACTCGAGGCGCAAATGGGAAGGGTGAGTCAAATGAGGCCTGACTCAAGGCGCAAATGGTAAGGGTGAGTCAAATGGGGCCCGACTCGAGGCACAAATGATAAGGTTGAGTTAAACGAGGCCTGACTCGAGGGCTAAATGATAAGATTGAGTCAAACGAGGATCGACTCGAGGCGCAAATGATAAGGTTGAGTCAAACGAGGCCAGACTCGAGGTGTAAAAGATATGGTTGAGTGAAATGAGGCCCGACTTTAGGCACAAATGATATGGGTGAGTCAAACGAGGCCTGACTCGAGGCACAAATTATACTGTTGACTCAAACGATTCCTAACTCGAGGTGCAAATGGTAAGGTTGACTCAAATGAGACCCGATTCATGGCGCAATTGATCAGGTAGAGTCGAACGAGGCTTGACTCGAGGCGCAAATGATAGCGTTGAGTCAAACAAGGAACAAATGATAAGGTTGAGTCACACACGGCTCAACTAGAGGCACAAATGGTGAGGGTGAGTCAAATGACACCCGACTCAAGGTACAAATGATATGGTTGACTTAAACGAGGCCCAACTCGAGGATTAAATGGTAAGGGTGAGTCAAACGAGGCCCGACTTGAGGAACAAATATTAAGGTTGAGTCGAACGAGCCTTGACTCGAGGCACAAATGATAAGGTTGAGTCAAACGAGGCAAGACTCATGGCGCAAATGATATGGTTAAGTCAAATGAGGCCTGACTTGAGGTGCAAATGAAAAGGGGGAGTCAAACGAGGCCCAACTCAAGGCACAAATGATATGATTGAGTCAAACGAGGCCCGACTCGAGGTGCAAATTATATGGTTGACTCAAATGATGCCTGACCCGAGGTGCAAATGGTAAGGTTGAGCCAAACGAGGCCCGACTCGTGGCGTAAATGATAAGGTTGAGTCGAACGAGACCCGACTCGAGGCGCAAATGATAAGGTTGAGTCAAACAAGGGTCGACTCGAGGTGCAAGTGGTAAGGGTGAGTCAAACGAGGGCCGACTCGAGGTGCAAATGATATGGTTCAGTTAAATGAGGCTCGACTCGAAGCTCAAATGGTAAGGGCGAGTCAAATGAGGCCCGACTCGAGGCATAAATGGTAAGGTTGAGTAGAATGAGGCCTAACTCGAGGCGCAAATGATAAGGTTGAGTCAAACAAGGCTTGACTCGAGGCGCAAATGGTAAGGGTGAGTCAAACGAGGGCCGACTCGAGGCGCAAATGATATGATTAAGTCAAACATGGCCCGACTCGAGGGGCAAATGATAAGGATGAGTCAACTGAGGCCCGGCTCGAGCCGCAAATGGTAAGGGTGCGACCAATGAGGCCTGACTCTAGACGCAAATGATATGGTTGAGTCACACGAGGCTCGACTTGAGGCACAAATGGTAAGGATGAGTTGAACGAGGCCCGACTCGAGGCACAAATGATAAGGTTGAGTCAAATGAGGCCCGACTCGAGGTGCAAATGATAAGGTTAAGTCGAACGTGGCCCAACTCGAGGCGCAAATGATAAGGTTGAGTCAAACGTGGCCTGACTCGAGGCGTAAATAATATGGTAGAGTCAAACGAGGCCTGACTTGTGGCGCACATGAAAAGGGGGAGTCAAACGAGGCCTGACTCAAGGCACAAATGATATGGTTGAGTCAAACAAGGCCCGACTCGAGGTGCAAATTATATGGTTGACTCAAATGATGCCTGACTCGAGGTGCAAATGGTAAGGTTGAGTCAAACGAGGCCCGACTCGTGGCGTAAATTATATTGTTGAGTCAAACGAGGCCCGACTCGAGGTGCAAATGATAAGGGGGAGTCAAACAAGGCCCGACTCGAGGCGCAAATGGTAAGGATGGGTTGAATGAGGCCCGACTCAAGGCATAAATGATATGGTTGAGTCAAACGAGGCCCAACTCATGGCGCAAATTATATTATTGAGTCAAACGAGGTCCGACTTGAGGTGCAAATGATAAGGGGGAGTCATACGAGGCCTGACTCAAGGCACAAATGATATGGTTGAGTCAAACGAGACTCGACTCGAGGCATAAATGGTAAGGATGGGTTGAAAGAGGCCCGACTCGAGGCGCAAATGATATGGTTAGGTCAAACAAGGCCCGACTCGAGGCGCAAATGATATGGTTGAGTCAAAAGAGGCTCAGCTCGAGGCATAAATTGTAAGGGTGAGTCAAACGAGGCCCTACTCGAGAAGCAAATGATATGGTTGAGTCCAATGACACTCGACTCGAGGCGCAAATGACATGGTTGAGTCAAATGAGGCTTGACTTAAGGTGCAAATGGTAAGGTTGAGTTCAAACGAGGCCCAACTCGAGGAGTAAATAATATGGTTAAGTCGAACGATTATGTGGTTGAGTCAGACAAGGCCCGACTCGAGGGGCAAATGATAAGGTTGAGTCGAACGAGGCGCAAATGGTAAGGTTGATTCCAATGAGGCCCGACTTGAGGCGCAAATGATATGGTTAAGTCAAACGATGCCCGACTCGAGGTACAAATAAGATGGGTGAGTCAAACGAGGCCTGCCTCGGGGCACAAAATATATCGTTGAGTCAAACGATGCCTAACTTGAGGCACAAATGGTAAGGTTGAGTCAAATAAGGCCCGACTCATGGCACAAATGATAAGGTTAAGTCGAACGAAGCCTGACTCGAGGCGCAAATGATAAGGTTGAGTCACATGAGGCTTGACTCGAGGCACAAATGGTAAGGGTGAGTCAAACGAGGCATGCCTCGAGGCACAAATGGTAAGGTTGAGTTGAACGAGACCCGACTCGAGGGGCAAATGATAAGGTTGAGTCAAACGAGGCCTGCCTTGAGGCATAAATGGTAAGGGTGAGTCCAACAAGGCCCGACTCTAGGCATAAATGATATGGGTAAGTCTAACGAGGCTCGACTTGAGGTGCAAATGGTGAGGATGAGTTGAACGAGGCCCGACTCTAGGCGCAAATGATAAGGTTGAGTCAAATGAGGCCCGCCTTGAGGCACAAATGATAAGGTTGAGTCGAACGAGGCCCGACGCGAGGCGCAAATGATAAGGTTAAGTCGATCGAGGCTCGACTCAAGCTGCAAATGGTAAAGTGAGTCCAACGAGGCCCGACTCTAGGCGCAAATGATATGATTAAGTCAAACGAGGCACAAATGATATGGTTCAGTCAAACGAGGCTTGACTCGAGGTGTAAATGGTAAGGGTGAGTCAAACGAGGCTCGACTCATGGTACCAATGATATGGTTGAGTCAAACGAGGCCCGACTCGAGGCGCAAATGATAAGGTTGAGTCGAACGAGGACCGACGCAAGGCACAAATGATAAGGTTGAGTCGATCGAGGCTCGACTCGAGCCGTAAATGGTAAGAGCGAGTCCAAGGAGGCTCGACTCTAGGCGCAAATGATATGGTTGAGTCAAACGAGGCACAAATGATATGGTTTGATTAAACGAGGCTTGACTCGAGGCGCAAATTAGTTGGTAGAGTCTGAGGCTTGACTCGAGCCGCAAACGGTAAAGGTGAGTCAAACGAGGCCCGACTCAAGGCACCAATGATATGGTTGAGTCAAACAAGGCCCGACTCGAGGCACAAATGATATGGTGGAGTCAAAAGAGGCTCGACTTGAGGCGCAAATGATAAGGTTGAGTCGAACGAGGCCCGACGCGAGGCGCAAATGATAAGGTTGAGTCGATCGAGGCTCGACTCAAGCCGCCAATGGTAAGAGCAAGTCCAACGAGGCCCGACTCCAGGCGTAAATGATATGGTTGAGTCAAACGAGGCACAAATGATATGGTTTGGTCAAACGAGGCTTGACTCGAGGCGCAAATCAGCTAGTTGAGTCCAATGAGGCTCGACTCGAGGTGTAAACGGGAAGCGTGAGTCAAACGAGGCCCAACAAGGCACCAATGATATGGTTGAGTCAAATGAGGCCTGACTCGAGGCACAAATGATAAGGTTGAGTCGAACGAGGTCCGACGCGAGGCATAAATGATAAGGTTGAGTCGATCGAGGCTCGACTTGAGCCGCAAATGGTAAGAGCGAGTCCAACGAGGCCCGACTCTAGGCGCAAATGATATGGTTGAGTCAAACAAGGCATAAATGATATGGTTTGGTCAAACGAGGCTTGACTCGAGGCGCAAATTAGCTGGTTGAGTCTGAGGCTCGACTTGAGGCACAAACGGTAAGGGTGAGTCAAACGAGGCTAGACTCGAGGCGCAAATGATATGGTTGAGTCAAAAGAGGCTCGACTCGAGGCACAAATCGTAAGAGTGAGTCAAACGAGGCCCGATTTGAGGCACAAACGATAAGGGTGAGTCAAACGAGGCTCGATTCGAGGCACAAATGATATGGGTGAGTCAAATGAGGGTCGAGACGAGGCATAAATGATATGGTTGAGTCAAACGAGGCTTGACTCGAGGGGCAAATGATAAGGTTAAGCCTAACGAGGCTTGACTCGAGGCACAAATGATAAGGTTTGGTCCAACAAGGCCTGACTCTAGGCACAAATGATATGGATTAGGCAAACGAGGCTCAACTCAAGGTGTGAATGGTAAGGATGAGTTGAACGAGGTCTGACTCAAGGCGCAAATGATAAGGTTGAGTCAAATGAGGCCTGACTCAAGGCGCAAATGATAAGGTTGAGTCAAACGAGGCGCGACTCGAGGCATAAATGATATGGTTGAGTCAAATGAGGTCTGACTCGAGGCGCAAATGATATGGTTCAGTCAAACGAGGCACAAATGATATGGTTGGGTCAAACGAAGCTTGACTCAAAGTGCAAATCAGCTGGTTCAGTCTAACGAGGCCCGACTCTAGGCACAAATGATATGGGTGAGTGAAACGAGGCCCGACTCGAGGCATAAATCGTGAGGATGAGTTGAAGGAGGCCCGACTCGAGGTGCAAATGATAAGGCTGAGTCGAATGACGCCCAACTCGAGGTGCAAATGATAAGGTTGAGTCGAACGAGGCTCGACACGAGGCAAAAATGATAAGGTTGAGTCAAACGAGACCCGACTCAAGGTGCAAATGATATGGTTAAGTCAAACAGGGCCCTACACGAGGCGTAAATGATATGGATGAGTCAAACGAGGCCTGACATAAGGCACAAATGATAAGGTTGAGTCAAACGAGGCTCGACTCGAGGTGCAAGTTATAAGGGTGAGTCAAACAAGGCCCGAGTCGAGGCGTAAATGATATAGTTGAGTCAAACGAGGTGCGACTCGAGGCACAAATGATAAGGTTGAGCCGAACGAGGCCCAACTCGAGGCGTAAATGATAAGGTTGAGTCAAACGAGGCCCGACTCAAGGCATAATTGATATGGTTGAGTCAAACGAGGGCCAACTCGAGGCGTAAATGATATGGTGGAGCCAAACGAGGCTCGACTTAAGGCACAAATGATAAGGTTGAGTCAAACGAGACCCGACTCAAGGCGTAAATGATATGGTTGAGTTAAACGAGGACCTACTCTAGGCGTAAATGATATGGTTAAGTCAAACGAGGCCTACATGAGGCACAAATGATAAGGTTGGGTCAAACGAGGCCTGACTCGAGGTGCAAGTTATAAGGGTAAGTCAAACGAGTATCGAGTTGAGGCGTAAATGATATGCTTTAGTCAAACGAGGCACGGCTTGAGGTGCGAAAGAAATGATTGAGTCAAACGAGGCCCGACTCGAGGTGTAACTGATATGGTTGGGTCAAACGGGGTGTGACTCGAGGCACAAATGAAAAGGTTGAGCCAAGCGAGGCTCAACTCGAGGCATAACTTGCAAGGGTGAGTCAAATGAGGCTTGACTAGAGGCATAAATGATAAGATTGAGTCAAACGAGACCCGATTCAAGGCACAAATGATCTGGTTGAGTCAAGCGAGGCTCTACTCGAGGTGTAAAAAATATGGTTGTGTCAAACGAGGCCCGACATGAGGCATAAATGATATGGTTGAGTCAAACGACGCTCAACTTGAGGCACAAATGATAAGGTTGTGTCAATCGAGACCCGACTCAAGGCGCAAATGATATGGTTGAGTTAAACGAGGCACTACTCGAGGCGTAAATGATATGGTTGACTCAAACAAGGCTTGACTCGAGGCACGAATTATAAGGTTGAGTCGATTGAGGACCGACTCGAGGCGCAAATGATATGGTTGAGTCCAATCAGGCCTGACTCGAGGCGTAAATAATATGTTTGAGTCAAATGACGCCTGCCTCAAGGCGTAAATGATATGGTTGAGTCAAACGAGGCTCAACTCAAGGCGCAAATGGTAAGGGTAAGTCAAACGAGGCCCGTCACGTGGCACAAATGACATGGTTGAGTCAAACGAGGCTCGACTCAAGGCGCGAATGACAAGGTTAAGTCGAACGAGGCCTGACTCGAGGCACAAATGATATGGTTGAGTCCAACGAGGCCCGACTCGAGGCGTAAATGATATGGTTGAGCCAAATGAGGCTTGACTTGAGGCACAAATGATAAGGTTGGGTCAAACGAGACCCGACTCAAGGCGCAAATGATATGGTTGAGTTAAACGAGGCCCTGCTCAAGGCGTAAATGATATGGTTGAGTCAAACAAGGCCCGACATGAGGCATAAATGATATGGTTGAGTCAAACGAAACCCGACTTAAGGCACAAATGATAACGTCATGTCAAACGAGGTCCAACTCGAGGTGTAACTTATAAGGATGAGTTAAAGGAGGCCTGACTGGAGCCACAAATGATAAGGTTGAGTCAAACGAGACCCGACTCAAGGCGCAAATGATATGGTTTAGTCAAACGAGGCTCTACTCGAGGCGTAAATGATGTGGTTAAGTCAAACAAGGCCCGACATGAGGCACAAATGATAAGGTTGAGTCAAACGAGGCCCAACTCGAGGTGCGAATGATAAGGTTGAGTCGAACGAGGCCCGATTCGAGGCGCAAATCATAAGGTTGAGACCAACGAGGCCCGACTAGAGGCGTAAATGATATGGTTGAGTAAAACGAGGTCTGCCGCGAGGCATAAATGATATGGTTGAGTCAAATGAGACCCGACTCGAGGCATAAATGATATGGTTGAGTCAAACAAGGCCCGACTTGAGGCACAAATGATAAGGTTGAGTCAAACAACGCCTGACTCAAGACACAAATGATATGGTTAAGCCAAACAAGGCCTGACACGGGGCGCGAATGATAAGGTTGAGTTGATCGACGCCCGACTCGAGGCACAAATGATGTGGTTGAGTCCAACGAGGCCTAACTCAAGGCACAAATAGTAAGGGTGAGTCAAACAAGGCTCGACTCGAGGCACAAATGACATGGTTGAGTCCAACGAGGCCTACCTTGAGGCATAAATGATATGGTTGAGTCAAACGACGCCCAACTCAAGGCGCAAATAGTAAGGGTGTGTCAAACAAGGCCCGACTCGAGGCACAAATGACATGGTTGAGTCAAACGAGACTCAACTCAAGGCGCGAATGACAAGGTTAAGTTGAACGAGGCTTGACTCGAGGCACAAATGATATGGTTGGGTCCAACGAGGCGGCATAAATGATATGGTTGAGCCAAACGAGGCTCGACTTGAGGCACAAATGATAAGGTTGGGTCAAACGAGACCTGACTCAAGGCATAAATAATATGGTTGAGTTAAACGAGGTCCTACTCAAGGCGTAAATGATATGGTTGAGTCAAACGAGGCCCGACTTAAGGCATAAATGATAAGGTTGAGTCAAACGAGGCCCGACTCGAGGTGTAAGTTGTAAGGGTGAGTCAAACGAGGCCCAATTCGAGGCGCAAATGGTATGGTCGAGTCCAACAAGGCCTAAGTCAAACGAGGCCCGACTCGAGGCGCAAATGATATGGTTAAGTTAAACGAGGCCCTACTCAAGGCATAAATGATATGCTTGAGTCAAACGAGGCCTAACTTGAGGCACAAATGATAAGGTTGAGTCAAACGAGGCCCGACTCGAGGTGTAAGTTGTAAGGGTGAGTCAAACAAGGTCCGATTTGAGGCGTAAATGATATGGTTGAGTCAAACGAGGCACGACTCCAGAAGCAAATGAGAAGGGTGAGTCAAACAACACCCGACTTGAGGCATAAATGATATGGTTGAGTCAAACGAAACCCTACTTAAGGCACAAATGATAATGTCATGTCAAATGAGGTCCAACTCGAGGTGTAACTTATAAGGATGAGTCAAACGAGGCCCGACTGGAGCCACAAATGATAAGGTTGAGTCAAACGAGACCCGACTCAAGGCGCAAATGATATGGTTTAGTCAAACGAGGCTCTACTCGAGGCAAAAATGATGTCGTTGAGTCAAACGAGGCCCAACATGAGGCACAAATGATAAGGTTGAGTCAAACGAGGCCCAACTCGAGGTGCGAATGATAAGGTTGAGTCGAACGAGGCCTGATTCGAGGCACAAATCATAAGGTTGAGTCCAACGAGCCTTGACTCGAGGCGTAAATGATATGGTTGAGTAAAACGAGGCCCGCCGCGAGGCGTAAATGAAATGGTTGAGTCAAATGAAGCCCGACTCGAGGCGTAAATGATATGGTTGAGTCAAACGAGGCCCGACTTGAGCCACAAATGATAAGGTTGAGTCAAACATCGCCTGACTCGAGACACAAATGATATGGTTGAGTCAAACAAGGACTGACGCGGGACGCGAATGATAAGGTTGAGTCGATTAACAGTCGACTCAAGGCGCAAATGATGTGGTTGAGTCCAATGAGGCCTTAGTCAAACGAGGCCCGACTCGAGGCGTAAATGATATGATTAATTCAAACGAGGCCTAATTCAAGACACGAATGACAAGGTTAAGTCAAACGAGGCCTGACTCAAGCAACAAATGATATGGTTGAGTCAAATGAGGCTCGACTTCAGGCACAAATGATAAGGTTGAGTCAAACGAGGCTCAACTCGATGCATAAATGACATGGTTGAGTCAAACAAGGCACGACTCGAGGCGCAAATGATATGGTTGAGCCAAACGAGGCATGACTTGAGGCACAAATGATAATGTTGAGTCAAACGAGGCCCGACTCGAGGCGTAAATGATATGGTTTAGTCAAACAAGGCCCAACTCGAGACGTAAATGATATGGTTGAGCCAAACGAGGCCTGACATGAGGCACAAATAATAAGGTTGAGTCAAACGAGGCTCGACTCGAGGTGCAAAAGACATGGTTGAGTCAAACAAAGCCCGACTCGAGGCGCAAATGATAAGGTTGAGTCCAACGAGCCTAGACACAAGGCACAAATGATAAGGTTGAGTGAAACGAGGATCGAGTCGACGTGCAAATGATATAGTTGAGTCAAACGAGGCCCGACTCGAGGAGCAAATGAGAAGGGTGAGTCAAACGAGGCCTGTCTCAAAGCACAAATGATAAGGTTGAGTCAAACAATTCTCGACGCGAGGCATGAATGATATGGTTGACTCAAACGAAGCCTGACTCAAGGCGTAAATGATATTGTTGAGTCAAACGAGGCCCGACTTGAGATGCAAATGATAAGGTTGAGTGAAACAATGCCTGACTCAAGGTACAAATGATATGGTTGAGTCAAACGAGGCTTGACTCGAGGCGCGAATGATAAGGTTGAGTCAAACGAGGCCTAACTCGAGGCGCAAATGATATGGTTGAGTCCAACGAGGCCCTCCTCGAGGTGTAAATGATATTGTTGAGTCAAACGAGTCCCGACTCGAGATGTAAATGATTTGGTTGAGTCAAACGAGGCCCAACTCAAGGCGCAAATGGTAAGGGTGAGTCAAACGAGGCCCGACTCGAGGCACAAATGATATGGTTGAGTTAAACAAGGCTCGACTCGAGGCGCGAATGATAATGTTGAGTCGAACGAGGCCTAACTCGAGGCGCAAATGATTTGGTTGAGTCCAACAAGGCCTGACTCGAGGCATAAATGATATGGTTGAGTCAAATGACGCCTGCCTCGAGGCATAAATGATATGGTTGAGTCAAATGAGGCCTAACTCAAGGCGCAAATAGTAAGGGTGAGTCAAACAAGGCCCGACTTGAGGCACAAATGACATGGTTGAGTCAAACGAGGCTAAACTCAAGGCGCGAATGACAAGGTTAAGTCGAACGAGGCCTGACTCGAGGAACAAATGATATGGTTGAGTCCAACGAGGCCTAACTCGAGGCATAAATGATATGGTTGAGCCAAACGACGCTCGACATGAGGCACAAATGATAAGGTTGGGTAAAACGAGACCCTACTCAAGGTGCAAATGATATGGTTGACTTAAACAAGGCCCTACTCGAGGCGTAAATGATATGGTTGAGTCAAACGAGGCCCGACTTGAGGCACAAATGATAAGGTTAAGTCAAACGAGGCCCGACTCGAGATGTAAGTTGTATGGGTGAGTTAAACGAGGCCTGATTCGAGGCGCAAATGGTATGGTCGAGTCCAATGAGGCCTGAGTCAAACGAGGCCCGACTTGAGGCGCAAATGATAAGGATGAGTCGATCGGGGCCTGACTCGAGGTGCAAATGGTATGGTCGAGTCCAACAAGGTCTGAGTCAAATGAGGCCCGACTCAAGGCGCAAATGATATGGTTGTGTTAAATGAGGCCCTACTCGAGGCGTAAATGATATGGTTGAGTCAAACGAGGCCTAAATTGAGGCACAAATGATAAGGTTGAGTCAAACGAGGCCCGACTCGAGGTGTAAGTTGTAAGGGTGAGTCAAACGAGGCCCGATTTGAGGCGTAAATGATATGGTTGAGACAAACGAGGATTGACTCGAGGTGTAAATGATATGGTTAAGCCAAACGAGGCTCAACTTGAGGCACAAATGATAAGGTTGGGTCAAACGAGACCCGACTCAAGGCACAAATGATATGGTTGACTTAAACGAGGCCCTACACGAGGCGTAAATGATATGGTTGAGTCAAACGAGGCTCGACTTGAGGCACAAATGATAAGGTTGATTCAAATGAGGCCCGACTCGTGATGTAAGTTGTATGGGTGAGTCAAACGAGGCCCGATTCGAGGCGCAAATGGTATGGTCGAGTCCAATAAGGCCTGAGTGAAATGAGGCCCGACTTGAGGCGTAAATGATAAGGTTGAGTCGATTGAGGCCCGACTCGAGGCACAAATGGTATGGTCGAGTCCAACGAGGCCTGACTCGAGGCGCAAATGATATGGTTGAGTTAAGCGAGGCCCTACTCGGAGCATAAATGATATGGTTGAGTCAAACGAGGCATGAATTGAGGCACAAATGATAAGGTTGAGTCAAACGAGGCCCGACTTGAGGTGTAAGTTGTAAGGATGAGTCAAACGAGGCCCGATTTGAGGCGTAAATTATATGGTTGAGACAAACAAGGCGCGACTCAAAGAGCAAATGAGAAGGGTGAGTCAAACAACGCCCGACTCGAGGCACAAATGATATGGTTGAGTCAAACAAGGCCCGACTCGAGGGGCGAATGATAAGGTTGAGTCGAACGAGGCCCGCCTCAAGGTGCAAATGATATGGTTGAATCCAACGAAGCCTAACTCGAGGCGTAAATGATATGGTTGAGTGAAATGAGGCTCGACTTGAGGCACAAATTATAAGGTTGAGTCAAACAATGCCCGACTCGAGGTACAAATGATATGGTTGAGTCAAACAAGGCTCGACACGAGGTGTGAATGATAAGGTTAAGTCGAACGAGGCCCAACTCGAGGCACAAATGATATGGCTAAGTCCAACGAGGCCCTACTCGAGGCATAAATGATATGGTTGAGTCAAACGAGGCCCTACTCGAGGCGTAAATGATATGGTTGAGTCAAATGAGGCCTGACTTGAGGCACAAATGATAAGGTTGAGTCAAACGAGGCTGGACTCGAGGTGTTAGTTGTAAGGGTGAGTCAAACGAGGCCCGAATCGAGGCTTAAATGATATGGTTGAGTTTAACGAGGCTTGACTCGAGGAACAAATGAGAAGGGTGAGTCAAACAATGCCCGACTTAAGGCACAAATGATATGGTTAAGTCAAACAAGGCCCGACTCGAGGTGTAAGTTGTAAGGGCGAGTCAAACGAGGCTCGATTGAAGGCATAAATGATATGGTTGAGTGAAACGAGGCACAACTCGAGGAGTAAATGAGAAGGGTGAGTCAAACAATGCCCAACTCGAGGCACAAATGATATGGTTGAGTCAAACGAGTCCTAACTCGAGGCACGAATGATAAGGTTGAGTCGAACGAGGCCCAACTCGTGGCGCAAATGATATGGTTGAGTCCAATGAGGCCCGCCTCGAGGGGTAAATGATATTGTTGAGTCAAACGAGTCCCGACTCGAGGTGTAAATGATTTGGTTGAGTCAAACGAGGCCCAACTCAAGGCGCAAATGCTAAGGGTGAGTCAAACGAGACTCGACTCGAGGTACAAATGATATGGTTGAGTTAAACAAGGCTCGACTCGAGGCACGAATGATAATGTTGAGTCGAACGAGGCCCGACTCGAGGCGCAAATGATTTGGTTGAGTCTAACAAAGCCCAACTCGAGGCGTAAATGATATGTTTAAGTCAAACGACGCCTGCCTCGAGGCATAAATGATATGGTTGGGTCAAACGAGGCCCAACTCAAGGCGCAAATAGTAAGGGTGAGTCAAACAAGGCCCGACTCGAGGCACAAATGACATGGTTGAGTCAAACGAGGCTCAACTCAAGGCGTGAATGAGAAGGTTAAGTCGAACGAGGCCTGACTCGAGGCACAAATGATATGGTTGAGTCCAACGAGCCTGACTCGAGGCGTAAATGATATGGTTGAGCTAAACGAGGCTCGACTTGAGGCACAAATGATAAGGTTGGGTCAAACGAGACCTAACTCAAGGCGCAAATGATATGGTTGAGTTAAACGAGGCCCTACTCGAGGCGTAAATGATATGGTTGAGTCAAACGAGGCCCGACTTGAGGCACAAATGATAAGGTTGAGTCAAATGAGGCCCGACTCGAGGTGTAAGTTGTAAGGGTGAGTCAAACGAGGCCCAATTCGAGGTGTAAATGATATGGTTGAGTCAAACGAGGCACGACTCGAGGAGCAAATGAGAAGGGTGAGTCAAACAACGCCCGACTCGAGGCACAAATGATATAGTTGAGTCAAACGAGTGCCGACTCGAGCCGTGAATGATAAGGTTGAGTTGAACGAGGCCCGTCTCAAGGTGCAAATGGTATGGTCGAGTCCAACGAGGCCTGAGTCAAACGAGGCCCGACTCGAGGCATAAATGATATGGTTAAGTCAAATGAGACCAAACTCAAGGCGCAAATGGTAAGGGTGAGTCAAACGAGGCCCGATTCAAGGCACAAATGATGTGGTTGACTCAAACAAGGCTTGACTCGAGGCGCGAATGATAAGGTTGAGTCGACTGAGCCCCGGCTCGAGGCGCAAATGATATCGTTGAGTCCAATAAGGCCCGACTCGAGACGTAAATGATATATTTGAGACAAACGACGCCTGCCTCAAGGCGTAAATGATATGGTTGAGTCAAACGAGGCCCAAATGGAAAGGGTGAGTCAAACGAGGCCCGACTCGAGGCGTAAATGATATGTTTGAGTCAAACGAGGCCCAACACAAGGCGCAAATGGTAAGGGTGAATCAAATGAGGCCCGACTCGAGGCACAAATAACATAGCTGAGTCAAACGAGGCTCGACTCAAGGCGTGAATGATAAGGTTAAGTCAAACGAGGCCTAACTCGAGGCACAAATGATATGGTTGAGTCCAATGAGGCCCGACTCGAGGCGTAAATGATATGGTTGAGCCAAACGAGGCTCGACTTAAGGCACAAATGATAAGGTTGGGTCAAACGAGACCCGACTCAAGGCGTAAATGATATGGTTGAGTTAAACGAGGCCCTACTCGAGGCGTAAATGATATGGTTGAGTCAAACGAGGCCGACATGAGGCACAAATGATAAGGTTGAGTAAAACGAGGCCCGACTCAAGGTGCAAGTTGTAAGGGTGAGTCAAACAAGGCCGACTCGAGTAATAAATAATATGGTTGAGTCAAACGACGCCCGACTTAAGGCACAAATAATAACGTTGTGTCAAACGAGGCCCAACTCGAGGTGTAACTTATAAGGATGAGTCAAACGAGGCCTGACTGGAGCCACAAATGATAAGGTTGAGTCAAACGAGACCCGACTCAAGGTGCAAATGATATGGTTTAGTCAAACGAGGCTCTACTCGAGGCGTAAATGATATGGTTGAGTCCAACGAGGCCTGACATGAGGCACAAATGATAAGGTTGAGTCAAACGAGGCCCAACTCGAGGCGCGAATGATAAGGTTTGAGTTAAACGAGGCCCGATTCGAGGCACAAATCATAAGGTTGAGTCCAACGAGGCCCGACTCGAGGCGTAAATGATATGTTTGAGTCAAACGTGGCCCGCCGCGAGGCGTAAATGATATGGTTGAGTGAGTCAAACGAGGCCCAACTCGAGGCGTAAATGATATGGTTGAGTTAAACGAGGCCCGACTTGAGGCACAAATGATAAGGTTAAGGCAAACATCACCCGACTCGAGACACAAATGATAAGGTTGAGTCAAACGAGGCTCGCCTCTAGGCATAAATGACATGGTTGAGTCAAATGAGCACAACTCGAGGCGCAAATGATAAGGTTGAGCCAAACGAGGCATGACTCGAGGCGCAAATGATAATGTTAAGTCAAACGAGGCTCGACTTGAGGCGTAAATGATATGGTTAAGTGAAATGAGGCCCGACTCGAGGCGTAAATGATATGGTTGAACCAAACAAGGCCCGACATGAGGCATAAATGATTAGGATGAGTCAAATGAGGCTCGACATGAGGCGCAAAAGACTTGGTTAAGTCAAATGAAGACCGACTCGAGGCGCAAATGATAAGGTTGAGCCAAACGAGGCATGACTTGAGGCGCAAATGATAAGGTTGAGTCAAACGAGGCATGACTCGAGGTGTAAATGATATGGTGGAGTCAAACGAGGCCCGACTCGAGGCGTAAATGATATGGTTAAGCCAAACGTGGCCCGACATGAGGCATAAATGATAAGGTTGAGTCAAACGAGGCTCGACACAAGGCGCAAAAGACATGGTTGAGTCAAACGAAGCCCAACTCGAGGCGCAAATGATAAGGTTGAGTCCAACGAGCCCTGACTCAAGGCACAAATGATAAGGATGAGTGAAACAAGGATCGAGTCGAGGCACAAATGATATGGTTGAGTCAAACGAGGCCCCACTCAAGGAGCAAATGAGAAGGGTGAGTCAAAGAGGCTTGGCTCAAAGCACAAATGATAAGGTTTAGTCAAACAATTCTGAACTCGAGGCGTGAATGATATGGTTGACTCAAACGAAGCCCGACTCGAGGCATAAATGATATGGTTGAGTCAAACGAGGCCTAACTTGAGGCACAAATGTTAAGGTTGAGTGAAACAACACCCGACTCAATGCACAAATGATATGGTTGAGTCAAACGAGGCCCGACTCGAGGTGTGAATGATAAGGTTGAGTCGAACGAGGCCCAACTCGAGGCGCAAATGATATGGTTGAGTCCAACGAGGCCTGCCTCAAGGGGTAAATGATATTGTTGAGTCAAACGAGTCCCGACTCGAGGAGTAAATGATTTGGTAGAGTCAAACGAGGCCCAACTCAAGGCGCAAATGGTAAGGGTGAGTCAAACGAGGCTCGACTCGAGGCACAAATGATTTGGTTAAGTTAAACAAGGCTCAACTCGAGGCGCGAATGATAATGATGAGTCGAACGAGGCTCGACTCGAAGTGCAAATGATATGGTTGAGTCCAACGATGCTCGACTTGAGGCATAAATGATATGGTTGAGTCAAACGAGGCCCGACTTAGGGCACAAATGATAAGGTTGTGTCAAACGAGGCCCAACTCGAGGCGTAAGTTGTAAGGGTAAGTCAAACGAGGCCTGACTAGAGGCACAAATGAGATGGTTGAGTCAAACGAGGCCCAACTCGAGGCGCAAATAATATGGTTGAGTCAAACGAGGCCCTACTCGAGGCATAAATGATATGGTTGAGTAAAACGAGGCCGACTTGAGGCACAAACAATAAGGTTGAGCCAACCGAGCCCTAACTCGAGGCGCAAGTTGTAAGGGTGAGTCAAATGAGGCCCGACTCTAGGCGTAAATGATATAGTTGAGTCAAACAAGGCGCAACTCGAGGCGCAAATTATAAGGTTGAGCCGAACAAGGCCCGACTCGAGGCACAAATGATAAGGTTGAGTCAAATGAGGCCCGACTCGAGGCCTAAATGATATGGTTGAGTCAAACGAGGGCCGACTCGAGTCATAATTTATATGGTTGAGTCAAACAAGGCTTGAGTTGAGGCACAAATGATAAGGTTGAGTCAAATGAGGCCCGACTCGAGTCGCAAAAGAAATGGTTGAGTCAAATGAGGCCCAACTCGAGGCGCAAGTTGTAAGGGCGAGTCAAATGAGGCCCGACTCGAGGTGTAAATGATATGGTTAGGCCAAACGAGGCACGACTCAGGCACAAATGATATGGTTACATCAAACGAGGCATGACTCAGGCACAAATGATATGCTTGAATCCAACAAGGTCTAACTCGAGGCACAAATGATATGCTTGAGTGAAATGAGGCCCAACTCGAAGCGTAAATGGTAAGCGTGAGTCAAACAAGATCTGACTCATGGCACAAATGATAAACTTAAGTTGAACGAGGCCTAACTCGAGGCGCAAATGAGAAGGGTGGGAGGCACAAATGATGAGGTTGAGTCAAACGATTCTCGACTCGAGGCATAAATGATATGGTTGAGTCAAACGAGGCTGACTTGAGGCACAAACAATAAGGTTGAGTCAAATGAGGATCAACTCGAGGCGTAAATGATAAGGGTGAGTCAAACGAGGCTTGGGTCAAGGCCCAAATGATAAAGTTGTGTCGAACAAGGCACAACTCGAGGCACAAATGATAAGATTGAGTCCAACAAGCCCAAACTCGAGACACAAATGGTAAGGTTGAGTGAAAGGAGGATCAAGTCGAGGCACAAAATGATATGGTTGAGTCAAACGAGGGCCGACTCGAGTCGTAATTTATATGGTTGAGTCAAACGAGGCTTGAGTTGAGGCACAAATGATAAGGTTGAGTCAAATAAGGCCCGACTCGAGTCGCAAAAGAAATGGTTGAGTCAAACGAGGCCCGACTCGAGGCACAAGTTGTAAGGGCGAGTCCATCGAGGACCGACTCAAGGAGTAAATGATTTGGTTAAGTCAAACGAGGCGCGACTCGGGCACAAATGATATGCTTGAATCCAACGAGGTCTGACTCAAGGCACAAATGATATGCTTGAGTCAAATGAGGCCTAACTCGAGGCGTAAATGGTAAGAGTGAGTCAAATGAGGCCTGACTCGTGGTACAAATGATAAACTTGAGTCAAACGAGGCCCAACTCGAGGCGCAAATGAGAAGGGTGGGTCAAACGAGGCCTGACTCAAGGCACAAATGATAAGGTTAAGTCAAATGATTCTCGACTCAAGGCATAAATGATATGGTTGACTTAAACAAGGCCTGACTCGAGGCGTAAATGATATGGTTAAGTCAAACGAGGCGCGACTCGGGTACAAATGATATGCTTGAATCCAACGAGGTCCAACTCGAGGCACAAATGATATGCTTGAGTGAAATGAGGCCCAACTCGAGGCGTAAATGGTAAGGGTGAGTCACACAAGGTCTGACTCATGGCATAAATGATAAACTTAAGTTCAACGAGGCCTAACTCGAGGCGCAATTAAAAAGGGTGGGTCAAACGAGGCTCGACTCGAGGCACAAATGATAAGGTTGAGTCAAACGATTCTCGACTCGAGGCATAAATGATATGGTTGAGTCAAACGAGGCCAACTTGAGGCACAAACAATAAGGTTGAGTCAAATGAGGATCAACTCGAGGCATAAATGATAAGGGTGAGTCAAACGAGGCCTGGGTCGACGCCTAAATGATAAAGTTGTGTCGAACAAGGTGCAACTCGAGGCGCAAATGATAACATTGAGTCCAATGAGCCCACACTCGAGACACAAATGATAAGGTTGAGTGAAAGGAGGATCGAGACGAGGCACAAAATGATATGGTTGAGTCAAACGAGGGCCGACTCGAGTTGTAATTTATATGGTTGAGTCAAATGAGGCTTGAGTTGAGGCACAAATGATAAGGTTGAGTCAAATGAGGCCCGACTCGAGTCGCAAAAGAAATGGTTGAGTCAAACGAGGCCTGACTCGAGGCACAAGTTGTAAGGGCGACTCAAACGAGGACTGACTCGAGGCGTAAATGATATGGTTAAGTCAAATGAGGCGTGACACGGGCACAAATGATATGCTTGAATCCAATGAGGCCTGACTCAAGGCACAAATGATATGCTTGAGTCAAATGAGGCCTAACTCGAGGTGTAAATGGTAAGGGTGAGTCAAATGAGGCCTGACTCGTGGCACAAATGATAAACTTGAGTTGAACGAGGCCCAACTCGAGGTACAAATGAGAAGGGTGGGTCAAACAAGGCCTGACTCGAGGCACAAATGATAAGATTGCGTCAAATGATTCTCGACTCGAGGCATCAATGATATGGTTGACTTAAACGAGGCCCAACTCGAGGTATAAATGATATGGTTGAGTCAAACGAGGCTTGACTTGAGGCACAAATGATAAGGTTAAGTCAAACAACGCCTAGCTCGAGGCACAAATGATATGGTTGAGTCAAACAAGGGCCGACACGAGACGCGAATGATAAGGTTGAGTTGAACGAGGCCCGACTCAAGGCGCAAATGATATAGTTGAGTCTAACAAGGCCCGACTCGAGGCGTAAATGATATGGTTGAGTCAAACGAGGCCCTACTTAAGACACAAAAGATAAGGTTGTGTCAAACGAGGCCCTACTCGAGGTGTAAGTTGTAAGCGTAAGTCAAATGAGGTCTGACTAGAGGCGCAAATGATAAGGTTGAGTCAAACGAGGCCCGACTCGAGGCGTAAATGATATGGTTGAGTCAAACGAGGGCCGACTCAAGGCGTAAGTTATAAGGGTGAGTCAAATGAGGCCTGACTAGAGGCACAAAGAACAAGCTTAAGTCAAACGAGGCCCAACTCAAGGCACAAATGTTAAGAGTGAGTCAAGAAGGACCGACTCGAGGCATAAATGATGTGGTTGAGTTAAACAAGGCTTGACTCGAGGCACGAATGATAATGTTGAGTCGAATGAGGCTCGACTCGAAGCGCAAATGATATGGTTGAGTCGAACGAGGCCCAACTTGAGGCGTAAATGATATGCTTGAGTCAAACGAGGGCCGACTCGAGACGCAAGTGACCTGGTTGAGTCAAACGAGGCCTGACTCGAGACGCAAGTTGTAAGGATGAGCCAAACGAGGCCCGACTCGAGGCGTAAATGATATGGTTAAGTCAAACGAGGCACGAGTCAAGGCGCAAATAATATGGTTGAGTCAAAGGAGGCCCGACTGGAGGCATAAATGATAAGGTTGAGTCAAAGAAGGCTCGACTCGAGGCGCAAAAGATATGGTTGAGTCAAACGAGGCCCGACTCGAGGCGTAAATGATATGGTTGAGTCAAACGAGGCCTGACTTAAGGCACAAATGATAAGGTTGTGTCAAACGAGGCCCTACTCGAGGTGTAAGTTGTAAGGGTGAGTCAAATGAGGCCTGACTGGAGGCACAAAGAATAAGGTTGAGTCAAACGAGGCCGAACTCAAGGCGCAAATGGTAAGGGTGAGTGAAACGAGGCCCGACTTGAGGCACAAATGATGTGGTTGAGTTAAACAAAGCTCGACTCGAGGTGCGAATGATAATGTTGAGTCGAACGAGGCCCGACTCGAAGCGCAAATGATATGATTGAGTCCAACGAGGCCTGACTCGAGGCGTATATGATATGGTTGAGTCAAACGAGGCCGACTTGAGGCACAAACAATAAGGATAAGTCAAACGAGGCCCGACTCGAGGCGCAAGTTGTAAAGTTGAGTCAAATGAGGCCCGAATCTAGGCGTAAATGATATGGTTGAGTCAAACGATGTGCGACTAGAGGCGCAAATGATAAGGTTGAGCCGAACGAGGCCCGACTCAAGGCGCAAATGATAAGGTTGAGTCAAACGAGGCCCGACTCGAGTCGTAATTTATATGGTTGAGTCAAACAAGGCTTGAGTTGAGGCACAAATGATAAGGTTGAGTCAAATGAGGCCCAACTCGAGTCGCAAAAGAAATGGTTGAGTCAAACGAGGCCCGACTCAAGGCGCAAGTTGTAAGGGCGAGTCAAATGAGGCCTGACTCGAGGCGTAAATGATATGGTTAAGTCAAACAAGGCGCGACTCTAGAAAAAATGATATGCTTGAATCCAACGAGGTCTGACTCGAGGCACAAATGATATGCTTGAGTCAAATGAGGCCAACTCGAGGTGTAAATGGTAAGGGTGAGTCAAACGAGGCCTGATTGGAGGCACAAATGATAAGGTTGAGTCAAACGAGTCCTGACTCAAGGCGCAAATGATAAGGTTGAGTCAAACGAGGCCCGACTCAAGGCATAAATGATATGGTTGAGTCAAACGAGGGCCAACTCGAGTCGTAATTTATATGGTTGAGTCAAACAAGGCTTAAGTTGAGGAAAAAATGATAAGGTTGAGTCAAATGAGGCCCGACTCGAGTCGCAAAAGAAATGGTTGAGTCAAACGAGGCCCGACTCGAGGCACAAGTTGTAAGGGCGAGTCAAACGAGGACCGACTCGAGGCATAAATGATATGGTTAAGTCAAACGAGGCGCGACTCAGGCACAAATGATATGCTTGAATCCAACGAGGTCCGACTCAAGGCACATATGATATGCTTGAGTCAAATGAGGCCTAACTCAAGATGTAAATGGTAAGGATGAGTCGAATGATGCCTGACTCGTGGCACAAATGATAAACTTGAGTCGAATGAGGCCCAACTCGAGGCGCAAATGAGAAGGTTGGGTCAAACGAGGCCTGACTCGAGGCACAAATGATAAGATTAAGTCAAATGATTCTCGACTTGAGACATAAATGATATGGTTGACTTAAACGAGGCCCGACTCGAGGCGTAAATGATATGGTTGAGTCAAACGAGGCTTGACTTGAGGCACAAATGATAAGGTTAAGTCAAACAACGCCTAGCTCGAGGCACAAATGATATGGTTGAGTCAAACGAGGGCCGACACGAGACGCGAATGATAAGGTTGAGTGGAACGAGGCCCGACTCGAGGCGCAAATGATATGGTTGAGTCTAACGAGGCCTGACTCGAGGTGTAAATGATATGGTTGAGTCAAACGGGGCCCGACTTAAGACACAAAAGATAAGGTTGTGTCAAACGAGGCCCTACTCGAGGTGTAAGTTGTAAGGTTGAGTCAAATGAGGCCTGACTAGAGGCGCAAATGATAAGGTTGAGTCAAACGAGGCCCGACTCGAGCCGTAAATGATATGGTTGAGTCAAACGAGGGCCGACTCGAGGCGTAAGTTGTAAGGGTGAGCCAAATGAGGCCTGACTGGAGGCGCAAAGAACAAGGTTAAGTCAAACGAGTCCCAACTCAAGGCACAAATGGTAAGAGTGAGTCAATAAGGACCGACTCGAGGCATAAATGATGTGGTTGAGTTAAACAAGGCTTGACTCGAGGCACGAATGATAATGTTGAGTCGAACGAGGCCCGACTCGAAGCGCAAATGATATGGTTGAGTCGAACGAGGCCCGACTCGAGGCGTAAATGATATGCTTGAGTCAAACGAGGGCCGACTCGAGACGCAAGTGAACTGGTTGAGTTAAACGAGGCCTGACTCGAGACGCAAGTTGTAAGGATGAGTCAAACGAGGCCCGACTCGAGGCATAAATGATATGGTTGAGTCAAACGAGGCACAAGTCAAGGCGCAAATAATATGGTTGAGTCAAAGGAGGCCCGACTGGAGGCACAAATGATAAGGTTGAGTCAAAGAAGGCTCGACTCGAGGTGCAAAAGATATGGTTGAGTCAAACGAGGCCCGACTCGAGGCGTAAATGATATAGTTGAGTCAAACGAGGCCTGACTTAAGGCACAAATGATAAGGTTATGTCAAACGAGGCCCTACTCGAGGTGTAAGTTGTAAGGGTGAGTCAAATGAGGCCTGACTGGAGGCACAAAGAATAAGGTTGAGTCAAACGAGGCCGAGCTCAAGGCGCAAATGGTAAGGGTGAGTGAAACGAGGCCCGACTTGAGGCACAAATGATGTGGTTGAGTTAAACAAAGCTCGACTCGAGGTGGGAATGATAATGTTGAGTCAAACGAGGCCCAACTCGAAGCGCAAATGATATGGTTGAGTACAACAAGGCCTGACTCGAGGTGTAAATGATATGGTTGAGTCAAATGAGGCCGACTTGAGGCACAAACAATAAGGTTGAGTCAAACGAGGCCCGACTCGAGGCGCAAGTTGTAAAGTTGAGTCAAACGAGGCCCGAATCTAGGCGTAAATGATATGGTTGAGTCAAACGAGGTGTGACTAGAGGCACAAATGATAAGGTTAAGCCAAACGAGGCCCGGCTCGAGGCGCAAATGATAAGGTTGAGTCAAACGAGGCCCAACTCGAGTCGTAATTTATATGGTTGAGTCAAACAAGGCTTGAGTTGAGGCACAAATGATAAGGTTGAGTCAAATGAGGCCCAAATGGTTGAGTCAAACGAGGCTCGACTCGAGGCGCAAGTTGTAAGGGCGAGTCAAATGAGGCCTGACTCGAGGCGTAAATGATATGGTTAAGTCAAACAAGGCGCAACTCAGGAACAAATGATATGCTTGAGTCAAATGAGGCCAACTCGAGGTGTAAATGGTAAGGGTGAGTCAAACGAGGCCTGAGTCGAGGCACAAATGATAAGGTTGAGTCAAACGAGTCCTGACTCAAGGCGCAAATGATAAGGTTGAAAACAAGGCCCGACTCGAGGCATAAATGATATGGTTGAGTCAAACGAGGGCCGACTCGAGTCGTAATTTATATGGCTGAGTCAAACAAGGCTTGAGTTGAGGAACAAATGATAAGGTTGAGTCAAATGAGGCCCGACTCGAGTCGCAAAAGAAATGGTTGAGTCAAACGAGGCCCGACTCGAGGCACAAGTTGTAAGGGCAAGTCAAACGAGGACCGACTCGAGGCGTAAATGATATGGTTAAGTCAAACGAGGCGCGACTCGGGCACAAATGATATGCTTGAGTCAAATGAGACCTAACTCGAGGCGTAAATGGTATGGGTGAGTCAAATGAGGACCGACTCATGGCATAAATGATAAACTTGAGTCGAACGAGGCCCAACTCGAGGCGCAAATGTGAAGGGTGGGTCAAACGAGGCCTGACTCGAGGCACAAATGATAAGATTGAGTCAAATGATTCTCGACTCAAGGAATAAATGATATGGTTGACTTAAACGAGGCCCGACTCGAGGCGTAAATGATATGGTTGAGTCAAACAACGCCTAGCTCGAGGCACAAATGATAAGATTAAGTCAAACAATGCCTAGCTCGAGGCACAAATGATATGGTTGAGTCAAATGAGGGCCGACACGAGATGCGAATGATAAGGTTGAGTTGAACGAGGCCCGACTCAAGGCGCAAATGATATGGTTCAGTCAAACGAGGCCTGACTCGAGGCGTAAATGATATGGTTGAGTCAAATGAGGCCCGACTTAAGACACAAAAGATAAGGTTGTGTCAAACGAGGCCCTACTCGAGGTGTAAGTTGTAAGGGTGAGTCAAATGAGGCCTGACTGGAGGCGCAAATGATAAGGTTGAATCAAACGAGGCCCGACTCGAGGCGTAAATGATATGGTTGAGTCAAACAATGCCTAGCTCGAGGTACAAATGATAAGGTTAAGTCAAACAACGCCTAGCTCGAGGCACAAATGATATGGTTGAGTCAAACGAGGGCCGACACGAGACGCGAATGATAAGGTTGAGTTGAACGAGGCCCGACTCGAGGCACAAATGATATGGTTAAATCTAACGAGGCCCGACTCGAGGCGTAAATGATATGGTTGAGTCAAACGACGCCTGACTTAAGACACAAAAGATAAGGTTGTGTCAAATGAGGCCCTACTCGAGGTGTAAGTTGTAAGGGTGAGTCAAATGAAGCTTGACTGGAAGCGCAAATGATAAGGTTGAGTCAAATGAGGCCTGACTCGAGGCGTAAATGATATGGTTGAGTCAAACGAGGGCTGACTCAAGGCGTATGTTGTAAGGGTGAGTCAAATGAGGCCTGACTGGAGGCACAAAGAATAAGGTTGAGTCAAACGAGGCCCAACTCAAGGCACAAATGGTAAGGGAGAGTGAAACGAGGCCCGACTCGAGGCATAAATGATGTGGTTGAGTTAAACAAGGCTTGACTCGAGGTGCGAATGATAATGTTGAGTCGAACGAGGCCCGACTCGAAGCGCAAATGATATGGTTGAGTCCAACTAGGCCTGACTCGAGGCGTAAATGATATGGTTGAGTCAAACGAGGCCGACTTAAGGCACAAACAATAAGGTTGAGTCAAACGAGGCCCGACTCGAGGCGCAAGTTGTAAAGTTGAGATGAACGAGGCCCGACTCGAGGCGCAAATGATAAGGTTGAGTCAAACAAGGCCCCACCCGAGTCACAATTTATATGGTTGAGTCAAACAAGGCTTGACTTGAGGCACAAATGATAAGGTGGAGTGAAATGAGGCCCAACTCGAGTCGCAAAAGAAATGGTTGAGTCAAACGAGGCCCGACTCGAGGCGCAAGTTGTAAGGGCGAGTCAAACGAGGCCTGACTCGAGACGTAAATGATATGGTTTAGTCAAACAAGGCGCGACTCAGGAACAAATGATATGCTTGAATCCAACGAGGTTTGACTCGAGGCACAAATGATATGCTTGAGTCAAATGAGGCCAACTCGAGGTGTAAATGGTAAGGGTGAGTCAAACGAGGCCTGACTGGAGGCACAAATGATAAGGTTGAGTCAAACGAGTCCTGACTCAAGGCGCAAATGATAAGGTTGAGTCAAACGAGGCCCGACTCGAGGCATAAATGATATGGTTGAGTCAAACGAGGGCCGACTCGAGTCGTAATTTATATGGATGAGTCAAACAAGGCTTGAGTTGAGGAACAAATGATAAGGTTGAGTCAAATGAGGCCCAACTCAAGTCGCAAAAGAAATGGTTGAGTCAATCGAGGACCGACTCAAGGCGCAAGTTGTAAGGGTGAGTCAAACGAGGCCTGACTCGAGGCGTAAATTATATGGTTAAGTCAAACGAGGCACGGCTCGGTCACAAATGATATGCTTGAATCCAACGAGGTCCGACTCGAGGCACAAATGATATGCTTGAGTCAAATGAGGCCCAACTCGAGGCGTAAATGGTAAGGGTGAGTCAAACGAGGCCTGACTTGAGGCATAAATGATGTGGTTGAGTCAAACAAGGGCCGACTCGAGGCGTAAATGATATGGTTGAGTCAAACGAGGCTCGACTTGAGGCACAAAAGATAAGTTTGAGTCAAACGAGGCTCAACTCGGGCCACAAAAGAACTGGTTAAGTCAAACGAGGCCTGACTCGAGGCGTAAACGATATGGTTGAGTCAAATAAGGCACGAGTTGAGGCACAAATAATATGGTGGAGTCAATTGAGGCCTGACTGGAGGCACAAATGATAAGGTTGAGTCAAACAATGCTCGACTCGAGGCGCAAAAGATATTGTTGAGACCAACGAGGCATGACTCGAGGTGCAAATGATATGCTTGAATCCAACAAGGCCCGACTCGAGGCATATATGATATGCTTGAGTCAAATGAGGACCAACTCGAGGAGTAAATGATAAAGGTGAGTCAAACGATGCCCAGGTTGAGGCTCAAATGATAAAGTTGTGTCGAACAAGGCATAACTCGAGGCACAAATGATAAGGTTGAGTCCAACAAGCCCAGACTCGAGGCACAAATGATAAGGTTGAGTGAAAGGAGGATCGAGTCGAGGTGCAAATGATATGGTTGAGTCAAACGAGGGCCGACTCGAGTCGTAATTTATATGGTTGAGTCAAACGAGGCTTGAGTTGAGGCACAAATGATAAGGTTGAGTCCAATGAGGCCCGACTCGAGTCGCAAAAGAAATGCTTGAGTCAAACGAGGCCCGACTCGAGGCGCAAGTTGTAAGGGCAAGTCAAACGAGGCCCGACTCGAGGCGTAAATGATATGGTTAAGTCAAACGAGGCGTGACTCAAGCGCAAATGGTATGCTTGAATCCAACGAGGTCTGACTCGAGGCACAAACGATATGCTTGAGTGATATGAGGCCCAACTCGAGGCGTAAATGGTAAGGGTGAGTTAAACGAGGCCTAACTCGTGGCACAAACGATAAACTTGAGTCGAACGAGGCCCAACTCGAGGCGCAAATGAGAAGGATGGGTCAAACGAGGCCCGACTCGAGGCTTAAATGATAAGGTTGAGTCAAATGATTCTCGACTCGAGGCATAAATGATATGGTTGACTTAAACGAGGCCCGACTCGAGGCGTATATGATATGGTTGAGTCAAACGAGGCTTGACTTGAGGCACAAATGATAAGGTTAAGTCAAACAACACCCAGCTCGAGGCACAAATGATATGGTTGAGTCAAACGAGGCCCGACTCGAGGCGTAAATGATATGGTTGAATCAAACGAGGCCCGACTCAAGACACAAATGATAAGGTTGTGTCAAACGAGGCCCTACTCGAGGTGTAAGTTGTAAGGGTGAGTCAAATGAGGCCTGACTAGAGGCACAAAGAATAAGGTTGAGTCAAACGACATCCTACTCGAGACGTAAATGATATGGTTGAGTTAAACAAGGTCCTACTCGAGGTGTAAATGATATGGTTTAGTCAAACGAAGCCCGACCTGAGGTGCAAATGATAACATTGAGCCGAACGAGGCCCGACTCGAGGCGCAAATAATAAGGTTGAGTCAAACGAGGTCCGACTTGAGGCATAAATGATATGGTTGAGTCATACGAGGGCCGACTCGAGGCATAAGTTGTAAGGGTGAGTCAAATAAGGCCTGACTGGAGGCACAAAGAACAAGGTTGAGTCAAACGAGGCCTAACTCAAGGCATAAATGGTAAGGGTAAGTCAAATGGGGACTGACTCGAGGCATAAATGATGTGGTTGGGTTAAACAAGGCTCGACTCGAGGCGCGAATGATAATGTTGAGTCGAACGAGGCCCGACTCGAAGCGCAAATGATATGGTTGAGTCGAACGAGGCCCGACTCGAGGCGTAAATGATATGCTTTAGTCAAACAAGGGCTGACTTGAGGCATAAATGATATGGTTGTGTCAAACGAGGCTCGACTTGAGGCACAAATGATAAGCTTGAGTCAAACGAGGCTCGACTCGAGCCGCAAAAAAACTAGTTGAGTCAAACGAGGCCCGACTCGTGACGCAAGTTGTAAGGATGAGTCAAACGAGGCCCGACTCGAGGCGTAAATGATATGGTTGAGCCAAACGAGGCACGAGTCAAGGCGCAAATAATATGGTTGAGTCAAACGAGGCCCGACTGGAGGCACAAATGATAAGGTTGAGTCAAACAAGGCTCGACTCGAGGCGCAAAAGATATGGTTGAGTCAAACGAGGCCCGACTTGAGGCGTAAATGATATGGTTGAGTCAAACGAGGCCCAACTTAAGGGACAAATGATAAGGTTGTGTCAAACGAGGCCCTACTTGAGGTGTAAGTTGTAAGGGTGAGTCAAATGAGGCCTGACTGGAGGCACAGAGATTAAGGTTGAGTCAAATGAGGCCCAACTCAAGGCGCAAATGGTAAGGGTGAGTGAAACGAGGCCCGACTTGAGGCACAAATGATGTGGCTAAGTTAAACAAGGCTCGACTCGAGGCACGAATGATAATGTTGAGCTGAACGAGGCCCAACTTGAAGCGCAAATGATATGGTTGAGTCGAACGAGGCCCAACTCGAGACGTAAATGATATGGTTAAGTCAAACGAGGGCCGACTCGAGGCATAAATGATATGGTTGAGTCAAACGAGGCTCGACTTGAGGTACAAAGGATAAGCTTAAGTCAAACGAGGCCCGACTCGAGACGCAAGTTGTAAGGATGAGTCAAACAAGGCCCGACTCAAGGCGTAAATGATATGGTTGAGTCAAATGAGGCGCGAGTCAAGGTGTAAATAATATGGTTGAGTTAAACGAGGCTCGACTAGAGGCACAAATAATAAGGTTGAGTCAAACAAGGCTCGACTCGAGGCATAAAAGATATGGTTGAGACCAACGAGGCCCGACTTGAGGCGCAAATGATATGCTTGAATCCAATGAGGCCCGACTCGAGGCACATATGATATGCTTCAGTCAAATGAGGACCAACTCAAGGCGTAAATGATAAGGGTGAGTCAAACAAGGCCCAGGTTGAGGCCCAAATGATAAAGTTATGTCGAACAAGGCCCAACTCGAGGCGCAAATGATAAGGTTGAGTGTAACGAGCCCGGACTCGAGGCATAAATGATAAGGTTGAGTGAAAGGAGGATCAAGTCGAGCACAAATGATATGGTTGAGTCAAACGAGGTCCGACTCGAGGCACAAATGATAAGGTTGAGTCAAACGAGGCTCAACTCGAGACGCAAGTTGTAAGGATGAGTCAAATGACGCCCGAATCGAGGCGTAAATGATATGGTTGTGTCAAACGAGGCTCGACTAGAGGCACAAATGATAAGGTTGAGTCAAACAACACCAAACTCGAGGCACAAATGATATGGTTGAGTCAAACGAGACCCGACACTAGGCACGAATGATAAGGTTAAGTCGAATGAGGCCCGACTCGAGGCGCAAAGGATATGGATCAGTCAAACGAGGCCCGACTTCAGGCACAAATGATAAGGTTGAGTCAAATGAGGCCCGACTCGAGGCATAAATGACATGGTTGAGTCAAACGAGGCACGACTCGAGGCGCAAATGATAATGTTGAGTTAAACGATGCTCGACTCGAGGCGTAAATGATATGGTTGAGTCTGTAAATGATATGGTTGAGCCAAATGAGGCTCGACATGAGGCACAAATGATAAGGTTGAGTCAAACGAGGCTCGTCTCGAGGCGCAACAGACATGGTTGAGTCAAACGAAGCCCGACTAGAGGCGCAAATGATAAGGTTGAGTTCAGCGAGCCCCGACTCAAGGCATAAATGATAAGGGTGAGTGAAATGAGGATTGACTCGAGGCGCAAATGATAAGGTTGAGTCAAATGAGGCCTGACTTGAGGCGTAAATGATATGGTTGAGTCAAACGAGGGCCGACTCGAGGCATAAATGATATGGTTGAGTCAAATGAGGCTCGACTTGAGGCACAAAAGATATGCTTGAGTCAAACGAGGCTCAAATTGAGCCACAAAAGAACTGGTTGAGTCAAACGAGGCACGACTCGAGGCGCAAATGATATGCTTGAATCCAACAAGGCGCTACTCGAGGCACATATGATATGCTTGTGTCAAATGAGGACCAACTCGAGGTGTAAATGATAAGGGTGAGTCAAACGAGCCCAGCCTCGAGGAACAAATGATAAGGTTGAGTGAAAGGAGGATTGAGTCGTGGCGCAAATGATATGGTTGAGTCAGACGAGGCTCGACTCGAGGTGTAAATTATATGGTTGAGTCAAACAAGGCCCGACTCGAGGCGTAAATGATATGGTGGAGCCAAACGAGGCTCGACATGAGGCACAAATGATAAGGTTGAGTTAAACGAGGCTCGTCTCGAGGCGCAACAGACATGGTTGAGTCAAACGAAGCCCGACTCGAGGCGCAAATGATAAGGTTGAGTCCAACGAGTCCCGACTCTAGGCATAAATATAAGGGTGAGTAAAACGAGGATTGAGTCGAGGCGCAAATGATAAGGTTAAGTCAAACTAGGCCTGACTTGAGGCGTAAATGATATGGTTGAGTCAAACAAGGGCCGACTCGAGGCATAAATGATATGGTTGAGTCAAACGAGGCTCGACTTGAGGCACAAAAGATAAGCTTGAGTCAAACGAGGCTCAACTTGAGCCACAAAAGAACTGGTTGAGTCAAACGAGGCCCGACTCGAGGCGTAAATGATATGGTTGAGTCAAATGAGATGCGAGTCGAGGCGCAAATAATATGGTGGAGTCAAACGAGGCCTGACTGGAGGCACAAATGATAAGGTTGAGTCAAACAAGGCTCGACTTGAGGCGCAAAAGATATTGTTGACACCAACGAGGCGCGACTCGAGGTGCAAATAATATGCTTGAATCCAACAAGGCCCGACTCAATGCACATATGATATGCTTGAGTCAAATGAGGATCAACTCGAGGCGTAAATGATAAGGGTGAGCCAAACGAGGCCCGGGTCGAGGCCCAAATGATAAAGTTGTGTTGAACAAGGTGCAACTAGAGGCGTAAATGATAAGGTTGAGTCCAACGAGCCCAGACTCGAGGAACAAATGATAAGGTTGAGTGAAAGGAGGATCGAGTCGAGGCGCAAATGATATGGTTGAGTCAAAAGAGGCTCGACTCGAGGCGTAAATGATATGGTTGAGTCAAACAAGGCCCGACTCGAGGCATAAATGATATGGTTGAGCCAAACGAGGCTCGACATGAGGCACAAATGATAAGGTTGAGTCAAACGAGGCTCGTCTTGAGGCGCAACAGACATGGTTGAGTCAAACAAAGCCCAACTCAAGGCACAAATGATAAGGTTGAGTCCAACGAGCCCCGACTCAAGGCATAAATATAAGGGTGAGTGAAACGAGGATTGAGTCGAGGCGCAAATGATAAGGTTGAGTCAAACAAGGCCTGACCTGAGGCATAAATGATATGGTTGAGTCAAACGAGGGCTGACTCGAGACATAAATGATATGGTTGAGTCAAATGAGGCTCGACTTGAGGCACAAAAGATAAGCTTGAGACAAACGAGGCTCAACTCGAGCCACAAAAGAACTGGTTGAGTCAAACGAGGCCTGACTCGAGGCGTAAATGATATGGTTGAGTCAAATGAGGCACGAGACAAGGCACAAATAATATGGTGGAGTCAAACGAGGCCTGACTGGAGGAACAAATGATTAGGTTGAGTCAAACAAGGCTCGACTCGAGGTGCAAAAGATATTGTTGAGACCAACAAGGCACGACTCGAGGCGTAAATGATATGCTTGAATCTAACAAGGCCCGACTCGAGGCACATATGATATGCTTGAGTCAAATAAGGACCAACTCGAGGCGTAAATGATAAGGGTGAGTCAAATGAGGCTCGGGTCGAGGCACAAATGATAAAGTTGTGTCGAACAAGGCGCAACTTGAGGCGCAAATGATAAGGTTGAGTCCAACAAGCCCAGACTCGAGGCACAAATGATAAGATTGAGCGAAAGGAGGATCGAGTTGAGGCACAAATGATATGGTTGAGTCAAACGAGCGCCGACTCGAGTCGTAATTTATATGGTTGAGTCAAACGAGGCTTGAGTTGAGGCACAAATGATAAGGTTGAGTCAAATGAGGCCCGATTTGAGTCGCAAAAGAAATGGTTGAGTCAAACGAGGCCCGACTCGAGGCACAAGTTGTAAGGGCGAGTCAAACGAGGCCCGACTCAAGGCGCAAATTATATGGTTAAGTCAAACGAGCGCGACTCGGGTACAAATGATATGCTTGAATCCAATGAGGTCCGACTCGAGCACAAATGATTTGCTTGAGTCAAATGAGGCCCAACTCAAGGCACAAACGTAAGGGTGAGTCAAATGAGGCCTGACTTGTGACACAAATGATAAACTTGAGTCGAACGAGGCCCAACTCGAGGTACAAATGAGAAGGTTGGGTCAAACGAGGCCCGACTCAAGGCACAAATGATAAGGTTGAGTCAAATGATTCTCGACTCGAGGGATAAATGATATGGTTGACTTAAACGGGGTGCGACTCAAGGCGTAAATGATATGGCTAAGTCAAACGAGGCTTGACCTGAGGCACAAATGATAAGGTTAAGTCAAACAACACCCAGCTCAAGGCACAAATGATATGGTTGAGTCAAATGAGGCCCGGCACGAGGCGCAAATGATAAGGTTGAGTTGAACGACGCCCGACTTGAGGCGCAAATGATATGGTTGAGTCCAACGAGGCCCGACTCAAGGCGTAAATGATATGGTTGAGTCAAACGAGGCCCGACTTAAGGCAGAAATGATAAGGTTGTGTCAAACGAGGCCCTACTCGAGGTGTAAGTTGTAAGGGTGAGTCAAATGAGGCCTGACTGGAGGCACAAAGAATAAGGTTAAGTCAAATGAGGCCCTACTGGAGACGTAAATGATATGGTTGAGTCAAACGAAGCCCTACTCGAGACGTAAATGATATGGTTTAGCGAAACAAGGCCCGACTTGAGGTGCAAATGATAACGTTGAGCCGAACGAGGCCCGACTCGAGGCCTAAATGATATGGTTGAGTCAAACGAGGGCCGACTCGAGGCGTAAGTTGTAAGGGTGAGTCAAATGAGGCCTGACTAGAGGCACAAAGAACAAGGTTGAGTAAAACGAGGCCCAACTCAAGGCGCAAATGGTAAGGGTGAGTCAAACGAGGACCGACTCGAGGCACAAATGATGTGGTTGAGTTAAACAGGACTTGACTCGAGGCGCGAACGATAATGTTGAGTCAAATAAGGCCCGACTCAAAGCGCAAATGATATGGTTGAGTCGAACGATGCCCGACTCGAGGTGTAAATGATATGCTAGAGTCAAACGAGGGCCGACTCGAGGCATAAATAATATGGTTGAGTCAAACGAGGCTCGACTTGAGACACAAATGATAAGCTTGAGTCAAACGAGGCTCGACTCGAGCCGCAAAAGAACTAGTTGAGTCAAACAAGGCCCGAGTCGAGATGCAAGTTGTAAGGATGAGTCAAACGAGGCCCGATTCGAGGCGTGAATGATATGGTTGAGTCAAACAAGGCCCGACTGGAGGCACAAATGATAAGGTGGAGTCAAACAAGGCTCGACTCGAGGCGCAAAAGATATGGTTGAGTCAAACAAGGCCCAACTTAAGGCACAAATGATAAGGTTGTGTCAAACGAGGCCCTACTCAAGGTGTAAGTTGTAAGGGTGAGTCAAATGAGGCCTGACTAGAGGCATAAAGAATAAGGTTGAGTCAAACAAGGCCCAACTCAAGGCGCAAATGGTAAGGGTGAGTGAAACGAGGCCTGACTTGAGGAACAAATGATGTGGTTGAGTTAAACAAGGCTCGACTCGAGGCACGAATGATAATGTTGAGTCGAACGAGGCCCGACTCGAAGCGCAAATGATATGGTTGAGTCAAACGAGGGCCGACTCGAGGCGTAAATGATATGGTTGAGTCAAACGAGGCTCGACTTAAGGCACAAATGATAAGCTTGAGTCAAACGAGGCCCGACTTGAGACGCAAGTTGTAAGGATGAGTCAAATGAGGCCCGACTCAAGGCGTAAATGACATGGATGAGTCAAACGAGGTGCTAGTCAAGGCGCAAATAATATGGTTGAGTCAAACGAGGCCCGACTGGAGGCACAAATGATAAGGTTGAGTCAAGCAAGGCTCAACTCGAGGCACAAAAAAAATGGTTGAGACCAACGAGACCCGACTCGAGGTGCAAATGATATGCTTGAATCTAACGAGGCCCGACTCGAGGCACATATGATATGCTTGAGTCAAATGAGGACCAACTCGAGGCGTAAATGATAAGGGTGAGTCAAACGAGGCCCAGGTCGAGGCCCAAATGATAAAGTTGTGTCGAACAAGGCCCAACTCGAGGCGCAAATGATAAGGTTAAGTCCAACGAGCCCAGACTCGAGGCACAAATGATAAGGTTGAGTCAAACGATTCTCGACTCGAGGCATAAATCATATGGTTGACTCAAACGAGGCCCAACTCGAGGCAAAAATGATATGGTTGAGTCAAATGAGCACGAGTCGAGCCGCAAATAAAATGGTGGAGTCAAATGAGGCCTGGCTGGAGGTACAAATGATAAGGTTGAGTCAAACAAGGCTCGGCTGGAGGCGCAAAAGATATTGTTGAGACCAACGAGGCACGACTCGAGGCGCAAATGATATGCTTGAATCCAACAAGGCCCGACTCGAGGCACATATGATATGCTTGAGTCAAATAAGGACCAACTCGAGACGTAAATGATAAGGGTGAGTCAAACGAGGCCCGGGTCGAGGCCCAAATGATAAAGTTGTGTCGAGCAAGGCCCAATCCAAGGTGCAAATGATAAGGTTAAGTCCAACGGGCCCAGACTCGAGGCACAAATGATAAGGTTGAGTCAAACGATTCTCGACTCGAGGCATAAATCATATGCTTGACTCAAACGAGGCCCGACTCGAGGCGTAAATGATATGGTTAAGTCAAATGAGGTCTGACTAGAGGCACAAATGATAAGGTTGAGTCAAACAACGCCCGACTCGAGGCATAAATGATATTGTTGAGTCAAAGGAGGCCTGACACGAGGCACGAATGATAAGGTTGAGTCGAATGAGGCCCATCGAGGCACAAATGATATGGTTGAGTTAAACGAGGCCCTACTCGAGGCATAAAGGATATGGTTGAGTCAAACAAGGCCCGACTTCAGTCACAAATGATAAGGTTGAGTCAAACGCGGTGCGACTCGAGGTGCAAATGATAAGGTTGAGCTGAACGAGGCACGACTTGAGGCGCAAATGATAATGTTGAGTCAAACAAGGCTCGACTCGAGGCGTAAACGATATGGTTGAGTCAAACAAGGCCCGACTCGAGGCATAAATGATATGGTGGAGCCAAACGAGGCTCGATTGAGGCACAAATGATAAGGTTGAGTCAAACGAGGCTCGTCTCGAGGCACAACAGACACGGTTGAGTCAAATGAAGCCTAACTCGAGGCACAAATTATAAGGTTGACTCCAACAAGCCACGACTCGAGGCATAAATAATAAGGGTGAGTGAAACGAGGATTGAGTTGAGCCACAAATGATAAGGTTGAGTCAAACGAGGCCTAACTTGGGGCGTAAATGATATGGTTGAGTTAAACGAGGCTCAACTTGAGGCACAAAAGATAAGCTTGAGTCAAACGAGGTTCAACTTGAGCCACAAAAGAACTGATTGACTCAAACGAGGCCCGACTCAAGGCGTAAATGATATGGTTGAGTCAAATGAGGCACGAGTCGAGGCGCAAATAATATGGTGGAGTCAAACAAGGCCTAACTGGAGGTACAAATGATAAGGTTGAGTCAAACAAGGCTCGACTCGAGCTGCAAAAGATATTGTTGAGACCAACGAGGCATGACTCGAGGAGCAAATGATATGCTTGAATCCAACAAGGCCTGAGTCAAGGCACATATGATATGCTTGAGTCAAATAAGGACCAACTCGAGGTGTAAATGATAAGGGTGAGTGAAACGAGGATTGACTCGAGGCGCAAATGATAAGGTTGAGTCAAATGAGGCCTGACTTGAGGCGTAAATGATATGGTTGAGTCAAACGAGGGCCGACTCGAGGCATAAATGATATGGTTGGGTCAAACGAGGCTTGACTTGAGGCACAAAAGATAAGCTTGAGTCAAACGAGGCTTAAATTGAGCCACAAAAGAACTGGTTGAGTCAAACGAGGCACGACTCGAGGCGCAAATGATATGCTTGAATCCAACAAGGCCCTACTCGAGGCACATATGATATGCTTGAGTCAAATGAGGACCAACTCGAGGTGTAAATGATAAGGGTGAGTCAAACGAGCCCAGCCTTGAGGAACAAATGATAAGGTTGAGTGAAAGGAGGATCGAGTCGAGGCACAAATGATATGGTTGAGTCAGACGAGGCTCGACTCGAGGCATAAATGATATGGTTGAGTCAAACAAGGCCCGACTCGAGGCGTAAATGATATGGTTGAGCCAAACAAGGCTCGACATGAGGCACAAATGATAAGGTTGAGTCAAACGAGGCTCATCTCGAGGCGCAACAGACATGGTTGAGTCAAACGAAGCCTGACTCGAGGCGCAAATGATAAGGTTGAGCCCAACGAGTCCCGACTCAAGGCATAAATGATAAGGGTGAGTGAAACGAGGATTGAGTCGAGGCGCAAATGATAATGTTAAGTCAAACTAGGCCTGACTTGAGGCGTAAATGATATGGTTGAGTCAAACGAGGGCTGACTCGAGGCATAAATGATATGGTTGAGTCAAACGAGGCTCGACTTGAGGCACAAAAGATAAGCTTGAGTCAAACGAGGCTCAACTTTAGCCACAAAAGAACTGGTTGAGTTAAATGAGGCCTGACTTGAGGCGTAAATTATATGGTTGAGTCAAATGAGATGCGAGTCGAAGCGCAAATAATATGGTGGAGTCAAACGAGGCCTGACTGGAGGCACAAATGATAAGATTGAGTCAAACAAGGCTCGACTTGAGGCGCAAAAGATATTGTTGACACCAACGAGGCGCGACTCGAGGCGCAAATGATATGCTTGAATCCAACAAGGCCCGACTCAAGGCACATATGATATGCTTGAGTCAAATGAGGATCAACTCGAGGCGTAAATGATAAGGGTGAGCCAAATGAGGCCCGGGTCGATGCCCAAATGATAAAGTTGTGTTGAACAAGGTGCAACTAGAGGCGCAAATGATAAGGTTGAGTCCAACGAGCCCAGACTCGAGGAACAAATGATAAGGTTGAGTGAAAGGAGGATCGAGTCGAGGCGCAAATGATATGGTTGAGTCAAAAGAGGCTCGACTCCAGGCGTAAATGATATGGTTGAGTCAAACAAGGCCCGACTCGAGGCATAAATGATATGGTTGAGCCAAACGAGGCTCAACATGAGGCACAAATGATAAGGTTAAGTCAAACGAGGCTCGTCTTGAGGCGCAACAGACATGGTTGAGTCAAACGAAGCCCAACTCAAGGCGCAAATGATAAGGTTGAGTCCAACGAGCCCCGACTCTAGGCATAAATGATAAGGGTGAGTGAAACGAGGATTGAGTCGAGGCGCAAATGATAAGGTTGAGTCAAACGAGGCCTGACTTGAGGCGTAAATGATATGGTTGAGTCAAACGAGGGCTGACTCGAGGCATAAATCATATGGTTGTGTCAAATGAGGGTCGACTTGAGGCACAAAAGATAAGCTTGAGTCAAACGAGGCTCAACTCGAGCCACAAAAGAACTGGTTGAGTCAAACGAGGCCCGACTTGAGGCATAAATGATATGGTTGAGTCAAATGAGGTGCGAGACGAGGAGCAAATAATATGGTGGAGTCAAATGAGGCCTGACTGGAGGCACAATTGATTAGGTTGAGTCAAACAAGGCTCGACCCGAGGCGCAAAAGATATTGTTGAGACCAACGAGGCACGACTCGAGGCGTAAATGATATGCTTGATCCAACAAGGCCCGACTCGAGGCACATATGATATGCTTGAGTCAAATAAAGACCAACTCGAGGCATAAATGATAAGGGTGAGTCAAACGAGGCTCGGGTCGAGGAACAAATGATAAAGTTGTGTCGAACAAGGCGCAACTCGAGGCGCAAATGATAAGGTTGAGTCCAACAAGCCCAGACTCGAGGCACAAATGATAAGATTGAGCGAAAAGAGGATCGAGTCGAGGCATAAATGATATGGTTGAGTCAAACGAGGACCGACTCGAGTCGTAATTTATATGGTTGAGTCAAACGAGGGCCGACTCGAGTCGTAATTTATATGGTTGAGTCAAACGAGGCTTGAGTTGAGGCACAAATGATAAGGTTGAGTCAAATGAGGCCCGATTCGAGTCGCAAAAGAAATGGTTGAGTCAAACGAGGCCTGACTCGAGGCACAAGTTGTAAGGGCGAGTCAAACGAGGCCTGACTCAAGGCGCATATTATATGGTTAAGTCAAACGAGGCACGACTCGGGCACAAATGATATGCTTGAATCCAATGAGGTCCGACTCGAGGCATAAATGATTTGCTTGAGTCAAATGAGGCCCAACTCAAGGCACAAACATAAGGGTGAGTCAAACGAGGCCTGACTTGTGACACAAATGATAAACTTGAGTCGAACGAGGCCCAACTCGAGGTACAAATGAGAAGGTTGGGTCAAACGAGGCCCGACTCAAGGCACAAATGATAAGGTTGAGTCAAATGATTCTCGACTCGAGGGATAAATGATATGGTTGACTTAAACGGGGTGCGACTCACGGCATAAATGATATGGTTAAGTCAAATAAGGCTTGACCTGAGGCACAAATGATAAGGTTAAGTCAAACAACGCCCAGCTCAAGGCACAAATGATATGGTTGAGTCAAATGAGGCCCGGCACGAGGCGCAAATGATAAGGTTGAGTTGAACGAGGCCCGACTTGAGGCGCAAATGATATGGTTGAGTCCAACGAGGCCCGACTCAAGGCGTAAATGATATGGTTGAGTCAAACGAGGCCCAACTTAAGGCAGAAATGATAAGGTTGTGTCAAACGAGGTCCTACTCGAGGTGTAAGTTGTAAGGGTGAGTCAAATGAGGCCTAACTGGAGGCACAAAGAATAAGGTTGAGTCAAACGAGGCCCTACTCGAGACGTAAATGATATGGTTGAGTCAAACGAGGCCCTACTCGAGACGTAAATGATATGGTTTAGCGAAACGAGGCCCGACTTGAGGTGTAAATGATAACGTGGAGCCGAACGAGGCCCGACTCGAGGCGTAAATGATATGGTTGAGTCAAACGAGGGTCGACTCGAGGCGTAAATGATATGGTTGAGTCAAACGAGGGCCAACTCGAGGCGTAAGTTGTAAGGGTGAGTCAAATGAGGCCTGACTAGCGGCACAAAGAACAAGGTTGAGTAAAACGAGGCCCAACTCAAGGCGCAAATGGTAAGGGTGAGTCAAACGAGGACCGACTCGAGGCACAAATGATGTGGTTGAGTTAAACAAGACTTGACTCGAGGCGCGAATGATAATGTTGAGTCGAACGAGGCCCGACTCAAAGCGCAAATGATATGGTTGAGTCGAACGATGCCCGACTCGAGGTGCAAATGATATGCTGGAGTCAAACGAGGGCTGACTTGAGGTATAAATAATATGGTTGAGTCAAACGAGGCTCGACTTGAGACACAAATGATAAGCTTGAGTCAAACGAGGATCGACTCGAGCCGTAAAAGAACTAGTTGAGTCAAACAAGGCCCGAGTCGAGATGCAAGTTGTAAGGATGAGTCAAACGAGGCCCGATTCGAGGCGTGAATGATATGGTTGAGTCAAACAAGGCCCGACTGGAGGCACAAATGATAAGGTGGAGTCAAACAAGGCTCGACTCGAGGCGCAAAAGATATGGTTGAGTCAAACGAGGCCCGACTTAAGGCACAAATGATAAGGTTGTGTCAAACGAGGCCTTACTCAAGGTGTAAGTTGTAAGGGTGAGTCAAATGAGGCCTGACTAGAGGCATAAAGAATAAGGTTGAGTCAAACAAGGCCTAACTCAAGGCGCAAATGGTAAGGGTGAGTGAAATGAGGCCTGACTTGAGGAACAAATGATGTGGTTGAGTTAAACAAGGCTCGACTCGAGGCACGAATGATAATGTTGAGTCGAATGAGGCCCGACTCGAAGTGCAAATGATATGGTTGAGTCCAACGAGGCCCGACTCAAGGCGTAAATGATATGGTTGAGTCAAACGAGGGCCGACTCGAGGCGTAAATGATATGGTTGGGTCAAACGAGGCTCGACTTAAGGAACAAATGATAAGCTTGAGTCAAACGAGGCCCAACTTGAGACGCAAGTTGTAAGGATGAGTCAAATGAGGCCCAACTCGAGGCGTAAATGACATGGATGAGTCAAACGAGGCGCGAGTCAAGGCGCAAATAATATGGTTGAGTCAAACAAGGCCCAACTGGAGGCACAAATGATAAGGTTGAGTCAAGCAAGGTTCAACTCGAGGAGCAAAAAATATGGTTGAGACCAACGAGACCCGACTCGAGGCGCAAATGATATGCTTGAATCCAACGAGGCCTGACTCGAGGCACATATGATATGCTTGAGTCAAATGAGGACCAACTCGAGGCGTAAATGATAAGGGTGAGTCAAATGAGGCCCAGGTCGAGGCCCAAATGATAAAGTTGTGTCGAACAAGGCCCAACTCGAGGCGCAAATGATAAGGTTAAGTCCAACGAGCCCAGACTCGAGGCACAAATGATAAGGTTGAGTCAAACGATTCTCGACTCGAGGCATAAATCATATGGTTGACTCAAACGAGGCCCAACTCGAGGCATAAATGATATGGTTGAGTCAAATGAGGCATGAGTCGAGGCGCAAATAAAATGGTGGAGTCAAATGAGGCCTGGCTGGAGGTACAAATATAAGGTTGAGTCAAACAAGGCTCGGCTCGAGGCGCAAAAGATATTGTTGAGACCAACGAGGCACGACTCAAGGCGCAAATGATATGCTTGAATCCAACAAGGCCCGACTCGAGGCACATATGATATGCTTGAGTCAAATAAGGACCAACTCGAGGCATAAATGTAAGGGTGAGTCAAACGAGGCCCGGGTCGAGGCCCAAATGATAAAGTTGTGTCGAACAAGGCCCAACCCGAGGTGCAAATGATAAGGTTAAGTCCAACGGGCCCAGACTCGAGGCACAAATGATAAGGTTGAGTCAAACGATTCTCGACTCGAGGCATAAATCATATGGTTGACTCAAATGAGGCCCGACTCGAGGCGTAAATGATATGGTTAAGTCAAATGAGGTCTGACTAGAGGCACAAATGATAAGGTTGAGTCAAACAACGCCCGACTTGAGGCATAAATGATATTGTTGAGTCAAACGAGGCCCGACACGAGGCACGAATGATAAGGTTGAGTCGAATGAGGCCCATCGAGGCACAAATGATATGGTTGAGTTAAACGAGGCCCTACTCGAGGCATAAAGGATATGGTTGAGTCAAACAAGGCCCGACTTCAGTCACAAATGATAAGGTTGAGTCAAACGCGGTGCGACTCGAGGTGCAAATGATAAGGTTGAGCTGAACGAGGCACAACTTGAGGCGCAAATGATAATGTTGAGTCAAACAAGGCTCGACTCGAGGCGTAAACGATATGGTTGAGTCAAACAAGGCCCGACTCGAGGCGTAAATGATATGGTGGAGCCAAACGAGGCTCGATATGAGGCACAAATGATAAGGTTGAGTCAAACGAGGCTCATCTCGAGGCACAACAGACACGGTTCAGTCAAACGAAGCCCAACTCGAGGCGCAAATTATAAGGTTGACTCCAACAAGCTCGGACTTGAGGCATAAATAATAAGGGTGAGTGAAACGAGGATTGAGTTGAGGCACAAATGATAAGGTTGAGTCAAACGAGGCCTGACTTGAGGCGTAAATGATATGGTTGAGTTAAACGAGGCTTGACTTGAGGCACAAAAGATAAGCTTGAGTCAAACGAGGTTCAACTTGAGCCACAAAAGAACTGGTTGAGTCAAATGAGGCCCGACTCGAGGCATAAATGATATGGTTGAGTCAAATGAGGCACGAGTCGAGGCGCAAATAATATGGTGGAGTCAAACAAGGCCTAACTGGAGGTACAAATGATAAGGTTGAGTCAAACAAGGCTCGACTCGAGCCACAAAAGATATTGTTGAGACCAACGAGGCATGACTCGAGGCGCAAATGATATGCTTGAATCCAACAAGGCCTGAGTCGAGGCACATATGATATGCTTGAGTCAAATAAGGACCAACTCGAGGTGTAAATGATAAGGGTGAGTCAAATGAGGCCCGGGTTAAGGCCCAAATGATAAAGTTATGTCGAACAAGGCGCAACTCGAGGCGCAAATGATAAAATTGAGTCCAACGAGCCCAGACTCGAGGCACAAATGGTAAGGTTGAGTGAAAGGAGGATCGAGTCGAGGCACAAATGATATGATTGAGTCAAACGAGGCCCAACTCGAGGAACAAATGATAAGGTTGAGTCAAACAATTCTCGACTCGAGGCATAAATCATATGGTTGACTCAAACGAGGCCCGACTCGAGGCGTAAATAATATGGTTGAGTCAAATGAGGCCCGACTAAAGGCACAAAAGATAAGGTTGAGTCAAACAATGCCCGACTCGAGACACAAATGATATGGTTGTGTCAAACGAGGCCCAACACGAGGCGCAAATGATAAGGTTGAGTCGAATGAGGCCCGACTCGAGCCGCAAATGATATGGTTGAGTCCAACGAGGCTCGACTCGAGGTGCGAATGATATGGTTGAGTCAAACAAGGCCCGACTTGTGGCACAAATGATAAGGTTGCATGAAACATCGCCCAACTCAAGGGACAAATAATATGGTTGAGTCAAACGAGGCCTGACTCGAGGCATGAATGATAAGGTTGAGTCGAACGAGGCCCAACTCGAGGCACAAGTGATATGGTTTAGTACAACGAGGCCCGCCTCGAGGGGTAAATGATATTGTTGAGTCAAACAAGGCCCAACTCGAGGTGTAAATGATTTGGTTGAGTTAAACAAGGCCCAACTCAAGGCGCAAATGGTAAGGGTGAGTCAAACAAGGCCTGACTCGAGGCACAAATGATGTGGTTGAGTTAAACAAGGCTTAACTCGAGGCACGAATGATAATGCTGAGTCGAACGAGGCCAGACTCGAAGTGCAAATGACATGGTTGAGTCCAACGAGGCCAGACTTGAGGCGCAAATGATAAGGTTGAGTCGAATGAGGCCCAACTCGAGGCGCAAATGATATGGTTGAGTTCAACGAAGCCTGACTCAAGGCGCAAATGATATGGTTGAGTCAAATGAGGCTCTACTCAAGGCGTAAAGGATATGGTTGAGTGAAACAAGGCCCGACTTCAGGCACAAATGATAAGGTTGAGTCAAACGAGGCCCGACTCGAGGCATAAATGACATGGTTGAGTTAATCGAGGCACGACTCGATGTGCAAATGACAAGGTTGAGCCGAATGAGGCATGACTTGAGGCACAAATGATAATGTTGAGTCAAACGAGGCTTGACTCAAGGCGTAAATGATATGGTTGAGTCAAACAAGGCCCGACTCGAGGCGTAAATGATATGGTTGAGCCAAACGAGGCCTGACATGAGGCACAAATGATAAGGTTGAGTCAAACGGGGCTCGACTCGAGGTGCAACAGACATGGTTGTGTCAAACGAAGCCCGACTCGAGGTGCAAATGATAAGGTTAAGTCCAACGAGCCCCAACTCAAGGCACAAATGGTATGGTTGAGTGAAATGAGGATCGAGTCGAAGTGCAAATGATATGGTTGAGTCAAACGAGGCCCGACTCGAGGAGCAAATGAGAAGGATAAGTCAAACAAGGCCCAGCTCAAAGCACAAATGATAAGGTTGAGTCAAACAATTCTCGACTAGAGGCGTGAATGATATGGTTGATTCAAATGAAGCCCGACTCGAGGCATAAATGATATGGTTGAGTGAAACAAGGCCCGACTGGAGGCACAAATGATAAGGTTGCATGAAACAACGCCTGACTCAAGGCACAAATAATATGGTTGAGTCAAACGAGGCCCGACTCGAGGCGTGAATGATAAGGTTGAGTCAAACGAGGCACAACTCGAGGCACAAATGATATAGTTTAGTCCAACGAGGCCTGCCTCAAGGGGTAAATGATATTGTTGAGTCAAACGAGGCTTGACTCGAGGTGTAAATGATTTGGTTGAGTCAAACGAGGCTCGACTCAAGGCGCAAATGGTAATGGTGAGTAAAACGAGGCCCGACTCGAGGCACAAATGATGTGGTTGAGTTAAACAAGGCTCGACTCAAGGCGCGAATGCTAATGTTGAGTCGAACGAGGCCTGACTCGAAGCGCAAATGATATGGTTGAGTCCAACGAGGCCTGACTCGAGGCACGAATGATAAGGTTGAGTTGAATGAGGCCCGACTTGAGGTGCAAATGATATGGTTGAGTCCAACGAGGACCGACTCGAGGCGCAAATGATATGGTTGAGTCCAACGAGGCCCTACTTGAGGCATAAAGGATATGGTTGAGTCAAACGAGGCTTGACTTCAGGTACAAATGATAAGGTTGAGTGAAACGAGGCTCGACTCGAGGCATAAATGACATGGTTGAGTCAATCGAGGTGTGACTCGAGGCGCAAATGATAAGGTTGAGCTGAATGAGGCATGACTTGAGGCACAAATGATAATGTTGAGTCAAACAAGGCTCGACTCGAGGCGTAATTGATATGGTTGAGTCAAACAAGGCCCGACTCGAGGCGTAAATGATATGGTTGAGCCAAACAAGGCCTGACATGAGGCATAAATGATAGGGGTAAGTCAAACGAGGCTCAACTTGAGGCACAACAGACATGGTTGTGTCAAACGAAGCCTGACTCGAGGCGCAAATGATAAGGTTGAGTCCAACGAGCCCCAACTCAAGGCATAAGTGATAAGGTTATGTGAAACAAGGATCGAGTCGAGGCACAAATGATATGGTTGAGTCAAACGAGGCCCGACTCGAGGAGCAAATGAGAAGGATGAGTCAAACGAGGCCCGACTTGAAGCACAAATGATAAGGTTGAGTCAAACAATTCTCGACTCGAGGCATGAATGATATAGTTGACTCAAATGAAGCCCGACTCGAGGCGTACATGATATGGTTGAGTGAAGCAAGGCCCGACTTGAGGCACAAATGATAAGGTTGCATGAAACAATGCCAAACTCAAGGCACAAATAATATGGTTGAGTCAAACGAGACCTGACTTGAGGGATGAATGATAAAGTTGAGTCAAACGAGGCCCTACTCTAGGCACAAATGATATGGTTTAGTCAAACGAGTCCCGCCTCGAGGGGTAAATGATATTATTGAGTCAAACGAGGCCCAACTCGAGGTGTAAATGATTTGGTTGAGTCAAACGAGGCCTAACTCAAGGCGCAAATGGTAAGGGTGAGTCAAACGAGGCCCGACTCGAGGCACAAATGATGTGGTTGAGTTAAACAAGGATCGACTTGAGGCGCGAATGATAATGTTGAGTCGAACGAGGCCCGACTCGAAGTACAAATGATATGGTTGAGTCCAACAAGGCCCGACTCGAGAAGTAAATGATATGGTTAAGTCAAACGAGGCCCGATTTAGGGCACAAATGATAAGGTTGTGTCAAACGAGGCCCAACTCGAGGCGTAAGTTGTAAGGGTGAGTCAAACGAGGCCTGACTGGAGGCACAAATGAGAAGGTTGAGTCAAACGAGGCTCGACTCAAGGTGCAAATAATATGGTTGAGTTAAACGAGGCCCTACTGAGGCATAAATGATATGGTTGAGTCAAACGAGGCCCGACTTAAGGCACAACCGATAAGGTTGAGTCAAACGAAGCCCTACTCGAGGCGCAAGTTGTAAGGGTGAGTCAAATAAGGCCCGACTCTAGGTGTAAATGATATGGTTGAGTCAAATGAGGCACGACTCAAGGCACAAATGATAAGGTTGAGCCAAATGAGGCCCTACTCGAGGTGTAAATGATATGGTTGAGTCAAATGAGGGCCGACTCGAGGCGTAAATTATATGGTTGAGTCAAACAAGGCTCGAGTTGAGACACAAATGATAAGGTTGAGTCAAACGAGGCCCGACTCAAGGCGCAAACACATGGGTGAGTCAAACGAGGCCCAACTCGAGGCACAAATGATATGGTTGAGTCAAACGATGCATGAATCGAGGCACAAATGATATGGGAGAGTCAAACAAGGCCCAACTCGAGGTGCAAATAATATGGTTGAGTCAAACGAGGCACGAATCGAGGCACAAATGATATGGTTAAGCCAAACGAGGCATAACTTGTGCCACAAATGATATGGGTGAGACAAACGAGGCCTAACTTGAGCCATAAATGAATGGTTGAGTCAAACGTGGCACGAATTGAGGCGCAAATGATATGGTTGAGTGAAATGAGACCCAACTCGTGCCACAAAAGATATGGGTGAGACAAACGAGGCCCAATTTAAGCCGCAAATGATATGGTTGAGTCAAACGAGGCCTGACTCAAGGCGCAAATGACATGGTTGAGTCAAACGAGGCCCGACTCGAGGCGCAAATAATGTGGTTGAGTCAAATGAGGCCCTTCTCAATGTGCAATCATATGTGTAAGTCAAACGTGGCCCGACTCAAGGTGCAAATGATATGGTTGAGACAAACGAGGCCCGACTCGAGGTGCAAATGATATGGTGGAGTCAAACGAGACACAAATCGAGGCGCAAATGATATGGGTGAGTCATACGAGGCCTAACTCGAGGCGCAAACACATGGGAGAGTCAAACAAGGCCCAACTCGAGGCACAAATTATATCGTTCAGTCAAATGAGGCACGACTTGTGGCGCAAATGATATGGTTAAGTCAAACAAGCCACGACTTGAGTCGTAAATGATATGGTTGAGTTAAAGAAGGCCCAACTCATGGTGCAAATGATGTGGTTGAGTAAAACGAGGCCCTTCTCGAGGTAAAGCATATGTGTAAGTTAAACAAGGAGGATCCACTCAAGGTGCAAATGATATGGTTGAGTCAAACGAGGCCTGACTCGAGGTGCAAACATAAGGATGAGTCAAACAAGACCTGACTCGAGGCACAAACACATGGGTGAGTCAAACGAGGCCTAACTCGAGGCACAAATGATATGGTTGAGTCAAACAATGCATGAATCGAGGCGCAAATGATAAGGGTGAGTCAACTGAGGCCCAACTCGAGGCGCAAATAATATGGTTGAGTCAAACGAGGCACGAATCGAGACGCAAATGATATGGTTGAGTCAAATGAGCCATGACTCAAGGCGCAAATGATATGGTTGAGTCAAACAAGGCACGACTTGATGCGCAATTGATGTGGTTGAGTTAAACGAGACCCGCCTCGAGGCGCAAATGATGTGGTTGAGTCAAACGAGGCTCGACTTGAGGCGCAAATGATATGGTTGAGTCAAACGAGACCCAACTCGAGGCGTAAACATATGGGTGAGTGAAATGATGCCCGACTCGAGGCACAAACACATGGGTGAGTCAAACGAGGCCCAACTCGAGGCGCAAATGATATGATTGAGCCAAACGAGCCATGACTCGAGGCGATATGGTTAAGTCAAACAAGGCACGACTCGAGGTGCAGATGATATGGTTGAGTCAAATGAGCCACGACTCGAGGTACAAATAATATGGTTGAGTCAAACGAGGCATGAATCGAGGCATAAATGATGTGGGTGAGTCGAATGAACCCCAACTCGAGGCGCAAATGATATGGTTGTGTGAAACAAGCCACAACTCGAGGCGTAAATGATATGGTTGAGTCTAACGAGGCACGACTTGAGGAGCAATTGATGTGGTTGAGTTAAACGAGGCCCGACTCAAGGCGCAAATGATATGGTTGAGTCAAACGAGGCTCGACTCGAGGTGCAAATGATATGGTTGAGTCAAACGAGGCCCGACTCGAGGCGCAAATGATATGGTTGAGTCAAACGAGGCTCGATTTGAGGCGTAAAAACATGAGTGAGTCAAACGAGGCCCAACTCGAGGCAAATAAGATATGGTTGAGTCAAAAGAGGCACGAGTCAAGGGACAAATGACATGGTTAACTCAAACGAGGCACGACTCGAGGCGCAAATGCTATGGTTGAGTCAAACGAGCCACCGAATCGAGGTGTAAACATATGGGGGAGTCAAACATGGCCTGACTCGAGGCACAAACACATGGGTGAGTCAAACGAGGACCAACTCGAGGCACAAATGATATGGTTGAGTCAAACGAGGCACGAATCGAGACGCAAATGATATGGTTGAGCCAAACGAGGCATAACTCGTGCCACAAATGATATGGGTGAGACAAATGAGGCCCAACTTGAGCTGCAAATGATATGGTTGAGTCAAACGAGGCACGAATTGAGGCACAAATGATATGGTTGAGCGAAATGAGACCTAACTTGTGCCACAAAAGATATGGGTGAGACAAATGAGGCCCAACTCAAGCCACAAATCATATGGTTGAGTCAAACGAGGCCCGATTCAAGGCGCAAATGACATGGTTGAGTCAAATGAGGCCCGACTCGAGGCACAAATATTATGGTTGAGTCAAATGAGGCCCTTCTCGATGTGCAATCATATGTGTAAGTCAAACAAGGCCCGACTCAAGGCGCAAATGATATGGTTGAGACAAACGAGGCCTGACTCGAGGTGCAAATGATATGGTGGAGTCAAATGAGACACGAATTGAGGTGCAAATGATATGGTGAGTCATACGAGGCCCAACTCGAGGCGCAAACACATGGGAGAGTCAAACGAGGCCCAACTCGAGGCACAAATTATATGGTTAAGTCAAATGAGGCATGACTCGTGGCGCAAATGATATTGTTGAGTCCAACGAGCCACGACTCGAGTCGCAAATGATATGGTTGAGTTAAACAAGGCCCAACTCATGGTGCAAATGATGTGGTAGAGTAAAATGAGGCCCTTCTCAAGGTAAAGCATATGTGTAAGTCAAACAAGGCCTGAGGATCGACTCGAGGCGCAAATGATATGGTTGAGTCAAACGAGGCCTGACTCGAGGTGCAAACATATGGATGAGTCAAACAAGACCCGACTCTAGGCACAAACACATGGGTGAGTCAAACGAGGCCCAAGTCGAGACACAAATGATATGGTTGAGTCAAACAACGCATGAATCGAGGCGTAAATGATATGGGTGAGTCAACTGAGGCCCAACTCGAGGCGCAAATAATATGGTTGCGTCAAACCACGAATCGAGACGAAAATGATATGGTTGAGTCAAATGAGCCATGACTCAAGGCGCAAATGATATGGTTGAGTCAAACGAGGCACGACTTGAGGTGCAAACATATGGGGGAGTCAAACATGGCCTGACTCGAGGCACAAACACATGGGTGAGTTAAACGAGGCCCAACTCGAGGCACAAATGATATGGTTGAGTCAAACAACGCATGAATCGAGGCGCAAATGATATGGATAAGTCAACTAAGGCCTAACTCGAGGCGCAAATAATATGGTTGAGTCAAACGAGGCATGAATCGAGACACAAATGATATGGTTGAGCCAAACGAGGCTTAACTCGTGCCATAAATGATATGGGTGAGACAAACAAGGCCCAACTCGAGCCACAAATGATATGGTTGAGTCAAACAAGGCACAAATCGAGGTGCAAATGATATAGTTGAGCCAAACAAGGCCTAACTCAAGGCACAAATGATATGGGAGAGTCAAACGAGGCATGACTCGAGGCACAAAAACATGGGTGAGTGAAATGAAGTCCAACTCAAGAAGCATAAGATAGGGTTGAGTCGAATGAGGCACGAGTCGAGGCGCAAATGATATGGTGAACTCAAACGAGGCACGACTCGAGGCACAAATGATATGGTTGAGTCAAACGGGGCACGACTCGAGGCGGAAATGATATGGTTGAGTCAATGAAGAACGATTCGAGGCGCAAATGATATGGTTGAGTCAAACGAGCCATGACTTGAGGCACAAATGATATGGTTGAGTCAAACAAGGCCCAACTCGAGGTGCAAATACATGGGAGAGTCAAACGAGGCCCAACTCGAGGCACAAATTATATGGTTAAGTCAAACAAGGCATGACTCGAGGCACAAATGATATGGTTGAGTTAAACAAGGCCTGACTCGTGGTGCAAATGATGTGGTTGAGAAAAACGAGGCCCTTCTCGAGGTGCAAGCATATGAGTAAGTCAAACGAGGCCCAACTCGAGGCGCAAATGATATGGTTGAGTTAAACCAGGCACGACTCAAGGTGCAAACATATGGGTGAGTCAAACAAGGCCCGACTCAAGGCACAAACGCATGGTGAGTCAAACGAGGCCCAACTCGAGGCGAAAATGATATGGTTGAGTCAAATGAGGCACGACTTGAGCCGTAAATGATATGGTTGAGTCAAATGAGACACAAATCGAGGCTCAAATGATATGGTTAAGCCAAACGAGGCTCAACTCATGCCATAAATGATATGGGTGAGACAAATGAGCCCTAACTTGAGGCGCAAATGATATGGGAGAATCAAACGAGGCTTGACTCGAGGCGCAAAAATATGGGTGAGTCAAACGAGGCCCAACTCGAGGTGCATAAGATATGGTTGAGTCAAACGAGGCATGAGTCAAGGCGCAAATGAACTGGTTAACTCAAACGAGGCACGACTCGAGACGCAAATGATAGGGTTGAGTCAAACGAGGCATGACTCGAGGTGAAAATGATACGGTTGAGTCAAACGAGCCACGACTTGAGGCACAAATGATATGGTTGAGTCAAACAAGGCCCAACTCAAGGCGCAAATACATGGGAGAGTCAAACGAGGCCCAACTTGAGGCACAAATTATATGGTTCAGTCAAACAAGGCATGACTCGAGGTGCAAATGATATGGTTGAGTCAAACGAGCCATGATTCAAGGCACAAATGATAAGGTTGAGTTAAACGAGGCGCGACTCGTGGTGCAAATGATGTGGTTGAGTAAAACGAGGCGCTTCTCAAGGTGCAAGCATATGTGTAAGTCAAACGAGGCCTAACTCGCGGTGCAAATGATATGGTTGGGTCAAACGAGGCCCGACTCGAGGCACAAATGATATGGTTGAGTTAAACGAGGCCCGACTCAAGGTGCAAACATATGGGTGAGTCAACCAAGGCTCGACTCGAGGCGCAAATGATATGGTTGAGTCAAACGAGGCACGACTCAAGGCGCAAATGATATGATTGAGTCAAATGAGGCACGACTCGAGGCGAAAATGATATGGTTGAGTCAAACGAGCCATGACTCGAGGCGTAAATGATATGGTTGAGTCAAACAAGGCCCAACTCGAGGCGCAAATGATGTGGTTGAGTCAAACGAGGCCTTTTTCGAGGTGCAAACATACGTGTAAGTCAAATGAGTCCCGACTCGAGGCGCAAATGATATGGTTAAGTCAAACAAGGCCTGACTCGAGGTGCAAATGATATGGTTGAGTCAAAGTGGGCCTGACTCGAGTTGCAAATGATGCAGTTGAGTCAAACGATGCCCTTCTCGAGGTGCAAACATATGTGTCAGTCAAACGAGGCCTGACTCGTGGCGCAAATGATGTGGTTGAGTCAAACGAGGCCCAACTTGAGACGCAAATGATATAATTGAGTCAAACGAGGCCTAACTCGAGGCCCAAATGATATGGTTGAGTCAAACGAGGCTTGACTTGAGGCAGAAATGATAAGGCTAACTTAAACGAGGCCCGACTTAAGGTGCAAATGACTGGGTTGAGTCAAACGAGGCTCCACTTGAAACTTAAATGATATGGTTAATTCAAACGAGTCCCGACTCGAGTAGTAAACTATGAGTGAGTCAAACAAGGATCAACTAGAGGTGCAAATGACATGGTTGAGTCAAACAAGGCCCGACTTGAGGCGCAAATGATATGGTTGAGGCAAACGAGGGCCAACTCAAGGCGCAAATAATATGGTTAAGTCAAATGCGACACGAAGCGAGGCACAAATGATATGGGTGAGTCATACAAGGCCCAACTCGAGGTGCAAATACATGGGAGAGTCAAACTAGGCCCAACTCAAGGCGTAAATTATATGGTTCAGTCAAATGAGGTAGGACTCGTGGCGCAAATGATATGGTTGAGTTAAACGAGCCATGACTCGAGGCGCAAATGATATGGTTGAGTTAAACAAGGCCCTTCTCGAGGTGCAAGCATATGTGTAAGTCAAACGAGGCCCAACTCGCGGCGCAAATGATATGGATGGGTCAACCAATGCCCGACTTAAGGCGCAAATGATGTGGTTGAGTCAAACGAGGCCCGACTCGAGGTCCAAACATATGGGTAAGTCAAACAAGGCACGACTCAAGGCACAAACACATGGCTGAGTCAAACGAGGCCCAACTTGAGGCGCAAATGATATGGTTAAGTCAAACAATGCATGAATCGAGGAGCAAATGATATGGGTGAGTCAACCGAGGCCCAACTCGAGGCGCAAATTATATGGTTTAGTCAAATGAGGCATGACTCGTGGCACAAATGATATGGTTAAGTCAAACGAGCCACGACTCGAGGTGTAAATGATATGGTTGAGTTAAACAAGGCCCGACTCGTGGTGCAAATGATGTGGTTGAATAAAACGAGGCCCTTCTCAAGGTGCAAGCATATGTGTAAGTGAAACGAGGCTAACTCGCAGCGCAAATGATATGGTTGCATTAAACGATGCCCGACTCAAGGCGCAAATGATATGGTTGAGTCAAACGAGGCCCGACTCGAGGTGCAAACATATGGGTAAGTCAAACAAGGCCCGACTCAAGGCACAAACACATGGCTGAGTCAAACGAGGCGCAACTTGAGGTGCAAATGATATGGTTAAGTCAAACGATGCATGAATCGAGGAGCAAATGATATGGGTGAGTCAACCGAGGCCCAACTCGAGGCGCAAATAATATGGTTGAGTCAATTGAGGCATGAATCGAGGCGCAAATGATATGGATTAGTCAAACAAGGCCCAACTCGAAGCACAAATGATATGGTTGAGTCAAACGACGCATGGGGGAGTCAAACGAGGCCCGACTCGAGGCACAAACACATGGGTGAGTCAAACGAGGCACGACTTAGGGCACAAACACATGGGTGAGTCAAACGAGGCCCGACTCGAGGTGGGAATGACATGGTTGAGTCAAACGAGGCCCAACTCGAGGCGCAAATAATGTGGTTGAGTCAAATGAGGCCCTTCTCGATGTGTAATCATATGTGCAAGTCAAATGAGGCCTGACTCAAGGCGCAAATGATATGGTTGAGACAAACGAAGCCCAAATGGAGGTGCAAATGATATGGTAGAGTCAAACGAGACACGAATCGAGGCGCAAATGATATGGGTGAGTCATACAAGGCCCAACTCGAGGTGCAAACACATAGGATAGTCAAACAAGGCCCAACTCTAGGTGCAAATTATATGGTTGAGTCAAACGAGGCCCAACTCATGCCAAAAATGATATGGGTGAGACAAACGAGGCCCAACTCAAGCCACAAATGATATAGTTGAGTCAAACAAGGCCCGACTGAAGGCGCAAATGACATGGTTGAGTCAAACGAGGCTCGACTCGAGGTGCAAATAATGTGGTTGAGTCAAATGAGGCCCTTCTCGATGTGCAATCATATGTGTAAGTCAAACGAGGCCTAACTCAAGGTGCAAATGATATGGTTGAGACAAACAAGGCTCAACTCGAGGTGCAAATGATATGGTTGAGTCAAACGAGACACGTATCGAGGCGCAAATGATATGGATGAGTCATACGAGGCCTAACTCGAGGCGCAAACACATGAGAGAGTTAAACGAGGCCCAACTCGAGGCGCAAATTATATGGTTAAGTCAAATCAGGCACAACTCATGGCGCAAATATTATGGTTGAGTCAAACAAGCCATGACTCGAGTCGCAAATGATATGGTCGAGTTAGACAAGGCCCAACTCGTGGTGCAAATGATGTGGTTGAGTAAAACGATGCCCTTCTCGAGGTACAAGCATATGTGTAAATCAAACAAGGCCCGAGAATCGACTCGAGGCACAAATGATATGGTTGAGTCAAACGAGGCCTGATTCGAGGTGCAAACATGTGGGTGAGTCAAACAAGGCTCGACTCGAGGTACAAACACATGGGTGAGTCAAACGAGGCCCAACTCGAGGCACAAATGATATGGTTTAGTCAAACGACGCATGAATCGAGGCGCAAATAATATGGGTGAGTCAACTGAGGCCTAACTCGAGGCGCAAATGATATGGTTGAGTCAAACGAGGCCCGACTCGAGGCGCAAATCATATGGTTGAGTCAAAGAGGGACCGACTCGAGGTGCAAATATGTGGTTGAGTGAAACGAGGCCCTTCTCAAGGTGCAAACATATGTGTGAGTCAAACGAGGCCTGACTCGAGGCACAAACACATGAGTGAGCCAAATGAGGACTGACTCAAGGTACAAATGATATGGTTAAATCCAACGAGGCTTCACTCAAGGTGCAAATGATAAGGCTGAGTCAAACAAGGACAGACTTAAGGCGCAAATGATATGGTTGATTAAAATAAGGCTCGACTCGAGGCACAAATAATGTGGTTGAGTCAAATGACTCCCTTCTCGATGTGCAAACATATGTGTAAGTCAAACGAGGCTTGACTCGAGGCACAAATGATGTGGTTGAGACAAACATGCTCAACTCGAGGCACAAATGATATGGTTGAGTCAAACGAGACATGAATCTAGGTGCAAATAATATGGGTGAGTCAAACGAGGCCAAACTCGATGCAAAAACACATGGGTGAGTCAAACGAGCCATGACTCAAGGCACAAATGATATGGTTGAGTCAAACGAGGCCCGACTCGAGGTGCAAATTATGTGGTTCAGTCAAACGAGGCACTTCTCGAGGTGCAAACATATGTGTAAGTTAAATGACTCATGACTCGAGGCACAAATGATATGGTTGAGTCAAACGAGGCCTGACTCGAGGCACAATTGATATGGTTGAGTTAAACAAGGCCTAACTCGTGGTGCAAATGATGTGGTTGAGTCAAACGAGGCCCTTCTCGAGGTCCAAGCATACGTGCAAGTCAAACGAGGCCCGACTCGCGGCACAAATGATATGGTTGGGTCAAACGAGGCCTGAATCGAGGCACAAACAATATGGTTGAGTCAAATGAGGTCCGACTCAAGGTGTAGACATATGGGTGAGTCAACCGAGGCCCAACTCAAGGCACAAACAAATGGGTGAGTCAAATGAGGCCTAACTCAAGGCGCAAATGATATGGTTGAGTCAAACGAGGCGTGACTTGAGGCACAATTGATGTGGTTGAGTCAAATGAGGCCTAACTCGAGGTGCAAATGATATGGTTGAGTCCAACGAGGCTCGACTCGATGCATAAATGATATGGTTGAGTTAAACGAGGCCCAACTCGAGGTGCAAACACATAGGTGAGTCAAACGAGGCCCAACTCGAGGGGCAAACACCTGGGTGGGTCCAATGAGACCCCACTGAAAGCACAAATTATATGGTTAAGTTCAACGACACATGACTAGAGGCACAAATGATATGGTTAAGTCAAACGAGCCACGACTCAAGGTGCAAATGATATGGTTGAGTAAAACGAGGCCCTTCTCGAGGTGCAAGCATATGTGTAAGTCAAACGAGGCCTGACTCGCAATGCAAATGATATGGTTGGATCAAATGAGGCTCGAGTCAGGGCGCAAATAATATGGTTGAGTCAAACGAGGCCCGACTCAAAGTGCAAACCTGAAACGAGGCCCGACTCAAGGCACAAACACATGGGTGAGTCAAATGAGGCCTAACTCGAGGTGTACATGATATGGTTGATTCAAACGACGCACGAATTGAGGTGCAAATGATATGGGTGAGTCAAACAAGGCCCAACTCAAGGCACAAATAAAAAGGTTGAGTCAAATGAGGCACGAATCGAGGCGTAAATGATATGGTTAAGTCAAATGAGCCACGACTCGAGGAGCAATTGATATGGTTAAGTCGAACGAGGCACGACTCGAGGCACAATTGATGTGGTTGAGTCAAACGAGGCCTAACTCGAGGCGCAAATGATATGGTTGAGTCAAATGAGGCTCGACTCGAGGCGTAAATGATATGGTTGAGTGAAATGAGGCCCGACTCGAGGCGCAAACATATGGGTGAGTCAAACGAGGCCCGACTCGAGGCACAAACATATGGGTGAGTCAAACGAGGCTCGACTCGAGGCAAAAATGATATGGTTGAGTCAAACGAGGACCGACTTGATCCGCAAACATATGAGTGAGTCAAACGACACCCGATTCGAGTCACAAATGATATGGTTGAGTTAAACAAGGCATGAATCGAGGCGCAAATGATATGGCTGATTCAAACAAGGCCTGACTCGAGCCACAAACATATAAGTAAGTCGAACGAGGCCCGACTCGAGGCACAAATGATATGGTTGAGACAAACGAGGCCCAACTCGAGGCGTAAATTATATGGTTAAGTCAAATAAGGCTTGACTCGAGGCGTAAATGATATGGTTGAGTTAAATGAGGCCCAACTCGAGGCACAAATGATATGGTTGATTCAAAGGAGGCCCGACTCGAGCTGCAAACATATGAGTAATTCAAACAATACCCGACTCGAGCCACAAATGATATGGTTGAGTCAAACGAGGCACAAATAGAGGTGTAAATGATATGGTTGAGCCAAACAAGGCCCATCTCGAGGCACAAATGATGTGGTTCAATCAAACGAGACCCAACTCGAGGCACAAACATATGGTTGAGTCAAACGAGGCCAAACTCGAGGCGGAAATGATATGGTTGAGTCAAACGAGACATGACTCGAGGCGCAAATGATATGGGTGAGTCAAACGAGGCACAAATGATATGGTTGAGCCAAACGAGGCCTAACTCGAGGCACAAATGATATGGGTGAGTCAAAAGAGGCCTAACTCGAGGCACAAATGATATGGTTAAGTCAAACAAGGCCCAACTCGAGGTGTAAATGATATGGGAGAGTCAAACGAGGCTTGACTCGGGGCGCAAACACATGGGTGAGTCAAACGAGGCCTAACTCGAGGCACAAAAGATATGGTTGAGTCAAACGAGGCACGACTCGAGGTGCAAATGATATGAGCGAGTCAAATGAGGCCCAACTCAAGGCACAAACACTTGGGTGAGTCAAACGAGGCCCAACTCGAGGCACAAATGATATGATTGAGTCAAACGACGCACGACTCGAGGCAAAAATGATAAGGCTGAGTCAAACAAGGCCTGACTTGAGGCGCAAATGACATGGTTATGTCAAATGAGGCTCGACTTGAGGAGCAAATGAAATGGTTGATTCAAACGAAGCTTGACTCGAGCCGTAAGCATATGTGTGAGTCAAACGAGGCCCGACTCAAGGTGCAAATGATATGGTTGAGTCCAATGAGGCTTGACTCAAGACACAAAAGATAAGGCTGAGTCAAACGAGGCTCGACTTGAGGCACAAATGATATGGTTGAGTCAAATGAGCCATGACTCGAGGCGCAAAAAATATTGGTGAGTCAAATGAGGCCGAACTCAAGGCGCAAACACTTGGGTGAGTCAAATGAGGCCTAACTCGATGCACAAATGATATGGTCAAGACAAACGAGGCACAACTCAAGGCACAAATTATATGGTTGAGTCAAGCGAGGCACGACTCGAGGCAGAAATGATATGGTAGAGTCAAATGAAGCACAACTCGAGGCACAAATGATATGGTTAAGTTAAACGAGGCATGAATCGAGGCACAAATGATATGGTTGAGCCAAACGAGGCCTAACTCGAGCCACAAATGATATGGGTGAGACAAATGAGGCCCAAGTCAAGGTGCAAATGATATGGTTAAGTCAAACGAGTCCCAACTCGAGGCGCAAAGGATATGGAAGAGTCAAACGAGGCTTGACTCGAGGCTCAAAAACATGGGTAAGTCAAACCAGGCCCAACTCAAGGCGCAAAAGATATGGTTGAGTCAAACGAGGCATGAGTCGAGGTGCAAATGATATGGTTGAGTCAAACCAGGCACGACTTGAGGTGCAAATGATGTGGTTGAGTCAAATGAGGCACGACTCAAGGTGCAAATGATATGGTTAAGTCGAACGAGGCATGACTCGAGGCGCAAATGATATGGTTAAGTCAAATGAGGCACGACTCAAGGCACAAATGATATGGTTGAGTCAAACAAGGCCCTACTCGAGGCACAAACGATGTGGTTGAATCAAACAAGGCTCTTCTCGAGGTGCAAACATATGTGTAAGTCAAACAAGTCCCGACTCGCGGCGCAAATAATATGGTTGAGTCAAACGAGGCTGACTCGTGATGCAAATGATATGGTTGAGTAAAAGAGGGGCCGACTCGAGGTGCAAAGGATATGGTTGAGATAAACGAGGCCCAACTCGAGGCACAAATGATGTGGGTGAGTCAAATGAGGCACGACTCGAGGCGTAATCACATAGTTGAGGCAAACGAGGCCCAACTTGAGGTGCAAATGATATGGTTGAGTGAAACTAGACACAACTCAAGGCGCAAATGATATGGTTGAGTCAAACAAGAGATGAATCGAGGCGTAATTGATATGGGTGAGTCAAACGAGGTCCTTCTTGAGGTGCAAACATATGTGTAAGTCAAACGAGGCCTGACTCGTGGTGCAAATGATATGGTTGAGACAAACAAGGCCCGACTCTAGGCACAAATGATATGGTTGAGTCAAAGGAGACATGATTCAAGGCGCAAATGATATGGATGAGTCAAACGAGACCCAACTCAAGGCGCAAACACATGGGTGAGTCAAACGAGGCCTAACTCAAGGCGCAAATTATAAGGTCAAATGAGGCACGACTCAAGGCGAAAATGATATGGTTGAGTCAAACGAGGCCCAACTCGAGGCAGAAATGATGTGATTCAGTTAAACAAGGCCCGACTCGAGGCAAAAATGATATGGTTGATTCAAACGAGGCACAACTCGAGCTGTAAACATATAAGTAAGTCAAACGAGGCCCGACTCGAGGTGCAAATGATATGATTAAGTCAAGCGAGGCACGAATCGAGGCATAAATGATATGGTTGAGCTAAACAAGGCCCGACTCGAGGCACAAATGATGTGGTTCAGTCAAACAAGGCCGACTCAAGGCACAAACATATGGGTGAATCAAACGAGGCCCAACTCAAGCTAAAAATGATATGGTTAAGTCAAACGAGGCCTGACACGAGCCGTAAACATATGAGTAAGTCAAACGACACCCGACTCGATCGGAATGAGGCATGAATCGATGCGCAAATGATACAGTTGAGCCAAACAAGGCTCAACTCGAGCTACAAATGATATGGGTGAGTCAAATGAGGCCTAACTAGATGCACAAATGATATGGTTAAGTCAAACGAGGCCTGACTAGAGGTGCAAATGATATGGGAGAGTTAAACGAGGCTCAACTCGAGGCACAAACATATGGGTGAGTCAAACGAGGCCCAACTCGAGACGCAAAACATATGGTTGAGTCAAACAAGGCACGACTCGAGGCGCAAATGATATGGTTAAGTCAAATGAGGCATGACTCGAGGTGCAAATTATGTGGTTCAGTTAAACGAGGCTCGACTCGAGGCACAAATGATATGGTTAATTCAAATGAGACTCGACTCGAGCCGCAAACATATAAGTCGAACGAGGCCCGACTCGAGGCACAAATGATATGGTTGAGACAAACGAGGCAGAACTTGAGGTGCAAATCATATGGTTAAGTCAAACGAGGCACGACTCAAGATGGAAATGATATGGTTGAGATAAGCGAGGCACGAATCGAGGCGTAAATGATATGGTTGAGCCAAACAAGGCCCGACTCGAGGCACAAATGATGTGGTTCAGTCAAACGAGGCCCGACTCGAGGTAGAAACATATGGGTAAGTCAAACGAGCCCCAACTTGAGGCAAAAATGATATGGTTGGGTCAAATGAGGTTGACACTAGCCAATAACATATGAGTGAGTCAAATGACGCTCGACTCAAGTTGCAAATGATATGGTTGAGTCAAACGAGGCACGACTCGAGGTGCAAATGATATGGTTAAGTCAAATGAGGCATGACTCGAGGCACAAATTATATAGTTGAGTCAAGTGAGGCACGACTCGAGGCGAAAATGATATGGTTGAGTCAAATGAGGCATGACTCGAGGCACAAATGATATAGTTGAGTCAAACGAGGAATGAATCAAGGTGCAAATGATATGGTTAAGCTAAGCGAGGCCCAACTCGAGCCACAAATGATATGGGTGAGACAAACGAGGCCCAACTCGAGGCGCAAATGATATGGGAGAGTGAAATGAGGCTTGACTCAAGCTGCAAAAAGATGGGTGAGTCAAATGAGGCCCACCTTGAGGTACAAAAGCTATGGTTGAGTCAAACGAGGCACGACTCAAGGCAAAAATGATATGGTTGAGTCAAACGAGGCATGACTCGAGGCGCAAATGATATGGTTGAGTCAAATGAGCCACGACTCGAGGCACAAATGATATGGTTGAGTCAAACAAGGCCCGAGTTGAGGCGCAAATAATGTGGTTGAATCAAACGAGGCCCTTCTCGAGGAGCAAACATATGTGTAAGTCAAACGAGTCCCGACTCGAGGCGCAAATGTTATGGTTAAGTCAAACGAGGCCCGACTCGAGGCGCAAATGATGTGGTTGAGTCAAAGAGGGCCTGACTCAAGGTGCAAATGATGTGGTTAAGTCAAATGAGGCCCCTCTCGAGGTGCAAGCATATGTGTAAGTCCAACGAGGCCTGACTCGTGGCGCAAATGATATGGTTGAGTCAAACGAGGGTTGACTCGAGGCATAAATGATAAGGCTGAGTCAAACGAGTCCCGACTTAAGGCGCAAATGATAAGGCTGAGTAAAACGAGGCCCAACTTAAGGCGCAAATGACATGTTTCAGTCAAACGAGACCCAACTTGAGGCACAAACATATGGCTGAGTCAAACAAGGCCAAACTCGAGGCAAAAATGATATGTTTGAGTCAAACGAGACACGACTCGAGGTGCAAATGATATGGGTGAGTCAAACGAGGCACAAATCGAGGCACAAATATATGGTTGAGCCAAACGAGGCCTAACTCAAGCCATAAATGATATGGTTGAGTCAAACGAGGCCCAACCTTAGGCGCAAATGACATGGTTGAGTTAAACGAGGCCTGACTCGAGGCAGAAATGATATGGTCGAGACAAACAAGGCCCGACTCAAGGCGTAAATGATATGTGTAAGTCAAACGAGGCACAACTCGAGGCGTAAATGATATGGTTGAGTTAAACGAGGCATGACTCGAGGTGCAAATGATATGGTTGAGTCAAACGAGGCACGAATTGAGGCGCAAACGATATGGTTGAGCCAAACGAGGCCCGACCTGAGCCACAAATGATAAGGGTGACTCAAATGAGGCCCAACTTGAGGCTCAAATGATATGGGAGAGTCAAACGAGGCTCGACTCAAGATGCAAACACATGGGTGAGTCAAACGAGGCCTAACTTGAGGCGCAAAACATATGGTTGAGTCAAACGAGGCACGACTTGAGCCGCAAATGATGTGGTGGAGTCAAACAAGGCCTGACTCGAGGCGCAAATCATATGTTTGAGTTAAACTAGGCCCGACTTGAGGCGCAAATGATGTGGTTGAGTCAAAGAGGGCTCGACTCAAGGTGCAAATGATGTGGTTAACTCAAATGAGGCCCCTCTCGAGGTGCAAGCATATGTGTAAGTCAAACAAGGCCTGACTCATGGCGCAAATGATATGGTTGAGTCAAACAAGGCTTGACTCGAGGCACAAATGATAAGGCTGAGTCAAACGAGGCCCGACTTAAGGCACAAATGATAAGGCTGAGTAAAACGAGCCCCGACTTAAGGCGCAAACGACATGTTTCAGTCAAACGAGACCCAACTCGAGGCATAAACATATGGCTGAGTCAAACGAGGCCAAACTCGAGGCAGAAATGATATGGTTGAGTCAAACGAGACATGACTCGAGGCGCAAATGATATGGATGAGTCAAACGAGGCACAAATCGAGGCACAAATGATATGGTTGAGCTAAACGAGGCCTAACTCAAGCCATAAATGATATGGTTGAGTCAAACGAGGCCCAACTCGAGGCACAAATGATATGGTTAAGTCAAACAAGGCCCAACTCGAGGTGCAAATGATATGGGAGAGTCAAACGAGGCTCGACTCGAGGTGCAAATGATATGGTTGAGTCAAAGAGGTCCCGACTCAAGGTGCAAATGATGTGGTCAAGTCAAACGAGGCCCTTCTCGAGGTGTAAGCATATGTGTAAGTCAAACGAGGCCTGACTTGTGGCGCAAATGATATGGTTGGGTCCAATGACGCTCGACTCGAGCTGTAAACATATGGGTGAGTCAAACGAGGCTCAACTCGAGGCATAAACACATGGGTGAGTCAAATGGGGCCCAACTCGAGGCACAAATGATATGGTTGAGTCAAATAAGGCATGAATTAAGGCGCAAATGATATGGGTGAGTCAAATGAGGCCTAACTCGAGGCACAAACACATGGGTGAGTCAAACAAGGCCTAACTCAAGGCCCAAATGAGATGGTTAAGTCAAACGAGGCTTGACTCGAGGTGCAAATGATAAGGTTGAGTGAAACGAGGCCTGACTTAAGGCACAAATGACATGTTTGAGTCAAATGAGGCTCGACTTGGGGCGCAAATGATATGGTTAATTCATACGAGGCCTGACTCGAGCTGTAAACATTTAAGTAAGTTAAATGAGGACTGACTCGAAGTGCAAATAATATGGTTGAGTTCAACGAGGATTGACTCAAGGCGCAAATGGTAAGGCTGAGTCAAACGAGGCCAACTGAGGCACAAATGACATGGTTGAGTCAAACAAGGCTCAGCTCAAGGCATAAATGATACGATTGAGAAAAACAAGGCCCGACTCGAGGCACAAGTAATGTCGTTGAGTTAAACAAGGCCCTTCTCGAGGTGCAAACATATGTGGAAGTCAAATGAGGCCCAAATCGAGGCACAAATGATATGGTTGAGTCAAACGAGGCCCGACTCAAGGCGCAAACATATGGGTGAGTTAAATGAGGCCCAACTTGAGGCACAAATGATATGGTTGAGTCAAACGAGGCATGAATCGAAGCACAAATCATATGGGTAAGTCAAATGAGGCCCAACTCGAGGCGCAAATGATATGGTTTAGTCAAACGAGGCACGACACGGGTCACAAATGATATGGTTGAGTCAAACGAGCCACGACTCGAGGCCCAAATGATATGGTTGAGTCAAACGAGGCACGACTCAAGGCACAAATGATATGGTTGAGTCAAACGAGGCACGACTTGAGGCACAAATGATGTGGTTGAGTCAAACGAGGCTCGACTCGAGGCGTAAATGATAAGGTTGAGTCATATGAGGCCTGACTCGAGGCACAAACATATGGGTGAGTCAAACGAGGCCCGACTCGAGGCATCAACACATGGGTGAGTCAAACGAGGCCTAACTCGAGGCAAAAATGATATGGTTGAGTCACACGAGACCCAACTCGGGGTGCAAATGATATGGTTAAGTCAAACGAGGCACGACTTGAGGTGCAAATGATGTGGTTGAGTCACATAAGGCCCGACTTAAGGCGCAAATGATATGGTTGAGTCAAACAATGCTTAACTCAAGGTGCAAATGATATGGTTGAGTCAAATGAGGCCTGACTCGAGGCACAAACATATGGGTGAGTCAAACAAGGCCCAACTCGAGGCACAAACACATGGGTAAGTTAAACGAGGCCCAACTTGAGGCAAAAATGATATGGTTGAGTCAAACGAGGCCTAACTCGTGGCACAAATGATATGTTTGAGTCAAACAAGGCTTAACTCGAGGCACAAATGATAAGGCTGAGTCAAATGAGGGCCAACCTTAGGCGTAAATGACAAGGTTGAGTCAAACGAGGCCTGACTCGAGGCTGAAATGATATGGTCGAGACAAACAAGGCCCGACTCAAGGCGTAAATGATATGTGTAAGTCAAACGAGGCACGACTCGAGGCATAAATGATATGGTTGAGTTAAACGAGGCACGACTTGAGGTGCAAATGATATGGTTGAGTCAAACGAGGCACGAATTGAGGCACAAACGATATGGTTGAGCCAAACGAGGCCCGACCTGAGCCACAAATGATATGGGTGACTCAAATGAGGCCTAACTCAAGGCTCAAATGATATGGGAGAGTTAAACGAGGCTCGACTCGAGACGCAAACACATGGGTGACTCAAACGAGGCCTAACTTGAGGCGCAAAACATATGGTTGAGTCAAACGAGGCATGACTTGAGCCGCAAATGATGTGGTGGAGTCAAACAAGGCTTGACTTAAGGCGCAAATCATATGTTTGAGTTAAACTAGGCCTGACTCGAGGCACAAAGATATGGTTGAGTCAAACGAGGCCTGACTCGAGGCGCAAATGATGTGATTGAGTCAAATGAGGCCCTACTCAAGCTGCAAATGATATGGTCGATTTAAATGAGACCCGACTCGAGCTGCAAACATCTAAGGGACTCAAACAAGGCCTGACTCGGGGTGCAAATGATATGGTTGAGTCAAACGAGGCTTGACTCGAGGTGCAAATGATAAGGCTGAGTCAAATGAGGACCGACTTGAGGCGCAACTAACATGGTTAAGTCTAACGAGGCCCTACTCGAGTCAGAAATGATATGGTCATGACAAATGAGGCCCGACTCGAGGTGTAAATGATATGTGTGAGTCAAACGAGGCACGACTTGAGGCGTAAACACATGCGTGAGTCAAACGAGGCCCAACTAAAGATGGAAAAGATATGGTTGAGTCAAATGAGGCACGACTCAAGGCACAAATGATATGGTTGAGTCAAATGAGGCATGACTCGAGGCAAAAATAATATGGTTGAGTTAAACGAGGCCCAACACGAGGTGCAAATGATGTTGTTGAGTGAAACGAGGCCCAACTCGAGGTGCAAATGATATGGTTAAGTCAAACGAGGCACAAATCGAGGTGCAAAAGATCTAGTTAAGCCAAATGACTCCCGACTCGAGCCATAAATGATATGGGTGAGTCAAACGAGGCCCAACTCGAGGCGCAAATGATATGGAGGAGTCAAACGATGCTTGACACGAGCGTAAACACATGGGTAAGTCAAACGAGACCTAACTCAAGGTGCAAAAGATATGGTTGAGTCAAACAAGGGATGACTCGAGGAGCAAATAATATGGTTGATTCAAACGCGGCCCAACTCGAGCCACAAACATATGAGTGAGTCAAACTAGGCACCAATCGAGGCGCAGATGATATGGTTGAGTCAAACGAGGCACAACTCGAGGCGGAAATGATATGGTTGAGTCAAATGAGGCACGACTCGAGGCGCAAATGATGTGGTTGATTGAAACGAGGCCCTACTCGAGGTGTAAATGATATGGTTGAGTCAAACGAGGCCGGAGTCGAGGCACAAATGTTGTGATTAAGTCAAATGAGGCCGGACTTGAGCTGCAAACATTTGAGGGAGTCAAACAAGGCCCGACTCGAGGCGCAAATGATATGGTTAAGTCAAACGAGGCTTGACTAGAGGCACAAATGATAAGGCTGAGTCAAACGAGGACCGACTTGAGGTGCAAATGACATGGTTAAGTCTAACGAGGCTCTACTCGAGTCGAAAATGATATGATCATGACAAATAAGGCCCGACTCGAGGTGCAAATGATATGTGTGAGTCAAACGAGGTGCGACTCGGGGCGTAAACACATTCGTGAGTCAAACGAGGCCTAACTAGAGGTGGAAAAGATATGGTTAAGTCAAACGAGGTACGACTCGAGGCACAAATGATATGGTTGAGTCAAATGAGGCATGACTCGAGGCAAAATGATATGGTTGAGTGAAACGAGGCCCAACACAAAGGGCAAATGATGTAGTTGAGTGAAATGAGGCCCAACTCGAGGTGCAAATGATATAGTTAAGTCAAACGAGGCACGAATCGAGGCGCAAATGATTTGGTTAAGCCAAATGACTCCCGACTCAAGCCATAAATGGTATGGGTGAGTCAAACGAGACCTAACTCAAGGCGCAAATGATATAGGAGAGTCAAACGATGCTCGACACGAGTGCAAACACATGGGTAAGTCAAATAAGGCCCAACTCAAGGTGCAAAAGATATGGTTGATCAAACGAGGCACAACTAGAGGTGGAAAAGATATGGTTGAGTCAAACGAGGTATGACTCGAGGCACAAATGATATGGTTGAGTCAAATGAGGCATGACTCGAGGAAAAAATAATATGGTTGAGTCAAACGAGGCACAAGACGAGGTGCAAATAATATAGTTGAGTGAAACGAGGCCCAACTCGAGGTGCAAATGATATGGTTAAGTCAAACGAGGCACGAATCGAGGCGCAAATAATCTAGTTTAGCCAAATGACTCCCGACTCTAGCCATAAATGATATGGGTGTGTCAAACAAGGCCCAACTTGAGGCGTAAATAATATGGGGGAGTCAAACGATGCTCGACATGAGCACCAACACTTGGGTAAGTCAAATGAGGCCCAACTCAAGGTGCAAAAGATATGGTTGAGTCAAACGAGGGACGACTCGAGGTGCAAATATATGGTTGAATCAAACGAGGCCCCACTCGAGCCGCAAACATATGAGTGAGTCAAACGAGACACCAATCGAGGCGTAGATGATATGGTTGAGTTAAACAAGGCATGACTCGAGGCAGAAATGATATGGTTGAGTCAAATGAGGCACGACTCGAGGCGCAAATGATGTGGTTGAGTGAAACGAGGCCTTACTCGAGGTTCAAATGATATGGTTGAATCAAAGAGGATGAAGTCTAGGCACAAATGATGTGATTGAGTCAAATGAGGCCCTACTTGAGCTACAAATGATATGGACGATTCAAATGAGGCCTGACTCGAGCTGCAAACATCTGAGGAAGTCAAACAAGGACTGACTCGGGGCACAAATGATATGGTTGAGTCAAATGAGGCTTGACTAGAGGCGCAAATGATAAGGCTGAGTCAAACGAGGACCGACTTGAGGGGCAAATGACATGGTGAAGTCTAATGAGGCCCTACTCGAGTCGGAAATGATATGGTCATGACAAATGAGGCCCGACTCGAGGTGTAAATGATATGTGTGAGTCAAACGAGGCACGACTCGAGGCGTAAACACATGCGTGAGTCAAATGAGGCCCAACTAGAGGTGGAAAAGATATGGTTGAGTCAAATGTGGCATGACTCAAGGCGCAAATGATATGGTTGAGTCAAATGAGGCATGACTTGAGGCAAAAATGATATGGTTGAGTGAAACGAGGCCCAACACGAGGTGCAAATGATGTGGTTGAGTGAAACGAGGCCTAACTCGAGGTGCAAATGATATGGTTAAGTCAAATGAGGCACGAATCGAGGTGCAAATGATCCGGTTAAGCCAAATGACTCTTGACTCGAGCCATAAATGGTATAGGTGAGTCAAACGAGGCCCAACTCGAGGCGCAAATGATATGGGAGAGTCAAATGACACTCGACACGTGCACAAACACATGGGTAAGTCAAACGAGGCCCAACTCAAGGTGCAAAAGATATGGTTGAGTCAAATGAGGCCCAACTAGAGGTGGAAAAGAAACGGTTGAGTCGAACGAGGCACGACTCGAGGCACAAATGATATGGTTGAGTCAAACGAGGCATGAGTCGAGGCAAAAATAATATGGTTGAGTCAAACGAGGCACAACACGAGGTGCAAATAATGTAGTTGAGTGAAACGAGGCGCAACTCGAGGTGCAAATGATATGGTTAAGTCAAACGAGGCACGAATTGAGGCGCAAATGATCTAGTTAAGCCAAATGACTCCCGACTCGAGCCATAAATGATATGGGTGAGTCAAATGAGGCCCAACTCGAGGGGCAAATGATATGGGAGAGTCAAACGATGCTCGACACAAGCGCAAACACATGGGTAAGTCAAACGAGGCCAAACTCATGGCGCAAAAGATATGGTTGAGTCAAACGAGGGATGACTCGAGGCGCAAATAATATGGTTGATTCAAACGAGACCTGACTCGAGTCAGAAACATATGAGTGAATCAAATAAGGCACGAATCGAGGCACAGATGATATGGTTAAGTCAAACGAGGCACGACTCGAGGTAAAAATGATATGGTTGAGTCAAATGAGGCACGACTCGAGGAGCAAATGATGTGGTTGAGTGAAACGAGGGCCTACTCGAGATGCAAATGATATGGTTGAGTCAAACGAGGCCGGAGTCGAGGTGCAAATGATGTGATTGAGTCAAATGAGGCCTGACTCGAGCCGCAAACATCTAAGGGAGTCAAACAAGGCCCGACTTGGGGCGCAAATGATATGGTTGAGTCAAACGAGGCTTGACAAGAGGCGCAAATGATGAGGCTGAGTCAAACGAGGATCGACTTGAGGTGCAAATGACATGGTTAAGTCTAACGAGGCCCTACTCGAGTCGGAAATGATATGGTCATGACAAATGAGGCCCAACTCGAGGTGTAAATGATATATGTGAGTCAAACGAGGCACGACTCGAGGCATAAACACATGCGTGAGTCAAACGAGGCCCAACTAGAAGTGGAAAAGATATGGTTGAATCAAACGAGGCACGACTCGAGGCGTAAATGATATGGTTGAGTCAAATGAGGCATGACTCGAGGCAAAAATGATATGGTTGAGTGAAACGAGGCCCAACACGAGGTGCAAATGATGTAGTTGAGTGAAACGAGGCCCAACTTGAGGTGCAAATGATATGGTTAAGTCAAACGAGGCACGAATCGAGGCACAAATGATCCGGTGAAGCAAATGACTCCCGATTCGAGGCATAAATGGTATGGGTGAGTCAAACGAGGCCCAACTCGAGGCGTAAATGATATAGGAGAGTCAAACGATGCTCGACACGAGCGCAAACACATGGGTAAGTCAAACAAGGCCTAACTCAAGGTACAAAAGATATGGTTGAGTCAAACAAGGCCCAACTAGAGGTGGAAAAGATATGGTTGAGTCAAACGAGGCACGACTAGAGGCACAAATGATATGGTTGAGTCAAATGAGGCATGAGTCGAGGCAAAAATAATATGGTTGAGTCAAATGAGGCACAACACGAGGTGCAAATAATGTAGTTGAGTGAAACGAGGCCCAACTCGAGGTGCAAATAATATGGTTAAGTCAAACGAGGCACGAATTGAGGTGCAAATGATCCAGTTAAGCCAAATGACTCCTGGCTTGAGCCATAAATGATATGGGTGAGTCAAACGAGGCCCAACTCGAGGGGCAAATGATATAGGAGAATCAAACGATGCTCGACACGAGCGCAAACACATGGGTAAGTCAAACGAGGCCCAACTCAAGGTGCAAAAGATATGGTTGAGTCAAATGAGGGACGACTCGAGGCGCAAATAATATGGTTGATTCAAACAAGGCCTGATTCGAGCCGCAAACATATGAGTGAGTCAAGCGAGGCACGAATCGAGGCACAGATGATACGGTTGAGTGAAACGAGGCATGACTCGAGGCGGAAATGATATGGTTGAGTCAAATGAGGCACGACTCGAGGTGCAAATGATGTGGTTGAGTGAAATGAGGCCCTACTCGAGATGCAAATGATATGGTTGAGTCAAACGAGGCCAGAGTCGAGGTGCAAATGATGCGATTGAGTCAAATGAGGCCCTACTCGAGCTGTAAATGATATGGTCGATTCAAATGAGGCCCGACTCGAGCTGCAAACATCTGAGGAAATCAAACAAGGCCCGACTCAGTGCGTAAATGATATGGTTGAGTCAAACGAGGCTTGACAAGAGGCGCAAATGATAAGGCTGAGTCAAACGAGGACCATCTTAGGCACAAATGATATGGGCGAGTCAAACGAGGCCCAACTCAAGGCGAAAATGATATGGGAGTGTCAAACGACGCTCGACACAAGTGCAAACACATGGGTAAGTCAAACAAGGCCCAACTCAAGGTGCAAAAGATATGGTTGAGTCAAACGAGAGACGACTCGAGGCGCAAATAATATGGTTGATTCAAACGAGGCCCGACTTGAGCCGCAAACATATGAGTGAGTCAAATGAGGCACAAATCGAGCCGCAGATAATATGGTTGAGTCAAACGAGGCACGACTCGAGGCGGAAATGATATGGTTAAGTCAAATGAGGCACGACTCGAGGCGCAAATGATGTGGTTGAGTGAAACGAATTCCTACTCGAGATACAAATGATATGGTTGAGTCAAACGAGGCCAGGGTCGAGGGGCGAATGATGTGATTGAGTCAAATGAGGCCTTACTCGAGCTGCAAATGATATGGTCGATTCAAATGAGGCCCAACTCGAGCCGCAAACATCTGAGGGAGTCAAACAAGGCCCGACTCAGGGCACAAAAGATATGATTGAGTCAAACGAGGCTTGACAAGAGGCGCAAATGATAAGGCTGAGTCAAACGAGGACCGACTTGAGGCGCAAATGACATGGTTAAGTCTAATGAGGCCCTACTCGAGTCGGAAATGATATGGTCATGACAAATGAGCCCGGCTCGAGGTGTAAATGATATGTGTGAGTCAAACGAGGCACGACTCGAGGCGTAAACACATGCGTGAGTCAAATGAGGCCCAACTAGAGGTGGAAAAGATATGGTTGTGTCAAACGAGGCTCAACTCGAGGCGCAAATGATATGGTTGAGTCAAACGAGGCATGACTCGAGGCAAAAATGATATGGTTGACTGAAACGAGGCCCAACACGAGGTGCAAATGATGTAGTTGAGTGAAACGAGGCCCAACTCAAGGCCCTACATGAGCTGCAAATGATATGGTTAAGTCAAACGATGCCTTACTCGAGGCGCAAACGATGTGGGTGAGTCAAACAAGGCACGACTCGAGGCGTAAACACATGGGTGAGTCGAACGAGGCCCAACTCGAAGCGCAAATGATATGGTTGAGTCAAACCAGACACAACTCAAGGCACAAATGATATGGTTGAGTCAAACAAGGTATGACTCGAGGCACAAATGATATAGTTGAGTCAAACAAGAGACGAATTGAGGCGCAACTGATATGGGTGAGTCAAATGGGGCCCTTCTCGAGGTGCAAACATATGTGTAAGTCAAACGAGGCCCGACTCGAGGCACAAATGATATGGTTGAGACAAACGATGCCTGACTCAAGGTGCAAATGATATGGTTGAGCCAAATGAGAAACGAATCGAGGCGCAACTAATATGGGTGAGTCAAACGAGGCCCGACTCGAGGCACAAATTATATGGTTAAATCAAACAAGGCACTACTCGAGGCGCAAATGATATGGTTGATTCAAACGAGGCCCAAGTCAAGTCACAAACACACGAGTAAGTTAAATGGGACCCGACTCGAGGCATAAATGATATGGTTTAGTCAAACAAGGCTTGACTTGAGGCGCAAATGATATGGCTGATTCAAACAAGGCCCGACTTGAGGCACAAATGACATGGTTGAGTCAAACGAGGCCCGACTCGAGGCGCAATTGATATGGTTGAGACAAACAAGGCCCGACTCGAGATGCAAATGATATAGGTGAGTCAAACGAGGCACGACTCGAGGCGCAACCACATGGGTGAGTCACACGAGGCCCAACTTGAGGCGTAAATGATATGGTTGAGTCAAACGAGGCACAACTCGAGGCGCAAATGATATGGGAGAGTGAAATGAGGCTTAACTCGAGGCGCAAAACATGGGTGAGTCAAATGAGGTCTAACTCGAGATGCAAAAGATATGATTGAGTTAAACGAAGCACGAGTCGAGGTGCAAATGATATGGTTAAGTCAAATGAGGCACGACTCGAGGCGCAAATGATATGGTTGAGTCAAACAAGGCACGACTCGAGGCAAAAATGATATGGTTGAGTCAAACGAGGCATGACTCGAGGCGCAAATGATATGGTTGAGTAAAATGAGCCACGACTAGAGGCACAAATGATATGGTTGAGTCAAACAAGGCCTGAGTTGAGGCACAAATAATGTGGTTGAATCAAACGAGGCCCTTCTCGAGGTGCAAACTTATGTGTAAGTCAAATGAGTCCCGACTCGAGGTGCAAATGTTATGGTTGAGTCAAACGAGGCCCAACTCGAGGCGCAAATGATATGATTGAGTCAAAGAGGGCCCGACTCGAGGTGCAAATGATGTGGTTGAGTCAAACGAGGCCCTTCTCAAGGTGCAAACATATGTGTAAGTCAAACGAGGCCCAACTTGAGGCACAAACACATGGGCAATTCAAACGGGGCCCAACTCGAGGCGCAAATGATATGGTTGAGTCGAACGAGGCACGAATTGAGGCACAAATGATATGGGTGAGTCAAACGAGGCCTAACTCGAGGAGCAAACACATGGGTGAGTCAAACGAGGACCAACTCGAGGCCCTAATGATATGGTTGAGTCAAACAAGGCTTGACTCGTGGCGCAAATGATAAGGCTGAGTCAAACCAGGCCCGACTTAAGATGCAAATGACATGTTTAAGTCAAACGAGGCTCAACTTAAGGCACAAATGATATGGTTCATTCAAACGAGGCCCGACTCGAGCTGTAAACATTTGAGTGAGTCAAACGAGGACTGACTTGAGGTGCAAATGATATGGTTGAGTTCAACGAGGCTTGACTTGAGGCTCAAATGGTAAGGCTGAGTCAAACGAGGCCCGACTTGAGGCGCAAATGACATGGTTAAGTCAAACGAGGTCTGACTCCAGGCGTAAATTATATGGTTAAGTTAAACAAGGCCTGACTCGAGGCACAAATGATATGGTTGAGTAAAACAAGGCCCGACTCGAGACGCAAGTAATGTCGTTGAGTCAAACGAGGCCCTTCTCGAGTTGCAAACATATGTGTAAGTTAAACGAGGCCCGTCTCAAGGCGCAAATGATATGGTTGAGTCCAACGAGACCCGACTTGAGGCACAAACATATGGGTTAGTTAAACAAGGCCCGACTCGAGGCACAAATGATATGGTTGAGTCAAACGAGGCACGAATCGAAGTGCAAATCATATGAGTGTGTCCGACGAGGCCCAACTCGAGGCACAAATGATATGGTTAAGTCAAACAAGGAACGACACGGGTCGCAAATGATATGTTTGAGTCAAACGAGCCACGACTCGAGGTACAAATGATATGGTTGAGTCAAACGAGGCACGACTCGAGGCGCAAATTATATGGTTGTGTCAAACGAGGCACGACTTGAGGCACAAATGATGTGGTTGAGTCAAACGAGGCTCAACTCGAGGCGTAAATGATATGGTTGAGTCATATGAGGCCCGACTCGAGGCGCAAACATATGGGTGAGTCAAACGAGGCCCGACTCGAGGCATCAGCACATGGGTGAGTCAAACAAGGCCTCACTCGAGGCAAAAATGATATGGCTGAGTCAAACGAGGCCTGACTCGAGGCGTAAATGATATGGTTAAGTAAAATGAGGCATGACTTGAGGCACAAATGATGTGGTTGGATAAAACGAGGCCCGACTCGAGGCGTAAATGATATGGTTGAGTCAAATGAGGCTTAACTCATGGTGCAAATGATATGGTTGAGTCAAATGAGGCCCAACTCAAGGCACAAACATATGGGTGAGTCAAACGAGGCCCGACTCGAGGCACAAACACATGGGTGAGTTAAACGAGGCCCAACTCAAGGCGAAAATGATATGGTTGAGTCAAACGAGGCCCTACTCATGGTGGAAATGATATGGTTAAGTCAAACGAGGCTTGACTCGAGGCACAAATGATAAGGCTGAGTCAAATGAGTCCCAACTTGAGGCGCAAATGACATGGTCGAGACAAACAAGGCCTGACTCGAGGCGTAAATGATATGTGTAAGCCAAACGAGGCACGACTCAAGGTGGAAATGATATGGTTGAGTCAAACGAGGCATGACTCGAGGCGCAAATGATATGGTTGAGTCATATGAGGCCCAACTCGAGGCGCAAACATATGGATGAGTCAAACGAGGCCCGACTCGAGGCATCAACACATGGGTGAGTCAAACGAGGCCCAACTCAAGGCAAAAATGATATGACTGAGTCAAACGAGGCCCGACTTGGGGTGCAAATGATATGGTTAAGTAAAACGAGGCACGACTTGAGGCACAAATGATGTGGTTGGATCAAACGAGGCCCGACTTGAGGTGTAAATGATATGGTTGAGTTAAACGAGGCTTAACTCAAGGCGCAAATGATATGGTTGAGTCAAATGAGGCCCGACTCGAGGCGCATACATATGGATGATTCAAACGAGGCCCGACTCGAGGCACAAACACATAGGTGAGTCAAACTAGGCCCAACTCAAGGCAAAAATGATATGGTTGAGTCAAACGAGGCCTGACTCGTGGCGCAAATGATATGGTTGAGTCAAACGAGGCTTGACTCGAGGCGCAAATGATAAGGCTGAGTCAAACGAGGCCCGACCTGAGGCGCAAATGACATGGTCGAGACAAATAAGGCCCGACTCAAGGCATAAATGATATGTGTAAGTCAAACGAGGCATAACTCGAGGCAGAAATGATATGGTTGAGTCAAATAAGGCATGACTCGAGGCGCAAATGATATGGTTGAGTCAAACAAGGCAAAAATCGACGATATAGTTGAGCTAAATGAGGCCTAATATGAGCTACAAATGATATGGGTGACTCAAATGAGGCCTAACTAGAGGCGAAATGATATGGGAGAGTCAAACGAGGCTCGACTCGAGGCACAAACACATGGGTGAGTCAAACGAGGCCTAACTTGAGGCGCAAAACATATGGTTGAGTCAAATGAAGCATGACTTGAGGCACAAATGATGTGGTTAAGTCAAACGAGGCCCTACTCGAGGCGCAAAACATATGGGAAAGTCAAACGAGGCATGACTCAAGGCGCAAATGATATAGTTGAGTCAAACGAGGCACAAATCGAAGTGCAAACGATATGGTTGAGCTAAATGAGGCCTGATATGAGCTACAAATGGCTTGGGTGACTCAAATTAGGCCCAACTAGAGGCACAAATGATATGGGAGAGTCAAACGAGGCTCGACTCGAGGCGCAAACACATGGGTGAGTTAAACGAGGCCCAACTTGAGGTGTAAAACATATGGTTGAGTCAAACGAAGCACGGCTTGAGGCACAAATGATATGGTTGAGTCAAACAAGGCACGACTCGAGGCGTAAACACATGGGTGAGTCAACCGAGGCCTAACTCGAGGCGCAAATGATATGGTTGAGTCAAACTAGACACAACTCGAGGCGCAAATGATATGGTGGAGTCAAACAGGGTATGACTCGAGGTACAAATGATATAGTTGAGTCAAACGAGAGACGAATTGAGGCGCAACTATTATGGGTGAGTCAAATGAGGCCCTTCTCAAGGTGCAAACATATGTGTAAGTCAAACGAGGCCTGACTCGAGGTGCAAATGATATGATTGAGACAAACGATGCCCGACTTAAGGCTCAAATGATATGGTTAAGCCAAACGAGAAACGAATCGAGGCACAACTAATATGGGTGAACCAAACAAAGCCCAACTCGAGGCACAAATTATATGGTTAAATCAAACAAGGCACTACTCGAGGTGCAAATGATATGGTTGATTCAAACGAGGCCTAAGTCAAGTCGCAAACATATGAGTAAGTCAAACGAGGCCCGACTTGAGGCACAAATGATAAGGCTGACTCAAATGAGGCCCGACTTGAGGCGCAAATGATATGGTTGAGTCAAACGAGGCCTGACTTGAGGCGCAATTTATATGGTTGAGACAAATGAGGCCCAACTCGAGATGGAAATGATATGGGTGAGTCAAACGAGGCACGATTCGAGGCACAAACACATGGGTGAGTCACATGAGGCCCAACTTGAGGCGTAAATGATATGGTTGAGTCAAACGAGGCACAACTCGAGGCGCAAATGATATGGTTAAGTCAAACAAGGTAGGACTCGAGGCACAAAGGATGTGGATGACTCAAATGAGGTCCTTCTCATGGTGCAAACATATGTGTAAGTCAAACGAGGCCTGACTCGAGGCTCAAATGATATGGTTGAGCCAACCGAGGCCCGACTCGAGCCACAAATGATATGGGTGACTCATTCGAGGGACAACTTGAGGTGCAAATGATATGCAAGAGCAAACAAGGTTTGACTCGAGGCACAAACACAAGGGTGAGTCAAACGAAGCCCAACTCGAGGCATAAAAGATATGGCTGAGTCAAACGAGACACGACTCGAGGCGCAAATGATATGGTTGATTTAAACGAGGCCCAACTCGAGCCGCAAACGTATGAGTGTGTCAAATGAGGCACGAAACGAGGCGCAGATGATATGGTTGAGTCAAATGAGGCATGACTCGAGGAACAAATGATGTGGTTTAGTGAAACGAGGCCCTACTCGAGGTGCAAATAATATGGTTGAGTCAAACGAGGCCCGGCTCGAGGCGCAAATGATATGGTTCAGGGAAACGAGGCTAGACTTGGGGCACAAATGATAAGGCTGGGTGAAAGGAGGCCTGCCTTGAGGCGTAAATGACTTGGTTGAGTCAAATGAGGCCCAACTCGAGGCACAAATGATATGGTTGAGACAAACGAGGCACGACTCGAGGCGCAAATGATATGGTTGAGTGAAATGAGACACGGATCGATATGCAAATGATATGGGTGAGTCAAACGAGGCCCAACTCGAGGCACAAATTATATGGTTAAGTCAAACAAGGCATGACTCGAGGTGCAAATGATGTGGTTGAATCAAACAAGGCCCTTCTCGCGGTACAAACATATGTGTAAGTCAAACGAGGCCTGACTTGAGGCTCAAATGATATGGTTGAGTCAAATGAGGCACAACTCGAGGTGCAAATGATATAGCTGAGTCAAACAAGGCCTGACTCGAGGCGCAAATGATGTGGTTGAGTCAAACGAGGCCCTTCTCGAGGTGCAAACATAGGTGTAAGTCAAACGAAGCCTGACTCGAGGCACAAATGATATGGTTAAGACAAACGAGGCTTGACTCGAGGCACAAATGATATGGTTGAGTGAAACAAGACACGAATCTAGGCACAAATGATATGCGTGAGTCAAACAAGGCCTAACTCAAGGCTCAAATTATATGGTTAAGTCAAACAAGGCACGGCTCGAGGCGCAAATGATAAGGTTGAGCCAAACGAGCCACGACTCGAGGCGCAAATGATATGGTGGTTTCAAATGAGGACCAACTCGAGGCGCAAATGATACGGTTGATTCAAACGAGGCCTGACACGACCCGCAAACATATGAGTAAGTCAAACGAGGCCCAACTCGAGGTGTAAATGATATGGTTGAGTCCAACAACGTTGACTCGTGGCGCAAATGATAAGGCTGAGTCACACGTGGCCCGACTTAAGGTACAAATGACATGGTTGAGTCAAACGAGGCCCGACTCAAGGCATGATTGATATGGTTGAGACAAACGAGGCCCGACTTGAGATGCAAATGATATGGGTGAGTCCACTGAGGCCAAACTCGGGACACAAATGATATGGTTGAGTCAAACGAGGTAGGAATCGAGGCACAAATGATATAGTTGAGTCAAACAAGGCCCGACTCGAGGTGCAAATGATGTGGTTGAGTCAAACGAGGCCCTTCTCGAGGTACAAACATATTTGTAAGTCAAACGAGACCTGACTCGAGGCGCAAATGATATGGTTGAGTCAAACGACACCCTTCTCGAGGTGCAAACATATATGTAAGTCAAACAAGACCTGACTCGAGGCGCAAATGATATGGTTGAGACAAACGAGGCCCGATTCTAGGTGCAAATGATATGGTCGAGTCAAACGAGACACGAATCAAGGCGCAAATGATATGGGTGAGTTAAACGAGGCCCAACCTAAGGCACAAACACATGTGTGAGTCAAACAAGGCCCAACTCGAGGTGCAAATTATAAGGTTAAGACAAACGAGGCATGACTTGAGGCATAAATGATATGGTTGGGTCAAACAAGGCACAACTCGAGGCGAAAATGATGTGGTTCAGTTAAACGAGGCACGACTCGAGGCACAAATGATATGGTTGAGTCACACGAGGCCCGACTTGAGGCATAAATGACATGGTAGGGACAAATGAGGCCCGATTCAAAGCACGATTGATATGGTTGAGACAAACGAGGCCCGACTTGAGACGCAAATGATATGGGTGAGTCCACCGAGGCCAAACTCGAGGCACAAATGATATGGTTGAGTCAAACAAGGCCCGACTCGAGGCGCAAATGATGTGGTTGAGTCAAACGAGGCCCTTCTCGAGGTGCAAACATATGTGCAAGTCAAACGAGGCTTGACTCGAGGTGCAAATGATATGGTTGAGACAAACGAGGCTCGATTCAAGGTGCAAATGATATGGTTAAGTGAAATGAGACACGAATCAAGGCGCAAATGATATGGGTGAGTCAACCAAGGCCCAACTCAAGGTACAAACACATGGGTGAGTCAAACAAGGCCTGACTCGTGGCGCAAATGATATGGTTGAGTCAAACGAGGCACGGTTCAAGGTGCAAATGATATAGTTAAGTCAAATGAGGCACGAATCAAGGTATAAATGATATGGGAGAGTTAAATGAGGCCCAACTCAAGGCACAAACACATGTGTGAGTCAAACAAGGCCTAACTCGAGCTGTAAATTATAAGGTTAAGTCAAACGAGGCATGACTTGAGGCGTAAATGATATGGTTGAGTCAAACAAGGCACGACTCGAGGCAAAAATGATGTGGTTCTGTTAAACGAGGCTCGACTCGAGGCTCAAATGATATGGTTGATTCAAACGAGGCCTGACTCAAGCCGCAAACATATAAGTAAGTCAAATGAGGACCAACTCGAGGCACAAATGATATGGTTGAGTCAAGCGAGGCACGAATCGAGGCATAAATGATATAGTTGAGCCAAACAAGGCCCGACTCGAGGCACAAATGATGTGGTTCAGTCAAACGAGGCCCGACTCGAGGCACAAACATATGGGTGAGTCAAACGAGGCCCAACTCGAGGCAAAAATGATATGGTTGAGTCAAACGAGGCCTGACACGAGCAGCATACATATGAGTGAATCAAACGACGCTCGGCTCGAGCCACAAATGATATGATTGAGTCAAATAAGGCACGAATCGATGCACAAATCATATGGTTAAGCCAAACAAGGCTCAATTCGAGCCACAAATGATATGGTTAAGTCAAATGAGGCCCAACTCGAGGTGCAAATGATATGGGAGAGTCAAACGAGACTCGACTCGAGGTGCAAACACATGGGTGAGTCAAACGAGGCCCAACTCGAGGCGCAAAACATATGGTTGAGTCAAACAAGGCATGACTCGAGGCACAAATGATATAGTTAAGTTAAACGAGGCATGACTGAAAGCACAAATTATATGGTTGAGTCAAGCGAGGCATGACTCGAGGCAAAAATGATATGGTTGAGTCAAATGAGGCACGGCTCAAGGTGCAAATGATATAGTTAAGTCAAACGAGGCATGAATCGAGGTGCAAATGATATAGTTGTGCCAAACAAGGCCCAACTCGAGCCACAAATGATATGGGTGAGACAAACAAGGCCCAACTTGAGGCACAAATTATATGGTTAAGTGAAACAAGGCCCGACTCGAGGTGCAAATGATGTGGTTGAATTAAATAAGGCCCTTCTCACAATACAAACATATGTGTAAGTCAAACGAGGCCCGACTTGAGGCTCAAATGATATGGTTGAGTCAAATGAGGCACAACTCGAGGCGTAAATGATATAGCTGAGTCAAACAAGGCCTGACTCGAGGCGCAAATGATGCGGTTGAGTCAAACGAGGCCCTTCTCGAGGTGCAAACATATGTGTAAGTCAAACGAGGCCTGGCTCGAGGCACAAATGATATGGTTGAGACAAACGAGGCCCGATTCGAGGTGCAAATGATATGGTTGAGTGAAACAAGACACGAATCGAGGCGCAAATGATATAGTTAAGTCAAACGAGGCCCAACTCAAGGCACAAACACATGGGTGAGTCAAACAAGGCCTGACTCGTGGTGCAAATGATATGGTTGAGATAAACGAGGCCCGACTCGAGGTGGAAATGATATGGTTGAGTCAAACAAGACACGAATAAGGTGCAAATGATATGGGTGAGTTAAACGAGCCGCAACTCAAGGCACAAACACATGTGTGAGTCAAACAAGGACTAACTCGAGGTGCAAATTATAAGGTTAAGTCAAACGAGGCATGACTCGAGGCGCAAATGATATGGTTGAGTCAAACGAGGCATGAATCGAGGTGTAAATGATATGGTTGAGCCAAACAAGGCCTGACTTGAGGCACAAATGATGTGGTTCAGTCAAACGAGGCCCGACTCGAGGTACCAAACATATGGGTGAGTCAAATGAGGCCCAACTCGAGGCAAAAATGATATGGTTGAGTCAAACAAGGCTTTGACACAAGCAGCATACATATGAGTGAGTCAAACAATGCTCGACTCAAGCCCAAATGATATGGTTGAGTCAAACAAGGCACAAATCGATGCATAAATCATATTATTGAGCCAAACGAGGATCAACTCGAGCCACAAATGATATGGGTGAGTCAAACGAGGCCCAACTAGATGCACAAAAGATATGGTTAAGTCAAACGAGGTCCAACTCGAGGCGCAAATGATATGGGAGAGTCAAACAAGGCTCGACTCGAGGTGCAAACACATGGGTGAGTCAAACGAGGCCTAACTTGAGGCGCAAAACATATGGTTGAGTCAAACGAGGCACGACTCGAGGCACAAATGATATGGTTAAGTCAAACGAGGCATGACTCGAGGCGTAAATTATATGGTTGAGTCAAGCGAGGCACGACTCGAGGTTGAAATGATATGGTTGAGTCAAATGAGGCACGACTCAAGGCGCAAATGATATAGTTAAGTCAAACGAGGCACAAATCGAGGTGCAAATGATATAGTTGAGCCAAACGAGGCCTAACTCGAGCCATAAATGATATGGGTGAGACAAACGAGGCCCAACTTGAGGCACAAATGATATAGTTAAGCCAAATGAGGCCCAACTCGAGGTGCAAATGATATGAGAGAGTGAAATGAGGCTCAACTCAAGGCGCAAAAACATGGCTGAGTCAAACAAGGCCCAACTCAAGATGCAAAAGATATGGTTGAGTCAAACGAGGCACGAGTCGAGGTGCAAATGATATGGTTGAGTCAAATGAGGCACGACTCAAGGCGCAAATGATATGGTTGAGTCAAATGAGGCATGACTCGAGGCAAAATTGATATGGTTGAGTCAAACGAGGCATGACTCAAGGCGCAAATGATATGGTTGAGTCAAATGAGCCATGACTTGAGGCACAAATGATATGGTTTAGTCAAACAAGGCCCGAGTTGAGGCACAAATAATGTGGTTGAATCAAACAAGGCCCTTCTCGAGGTGAAAACATATGTGTAAGTCAAACGAGTCCCGACTCGAGGCGCAAATTTATGGTTGAGTCAAACAAGGCTTGACTCGAGGCACAAATGATATGGTTGAGTCAAAGAGGGCCTGACTCGAGGTGCAAATGATGTGGTTGAGTCAAACGAGGCTTGACTCGTGGCGCAAATGATATGGTTGAGTCAAACGACGCTTGACTTAATGCACAAACATATGGGTGAGTCAAACGAGGCCTGACTCGAGGCACAAACACATGGGTAATTCAAAGGGGGCCCAACTCGAGGTGCAAATGATATGGTTGAGTCAAACAAGGCACGAATCGAGGCACAAATGATATGGGTGAGTCAAACGAGGCCTAACTTGAGGTGCAAACACATGGCTGAGTCAAACAAGGACTAACTTGAGGCCCTAATGATATGGATGAGTCAAACAAGGCTTGACTCGTGGCACAAATGATAAGGTTGAGTCAAACCAGGCCCGACTTAAGGCACAAATGACATGTTTAAGCCAAACGAGGCTTGACTTGAGGTGCAAATGATATGGTTAATTCAAATGAGGCCCAACTCGAGCTATAAACATTTGAGTGAGTCAAACGAGGATTGACTCGAGGTGCAAATGATATGGTTGAGTTCAACGAGGCTTGACTCGAGGCACAAATGGTAAGGCTGAGTCAAACGAGGCCCGACTTGAGGCGCAAATGACATGGTTGAGTCAAACGAGGCCCGACTCGAGGCACAAATGATATGGTTGAGTAAAACAAGGCCCAACTCGAGACGCAAGTAATGTCGTTGAGTCAAACGAGGCCCTTCTCGAGATGCAAACATATGTGTAAGTTAAACGAGGCCCGACTCGAGGCACAAATGATATGGTTGAGTGAAACGAGGCCCGACTTGAGATGCAAACATATGTGTGAGTTAAACAATGCCCAACTCAAGGCACAAATGATATGGTTGAGTCAAACAAGGCACGAATCGAAGTGCAAATCATATGGGTGTGTCAAACGAGGCCCAACTCGAGGCGCAAATGATATGGTTAAGTCAAACGAGGCATGACACGGGTCGCAAATGATATGGTTGAGTCAAACGAGCCACGGCTTGAGGTGCAAATGATATGGTTGAGTCAAACGAGGCATGACTCAAGGCACAAATGATATGGTTGTGTCAAACAAGGCACGACTTGAGGCGCAAATGATGTGGTTGAGTCAAACGATGCTCGACTCGAGGCGTAAATGATATGGTTGAGTCATATAAGGACCAACTCGAGGCGCAAACATATGGGTGAGTCAAACGAGGCCCAACTCGAGGGAAAAATGATATGGCTGAGTCAAACGAGGCCCGACTCAGGGCGCAAATGATATGGTTAAGTAAAACGAGGCACGACTTAAGGCGCAAATGATGTGGTTGGATCAAATGAGGCCCGACTCGAGGCACAAATGATATGGTTGAGTCATACGAGGCTTAACTCAAGGCACAAATGCTATGGTTGAGTCATACGAGGCTTAACTCAAGGCACAAATGCTATGGTTGAGTCAAATGAGGCCTGACTCAAGGCACAAACATATGGGTGAGTCAAACGAGGCCCGACTTAAGGCACAAACACATGGGTGAGTCAAACGAGGCCCAACTCAAGGCAAAAATGATATGGTTGTGTCAAACGGACTCAACTCGTGGCACAAATGATATGGTTGAGTCAAACGAGGCTTGACTCAAGGTGCAAATAATAAGGCTGAGTCAAACGAGGCCCGACCTGAGGCGCAAATGACATAGTCGAGACAAATGAGGCCCAATTAGAGGCGTAAATAATATGTGTAAGTCAAACGAGGCACGACTCGAGGCAGAAATGATATGGTTGAGTCAAACGAGGCATGACTCGAGGCATAAATGATATGGTTGAGTCAAACGAGGCATGAATTGAAGCACAAACGATATGGTTGAGCCAAACGAGGCCCGATCTGAGCCACAAATGATATGGATGACTCAAATGAGTCCCAACTCGAGGCGCAAATGATATGGGAGAGTCAAACGAGGCTCAACTCGAGGCGCAAACACATGGGTGAGTCAAACGAGGCCTAACTTAAGGTGCAAAACATATGGTTGAGTCAAACGAGGCACGACTTGAGGCACAAATGATGTGGTTGAGTCAAACGAGGCCCTACTCGAGGCATAAATGATATGGTTGAGTCAAACGAGGCTCGACTCAAGGCGCAAATGATATGTTTGAGTCAAATGAGGCCCGACTCGAGGTGTAAACATATGGTTGAGTCAAACGAGGCCCGACTCAAGGCACAAACACATGATGAGTCAAACGAGGACCAACTCGAGGCAAAAATGATATGGTTGAGTCAAACGAGGCCTGACTCGAGGCATAAATGATATGGTTAAGTCAAACGAGGCTTGACTCGAGGCGCAAATGATAATGCTGAGTCAAATGTGATGCGACCCCTGCCAAGAATAACGAGACCCGTGAACAAAATTGATTCCCAAGACTGTTCTACAATAAGATTTTGTAGGTGGAAACGTCGACCCGATGTTTATAAGAAAACACGAACCTTGGTATGTGTAAACACTAGAAACGGGATGGTAATCCATTTGATAAGTCAGATGAATGCTACAATAACAAGTTCTTGATAAGTTCAGAAAGTTCTTTGAAGAACCAAAGAGAAAACTCTCAACTTTTATGTAGAAAACTCATCTGAACTTCTCAGCCTTGGTATACATATATATAGGTTGAGTTATTACAATTTGAAAAAGGAAACAAATGGCAAAAAAGAAGATAATCCCTATAATTATGGCATGCCAACCTTTACAAGAGAATAATTAGCGAAATAATCAGCCAAATGCAATAATTGCTAAAAAGATACTCCAAAAGGCTGACTAAATCCCATAAAAAAAAAAGGAAAGTGATCCCAAATTCGCTGGGTAATAATCAGCCAAATCTAATCTCCTTGATTCTCTCAAATCCACATGCTTGAGTTGAAAGTAATCCTTCCAAGTGTATGGGCTTCAACAAAAAGGCTAAAATTAATCCTTCCAAGTGTATGGGCTTTAGAAAAAGGCTGAAATTACTCCACCACTTGGAGCAACGAAATCCACCATTGGTCTGCACTTGAGTTTAAGTATTAGGGCCTTAAAAAGCACTCCTAAACCCAAATGCTCTGCATTAAACCATTGAAAGCCTCCTTGAATTTTTTAGCTCTAGCTCTTGTAATTGGACCACTCGAAATTTGAATTGGATCAGCTATTTCCTCTATGCTTTTATCATCAAAACGAGGCCCGACTTGAGGCGCAGATGACATGGTTGAGTCAAACAAGGCCCGACTCTAGGCAGAAATGATATGGTCGAGACAAACGAGGCCTGACTCAAGGCATAAACACATGGGTGAGCCAAATGAGGCCCAACTCGAGGTGCAAAAGATATGGTTGAGTCAAACAAGGCACAACTGGAGGCACAAATGATATGGTTAAGTCAAACGAGGCACGACTCAAGGTGCAAATGATATGGTTGAGTCTAACGAGGCATGACACAAGGCAAAAATGATATGGTTGAGTCAAATGAGGCACGACGCGAGGCGTAAATGATGTGGTTGAGTGAAACAAGGCCCTACTCGAGGTGCAAATGATACGGTTGAGGCTAACGAGGCACGAATAGATGTGTAAATGATATGGTTAGGCCAAACGAGGCCCGACTCGAGCCACAAATGATATGGGTGAGTCAAACAGACCCAACTTGAGGCGCAAATGATATGGGGAGTCAAACGAGACTCGACTCGAGGCGCAAACACATGGGTGAGTCAAAGAGGACCAACTTGAGGCGCAAAAGATATGGTTGAATAAAACGAGGCATGACTTGAGGTGCAAATAATATGGTTAAGTCAAACTAGGCACGACTTGAGGTGAAAATGATATGGTTGAGTCAAACGAGGCACGACTCATGGCACAAATGATGTGCTTGAGTGAAACGAGGCCCTACTCGAGGTGCAAATGATATGGTTGAGTCAAATGAGGCCAGACTTGAGGCACCAATGATGTGATTGAGTCAAATGATGCCCTACACGAGCTGTAAATGATATGGTTAAGTCAAACGAGGCTCGACTTGAGGCACAAATGATATGGTTGAGTCAAACGAGGCACAACTCGAGGCGCAAATGATATGGTTGATTCAAACGAGGCCTGACTCGAGCCGCAAACATATGATTGAGTCAAATGACGCCCGACACGAAATGCAAATGATGTGGTTGATTCAAATGAGGCCCTTCTCGAGATGCAAACATATGTGTAAGTCAAACGAGGCCTACTTGGGGTGCAAATGATATGGTTAAGACAAATAAGGCTCGACTCGAGGCGCAAATCATATGGTTGAGTCAAACGAGACATGAGCAAATGATATAGGTGAGTGAAACGAGGCCCAAGTCGAGGCATAAACACATGGGTGAGTTAAACGAGGCCCAACTCAAGGTGCAAATTATATGGTTAAGTCAAATGAGGCATGATTGGAGGCACAAATGATATGGTTAAGTTAAATGAGGCACGACTCAAGGCACAAATGATATGGTTAATTCAAATAAGGCCCGACTCGAGCTGTAAACATATGAGTAAGTCAAACGAGGCCTGACTTGAGGTGCAAATGATATGGTTGAGTCAAATAAGGTTTGATTCGAGGTGCAAATGATAAGGCTAAGTCAAATGAGGCTCGACTTGAGGCACAAATGAGATGGTTGAGTCAAACAAGGCCCTACTCCAAGCGAAAATGATATGGTCGAGACAAATGAGGCACGACTCCAGGCGTAAATGATATGTGTGAGTCAAACGAGGCACGACTCGAGCTGCAAACACATGGGTGAGTCACACGAGGACCAACTTGAGGCACAAAAGATATGGTTGAGTAAAATGAGGCATGACTCGAGGCGTAAATGATATGATTGAGTCTAACGAGGCACGACTTGAGGTGAAAATGATATGGTTGAGTCAAACGAGGCACAACTTGAGGCGTAAACAATGTGGTTGAGTGAAACGAGGCCCCACTCGAGGTGCAAATTATATGATTGAGCCAAACGAGGCCCAACTCGAGCCACAAATGATATGGGTGAGGCAAACGATGCCAAACTCGAGGCGCAAATGATATGGGAGAGTCAAACGAGGCTCAACTCGAGCGCAAACACATGGGTAAGTCAAATGAGGCCCAACTCGAGGCACAAAAGATATGGTTGAGACAAACAAGGCATGACTTGAGGCACAAATGATATGGTTAAGTCAAACCAGGCACGACTCGAGGCGGAAATGATATGGTTGAGTCAAACGAGGCACGACTCATGGCACAAATGATGTGGTTGAGTGAAACGAGGCCAGACTTGAGGCACAAATGATGTGATTAAGTCAAATGAGGACCTACACGAGCTACAAATGATATGGTGAAGTCAAACGAGGCATGACTCGAGGCGCAAATGATATGGTTGATTCAAACGAGGCCCGACTCGAGCCTCAAACATATGAGTGAGTCAAACGAGGCCTGACTCGAGACGCAATTGATGTGGTTGAGTCAAACGAGGCCCTTCTCGAGATGCAAACATATGTGTAAGTCAAATGAGGCCTGACTCATGGCGTAAATGATATGGGTGAGACAAACGAGGCCGACTCAAGGCACAAATCATATAGTTAAGTCAAACGAGACACAAATTTAGGCACAAACACATGGGTGAGTCTAACAAGGCCCAACTTGAGGTGCAAATTATATGGTTAAATCAAACGAGGCATGACTGGAGGTGCAAATGATATGGTTGAGTTAAGCTAGGCATGACTCGAGGCACAAATGATATGGTTGATTCAAATGAAGCCCGACTCATGTTGCAAACATATGAGTAAGTCAAACGAGGCTTGACTCGAGGCGCAAATGATATGGTTGAGTCAAACATGGCTTAACTCGAGGTGCAAATGATAAGGCTGAGTCAAATGAGGCTTGACTTGAGGCGCAAATGACATGGTTGACTCAAACGAGGCCTGACTCGAGGCACAATTGATATCGTTAAGACAAATGAGGACTGACTCGAGGAGCAAATGATATGGGTGAGTCAAACAAGGCACGACTCGAGGCGCAAAAGATATGGTTAAGTCAAAGGAGGCATGACTCGAGGCAGAAATGATATGGTTGAGTCAAAGAGGCATAACTCGAGGTGCAAATGATGTGGTTGAGTGAAATGAGGCCCTACTCGAGGTGCAAATGATATGGTTGAGTCAAATGAGGCACGAATCGAGGCGCAAATGATATGGTTGAGGCAAATGAGGCACGACTCGAGCCATAAATGATATGAGTGAGTCAAACGAGGCCCAACTCGAGGCGCAAATGATATGGGAGAGTCAAACGAGGCTTGACACGAGTGCAAACACATGGGTATGTCAAACGAGGCCCAACTCGAGGTGCAAAATATATGCTTGAGTCAAACGAGGCATGACTCGAGGCATAAATGATGTGGTTGAGTGAAACGAGGCCCTACTCGAGGTGCAAATGATATGGTTAAGTCAAACGAGCCCAGACTTGAGGTGCAAATGATGTGATTGAGTCAAACAAGGACCTACATGAGCTGCAAATGATATGGTTAAGTCAAACGAGGCCCAACTCGAGGTGCAAATGATACGGTTGAGTCAAACGAGGCACGACTCAGGGCACAAATGATATGGTTGATTCAAACGAGGCCCGATTCGAGCTGTAAACATATGAGTGAGTCAAACGAGGCCCAACTCGAGACGCAAATGATGTGGTTGAGTCAAACGAGGCCCTTCTTGAGGTGCAAACATATGTGTAAGCCAAATGAGGCCTGACTTGAGGCGTAAATAATATGGTTGAGCCAAACAAGACACAAAGCAAGGTGCAAATGATATAGGTGAATCAAACGAGGCCCAACTCATGGCGCAAATGCATGGGTGAGTCAAACGAGGCCCAACTTGAGGTGCAAATTATATGGTTAAGTCAAATGAGGCACGACTCGAAGCAGAAATGATATGGTTGATTCAAACGAGGCTCAATTCGAGCTGCAAACATATGAGTAAGTCAAACAAGGCCCGACTTTAGACATAAATAATATGGTTGAGTCAAACAAGGTTTGACTCTATGTGCAAATGATAAGGCAAAGTCAAACGAGGCCCGACTTGAGGTGCAAATGACATGGTTGAGTCAAACGAGGCCTGACTCGAGGCACAATTGATTTGGTTGAGACAAATGAGTCCCGACTCGAGGCACAAATGATATGGGTGAGTCAAATGAGGCATGACTCGAGGCGCAATCACATGGGTCAGTTAAACGAGGCCCAACTCAAGGCACAAATTATATGGGTGAGTCAAATGAGGCATGACTAGAGGTGCAAACACATGGGTCAGTCAAACGAGGCCCAACTAGAGGTGCAAATTATATGGTTAAGTCAAAAGAGGAATGACTCAAGGCGCAAATGATATGGTTGATTCAAACGAGCCATGACTCGAGTTACAAATGATATTGTTGAGTCAAACGAGGCCCAACTCGAGGCGCAAATGATATGGTTGAGTAAAACGAGGGATGACTCGATGTGCAAATGATATGATTGATTCAAACGAGGCCCAACTCAAGCTGCAAACATATGAGTGAGTCAAATGAGGCACGAATCGAGGCGCAGATGATATGGTTAAGTCAAACGAGGCACGACTCGAGGTAGAAACAATATGGTTGAGTCAAATAAGGCATGACTCGAGGCACAAATAATGTGGTTGAGTGAAACGAGGCCCTACTCGAGGTGCAAATGATGTGATTGAGTCAAATGAGGCCCTACTCGAGCTACAAATGATATGGTCGATTCAAACGAGGCCCGACTCGAGTCGTAAACATCTGAGGGAGTCAAACGAGGCCCGACTCAGGGCGCAAATGATATGGTTGAGTCAAACGAGGCTTGACTTGAGGCGCAAATGATAAGGCTGAGTCAAACGAGGACCGACTTGAGGCTCAAATGACATGGTTAAGTCAAATGAGGCCCTACTCGAGTCAGAAATGATATGGTCATGACAAACGAGGCCTGACTCGAGATGTAAATGATATGTGCAAGTTAAACGAGGCACAACTTGAGACGTAACCACATGTGTGAGTCAAAGGAGGCCCAACTCGAGGTGGAAAAGATATGGATGAGATAAACAAGGCGCGACTCGAGGCGCAAATGTTATAGATGAGTCAAATGAGGCATGACTCGAGGCACAAATGATATGGTTGAATCAAATGAGGCACGACTCGAGGAAGAAATGATATGGTTGAGTCAAACGAGGCACAACACGATGCACAAATGATGTGGTTGAGTGAAACAAGGCCCTCCTCGAGGTGCAAATGATATGGTTAAGTCAAACCAGGGATGAATCGAGGTGTAAATGATCTGGTTGAGCCAAATGACTCCCGACTCGAGCCACAAATGATATGGGTGAGTCAAACGAGGCCCAACTCGAGGCGCAAATGATATGGAAGAGTTAAACAAGGCTCGACACGAGCACAAACACATGGGTAAGTCAAACGAGGCCCAACTCGAGGTGCAAAAGATATGGTTGAGTCAAACGAGGCACGACTCGAGGCACAAATGATGTGGGTGAGTCAAATGAGGCCTAACTCGAGGCGCAAACACATGGGTGAGTCAAACGAGGCATGACTCGAGGCACAAATGATGTGGTTGAGTGAAACAAGGCCTTACTTGAGGTGCAAATCATATGGTTGAGTCAAACAAGGCTAGACTCAAGGCACAAATGATGTGATTTAGTCAAACGAGGCTTAACTCGAGGTACAAATGATATGGTTGATTTAAACGAGGCCCGACTCTAGCCACAAACATAAGAGTGAGTCAAATGAGGCCTGAGTTGAGATGCAAATGATATTGTTGAGTTGAACGAGGCTTGACTCGAGGGGCAAATGCTAAGGCTGAGTCAAACGAGGCCTGACTTGAGGCACAAATGACATCGTTGAGACAAACGTGGCCCGACTCGAGGCGCAACTGATGTGGGTGAGTCAAACGAGGAACGACTCGAGGCGTAAACACAGGGTGAGTCAAACGAGGCCCAACTCGAGGCGCAAATGATATGGTTGAGTCAAACTAGACACAACTCGAGGCGCAAATGATATGGTTAAGTCAAATGAGGTATGACTCGAGGCACAAATGATATGGTTGAGTCAAATGAGAGACGAATTGAGGCACAACTGATATGGATGAGTCAAACGAGGCCCTTCTCGAGGTGCAAACATATGTGTAAGTCAAACGAGGCCCGACTCGAGGTACAAATGATATGGTTGAGAAAAACGAAGCTCGACTCAAGGCACAAATGATATGGTTGAGTCAAACGAGAGACGAATCGAGGCACAACTAATATGGGTGAGTCAAACGAGGCCCAACTCGAGGCACAAATTATATGGTTAAATCAAACGAGGCACGACTCGAGGTGCAAATGATATGGTTGATTCAAACGAGGCCCAAGTCAAGTCGTAAACATATGAGTAAGTCAAACGAGGCCTGACTCGAGGTGTAACTGATATGGTTGAGTGAACCAAGGCTTGACTCGAGGCGTAAATGATAAGGTTGACTCAAACAAGGCCCGACTTGAGGAGCAAATGACATGGTTGAGTCAAACGAGGCCCGACTCGAGGTGCAATTAATATGGTTGAGACAAACGAGGCCCAACTCGAGATGCAAATTATATGGGTGAGTCAAACAAGGCACGACTCGAGGCATAAACACATGGGTGAGTCACACGAGGCCCAACTTGAGGCACAAATGATATGGTTGAGTCAAACGAGGCACAACTCGAGGTGCAAATGATATGGTTTAGTCAAATGAGGCCTGACTTGAGGCACAAATGATATGGTTGAGTGAAACAAGACCCGACTCGAGGCGCAAAGGATGTGGATAAGTCAAACAAGGTCCTTCTCGTGGTGCAAACATTTGTGTAAGTCAAACGAGGCCTGACTCAAGCCACAAATGATATGGGTGAGTCAAACAAGGGACAACTTGAACTGCAAATGATATGCGAGAGTCAAACGAGGCTCGACTCGAGGCACAAACACAAGGGTGAGTCAAACAAGCCCCAACTCAAGGCACAAAAGATATGGTTGAGTCAAACGGGGCATGACTCGAGGCGCAAATGATATGGTTAACTTAAACGAGGCACGACTTGAGGCAGAAAAGATATGGTTGAGTCAAACGAGGCACGACTCGAGGAACAAATTATGTGGTTGAGTGAAATGAGGCCCTGCTCGAGGTGCAAATGATATGGTTGAGTCAAACGAGACCCGAGTCGAGGCGCAAATGATATGGTTCAGTGAAACGAGGCTAGACTCGAGGCGCAAACGATAAGGCTGAGTCAAAGAAGGCCCTCCTTGAGGCACAAATGACATGGTTGAGTCAAATGAGACCCGACTCGAGGAGCAAATGATATGGTTTAGACAAACAAGGCCTAACTCGAGGTGCAACTGATATGGTTGAGTCAAATAAGGCACTACTCGAGGCTTAAATGATATGGTTAAGTCAAACAAGGCCCAACTCGAGGTGCAAATGATGTGGTTGAGTCAAACAAGGCCCTTCTCGAGGTAGAAACATGTGTAAGTCAAATGAGGCCTGGCTCGAGGTGCAAATGATATGGTTGAGACAAACGAGGCATGACTCGAGGTGCAAACGATATGGTTGAGTGAAACGAGACACGTATCGAGACGCAAATGATATGGGTGAGTTAAACGAGGCCCAACTTGAGGCACAAATTATATGGTTAAGTCAAACAAGGCATGACTCGAGGCGCAAATTATGTGGTTGAATCAAACAAGGCGCTTCTCGCGGTATAAACATATGTGTAAGTCAAACAAGATCAGACTTGAGGCTCAAATGATATGATTGAGTCAAATGAGGCACAGCTCGAGGCACAATTGATATAGTTGAGTCAAACAAGGCTCGACTCGAGGTGCAAATGATGTGGTTAAGTCAAATGAGGCCCTTCTCAAGGTGCAAACATAGGTGTAAGTCAAACGAGGCCTGACTCGAGGCACAAATGATATGGTTGAGACAAACGAGGCACAACTCGAGGTGCAAACGATATGGTTGAGTGAAACGAGACACGAATCGAGACACAAATGATATGGGTGAGTCAAACGAGGCCCAACTCGAGGCACAAATTATATGGTTAAGTCAAACAAGGCACGACTCGAGGTGCAAATGATGTGGTTAAGTAAAACAAGGCCCTTCTTGCGGTATAAACATATGTGTAAGTTAAACGAGACTAGACTTGAGGCTCAAATGATACGGTTGAGTCAAATGAGGCACAGCTCGAGGCGCAAATGATGTGGTTAAGTCAAACGAGGCCCTTCTCGAAGTGCAAACATAGGTGTAAGTCAAATGAGGATTGACTCAAGGCGTAAATGATATGGTTGAAACAAACAAGGCCTGACTTGAGGTACAAATGATATGGTTGAGTGAAACGAGACACGAATCGAGGTACAAATGATATGGGTGAGTCAAACGAGGCCCAACTCGAGGCTCAAATTATATGGTTAAGTCAAACAAGGCATGACTCGAGGCGCAAATGATATGATTGAGTAAAACGAGCCACGACTCGAGGCGCAAATGATATGGTGGATTAAAACAAGGCACAACTCGAGGTGCAAATGATATGGTTGATTCAAACGAGGCCCGACACGAGCTACAAACATATGAGTAAGTCAAACGAGGCCCGAATCGATGCGCAAATGATATGGTTGAGTCCAACAAGGCTTGACTCGTGGTGCAAATGATAAGGCTGAGTCACACGAGGCCCGACTTGAGGCACAAATGGCATGGTTGAGTCAAACGAAGCCCGACTCGAGGAACGATTGATATGGTTAAGACAAACAAGGCCCGACTCGAGGCGCAAATGATATGGGTGAGCCAAACAACTCGAAGCGCAAACACATGGGTGAGTCCAACGAAGCCAAACTTGAGGCACAAATGATATGGTTGAGTCAAACGAGGCAAGACTCGAGGCACAAATGATATGGTTGAGTGAAACAAAGCCCGATCGAGGCAGAAACGATGTGGTTGAGTCAAACGAGGCCCTTCTCGAGGTGCAAACATATGTGTAAGTCAAACGAGGTCTGACTCGAGGCGCAAATAATATGGTTGAGACAAACGAGGCCCAACTTGAGGCCCAAATTATATGGTTAAGTCAAACGAGGCATGAATTGAAGCGTAAATGATATGGGTGAGTCAAAAGAGGCCTAACTCGAGGCGCAAATGATATGGTTAAGTCAAACAAGGCACGACTCGAGGCACAAATGATATGGTTAAGTCAAACAAGTCATGACTCGAGGCGCAAATCATACAGTTAAGTCAAATGAGTGATGACTCGAGGCGCAAATGATATGGTTAAGTCAAATAAGGCTTGACTCGAGGAGCAAATGATAAGGCTGAGTCAAATGAGGCCCGACTTGAGGCACAAATGACATAGTTGAGTCAAACGAGGCCTAACTCGAGGTGCAAAAGATATGGTTGAGTCAAACGAGGCACGACTCGAGGCGCAAATGATATGGTTAAGTCAAACGAGGCACGACTCGATGCACAAATGATATGGTTTAGACAAACAAGGCCTGACTCGAGGCGCAAATGATATGGGTGAGTGAAATGAGGCACGACTCAAGGCCTAAATAGATGGGTGAGTCAAATGAGGCCCAACTTGTGGTGTGAATGATATGGTTGAGTCAAACAAGGCACAACTTGAGGCACAAATGATATGGTTGAGTCAAATGAGGCACGACTCGAGGCACAAATGATACGGTTAGCGCGACTCGAGACGCAAATGATATGGTTAGGTGAAACAAGACCCGACTCGAGGCGCAAAGATATGGTTAAGTCAAATGAGGCACGACTCGATACACAAATGATATGGTTTAGACAAACGAGGCCCAACTCAATGCGCAGATGATATGGGTGAGTGAAATGAGGCACGACTCAAGGCACAAATAGATGGGTGAGTCAAACGAGGCCCAACTCGTGGCATGAATGATATGGTTGAGTCAAACGAGGCACAACTCGAGGCGCAAATGATATGGTTTAGTCAAACGAGGCACGACTCAAGGCACAAATGTATGGTTAGGTCAAACAAGGCCCGACTCGAGACGCAAATGATATGGTTGGGTGAAACAACACCTGACTCGAGGCGCAAATGATATGGATAAGTCAAACGAGGCCCTTCTCAAGGCACAAACATATGTTTAAGTGAAACGAGGGCCGACTCAAGGCGCAAATGATATGGTTGAGACAAACAGGCCTGACTCGAAGTGCAAATGATATGGTTGAGTCAAATGAGGTACGAATCGAGGCATAAATGATATGGGTGAGTCAAACGAGGCCCAACTCGAGGCGCAACCACATGGGTGTGTCAAATGAGACCTAACTAGAGGCATAAATTATATGGTTAAGTCAAACGAAGCACGACTCGAGGCACAAATGATATGGTTAAGTCAAATGAGGCTCGACTCGAGGCACAAATGATATGGTTGAGTCAAATGAGGCACGACTCGAGGCACAAACACATGGGTGAGTCAAACGAGGCATGACTCGAGCCGCAAATGATATGGTTGAGTCAAATGAGGCACGAATCGAGGCACAAATGATATGGTTGAGCCAAACGAGGCCCAACTCGAGCCACAAATGATATCGGTACTCAAATGAGGCCTAACTCGCGGCGCCAATGATATAGGAGAGTCAAACAAGCCTCGACTCGAGGCGCAAACACATGGGTGAGTCAAACGAGGCCCAACTTGAGGCACAAAAGATATGGTTGAGTCAAACGAGGCACAACTTGAGGTGCAAATGATGTGGTTGAATCAAACAAGGCTCAACTCGAGATGCAAATTATATGGTTGAGTCAAATAAGGCTTGACTTGAGGCGCAAATGATATGGTTGAGTCACACAAGGCCCGACTCAAGGCGCAAACATATGGGTGAGTCAAATGAGGTGCAAATCGAGGCACAAACACATGGGTGAGTCAAATGAGTCCCAACTTGAGGCAAAAATGATATGGTTTAGACAAACGAGTCCCGACTCGAAACGCAAATGATATGGTTTAGACAAACGAGCCCTGACTCGAGGTACAAATGATATGGGTGAGTGAAATGAGGCACGACTCAAGGCACAAATAGATGGGTGAGTCAAACGAGGCCCAACTCATGGTGTGAATGATATGGTTGAGTCAAACGAGGCACAACTCGTGGCACAAATGATACGGTTAAATCAAACGAGGCACGACTCGAGGCACAAATGATATGGTTAGGTCAAACAAGGCCCAACTTGAGACACAAATAATATGGTTAGGTGAAACAAGACCTGACTCAAGGCGCAAAGATATAGTTAAGTCAAATAAGGCACGACTCGATGCACAAATGATATGGTTTAGACAAACGAGGCCCGACTCGAGGCACAGATGATATGGGTAAGTGAAATGAGGCACGACTCAAGGCGCAAACAGATGGGTGAGTCAAATGAGGCCCAACTCGTGGCGTGAATGATATGGTTAAGTCAAACGAGGCACAACTCGAGGCAAAATGATATGGTTAAGTCAAACGAGGCACAACTCAAGGCACAAATGTATGGTTAGGTCAAACAAGGCCTGACTCGAGACGCAAATAATATGGTTAGGTGAAACAACACCTAACTCGAGGAGCAAATGATATGGTTAAGTCAAATGAGGCCCTTCTCGAGGCACAAACATATATTTAAGTGAAACGAGGCCCGACTCGAGGGGCAAATGATATAGTTGAGACAAACAAGGCCTGACTCGTAGTTCAAATGATATGGTTAAGTCAAATGAGGCAAGAATCGAGGCATAAATGATATGGGTGAGTCAAACGAGGCGCAACTCGAGGCACGACCACATGGGTGTGTCAAATGAGGCCTAACTCGAGGCACAAATTATATGGTTAAGTCAAACGAGGCATGACTCGAGGTGTAAATGATATAGTTAAGTCAAATAAGGCTTGACTCGAGGCACAAATGATATGGTTGAGTCAAACGAGGCACGACTCAAGACATAAACACATGGGTGAGTCAAACGAGGCATGACTCGAACCGCAAATGATATGGTTAAGTCAAATGAGGCCCTTCTCGAGGTACAAACATATGTTTAAGTGAAACGAGGCCCGACTCGAGGGGCAAATGATATAGTTGAGACAAACGAGGCCTGACTCGAAGCGCAAATGATATGGTTAAGTCAAATGAGGCACGAATCGAGGCATAAATGATATGGGTGAGTCAAACGAGGCCCAACTCAAGGCGCAACCACATGGGTGTGTCAAATGAGGCCTAACTCGAGGCACAAATTATATGGTTAAGTCAAACGAGGCATGACTCGAGGTGTAAATGATATAGTTGAGTCAAATGAGGCTTGACTCGAGGCACAAATGATATGGTTGAGTCAAACGAGGTACGACTCAAGGCACAAACACATGGGTGAGTCAAACGAGCATGACTCGAGCTGCAAATGATATGGTTAAGTCAAATGAGGCACGAATCGAGGCACAAATGATATGGATGAGCCAAACGAGGCTCGACTCGAGCCACAAATGATATTGGTACTCAAATGAGGCCCAACTCGAGGTGCCAATGATATAGGAGAGTCAAACGAGCCTCAACTCGAGGCACAAACATATGCGTGAGTCAAATGAGGCTCAACTTTAGGCGCAAAAGATATGGTTAAGTTAAACGAGGCACAACTTGAGGTGTAAATGATGTGGTTGAGTCAAACGAGGCCCGACTCGAGGCACAAATGATATGGTTAAGTCAAACGAGGCTCGACTCGAGGCGCAAATGATATGGTTGAGTCACACGAGGCCCAACTCAAGGCACAAACATATGGGTGAGTCAAACGAGGTGCAAATCGAGGCACAAACACATGGGTGAGTCAAACGAGGCCTAACTCTAGGCAAAAATAATATGGTTAAGTCAAATGAGTCCTCACTGGAGGCGCAAATGATATGATTGAGTCAAACGAGGCTTGACTCGAGGCACAAATGATATGGCTGAGTCAAACGAGGCCTGCCTTGAGGCGTAAATGATATGGTCGAGACAAACGAGGCCTAACTCGATGCATAAATGATATGTGTGAGTCAAACGTGGCACAACTCAAGGCGTAAACACATGGGTGTGTCAAATGAGGCGCAACTCGAGGCGCAAAAGATATGGTTGAGTCAAACGAGGAACGACTGGAGGCGCAAATGATATGGTGAAGTCAAATGAGGCACTACTCGTGGTGCAAATGGAATGGTTGAGTCTAATGAGGCATGACTCGAGGCGGAAATGATATGGTTGAGACAAATGAGGCATGACTCGAGCTACAAATGATGTGGTTGAGTGAAACGAGGCCCTACTCGAGGTGCAAAAAATATGGTTGAGTCAAATGAGGCACGAATTGAGGCATAAATGATATGGTTGAGCCAAATGAGGCCGACTCGAGCCACAAATGATTTGGGTGAGTCAAATGATGCCCAACTCGAGGCGCAAATGATATGGGAGAGTCAAACGAGGCTCGACTTGAGCGCAAACACATGGGTAAGTCAAATGTGGCCCAACTCGAGGCGCAAAAGAAATGGTTGAGTCAAACGAGGCATGACTCGAGGCACAAACACATGGGTGAGTCAAACGAGGCATGACTTGAGCCGCAAATGAAATGGTTTAGCCAAACGAGGCCCGACTCGAGCCATAAATGATATTGGTACTCAAACGAGGCCCAACTCAAGGCGCCAATGATATAGGAGAGTCAAACGAGCCTCGACTCAAGGCACAAACACATGGGTGAGTCAAACGAGGCCCAACTTGAGGCACAAAAGATATGGTTGAGTCAAATGAGGCACAACTTGAGGTGCAAATGATGTGGTTGAGTCAAACAAGGCCTGACTCTAAGCGCAAATGATATGGTTGAGTCAAACGAGGCTTGACTCAAGGCAAAAATGATACAGTTGAGTCAAATGAGTCCCGACTCGAGGCGCAAATGATATGGTTGAGTCAAATGAGGCATGAATCAAGGCACAAATGATATGGGTCAAGCAAACGAGGCCCAACTCGAGGTGTAAACACTTGGGTAAGTCAAACAAGGCCTAACTCGAGGCACAAATTATATGGTTAAGTCAAAACAAGGAACGACTCGAGGCACAAATAATATGGTTGAGTCAAATGAGCCACGACTTGAGGCACAAATGATATTGTTGAGTCAAATGAGGCCTAACTTGAGGCGTAAATGATGTGGTTGAGTCAAACCAAGCCCTTCTTAAGGTGCAAACATATGTGTAAGTCAAATGACTCCTGACTCAAGTTGCAAATGATATGGTTAAGTCAAACAAGGCCCGACTTGAGGCATAAATGATATGGTTGAGTCAAACAAGGCCCGACTCGAGGTGCAAATGATGTGGTTGAGTTAAACGAGGCCCTTCTCGAGGTGCAAACATATGTGTAAGTCAAATGAGTCCCGACTCGAGGTGCAAATGATATGGGAGATTCAAACGAGGCCTGACTCGAACCCAAAACATATGGGTGAGTCAAAGGAGGCCCAACACAAGGCGCAAACATATGGGTGAGTCAAATGAGGCCCAACTCAAGGCGCAGATGATATGGTTGAGTTAAACGAGGCCTGACTCGAGGCACAAACACATGGGTGAGTCAAACGAGGCCTAACTTGAGGCACAAATAATATGGTTAAGTCAAACAAGTCCCAACTCGAGGTGCAAATGATAAGGGTGAGTTAAATGAGGCCCGAGTCAGGGGCCAAATGATAAGGGTCAGTCAACCGAGGGCCGACTCGAGGCATAAATGATATGTTTGAGTCAAACGAGACCCGACTTGAGGCATAAAAGGTATGGGTGAGTCAAACGAGGCCCGACTCAAGGCACAAATGCATGGGTGAGTGAAACGAGGCCCAACTCAAGGTACAAATGATATGGTTGAGTTAAACGAGCCATGACTCGAGACGTAAATGATGTGGTTGAGTCAAACGAGGCCCTTCTCGAGGTGCAAACATATGTGTAAGTCAAATGAGTCCTAACTCGAGGCACAAATGATATGGTTGAGTCAAACGAGGCTCGACTCGAGGCAAAAATGATATGGTTGAGTCAAACAAGGCCCGACTTGAGGTGCAAATGATATGGTTGAGTCAAACAAGGCCCAACTTGAGGTGCAAATGATATGGTTAAGTCAAACAAGGCCCAACTCAAGGTGCAGATGATGTGGTTGAGTCGAACGAGGCCCTTCTCGAGGTGCAAACATATGTGTAAGTCACACAAGGCTTGACTCGTAGCGCAAATGATATGGTTGAGTCAAACGAGGCCCTTCTCGAGGTACAAACATATGTGTAAGTCAAATGAGTCATGACTTGAGGCGCAAATGATATGGTTAAGTCAAACAACGCCTGACTTGAGGTGCAAATAATATGGTTGAGTCAAAGAAGGCCCGACTCGTGATGCAAATGATATGGTTGAGTCAAACAAGGCCCTTCTTGAGGTTTAAACATATGTGTAAGTCAAATGAGGCCTTACTCGTGGCGCAAATGATATGGTAGAGTCAAACAAGGCCCGACTCGAGGTGCAAATGATATGGTTGAGTCAAACGAGGCCCTTCTTGAGGTGCAAACATATGTGTAAGTCAAATGAGGCCCGACTCTAGGTGCAAATAATAAGGGTGAATCAAACGAGGCATGACTCCAGGCACAAATGATATGGATGAGTCAATCGGGTCCCGACTCAAGGCATAAATGATATGGTTGACTCGAACAAGGCCCGACTAGAGGCGCAAACATATGGGTGAGTCAAACGAGGCCTGACTTGAGACGCAAATGTATGAGTGAGTCAACCGAGGCCTGACTCAAGGGGCAAAACATTGGTGCATCAAACAAGGCCCAACTGGAGGCGCAAATGACACGGTTGAGTGAAACAAGCCACGACTCGAGGCGCAAATGATATGTTGAGTTAAAGGAGGCCCGACTCGAGGTGCAAATCATATGGGTGAGTCAAATGAGGCCTAACTCAAGGTGCAAGTAATATGGTTGAGTCAAGCAAGGCCAGACTCGAGGCATAAATGGTAAGTGCAAGTCAAACGTGGCCCGACTCGAGGCATAAATTATATAAATGAGTCAAACGAGGTCTGACTTGAGGTGCAAAGGATATGGCTGAGTTAAACAAGACCCGACTTGAGGTACAAATGATAAGGGTGAGTGAAACAAGGCCCGACTCGAGGTACAAATGATATGGGTGAGTTAAATGAGGCCCAACTCGAGGTGCAAACATATGGGTGAGTGAAACGAGGCCCGATCTGAGGCACAAACATATGGGTTAGTCAACCGAGGACCGACTCGAGGCACAAATGATATGATTGAGTCAAACAAGGCCGACTCAAGGTGCAAATGGCATGGGAGAGTCAACCGAGGCTCGACTCGAGGCGCAAATAGATGGGTGAGTGAAACGAGGCCTGACTCAAGGTGCAAGTAATATGGTTGAGTCAAACGAGCATGACTCGAGGCACAAATGACATGGGTGAGTCAAATGAGGCCTAACTCGAGCTGCAAACATATGGGTGAGTGAAATGAGGCCCAACTCGAGGTACAAATGATATGGTTAAGTCAAATGAGGCTAGACTCGAGGGGCAAATGATATGGGTGAGTCAAACAAGACCCGACTCGAGGCGCAAATGATTTGGTCAAGACAAACGAGGCCTGACTCGAGGCGTAAATGATATGGGTGAGTCAAATGAGGTACGACTCAAGGCGTAAACACATTGGTGAGTCAAACGAGGACACCTCTAGGCACAAATGATATGGTTGAGTCAAATGAGGCACAATTCGAGGCGCAAACGATATGGTTGAGTCAAACGAGGTATGACTTAAGGCACAAATGATATGGTTGAGTCAAACGAGGCATGACTCAAAGCGCAAATGATATTGTTAAGTCAAACAAGGCCCAACTTGAGGCACAAATGATATGGTTGAGACAAACGAGGTCTGACTCGAGGCGCAAATGATATGGTTAAGTCAAACGAGCCACGAACTGAGGCAAAAATGATATGGGTGAGTCAAACGAGGCCTAACTCGAGGCACAAATTATATGGTTGAGTCAAACGAGACACGACTCGAGGCGCAAATCATATGGTTGAGTCAAACAAGGCCCGACTCGAGGCACAAACACATTGGTAAGTCAAACGAGGCCCGATTCGAGGCGCAAATGATAAGGATGAATCAAACAATGCCCGGCTCAAGGCACAAATGATATGGATGAGTCAGTCTAGGCCTGACTCGAGACATAAATGATATGGTTGAGTCAAACGAGGCCCGACTGGAGGCGCAAACATATGGGTGAGTCAAACGAGGCCTGACTCGAGGTGCAAATGATATGGGTGAGTCAAACGAGGCCTGACTCGAAGCGCAAACATATGGGTGAGTCAACTGAGGCCTGACTCGAGGCGCAAACACATTGGTGCATCAAACGAGGCCTAACTCAAGGCGCAAACATATGGTTGAGTCAAATGAGGACTGACTCGAGTTGCAAATGATAAGAGTGAATCAAACAAGGCCCGACTGGAGGCACAAATGATATGGTTGAGTAAAACATGCCATGACTCGAGGCACAAATGATATCGTTGACTCAAAGGAGGCCTGACTCGAGATGCAAATGATATGGGTGAGTTAAATGAGGCCTGACTCAAGGTGCAAGTAATATGGTTGAGTCAAACAAGGCCGGACTCAAGGCACAAATGGTAAGAGTAAGTCAAACATGGCCCGACTCGAGGTGTTAATTATATAAATAAGTCAAACGAGGCCTGACTCGAGGTGCAAATGATATGGTTGAGTTAAACAAGGCTTGACTAGAGGCGCAAATGATAAGGGTGAGTGAAACGAGGCCTGACTTGAGGTGCAAATAAGATGGGTGAGTCAAACGAGGCCCAACTCAAGGCACAAACATATGGGAGAGTGAAACGAGGTCCGACCCAAGACATAAACATATGGGTGAGTCAACCGAGGACCGACTCGAGGCGCAAAAGATATGATTGAGTCAAGTGAGGCCCGACTCTAGGCGCAAATGGTATAGGAGAGTCAACCGAGGCCCGACTTGAGGCATAAACATATGGGTGAGTCAAATGAGGCCTGACTCGAGGCGCAAGTAATATGGTTGAGTCAAACGAGGCCTGACTCGAGGCACAAATGACATGGGCGAGTCAAACGAGGCCCAACTCGAGCTGCAAACATATGGGCGAGTCAAACGAGGCTCGACTCGAGATGCAAATGATATGGTTGAGTCATACGAGGCCCGACTCGAGGTGCAAATGATATGGTTGAGACAAACGAGTCCTAACTCGAGGCATAAATGATATGGTTAAGTCAAACGAGGCTTGACTTGAGGTGCAAATGATAAGGCTGAGTCAAATGAGGCCCGACTTGAGGCACAAATGACATGGTTGAGTCAAACGGGGCCCAACTTGAAGCACAAATGATATGGTCTAGTCATGACTCAAGGCACAAATGATATGGGTGAGTCAAATGAAGCCTGACACGAAGCACAAATACATGGGTGAGTCAAATGAGAACCGACTTGAGGTGCAAACGATATCGGTGAGTCCAACAAGTCCCAACTCGAGCCGCAAACATATGGTTGAGTCAAACGAGGCTCGACTCGAGGTGCAAACATATGGTTGAGTCAAACGAGGCCCGACTCGAGGCACAAATTATATGGGTGAGTCAAACGAGGCCCGACTCGAGACGTAAATGATATGGTTGACTCAAATGAGGCCCAACTCGAGGCACAAATGATTTAGTTAAGTCAAACGAGGCCTGACTCAAGGCGCAAATGATATGGTTGAGTCAAACGAGGCTTGACTTGAAGTGCAAATGATATAGTTCAGTCAAACGTGGTCAAACTCGAGGCACAAATGATATCGGTGAGTCAAACGAGGCCCAACTCGAGGTGCAATCATATGGTTGAGTCAAATAAGGCTTAACTCGAGGCATAAATGATAAGGGTGAGTCAAACGAGGCCTAACTTGAGTCACAAATGATATGGTTAAGTCAAAGGAGGCCCAACTCGAGGTGTAATTGATATGGTTGAGTCAAATGAGGCCTGACTTGAGGCACAAACACATGGGTGAGTCAAATGAGGCCTAACTCGAGGCACAAAAGATATGGTTGAGTCAAACAAGGCCTGACTCGAGGCGTAAATGATAAGGCTGAGTCAAACGAGGCCCGACTTGAGGCGTAAATAATATGGTTGAGTCAAACGAGGCCCGACTCAAGGCACCAATGACATGGTTGAGTCACACGAGGCACGAATTGAGGTGCAAATGATATGGTTGAGCCAAACGACGCTCGAATCGAGGCGCAAATGATATGGTTGAGGCAAACAAGGCCCAACTCGAGCCAAAAATGATATCGTTAAGTCAAACAAAGCCTAACTCAAGGCACAAATGATATGGGTGAGTTAAACAAGGCACGACTCGAGGCGGAAATGATATGGTTGAGTCAAATGAGGCATGACTCGAGGCACAAAGGATGTGGTTGAGTGAAACGAGGCCCTACTCGAGGTACAAATGATATGGTTGAGTCAAACGAGGCACGAATCGAGGCACAAATGATATGGTTGAGCTAAACAAGGACCGACTCAAGGCGCAAATGATGTGAGTGCGTCAAACGAGGCCCGACACCAGGCGCAAATGATATGATTAAGTCAAACAAGGCACAACTCGAGGCGCAAATGACATGGGTGAGTCAAATAATGCCTGACACGATGTGTAAACACATGGGTGAGTCGAACAAGGGACTAACTCGAGGAGCAAATGATATGGTTGAGCCAAACAAGGCCTAACTCGAGGCGCAAATGATAAGGGTGAGTAAAACGAGGCCAGACTTAAGGCACAAATGATATGGTGAGTCAAACAAGGGCTAACTTGTGGCGCAAATGATATGGTTGAGTCAAACGAGGCCCAACTAATAGTGCAAATGATATGGTTGAGTCAAACGAGACCCGGCTCGAGACGTAAATGATATGGTTGAGTCAAATAAGGCCCAACTTAAGATGTAAATGCTATGGGTGAGCTAAATGAGGCCCGACTTGAGGTACAAACGATATTGGTGAGTCCAACAAGTCCCAACTCGAGGCGCAAACATATGGTTGAGTCAAATGAGGCTCGACTCGAGGCACAAACATATGGTTAAGTCAAACAAGGCCCGACTCAAGGCACAAATTATATGGGTGAATCAAACAAGGCCTAACTCGAGGCGTAAATGATATCGTTGTGTCAAATAAGGCCCGACTCGAGCTGCAAATGATTTAGTTAAGTCAAACGGAGCCTAACTCAAGGCACAAATGATATGGGTGAGTCAAACGAGGCCTGACTCAAGGCATAAACATATGGGTGAGTTAAAGGACGCCTGACTTGAGGCGCAAACACATGGGTGAGTCAAACGAGGCCCACCTCGAGGCGTAAATAACATGGGTGAGTTAAATGAGGCCTGACTCAAGGCACAAATGATATGGGTGAGTCAAACGAGGTGCGACTCATGGCGCAAACACATGGGTGAGTCAAATGAGGCCCTACTCGTGGCGCAAATGATATGGTTGAGTCAAACGAGTCACGACCCTAGGAGCAAACATATGGGTGAGTCAAACGAGGCTCAACTCGAAGCACAAATTATATGGGTGAGTTAAACGAGGCCCGATTCGAGACGCAAATGATAAGGGTGAGGCAAAAGAGGCCCGACTTGAGGCACAAATGATATAGGTGAGTCGAACGAGGCCTGACTCGAGGTGCAAATGTATGGGTAAGTCAAACTAGACCCAACTTGAGGTGCAAACATATGGGTGAGCCAAACGAGGCCCAAGTTGAGGTGGAAATGATATGGTTAAGTCAAACGAGACCCGACTTAGGATGCAAAACATGAGTGAGTCAAACAAGGCCCGACTCGAGGTGCAAATGATATGGTTGAGTCAAACGAGGCTTAACTTGAGGCGCCAATAATAAGGGTAAGTCAAATGAGGATAGACTCGAGGCGCAAATGATATGGTTATGTCAAACGAGGCCCAACTCAAGGCGCAAATAATTTAGTTAAGTCAAACGAGGCCTGACTCGAGGCACAAATGTTATGGGTGAGTTAATCGAGGCTCGACTGGAGGTGCAAACATATGGGTAAGTCAAACAAGGGCCAACTCAAGGTATAAAAGATATGGTTGAGTCAAACGAGGCCTAACTCGAGGCGCAAATGATATGGGTGGCTCAAACGACGCCTGACTCGAGGCGCAAACATATGGTTAAGTCAAACGAGGCCAGAGTCGAGGCGCAAATGATATGGTTAAGTCAAATAAGGCCCGACTTGAGGTGCAAATGATGTGGTTGAGTCAAATGAGGCCTGACTCGAGGTGCAAATGATATGGTTAAGTCAAACAAGGCCCGACTCGAGGCGCAAATGACATGGGTGAGTCAAATGATGCCTGACACGAGGCATAAACACATGGGTGAGTCAATCGAGGCCCAACTCGAGGCGCAAATGATATGGTTGAGCCAAACGAGGCCGACTTGAGGTACAATTGGTAAGGGCGAGTCATACGAGGCTCGACTCAAGGCGCAAATGATATGGGTGAGTCAAACAAGGCCCAACTCAAGGCGCACATGATATGGTTGTCTCAAACGAGGCTAGACTCAAGGCACAAATGATATGGGTGAGTAAAACAAGGGCTAACTCATGGCGTAAATGATATGGTTAAGTCAAATGAGGCCCAACTAATGATGCAAATGATATGGTTGAGTCAAACGAGAACTGACTCGAGGCATAAATCAACGAGGCCCGACTTGAGGCATAAATGATAAGGGTAAGTCAAATGAGGCCCGACTCGAGATGCAAACATATGGGTGAGACAAATGAGGCCCGACTCGAGGTGCAAATGATATGGTTGAGTTAAACGAGGCTAGACTCAAGGCACAAATAATGTGGGTGAGTCAAACGAGGCCAGACTCGAGGTACAAATGATATGGGTGGGTCAAACAAGTCCCGCCTCGAGGTGTAAACATATAAGTGACTCAAATGAGGCCTGACTCGAGGCACAAATTATATAGGAGAGTCAAACAAGGTCCAACTTGAGTTGCAAATCATATTGTTGAGTCAAGACAGTCCTGACTCAAGGCACAAATTATATGGGTGAGTCAAACGAGACCCAACTCGAGGCACAAATGATATGGTTAAGTCAAACGAGGCCCGACTTGAGGTGCAAATGATTTAGTTGAGTTAAACGAGACCTAACTCGAGGCACAAATGATATGGGTGAGTCAAACGAGGTCTGACTGGAGGCACAAACATATGGGTAAGTCAGACGAGGGCCGACCCGAGGCGCAAATGATATGGTTGAGTTAAATGAGGCCCAACACGAGGCGCAAATGATATGGGTGAGTCAAACGATGCCCGACTCGAGGTGCAAATGATATGGGTGAGCCAAATAAGGTCTAACTAGAGGCATAAATGATATGGGTATGTCAAATGAGGCTTAACTTGAGGCAAAAATGATATGGGTAAGTCAAACGAGGCCCTACTTGAGGCACAAACATATGGGTAACAAGGCCCAAGTCGAGTTGCAAATGTTATGGTGAAATCAAACGAGGGCCGACTCGGGACGCAAACACATGAGTGAGTCAAACGAGGCCCGACTCAAGGCGTAAATCATATGGTTAAGTCAAACAAGGCTTAACTCGAGGTGCTAATGATAAGGGTGAATAAAACGAGGATAGACTCGAGGCACAACTGATATGGTTGTGTCAAACGAGGCCCGACTCAAGACACAAATGATATGGGTGAGCCAAATGAGGCCTGACTCAAGGTGCAAATAATATCAATGAGTCCAACAAGTCCCAACTCGAGGTGCAAACATATTTTTGAGTCAAATGAGGCTCAACTCGAGGCGTAAATGATATGGTTGAGTCAAATAAGGCCTGACTTGAGGCGCAAATGATTTAATTAAGTCAAACGATGCCTGACTCAGGGCGCAAATGATATGGTTGAGTCAAACGAGGCTCGACTCGAGCTACAAATGATATAGTTGAGTTAAATAAGGCCAAACTCGAGGCACAAATGATATCAGAGAGTCAAAGAAGGCCTAACTCGAGGTGCAATCATATGGGTGAGTCAAACGAGGCTTAACTTGAGGCGCAAATGATAAGGGTGAGTCAAATAAGGCCTAACTCGAGGCGCAAATGATATGGGTGAGTCAAACAAGGCCCGACTCGAGGCGCAAACACATGGGTGAGTCAAATGAGGCCCTACTCGAGGCGCAAATGATATGGTTGAGTCAAATGAGGCACGACCCGAGGTGCAAAGATATGGGTGAGTCAAATGAGGCTCGACTCAAGGCACAAATTATATGGGTGAGTCAAACGAGGCCTAATTCGAGGCACAAATGATAAAGGTGAGTCAAATATGGCCTGACTCGAGACATAAATGATATGGGTGAGTCAAATGAGGCTCGACTCAAGGTGCAATCATATGGGTAAGTCAAACGAGACCTGACTTGAGGTACAAACATATGGGCTAGTCAAACGAGGTCCAAGTTGAGGTGAAAATGATATGGTTAAGTCAAACGAGGCCCAACTCAGGACGCAAACACATGAGTGAGTCAAACGAGGCCTGACTCGAGGTGCAAATGATATGATTTTGTCAAACGAGGCTTGACCCGAGGCGCAAATGATTTAGTTGAGTCAAACAAGGCTGACTCGAGGCACACATGAAATGGATGTGTCAAATGAGGCTCGACTGGAGGTGCAAACATATGGGTAAGTCAAATAAGGGCCGACTCAAGGTGTAAATGATATGGTTAAGTCAAATGAGGCCTAACTGATATGGTTGAGTCAAATGATGCCCGACTTGAGGTGCAAACAAATGGTTAAGTCAAACAAGGCGCGACTCGAGGTGTAAATGATAAGGTTTAGTTAAACAAGGCCCGACTCAAGGCACAAATGATACGGGAGAGCCAAACGGGTTCTAACTAGAGGCGCAAATGTATGGGTAGGTTAAACGAGCTCCGACTCATGGCGAAAACATATGTGTGACTCAAACGAGGCCCAACTTGAGGCACAAATGATATGGGTGGGTCAAACATTGCCCGACTTGGGCTGCAAATATATGAGTGACTCAAACGAGGTCTGACCCGAGGCACAAATTATATAGGAGAGTCAAACGAGGCCCAACTCGAGGCGTAAATGATACAGTTGAGTCAAAAAAGTCCCGTCTCGAGGCACAAATTATATGGGTGTGTCAAACGAGGCCTAACTTGAGGCACAAATGATGTGGGTAAGGCAAACGAGGCTCGACTAGAGATGCAAACAAATGGGTAAGTCAAATGAGACCCGATTCAAGGCACAAATGATATGGTTGAGTCAAATAGGGCCCGACTCGAGGTGCAAATGATATCAGTGAGTCAAACAAGGCCCAATTCGAGGCGCAAATGATATGGTTGAGTCAAACAAGACCTGACTTAAGAAGTGAATGATAAGGCAGAGTCAAACGAGGCCCAAGTCGAGGTGCAAATGATATCGTTGAGTCAAACGAGGCCCAACTTGAGGTGCAAATGATAAGGGTAAGTCAAATGAGGCCCGACTCTAGGCGCAAATGATAAGGGTGTTTCAAACTAGGCCCGACTCGAGGCACAAATAATATGGTTGAGTCAAACCAAACCCGACTCGAGGCACAAATGATATGGGTTAGTCAAACGAGGCCTGACTTGAGGCACAACTAATACGGTTGAGTCAAATGAGGGCCGACTCAAGGCACAAATAATAAGGGTAAGTCAAACGAAGCTCGACTCAAGGTGCAAATGATATTGGTGAGTCAAATGAGGCCCGCCTCAAGGCGCAAATGACATGGGTGAGTCGAATGAGGCCCGAGTCGAGCCACAAATGATATGGTTGAGTCAAACAAGGCTCGACTCGAGGCGCAAATGATATGGTTGTATCAAACAAGGGCCAACTTGAGGCACAAATGATAAGGGTAAATCAAACGAGGCCCGACTCGAGGCACAAACATATGGATTAGATAAACGAGGCCCGACTCGAGGCGCAAACATATGGTTGAGTTAAATGAGGTCCGACTTGAGGTGCAAATGATATGGTTGAGTCAAATGAGACTTGACTTAAGGCGCAAACGATAAGGGTAGGTCCAACTGTTTCGATTAAAGGCACAACTGATATGGATGAGTGAAACAAGGCTCGACTCGAGACGCAAATGATTTGGTTAAGTTAAACAAGGCCCAACTCAAGGCGCAAATGATATAGGTGAGTCAAATGAGGTCCAACTCAAGGCGCAAATGATATCGGTCAGTCCAACAAGGCCGAACTTGAGGCGCAAACATACGGTTGAGTCAAATGAGACTCGACTCGAGGTGCAAACATATAGTTGAGTCAAACGAGGCCTGACTCGAGGCACAAATTATATGGGCGAGTCAAACCAAGCCCGACTCGAGGCGTAAATGATATGGTTAAGTCAAACGATGCCCGCCTTGTGGCATAAATGATATGGGTGAGTCAAACGAGGGCCGACTCGAGGCACAAATGATATGGTTGAGTCAAACGAGGCTCGACTTGAGGCGTAAATGATATGGTTGAGTCAAATGAGGCCCGTCTTGTGGAGTAAATGAAATGGGTGAGTCAAACGAGGCCCAACTCGAGACGCAAATGATATGGTTGAGTCAAATAAGTCCTAACTCGAGGTACAAATAGTATGGTTGAGTCAAACGAGGGCCAACTCGAGGCCCAAATGATATAGTTGAGTTAAACGAGACCTGACTCGAGGTGTAAATGATATGGTTAAGTCAAACGAGGCCCTACTCGAGGCGCAAATGATAAGGGTCAGTCAAATGAGGGTCGACTTGAGGCGCAAATGATAAGGGTGAGTCAAACGAGGCCCGACTCGAGGCGCAAATAATATGGTTGAGTCAAACGAGGCCCGACTTGAGGTGCAAATGATATGTGTTAGTCAAATGAGGCCTGACTTGAGGCGCAACTAATATGGTTGAGTCAAACAATGCCCAACTCGAGGCACAAATAATAAGGGTAAGTCAAACGAAGCTCAACTCGAGACGCAAATGGTATAGGTGAATCAAATGAGGCCTGACTCGAGGCATAAATGACATGGGTGAGTCAAACATGGCTCGAGTTAAGCCACAATGACATAGGTATGTCAAACGAGGCCTAGATCGAAGCATAAACACATGGGTGAGTTAAAACGAGGCCCGACTCGAGGGCAACTGATACAGTTGAGTCAAACGAGGCTTAACTCGAGGTGCCAATGATAAGGGTGAGTCAAACAATGACAGACTCAAGGCACAAATCATATGGTTATGTTAAACGAGGCCCGACTCAAGGCGCAAATGATAAGGGTGGGACAAAGAGGCCCAACTCGAGGTACAAATGATAAGGGTGAGTCAAACCAAGCCCGACTCGAGGTGCAAATAATACGGTTGAGTCAAACCAGGCCTGACTCGAGGTGCAAATGATATGGGTTAGTCAAACGAGACCCGACTTGAGGAGCAACTAATATGGTTGAGTCAAACGAGGCTCGACTTGAGGCACAAATAATAAGGGTAAGTCAAACGAAGCTCGGTTTGAGGCACAAATGATATAGGTGGGTCAAATGACGCCCGACTCAAGGCGTAAATGACATGGGTGAGTCAAACGAGGCTCGAGTCGAGCCACAAATGACATGGGTATGTCAAATGAGGCCTAGTCGACGTGTAAACATATGGGTAAGTCAAAACGAGGCCCGACTCGAGGCGCAAATGAAATGATTGAGTCAAACGAGACCTGACTCAAGGCGCAAACATATGGGTGAGTCAATCGAGGCTCGACTCGAGGCGCAAATGATAAGGGTGAGTCAAATGAGGCCCTACTCGAGGCACAAATGATATGGTTAAGTCAAATGAGGCCCAACTCTTGGAGCAAATAATATGGTTGAGTCAAACGAGGTCTGACTCGAGGTGCAAATGATATGGGTGAGTCAAACGAGGCCCAACTTAAGGCACAAATGATATGGTTGAATAAAACAAGGATCGACTCGAGGTGTAAATGATCTAGTTCAGTCAAACAAAGGCACCAATGATATGGGTGTGTCACATGAGGCCCGACTCGAGGCGAAAACATATGGGTAAGTCAAAGGATGCCCAACTTGAAGCACAAATAGATGGTGAGTCACACAAGGCCCAACTCGAGACACAAATGATATGGTTGAGTCAAATAAGGCCTGACTTGAGGTGCAAACATATGGGTGAGTCAATCGAGGCCCGACTCGAGGTGCAAATGATAAGGGTGAGTCAAATGAGGCCCTACTCGAGGCACAAATGATATGGTTGAGTCAAATGAGGCCCAACTCGAGGAGCAAATAATATGGTTGAGTTAAACGAGGCTCGACTCAAGGTGCACATGATCTAGTTGAGTCAAACGAGGCCAAACTGGAGGCACAAATGATATCGACGAGTCAAACGAGGCCTGACTCGAGGTACAATCATATGGGTGAGTCAAACAAGGCTTAACTCGAGGCACAAATCATAAGGGTGAGTCAAACGAGGTCTGACTCGAGGCGCAAATGATATGGGTAAGTCAAACGAGGCCTAACTCAAGGCGCAAATGATATGGGTGAGTCAAACGAGGCCCGACTCAAGGCGCAAACATATGGGTGAGTCAAAGGATGCCTGACTTGAGGTGCAAACACATGGGTGCAAACTCAAGATGCAAATAATATGTTGAGTCAAACAAGGCCCAACTCGAGGCACAAGTAATACAGTTGACTGAAATAAGGACCGACTCATGGTGCAACTCATATGGTTGAGTCAAACAAGGCCCGAATCAGGACACAAATGATAAGGGTGAGGCAAACGAGGCCCGACTAGAGGCGCAAATGATATAGTTGAGTCAAACAAGGTCCCACTTGTGGCACAAATGATATGGTTGAGTCAAACGAGGCCCGACTCGAGGTGCAAATGATAAAGGTGAGTCAAATGAGGCCTGACTCAAGGCACAAATGATATGGGTGAGTGAAACAAGGCCCAAGTCGAGGCACAAATAATATGGTTGAGTCAAAAAAGGTCTGACCTGAGGCGCAAATGATAAGGATGAGTCAAACGAGGCCTGACTCGAGGCCAAATTATATGGTTGAGTAAAACGAGGCCTACCTCGATGCGTAAATGACATGGGTGAGTTAAATAAGGCCTGATTCAAAGTGCAAATGATATAGGTGAGTCAAACGAGGCCCGACTCGAGGCCCAAACACATGAGTGAGTCAAACGAGGCCCAACTCGAGGCGCAAATGATATGGTTGAGTCAAATGAGGCCTGACTCGAGGCGTAAACATATGGGTGAAGTCAAAAGATGCCTGACTTAAGGCGCAAACACATGGGTGAGTCAAACGAGGCCCAACTCGAGGCACAAATGATATGGTTGAGTCAAACGAGGCCCAACTCGAGGCACAAACATATAGATGAGTCAATCAAGGCCCGACTCGAGGCACAAATGTTGAGGGTGAGTCAAATGAGGCCTGACTCAAGGCACAAATGATATGAGTGAGTCAAAGAGGCCTAAGTCAAGGCGCAAATAATATTATTGAGTCAAATAAGCTCTGACTTGAGCTGCAAATGATAAGGGTGAGTCAAACGAGGCCTGACTTGAGGCATAAATGATATGATTGAGTCAAGCGATGCCCGCCTCGAGGCATAAATGACATGGGTGAGTTAAATGAGGCCTGACTCGAGGCAAAATGATATAGGTGAGTCAAACGAGGCCTGAATCGAGGCACAAAGACATGGGTGAGTCAAACAAGGCCCAACTCGAGGCGCCAATGATATAGTTAAGTAAAACGAAGCACGGCATGTGGCGGAAACATGTGGGTGAGTCGAACGAGGCATGACTCGAGGCACAAATGATAAAGTTGAGTCAAACAAGGCCTGACTCGAGGTGCAAATGATAAGCATGAGTCAAACGACATCCGACTCGAGGTGCAAATGATATGGGTAAGTCAAACGAAGCCAGACTCAAGGCGCACATGATATGGTTGAGTCAAACAAGGCCAAACTCAAGGCGCAAATGATATGGGTGGTCAAATGAGGCCCGCCTCGAGGCGCAGATGAGATGGTTGAGTCAAATGAGGCACGACTCAAGGTGCAAACACATGGGTGAGTCAAACTAGGCCTAACTTGATGCGCAAATAATATGGTTGAGTCAAACGAGGCCCAACTCGAGGTGCAAACATTGAGTGAGTCAAATGAGGACTGACTCGAGGTGCAAATGATATGGGTGAGTCAAACGAGGCCCGACTCGAGCGGAAATGATATGCTTGAGTCAAATAAGGGCGACCTCGAGGCACATAATATATGGGTGAATCAAATGAGGCCCCGCTCGAGGCACAAATGATATTGTTAAGTCAAATGAGGCCCGTCTGGAGGCGCAAATGATATGGTTGGGTTAAATGAGACCCTACTCAAGGCGCAAATATAAGAGTGAGTTAAAGAAGCTCGTCTCGAGGCACAAATAATAAGGGTGAGTCAAACAAGGCCCAACTTGAGGCACAAATTATATGGGTTAGTCAAATGAGGCCCGACTCGAGGTGCAAATGATATGGGTGAGTCAAACGATGCCCAACTCAAGGTGCAAATGCTATGGGTTAGTCAAACGAGGCCCAACTCAAGGCGCAAGTGATATGGTTATGTCAAACGAGGCCCAACTCGATGTACAAATGATAAGAGTAAGTGAAATGAGTCCCAAGTCGAAGTGCAAATGATATAGAAAGTCAAACGAGGCCTGACTTGAGGTGCAACTGATAAGGTTGAGTCAAATGAGGCTTGACTCGAGGCACAAAAGATATGGTTTAGTCAAACAATGCATGACTTGAGCCGCAAATGACATGGGTGAGTCAAATGAGACTCAACTCGAGCCACAAATGATATGGGTAAGTCAAACAAGCTCGGCTCGAGGCGCAAACATATGGGTTAGTCAAAACGAGTCCCAGCTCGAGGTGCAAATGATATGGTTGAGTCAAACGAGACCCGACTCGAGGCACAAATGGTAAGGGTGAGTCAAATGAGGCCCGACTCAAGGTAAAAACATATGGGTGAGTCAAAGGATGCCCGACTTGATGCGCAAACACATGGGTGAGTCAAACAAGGACCAACTCAAGGTGCAAACTATGGGTGAGTTACTCGAGGACAGACTCAAGGCGCAAATGATGAGGGTGAGTTAAATGAGGCCTGACTCAAGGCACAAATAATAAGGGTGACTCAAACGAGGCCCAACTCGAGGTGCAAATGATATGGTTGAGTTAAACGAGGCCTACCTCGAGCCATAAATAACATGGGAGAGTTACATGAGGCCTGACTCGAGGCGCAAATGATATAGTTGAGTCAAACAAGGCCTGACTCGAGACGCAAACACATGGGTGAGTCAAATGACGCCTAATTCGAGGCGCAAATGATATGGATGAGTCAAACGAGGCACGACTCAAGGCACAAACATATGGGTGAGTCAAACAAGGCCTGACTCGAGGCGCAAATGATATGGTTAAGTCAAACAAGGGCCAACTCGAGCCGCAAATGATAAGTGTGAGTTAAACAAAATCCAACTCGAGGTGCAAATGATATGGGCAAGTCAAATGAGGCCTAACTCGAGGTGCAAATGATATGGTTGAGTCAAATGCGGCCCGACTCGAGGCACAAATGATATGGTTGAGTCAAACGAGGCCCAACTCAAGACACAAATGACATGGTTGAGTCAAATGAGGCCTGACTCAAGGCATAAACATATGGGTAAGACAAAGGATCCCCGACTTGAGGCGTGAACACATGGGTGAGTCAAACGAGGCCCAACTCGAGGCACAAATGATATGGTTGAGTCAAACAAGGCCCAACTTGAGGCGCAAACATATAGGTGAGTCAATCGAGTCCCGACTCGAGGTACAAATGATGAGGGTGAGTGAAACGAGGTCTGACTCAAGGTGTAAATGATAAGGGTGAGTCAAACAAGGTTCGACTCGAGGCATAAATGATATAGGAGAGTCAAACGAGGCCTGACTTGAGACGCAAATGATAAGGTTGAGTCAAATGATGCCTGACTTGAGGCGCAAATGACATGGGTGAGTCAAACAAGACCCGACTCGAGCTACAAATGATATGGGTAAGTCAAACAAGCCCGGCTCGAGATGCAAACATATGGGTGAGTTAAACGACTTCCAATTCGAGGTGCAAATGATATGGATGAGTCAAACGAGGCCCAACTCAAGGTGCAAATGGTAAGGGTAAGTCAAACGAGTCCCGACTCTAGGCGCAAATGATATAGGAGAGTCAAACGAGGCCTGACTTGAGGCGTAAATGATAAGGTTGAGTCAAAGGAGGCCGACTCGAGGCACAAATGATATGGTTTAGCCAAATGAGGCTTAACTCGAGGTGCAAATGACATGGGTGAGTCAAACGAGACCTGACTCGAGCCACAAATGATATGGGTAAGTCAAACAAGCCCAGCTTGAGGTGCAAACATATGGGTGAGTTAAACGATGCCTAATTCAAGGCGTAAAGGATATGGATGAGTCAAATGAGGCACGACTTGAGGCACAAACATATGGGTGAGTCAAACAAGGCCTGACTCGAGGCATAAATGATAATGTGGAGTCAAACAAGGCCTAACTTGAGGCACAAATGATAAGTGTGAGTCAAATGAGGTCCGACTTGAGGCGCAAATGATATGGGTAAGTTAAACGAGGCCCAACTCAAGGCGCAAATGATATGGTTGAGTCAAACAAGGCTTGGGTTAAGGCACAAATGATATGGGTGAGTCAAACAAGGCTTGACTCGAGGCGCAAATGATATGGTTAAGTCAAACGAGGCCCGACTCGAGGCGCAAATAATAAGGGTGAGTCAAATGAGACCCGACTCGAGGTGCAAACATATGGGTGAGTCAAAGGATGCTCGACTTGGTGCGCAAACACATGGGTGAGTCAAACAATGCCCAATTCGAAGCGCAAATGATATGAATAAGTCAAACGAGGCACGACTTGAGGCACAAACATATGGTTGAGTCAAACAAGGCCTGACACGAGGCGCAAATGATATGGTTGAGTCAAACAAGGCCCGACTCGAGGCGCAAATGATAAGTGTGAGTCAAACGAGGTCCAACTTGAGGCATAAATGATATGGGTAAGTCAAACAAGGCTCAACTCGAGGCGCAAATGATATGGTTGAGTCAAACGAGGCTTGACTCGGGCACAAATGATATGGGTGAGTCAAACGAGGACCAATTCGAGGCACAAATGATATTGTTGAGTCAAATGAGGCCCGACTTGAGGCTCAAATGATATGGTTGAGTCAAATGAGACCTACTCGAGGCGCAAATACAAGAGTGAGTCAAATGAGGCTCGTCTCGAGGCACAAATGATATGAGTGAGTCAAACGAGGCCCAACTCGAGGCATAAATGATATGGTTTAGTCAAACGAAGCCTGACTCGGGGTCTACACATATGGGTGAGTCAATCGAGGCTCAACTCGAGGCACAAATGATAAGGGCGAGTCATATGAGGCCCGACTCGAGGCGCAAATGATATGGTTGAGTCAAGCGAGGCTCGACTCGAGGTGCAAAAGATATGGTTGAGACAAACGAGGCTCGACTCGAGGCGTAAATGATATGCTTGAATCCAACAAGGCCCGACTCGAGGCACATATGATATGCTTGAGTCAAATGAGGACCAACTCGAGGCGTAAATGATAAGGGTGAGCCAAATGAGGCCCGGGTCGAGGCCCAAATGATAAAGTTATGTTGAACAAGGCCCAACTCGAGGCACAAATGATAAGGTTGAATCCAACGACCCCTAACTCGAGGTAAAAATGATAATGTTGAGTGAAACTAGGATCGAGTTGAGGCACAAATGATATGGTTAAGTCAAACGAGTCCTGACTCAAGGCACAAATGATAAGGTTGAGTCAAACGATTCTCGACTCGAGGCATAAATCATATGGTTGACTCAAACGAGGTCCGACTCAGGGTGTAAATGATATGGTTGAGTCAAATGAGGCCTAACTAGAGGCACAAATGATAAGGTTGAGTAAAACAACGCCCGACTCGAGGCACAAATGATATGGTTGAGTCAAACGAGGCCCAACATGAGGCACGAATGATAAGGTTGAGTCGAATGAGGCCTGACTCGAGGCACAAATGATATGGTTGAGTCCAACGAGGCCCGACTCGAGGCGCAAATGATATGGTTGAGTCAAACGAGGCCCTACTCGAGGCGTAAAGGATATGGTTGAGTTAAACGAGGCCCGATTTCAGGCACAAATGATAAGGTTGAGTCAAATGACACCCGACTCGAGGCATACATGACATGGTTGAGTCAAACGAGGCGCAAATGATAAGGTTGAGCCGAACAAGGCACGACTTAAGGCACAAATGATAATGTTGAGTCAAACAAGGGTCGACTCGAGGCGTAAATGATATGGTTGAGTCAAACAAGGCCTGACTCGAGGTGTAAATGATATGGTTGAGCCAAACGAGGCCTGACATGAGGCACAAATGATAAGGTTGAGTCAAACGAGGCTCGACTCGAGGCGCAAAAGACATGGTTTAGTCAAACGAAGGCCGACTCATGACGCAAATGATAAGGTTGAGTGAAATGAGGATTGAGTCAAGGTGCAAATGATATGGTTGAGTCAAACGAGGCCCGACTCGAGGAGCAAATGAGAATGGTGAGTCAAACGAGGCCCAGCTCGAAGCACAAATGATAAGGTTGAGTCAAACGATTCTCGACTCGAGGTGTAAATGATATCGTTGAGTCAAATGAGGACTGACTAGAGGCACAAATGATAAGGTTGAGTCAAACAATGCCCGAATTGAGGCACAAATGGTATGGTTGAGTCAAACGAGGCCTGACTCAAGGTTTAAATGATATGGTTGAGTCAAACGAGGTGCGAGTCGAGGCGTAAATAATATGGTTAAGTCAAACGAGGCCCGACTAGAGGCCCAAATGATAAGGTTAAGTCAAATAAGGCTCGACTAGAGGCACAAAAGATATGGTTAAGACGAACGAGGCCCGACTCGAGGCGCAAATGATATGCTTGAATCCAACGAGCCCCGACTCGAGGCACATAAGATATGCTTGAGTCAAATGAGGACCAACTCGAGGCGTAAATGATAAGGGTGAGTCAAACGAGGCCCGAGTCAAGGCCCAAATGATAAAGTTGTGTCGAACAAGGCCCAACTCGAGGCGCAAATGATAAGATTGAATCCAATGAGGCCCATCTTGAGGCACAAATGATAAGGTTAAGTGAAACTAGGATTGAGTCGAGGTGCAAATGATATGGTTAAGTCAAACGATGCCGACTCAAGGCACAAATGATAAGCTTGAGTCAAAGGATTCTCGACTCGAGGCATAAATCATATGGTTGACTCAAACGAGGCCCGACTCGATGTGTAAATGATATGGTTGAGTCAAATGAGGCCCGACTAGAGGCACAAGTGATAAGGTTGAGTCAAACAATGCCCGCCTCGAGGCACAAATGATATGGTTGAGTCAAACGAGGCCCAGCATGAGGCACGAATGATAAGGTTGAGTCCAATGAGGCCTAACTCTAGGCACAAATGATATGGTTGAGTCCAACGCCTGACTCGAGGCGTAAATGATATGGTTGAGTCAAACGAGGCCCGACTCGAGGTGTAAATGATATGTTTGAGTCAAACGAGGCCCGACTTATGACACAAATACTAAGGTTGTGTCAAACGAGGCCCTACTCGAGGTGTAAGTTGTAAGGTTAAGTAAAATGAGGCCTGATTGGAGGCACAAAGAATAAGGTTGAGTCAAACGAGGGCCGACTTGAGGCGTAAATGATATGGTTGAGTCAAACGAGGGCTGACTCAAGGCGTAAATGAAATGGTTGAGTCAAACGAGTCTCGACTTGTGGCACAAATGATAAGCTTGAGTCAAATGAGGCTCGACTTGAGCTACAAAAGAATTGGTTGAGTCAAACGAGGCCCGACTCGAGGCGCAAGTTGTAAGGATGAGTCAAACGAGACCCAACTCGAGGCGTAAATGATATGGTTGAGTCAAACGAGGCGCGAGTCGAGACGTAAATAATATGGTTGAGTCAAACGAGGCCCGACTGAAGGCACAAATGATATGGTTAAGTCAAACAAGCCTCAACTCAAGGCGCAAAAGATATGGTTGAGACAAACGAGGCCCGACTTGAGGCGCAAATGATATGCTTGAATCCAACAAGGCCCGACTCGAGGCACATATGATATGCTTGAGTCAAATGAGGACCAACTCGAGGCGTAAATGATAAGGGTGAGCCAAACAAGGCCCGGGTCGAGGCCCAAATGATAAAGTTGTGTCGAACAAGGCCCAACTCGAGGCACAAATGATAAGGTTGAATCCAACGAGCCCTGACTCGAGGTACAAATGATAATGTTGAGTGAAACTAGGATCGAGTCGAGGCACAAATATATGGTTGAGTCAAACGAGTCCTGACTCAAGGCACAAATGATAAGGTTGAGTCAAACGATTCTCGACTCGAGGCATAAATCATACGGTTGACTCAAACGAGGTCCGACTCAGGGTGTAAATGATATGGTTGAGTCAAATGAGGCCCAACTAGAGGCACAATTGATAAGGCAGAGTAAAACAACGCCCAACTCGAGGCACAAATGATATGGTTGAGTCAAACGAGGCCTGACACGAGGCACGAATGATAAGGCTGAGTCGAATGAGGCCTGACTTGAGGCACAAATGATATGGTTGAGTCCAACGAGGCACGACTTGAGGCGCAAATGATATGGTTGAGTCAAACGAGGCCCTACTCGAGGCGTAAAGGATATGGTTGAGTTAAACGAGGCCCGACTTCAGGCACAAATGATAAGGTTTAGTCAAACGATGCCTGACTGGAGGCAAACATGACATGGTTGAGTCAAACGAGGCACAAATGATAAGGTTGAGCCGAACAAGGCACGACTTAAGGCATAAATGATAATGTTGAGTCAAACGAGGGTCGACTCGAGGCGTAAATGATATGGTTGAGTCAAACAAGACTCGACTCGAGGTGTAAATGATATGGTTGAGCCAAACGAGGCTCGACATGAGGCACAAATGATAAGGTTGAGTCAAACGAGGCTCGACTCGAGGCGCAAAAGACATGGTTGAGTCAAACGAAGCCCGACTCATGGCGCAAATGATAAGGTTGAGTCCAATGAGGTCCAACTCGAGGCACAAATGATATGGTTGAGTCCAACGAGGCCTGACTCGAGGCGTAAATGATATGGTTGAGTCAAACGAGGCCCGACTCGAGGCATAAATGATATGTTTGAGTCAAACGAGGACCGACTTATGGCACAAATGCTAAGGTTGTGTCAAACGAGGCCCTACTCGAGGTGTAAGTTGTAAGGTTGAGTCAAATGAGGCCTGACTGGAGGCACAAAGAATAAGGTTGAGTCAAACGAGGGCCGACTTGAGGCGTAAATGATATGGTTGAGTCAAACGAGGGCTGACTCAAGGCGTAAATGAAATGGTTGAGTCAAACGAGTCTCAACTTGTGGCATAAATGATAAGCTTGAGTCAAATGAGGCTCGACTCGAGCCGCAAAAGAATTGGTTGAGTCAAATGAAGTCCGACTCGAGGCGCAAGTTGTAAGGATGACTCAAACGAGACCCGACTGGAGGCATAAATGATATGGTTGAGTCAAACGAGGCGCGAGTCGAGGCGTAAATAATATGGTTGAGTCACACGAGGCCCGACTGGAGGCACAAATGATATGGTTAAGTCAAACAAGCCTCGACTCGAGGCGCAAAAGATATGGTTGAGACAAACGAGGCCCAACTGGAGGCGCAAATGATATGCTTGAATCCAACAAGGCCCGACTCGAGGCACATAAGATATGCTTGAGTCAAATGAGGACCAACTCGAGGCGTAAATGATCAGGGTGAGTCAAACGAGGCCCGAGTCAAGGCCCAAATGATAAAGTTATGTGGAACAAGGCCCAACTCAAGGCACAAATGATAAGGTTGAATCCAACGAGCCCCATCTTGAGGCACAAATGATAAGGTTAAGTGAAACTAGGATTGAGTCGAGGTGCAAATGATATGGTTGAGTCAAACGATGCCTGACTCAAGGCACAAATGATAAGCTTGAGTCAAAGGATTCTCGACTCGAGGCATAAATCATATGGTTGACTCAAACGAGGCCTGACTCGATGTGTAAATGATATGGTTGGGTCAAATGAGGCCCTACTAGAGGCACAAGTGATAAGGTTGAGTCAAACAATGCCCACCTCGAGGACAAATGATATGGTTGAGTCAAACGAGGCCCAGCATGAGGCACGAATGATAAGGTTGAGTCCAATGAGGCCTAACTCAAGGCACAAATGATATGGTTGAGTCCAACGAGGCCTAACTCGAGGCGTAAATGATATGGTTGAGTCAAACGAGGCCCGACTCGAGGCGTAAATGATATGTTTGAGTCAAACGAGGACCGATTTATGGCACAAATGCTAAGGTTGTGTCAAACGAGGCCCTACTCGAGGTGTAAGTTGTAAGGTTGAGTCAAATGAGGCCTGACTGAAGGCACAAAGAATAAGGTTGAGTCAAACGAGGGCCGACTTGAGGCGTAAATGATATGGATGAGTCAAACGAGGGCTGACTCAAGGCGTAAATGATATGGTTGAGTCAAACGAGTCTCGACTTGTGGCACAAATGATAAGCTTGAGTCAAATGAGGCTCGACTCGAGCCGCAAAAGAATTGGTTGAGTCAAATGAGGCCCGACTCGAGGCACAAGTTGTAAGGATGACTCAAACGAGACCCAACTGGAGGCGTAAATGATATGGTTAAGTCAAACGAGGTGTGAGTCGAGGCGTAAATAATATGGTTGAGTCACACGAGGCCCAACTGGAGGCGCAAATGATATGGTTAAGTCAAACAAGCCTCGACTCGAGGCGCAAAAGATATGGTTGAGACAAACGAGGCCCGACTGGAGGCGCAAATGATATGCTTGAATCCAACAAGGCCCAACTCGAGGCACATATGATATGCTTGAGTCAAATGAGGACCAACTCAAGGCGTAAATGATAAGGGTGAGCCAAACGAGGCCTGGGTCGAGGCCCAAATGATAAAGTTGTGTCGAACAAGGCCCAACTCGAGGCGCAATTGATAAGGTTGAATCCAACGAGCCCCGACTCGAGGTACAAATGATAATGTTGAGTGAAACTAGGATCGAGTTGAGGCACAAATGATATGGTTGAGTCAAACGAGTCCTGACTCAAGGCACTAATGATAAGGTTGAGTCAAACAATTCTCGACTCGAGGCATAAATCATATAGTTGACTCAAACGAGGTCCAACTCAGGGTGTAAATGATATGGTTGAGTCAAATGAGGCCCGACTAGAGGCACAAATGATAAGGTTGAGTAAAACAACGCCCGACTCGAGGCACAAATGATATGGTTGAGTCAAACGAGGCCCGACACGAGGCACGAATGATAAGGTTGAGTTGAATGAGGCCTGACTCGAGGCACAAATGATATGGTTGAGTCCAACGAGGCCCGACTCGAGGCGCAAATGATATGGTTGAGCCAAACGAGGCCCTACTCGAGGCGTAAAGGATATGGTTGAATTAAACGAGGCCCGACTTCAGGCACAAATGATAAGGTTGAGTCAAACGACGCCCGACTCAAGGCATACATGACATAGTTGAGTCAAACGAGGCGCAAATGATAAGGTTGAGCCGAACAAGGCACGACTTCAGGCACAAATGATAATGTTGAGTCAAACGAGGGTCGACTTGAGGCGTAAATGATATGGTTGAGTCAAACAAGGCTCGACTCAAGGTGTAAATGATATGGTTGAGCCAAACGAGGCCCGACATGAGGCACAAATGATAAGGTTGAGTCAAACAAGGCTCGACTCGAGGCACAAAAGGCATGGTTGAGTCAAACGAAGCTCGACTCATGGCGCAAATGATAAGGTTGAGTCCAACGAGCCCCGACTCAAGGCACAAATGATAAGGTTGAGTGAAACGAGGATCGTGTCAAGTTGCAAATGATATGGTTGAGTCAAACGAGGCCTGACTCGAAGAGCAAATGAGAATGGTGAGTAAAACGAGGCCCAGATTAAAGCACAAATGATAAGGTTGAGTCAAACGATTCTCGACTCGAGGCATAAATCATATGGTTGAGTCAAACGAGGCCCAACTCGAGGTGTAAATGATATCGTTGAGTCAAATGAGGACTGACTAGAGGCACAAATGATAAGGTTGAGTCAAACAATGCCCGACTCGAGGCACAAATGATATGGTTGAGTCAAACAAGGCCTAACTCGAGGTTTAAATGATACGGTTGAGTCAAACGAGGTGCGAGCCGAGGCGTAAATAATATGGTTGAGTCAAACGAGGCCCGACTGGAGGCCCAAATGATAAGGTTAAGTCAAACATGGCTTGACTCGAGGTGCAAAAGATATGGTTGAGACGAACGAGGCCCGACTCGAGGCGCAAATGATATGCTTGAATCCAACGAGCCCCGACTCGAGGCACATAAGATATGCCTGAGTCAAATGAGGACCAACTCGAGGCGTAAATGATAAGGGTGAGTCAAACGCGGCCCGGGTCGAGGCCCAAATGATAAAGTTGTGTCGAACAAGGCCCAACTCGAGGCGCAAATGATAAGGTTGAATCCAACGAGCCCCGTCTCGAGGCACAAATGATAAGGTTGAGTGAAACTAGGATTGAGTCAAGGTGCAAATGATATGGTTAAGTCAAACGATGCCTGACTCAAGGCACAAATGATAAGCTTGAGTTAAACGATTCTTGACTCGAGGCATAAATCATATGGTTGACTCAAACGAGGCCCTACTCGATGCGTAAATTATATGGTTGAGTCAAATGAGGCCCGACTAGAGGCGCAAATGATAAGGTTGAGTCGAACGAGCCCCAACTCAAGGCGCAAATGATATGGTTGACACTAATGTGGCCCACCTCGAAGGGTAAATGATATTGTTGAGTCAAACGAGGCCCGACTTGAGGTGTAAATGATTTGGTTGAGTCAAACGAGGCCCCACTCAAGGTGCAAATAGTTTGGGTGAGTCAAACAAAGCCCGACTTGAGGCACAAATGAGATGGTTAAGTTAAACAAGGCTCGACTCGAGGCACGAATGATAATGTTGAGTTGAACGAGGTCCGACTCGAAGCGCAAATGATATGGTTGAGTCCATCGAGGCTCGAGGCATAAATGATATGGTTGAGTCAAATGTGGCCCGACTTAGGGCACAAATGATAAGGTTTTGTCAAACGAGGCGCAACTCGAGGCGTAAGTTGAAGGATGAGTCAAACGAGGCCTGACTGGAGGCACAAATAAGAAGGTTGAGTCAAACGAGGCTTGACTCAAGACGCAAATAATATGGTTGAGTTAAACAAGGCCCTACTCAAGGCATAAATGATATGGTTGAGTCAAACAAGGCCCGACTTGAGGCGCAATTTGTAAAGGTGGGTCAAATGAGACCCGACTCTAGGCGTAAATGATATGATTGAGTCAAACGAGGCGCGACTTGAGGCGCAAATGATAAGGTTGAGCTGAACAAGGCCCGACTTGAGGCGCAAATGATAAGGTTGAGTCAAACGAGGCCCGACGCAAGGCGTAAATGATATGGTTGAGTCAAACGAGGGCCGACTCGAGGCATAAATTATATGGTTGAGCCAAACAAGGCTCGAGTTGAGGCACAAATGATAAGGTTGAGTCAAACGAGGCCCGACTCGAGGTGCAAAAGAAATGGTTGAGTCAAACGAGGCCCAACTCGAGGCGCAAGTTGTAAGGGTGAGTCAAATGAGGCCCGACTCGAGGCGTAAATGATATAGTTGAGTCAAACGAGGGGCGACTTAGGCACAAATGATATGCTTCAATCGAACGAGGTCTGACTCGAGGCACAAATAATTTGCTTGAGTCAAATGAGGCCCGACTTGAGGCGTAAATGGTAAGGGTGAGCCAAACGAGGCCTGACTCGAGGCACAAATGATAAAGTTGAGTCGAACGAGGCCCAACTCGAGGCGCAAATGAGAAGGGTGGGTCAAACGAGGCCCGACTCGAGGCACAAATGATAAGGTTGAGTCAAATAATTCTCGACTCGAGGGATAAATGATATGGTTGACTTAAACGAGGCCCGCCTTGAGGTGTAAATGATATGGTTGAGTCAAACGAGGTTTGACTTGAGGCACAAATGATACAGTTAAGTCAAACAACGCCCAGCTCGAGGCACAAATGATATGGTTGAGTCAAACGAGGCCCGACACGAGGCGTGAATGATAAGGTTGAGTTGAACGAGGCCCGACTCGAGGCACAAATGATATGGTTGAGTCCAATGAGGCTCGACTCGAGGCGTAAATGATATGGTTGAGCCAAACGAGGCCCGACTCAAGGCATAAATGATATGGTTAAGTCAAACGAGGCCCAACTTAAGGCACAAATGATCAGGTTGTGTCAAATGAGGCCCTCCTCGAGGTGTAAGTTATAAGGGTGAGTCAAATGAGGCCCACCTCAAGGCATAAATGATATGGTTGAGTCAAACGAGATGCGACTCGGGCGCAAATGATATGCTTGAATCCAACGAGGTTCGACTCGAGGCACAAATGATATGCTTGACTCAAATGTGACACGACTCGAGGCGTAAATGATAAGGGTGAGTCAAACAAGGTCTGACTCGAGGTACAAATAATAAAGTTGAGTCGAATGAGGTCCAACTAGAGGCGTAAATGAGAAGGTTGGGTCAAACGACGCCCGACTCGAGGCACAAATGATAAGGTTGAGTCAAATGATTCTCGATTCGAGGCATAAATGATATGGTTGACTTAAACAAGGCCCGACTCGAGGCGTAAATGATATGGTTGAGTCAAACGAGGGCCGACTCGAGGCGTAAATTATATGGTTGAGCCAAACGAGGCTCGAGTTGAGGCACAAATGATAAGGTTGAGTCAAACGAGGCCCGACTGGAGGCGCAAAAGAAATGGTTGTGTCAAACAAGGCCCGACTCGAGGCGCAAGTTGTAAGGGTGAGTCAAACGAGGCCCGACTCGAGGCGTAAATGATATGGTTAAGTCAAACAAAGGGCCACTCGAGCACAAATGATATGCTTCAATCCAACGAGGTCTAACTCGAGGCACAAATAATATGCTTGAGTCAAATGAGGCCTGACTCGAGGCGTAAATGGTAAGGGTGAGCCAAACAAGGCCTGACTCGAGGCACAAATGATAAAGTTGAGTCGAACGAGGCCCAACTCGAGGCTCAAATGAGAAGGGTGGGTCAAACGAGGCCCGACTCGAGGCACAAATGATAAGGTTGAGTCAAAAGATTTCGACTTGAGGGATAAATGATATGGTTAACTTAAACAAGCCCCGACTTGAGGCGTAAATGATATGGTTGAGTCAAACGAGGCCTGACTTGAGGCACAAATGATACGATTGAGTCAAACAATGCCCAGCTTGAGGCACAAATGATATGGTTGAGTCAAACGAGGCCCGACAAGAGGCGCGAATGATAAGGTTGAGTCGAACGCAGCCCGACTCGAGGCGCAAGTGATGTGGTTGAGTCCAACAAGGCCCGACTCGAGGCATAAATGTTATGGTTGAGCCAAACGAGGCCCAACTCGAGGCATAAATGATATGGTTGAGTCAAACGAGGCCCAACTTAAGGCACAAATGATCAGGTTGTGTCAAATGAGGCCCTACTCGAGGTGTAAGTTGTAAGGGTGAGTTAAATGAGGACCGACTCAAGGCGTAAATGATATGGTTGAGTCAAACGAGGTGCGACTTGGGTGTAAATGATATGCTTGAATCTAACAAGGTCTGACTCGAGGCACAAATGATATGCTTGAGTCAAATGAGGCCCGAATCGAGGCGTAAATGATAAGGGTGAGTCAAACGAGGTCTGACTCGAGGTACAAATGATAAAGTTGAGTCGAACGAGGCCCAACTCGAGGCGCAAATGAGAAGGATGGGTCAAACGATGCCTAACTCGAGGCACAAATGATAAGGCTGAGTCAAATGATTCTTGACTCGAGGCATAAATGATATGGTTGACTTAAACGAGGCCCGACTCGAGGCGTAAATGATATGGTTGAGTCAAACAAGGCCTGACTTGAGGCACAAATGATAAGGTTGAGCCAAACAATGCCCGGCTCGAGGCACAAATGATATGGTTGAGTCAAACGAGTTATAACTCAAGGCACATTGATATATTGAGTCAAACGAGTCCCGACTCGAGGCGCAAATGATAAGGTTGAGTCAAACGAGGCACGACTTGAGGTGCAAATGGTAAGGGTGAGTCAAACAAGCCCGACTCAAGCCACAAATGATATGGTTGAGTCAAATGAGGGCTGACTCGAGTCGTGAATAGTAAGGTTGAGTCGAACGAGGCCCGACTCGAGGCACAAATGATAAGGTTGAGTCAAACGATTCTCGACTTGAGGTGTAAATGATATGGTTTAGGCAAATGAGGCCCGACTCGTGGCACAAATGGTAAGGTTGAGTAAAACGAGACCCGACTTAAGGTACAAATGATAAGGTTGAGTCAAACGAGGCCCGACTTGAGGTGCAAATGATATGGTTGAGTGAAACGATGCCCGACTCGAGGCACAAATGATATGGTTGAGTCAAAGAACCTGACTCGAGGGGCAAGTGATAAGGTTGAGTCGAACGAGGCTGACTTGAGGTGTAAATGATAAGGTTGAGTCGAACGAGGCCTGACTCGAGGCATAAATGATAAGGGTCAGTCAAACGAGGCTCGACTCAAGGCACAAATGATAAGGTTGAGTCGAACGGGGCCCGACTTAATGCACAAGTGATAAGGTTGAGTCAAACGAGGACAAACTCGAGGCACAATTGTTATGGTTAAGTGAAACGAGGCCCGACTCGAGGCGCAAATAGTAATGATGAGTCAAATGAGGCCCGACATAAGGCACAAATGATATGGTTGAGTCAAACAAGGCTCGATGTGAGGCGCAAATGAAAAGGTTGAGTCAAACAAGGCCCGACTCGAGGCGCAAATGATAAGGTTGAGTGAAACGAGGATCGAGTCCAGGCGCAAATGATATGGTTGAGTCAAATGAGGCCCGACTCGAGGCGCAAATGAGAAGGTGAGTCAAACGAGACCCAACTGAAGGCACAAATGATAAGGTTGAGTCGAATGAGGCCCGCCCCGAGGCACAAATGATAAGGTTGAGTCAAACAATTCTCAACTCGAGGCATAAATGATATGGTTGAGTCAAAAGAGGCCCGACTCGAGGCGCAAATGGAAAGGATGAGTCAAACAAGGCCCGACTCGAGACGGAAATGATATGGTTGAGTCAAACGAGGCCCGACTCGAGGCACAAATGGTAAGGGTGAGTCAAACGAGGCTCGACTTGAGGCACAAATGATATGGTTGAGTCCAACGAGGCTCGACTCGAGGTGCGAATGAAAAGATTAAGTCAAACGAGGCCCGAGTCAAGGCGTGAATGATAAGGTTCAGTGCAATGAGGCCTAACTCGAGGCGCAAATGGTAAGGGTGAGTCAAACAAGGCCCGACTCGAGGTACAAATGATATGGCTGAGTCAAACGAGGCCCGACTCAAGGCGCAAACGATAAGGTTGAGTTGAACGATGCCTGACTCGAGGCGTCAATGATATGCTTGAGTCAAGCTAGGCCCGACTCGAGGCACAAATAATATGGGTGAGTCAAACAAGGCCCGACTTGAGGCCCAAATGATAAGGTTGAGTCAAACGACACCCGACTCAAGGCACAAATGATATGGTTGAGTCAAATGACCTGACTCGAGGGGCAAATGATAAGGTTGAGTCGAACGACGCCGACTTGAGGCACAAATGATAGGGTTAAGTCGAACGAGGCCCGACTCGAGGCGCAAATGATAAGGGTGAGTCAAATGAAACCCGACTCAAGGCGCAAATGATAAGGTTGAGTCGAACGAGGCCTGACTAGAGGCACAAGTGATAAGGTTGTGTCAAACGAGGACAAACTTGAGGCACAATTGATATGGTTGAGTGAAATGAGGCCCGCCTCGAGGCACAAATGGTAAGGGTGAGTCAAACGAGGCCTGACTTAAGGCACAAACGATATGGTTGAGTCAAATGAGGCCTGACTCAAGGCACAAATGATAAGGTTGAGTCGAACGAGGCCCGACTTGAGGCGCAAATGATAAGGTTGAGTGAAACGAGGATCGAGTTGAGGCACAAATGATATGGTTAAGTCAAAAAAGGCCCGACTCTAGGCACAAATGAGAAGGGTGAGCCAAACAAGGCCCAACTCAAGGCACCAATGATAAGGTTGAGTCAAACGACAGTCGACTCGAGGCACAAATGATATGGTTGAGTCAAACATGGCCCGACTCGAGGCGCAAATGATATGGTTGAGACAAACAAGGCCCGACTCGAGGTGCAAATGGTAAGGATGAGTCAAACAAGGCCCGACTCGAGGCATAAATGATATGGTTGAGTCAAATGAGGCCCGACTCGAGGCGTAAACGGTAAGGGTGAGTCAAATGAGGTCTGACTCAAGGCACAAATGATATGGTTGAGTCAAATGAGGCTCGACTCGAGGTGCGAATGAAAAGGTTGAGTCAAACGGGGCCTGAGTTGAGGCACGATTGATAAGTTTAAGTCCAACGATACCCTACTCGAGGCACAAATGGTAAGGGTGAGTGAAACAAGGCCCGACTCGAGGCACAAATGATATGGTTGAGTCAAACGAGGTCCGACACGAGGCGCAAATGATAAGGTTGCGTTAAACGATGCCTGACTCGAGGCATCAATGATATGGTTGAGTCAACGAGGCCCGACTTGAGGCACAAATGATATGGGTGAGTCAATTGAGGTGCGACTCGAGGCGTAAATGATATGGTTGAGTCAAACGAGGCCCGACTCGAGGCGTTAATGATATGGTTGAGTCAAATGAGGCCCGACTCGTGGCGTAAATGGTAAGGTTAAGTCGAACGAGGCCCGAATCGGGGCAGAAATGATATGGTTGAGTCAAACGAGACCCGACTTAAGGCACAAATGATAAGGTTGAGTCAAACGAGGCCCGACTTGGGGCGCAAATGATATGTTTAAGTCAAACAAGGCCCAACTTGAGGCACAAATGATATGGTTGAGTGAAATGATGCCTGACTCAAGGCACAAATGATATGGTTGAGTCAAACAACCCGACTCAAGGGGCAAATGATAAGGTTGAGTAGAACGAGGCCGACTTGAGGCGTGAATGATAAGGTTGAGTCAAACGAGGCCCAACTCGAGGCATAAATGATAAGGGTGAGTCAAACGAGACCAGACTCAAGGCGCAAATGATAAGGTTGAGTCAAATGAGGACAAACTCGAGGCACAATTGATATGGTTGAGTGAAACGAGGCCCGACTCGAGGCGCAAATGGTAAGGGCGAGTCAAACGAGGCCCGACTTACGGTACAAATGATATGGTTGAGTCAAATGAGGCCCAACACGAGGCGCAAATGATAAGGTTGAGTCGAACGAGGTCCGACTCGAGGTGCAAATGATAAGGTTGAGTGAAACAAGGATTGAATCCAGGCGCAAATGATATGGTTGAGTCAAACGAGGCTCGACTCGAGGCGCAAATGAGAAGGGTGAGTCAAACGAGGCCCAACTCAAGGTACAAATGATAAGGTTAAATCGAATCAGGCCCGACTCGAGGCACAAATAATAAGGTTGAGTCAAACGATTCTCGACTCGAGGCGTAAATGTTATGGTTGAGTCAAACGAGGGCCGACTCGAGGCGTAAATGGCAAGGATGAGTCAAACAAGGCTTGATTCGAGGTGTAAATGATATGGTTGAGTCAAACCAGGCCCGACTCGAGGCACAAATGATATGGTTGAGTCAAACGAGGCTCAACTTGAGGTGTAAATGATAAGGTTGAGTGGAACTATGCCCAACTCTAGGCGCAAATGGTAATGGTGAGTCAAACAAGGCCCGACTTGACGCACAAATGATATGGTTGAGTCAAACGAGGCCCGACTCGAGGCGCAAATGATAAGGTTGAGTGGAACTATGCCTGACTCAAGGTGCAAATGATAAGGTTGAGTCAAACGAGGCCCAACTTGAGGCACAAATGATAAGGTTGAGTCTAACAATGCCCGACTCGAGGCACAAATAATATGGTTGAGTCAAACGAGGCCCGACTCGAGGCACAAATGATAAGGTTGAGTTGAACGATGCCCGACTCGAGGTGTAAATGATATGGTTGAGTAAAACGATGCCCGACTTGAGGTACAAATGATATGGGTGAGTCAAACGAGCCCGACTCGAGGCATAAACGATATGGTTAAGTCAAATGACGCCTGACTCGAGGCACAAATGATATGGGTGAGTCAAACGATGCCCCACTCAAGGCACAATGGTATGATTGAGCCAAATGACCCCTGACTCGAGGCGCAAATGTTAAGGGTGAGTCAAAAAAGGCAACTCGAGGCACAAATGATACAGTTGTGTCAGACGAGGCACAAATGATATGGGTGAATTAATCGAGGCCTGACTCTAGGCGTACATGATATGGTTAAGTCGAACGAGGCCCGAGTCGAGGCACAAATGATATGGGTGAGTCAAATGAGGGCCGACTTAAGGCACAAATGTTATGGTTAAGTCAAACGAGGCCAGACTCAAAGCATAGATGATATGGTTGAGTCAAACGAGGCACGACACTTGAGGCACAAATGATATGGGTTAGTCAAACGAGGCCCAACTCGAGGCGCAAACGATATGGTTGAGTCAAACGAGGCTCGACTCAAAGCGCAAAAGATAAGAGTGAGTCAAACGAGGCCCGCCTCAAGGCACAATGATATGATTGAGCCAAACAAGGCCTGTCTCGAGGCACAAATGATACGGTCAAGTCAAACGAGGCACAAATAACATGGGTGAGTCAAATGAGGCCCGACTCAAGGTGTAAATGATATGGTTAAGTCGAACGAGACTCGAGGCATAAATGATATGGCTAAGTCAAACGAGGCCCAACTCGAGGTGTAATTGATAAGGTTGAGTGGAACGATGCCCGACTCGAGGTGTAATTGATAAGGTTGAGTGGAACGATACCCGACTCGAGGCACAAATGATAAGGTTGAGTTGAACGGGGCCCGACTGGAGGCACAAATGATAAGGTTGAGTCAAACGAGGCCCGACTCGAGGCACAAATGATATGGTTGAGTCAAATGAGGCCTGACTCGAGGCACAAATGGTAAGGGTGAGTCAAACGTGCCCTGACTCAAGGCACAATTATATGATTGAGTCAAACGAGGCCTGACTCGATGCGCAAATGATAAGGTTAAGTCGAACGGCGCACGACTCGAGGCGCAAATGATAAGGTTGAGTTAAACGAGGCCCGACTCAAGGCGTAAATGATATGGTTGAGTCAAACGAGGCCCGACTCGAGGTGCAAATGGTAAGAGTGAGTCAAACGAGGATCGACTCGAGGCACAAATGATATGGTTGAGTCAAACGAGTCTAGACTCAAGGCGTAAAGTATATGGTTGAGTCAGACAAGTTCCGACTTGAGGCACAAATGATAACGTTGAGTCAAAGGAGGCCCAACTCGAGGTACACATGAAATGGTTGAGTCAAACGAGGCCAGACTCGAGGCGCAAATGGTAAGTGTGAGTTAAACGTGGGCCGACTCAAGGCACGATTATATGATTGAGTCAAACGAGACCCAACTCGATACGCAAATGATAAGGCTGAGTCGAACAGGGCACAACTCGAGGCGAAAATGGTAAGGTTGAGTCAAACGAGGTCTGACTCAAGGCATAAATGATATGGTTGAGTCAAATAAGGCTCAACTCGACGCACAAATGGTAAGGGTGAGTCAAACGAGTCTTGACTCGAGGCACAAATGATATGGTTGAGTCAAACGAGGCCCGACTCGAGGCGTAAATCATATGGTTGAGTCAAATGAGGCCTGACTCGAGGCACAAATGATAAGGTTAAGTCAAACGAGGCCCTAGTCGAGGCACAAATGATATCGTTGAGTCAAACAAGGCCCGACCAAAGGCACAAATGATAAGGCTGAGGCAAACGACGCCTGACTTGAGGCGCAAATGCTATGGTTGAGTCCAATGAGGCCCGACTCGAGACACAAATGATATGGGTGAGTCAAACGAGGCCTGACTCAAGGCACAAATGATATAGCTGAGTCAAACGAGGGCCGACTCGAGGCACAAATGATAAAGTTGAGTCAAATGATTCTCGACTCGAGGCGTAAATGATATGGTTGAGTCAAACAAGGCCCGACTTGAGGCACAAATGATAAGGTTGAGTCAAACGAGGCCCGACTCGAGGCATAAATGATATGGTTGAGTCAAACGAGGCCCGACTAAAGGCACAAATGATATGGGTGAGTCAAACGAGGCCCGACTCAAGGCACAAATGATATGGCTGAGTCGAACGAGGGCCGACTCGAGACACAAATGATAAAGTTGAGTCAAACGATTCTTGACTCAAGGAGTAAATGATATGGATGAGTCCAACAAGGCCCACCTTGAGGTACAAATGATAAGGTTGAGTCAAACGAGGCCCGACTCGAGGCATAAATGATATGGTTGAGTTAAACGAGGCTTGACTCGAGGCGCAATTGATTTGGTTGAGTCAAACGAGGCCTAACTCGAGGCGCAATTGATAAGGTTGAGTGGAACGATGCCAGACTCAAGGCACAAATGATAAGGTTGAGTTGAATGAGACCTGACTGGAGGCACAAATGATAAGGTTGACTCAAACGACGCCTGACTCGAGGCACAAATGATATGGTTGAGCCAAACGAGGCCTGACTTGGGGCGCAAATGATATGTTTAAGTCAAACAAGGCCCAACTTGAGGCACAAATGATATGGTTGAGTAAAATGATGCCTGACTCAAGGCACAAATGACGCCTGACTCGAGGCACAAATGATATGGTTGAGCCAAACGAGGCCTGACTCGAGGCGCAAATGGTAAGGGCGAGTTAAACGTGCTCCAACTCAAGGCACAATTATATGATTGAGTCAAACGAGGCCCGACTCGATGCATAAATGATAAGGTTGAGTCGAACGGGCACGACTCGAGGTGCAAATGATAAGGTTGAGTCAAACGAGGCCTGACTCAAGGCGTAAATGATATGGTTGAGTTAAACGAGGCCCGACTCGACGCATAAATGGTAAAGGTGAGTCAAATGAGGATCGACTCGAGGCACAAAGGATATGGTTGAGTGAAACAAGGCTAGACTCGAGGTGTAAAGTATATGGTTAAGTCAAATGAGTCCAGACTAGAGGTACAAATGATAAGGTTGAGTCAAAGGAGGCCCGACTCAAAGCACACATGAAATGGTTGAGTCAAATGTGGCCCGACTCAAGGCGCAAATGGTCAGTGTGAGTCAAACGTGGCCCGACTCAAGGCACAATTATATGATTGAGTCAAACGAGGCCCGACTTGATGCACAAATGATGAGACTGAGTCGAACGGGGCACGACTCGAGGTGTAAATGGTAAGGTTGAGTCAAACGAGGCCTGACTCGAGGCATAAATGATATGGTTAAGTCAAATGAGGCTCGACTCGACGCACAAATGGTAAAGGTGAGTCAAACGAGTCCTGACTCGAGGCACAAATGATATGGTTAAGTCAAACGAGGCCCGACTCGAGGCACAAATGATAAGGTTGAGTCAAACGAGGCCCGACTCGAGGCACAAATGATATCATTGAGTCAAAGGAGGCCCGACCGAAGGCACAAATGATAAGGTTGAGAAAAATAATGCCTGACTTGAGGCGCAAATGATATGGTTGAGTCCAATGAGGCCCGACTCGAGGCACAAATGATATGGGTGAGTTAAACAAGCCCCGACTCGTGTCACAAATGAGAAGGGTGAGTCAAACAAGGCCCGACTCAAGGCATAAATGATATGGGTGAGTCAAATGAGACCTGACTCAAGGCACAAATGATATGGTTGAGTTGAACGAGACTGACTCGAGGCACAAATGATAAAGTTGAGTCAAACGATTCTCAACTCGTGGCGTAAATGATATGGTTGAGTCAAACAAGGCCCAACTTGTGGCACAAATGATAACGTTGAGTCAAACGAGGCCCGACTCAAGGTGCAAATGATATGGCTGCATCAAATGAGGCACGACTCGAGGCACAAATGATATGGTTGAGTCAAACAAGTCTCAACTCAAGGCGCAAATGATATGGTTGAGTCAAATGAGACACGACTCGAGGCGCAAATAATATGGTTGAGTCAAACAAGGCACCACTTGAGGCGCAATTGATATGGTTGAGTCAAACATGGCCCGACTTGAGGGGCAAATGATATGGTTGAGTTAAACGAGGGTCGACACGAGGTACAAATGATATGGTTGAGTCAAACGAGGTCTAACTCAAGGTGCAAACATATGGTTGAGTGAAACGGGGCCCGACTAGAGGCACAAACACATGGGTGAGTCAAACAAGGCTCAACTCGAGGCGCAAATGATATGGTTATGTCAAACGATGCATGAATCGAGGCGCAAATGATATGCGTGAGTCAAACGAGCCCTAACTCAAGGTGCAAATAAGATAGTTGAGTCAAACGAGGCATGAATGGATGCGCAAATGATATGGGTGAGTCAAACGAGGCCCAACTCGAGGTAGAAATGATATGGTTGAGTCAAACAAGCCATGACTTGAGGCGCAAATGATATGGTTCAGTCAAACGAGGCACGACTCGAGCCAAAAATGATATGGCTGAGTCAAACAAGGCACTACTCGAGGTGCAAATGATATGGTTGAGTCAAACGAGGCATGACTCGATGCACAAATAATATGGTTGAGTCCAACGAGGCACAAATCAAGGCGAAAATGATATGGGTGAGTCAAACAAGCCCCAACTCGAGGCCAAATAATATGCTTGAGTCAAATGGCCATAACTTGAGGCACAAATGATATGGTTGAGCCAAACGAGGCATGACTTGAGGTGCAATTGATGTGGTTGAGGTAAATGAGGCGTGACTCGAGGCGAAAATGATATGGTTAACTCAAACGTGGCTCGACTCAAGGCGCAAATGATATGGTTGAGTCAAACGAGGCCCGAGTCGAGGCGTAAATATATGGGTGAGTGAAACGATGCCCAACTAGAGGCACAAACACATGGTTGAGTCAAACGAGGCCCAATTCGAGGTGAAAATGATATGGTTAATTCAAACGAGGCCTGACTCGAGCCGCAAACATATGAGTGAGTCAAACGAGGCCCGACTCGAGCCGCAAATGATATGGTTGAGTCAAATGAGGCACGAATCGAGGAACAAATGATATGGTTGAGCCAAACGAGGCCCAACTTATCCCACAAATCATATGGTTGAGTCAAACGAGGCACGACTCGAGCCAAAAATGATATGGTTGAGTCAAACGAAGCACGACTTGACGTGCAAATGATATGGGTGAGTCAAACGAGCCCCAACTCGAGGTGCAAATGATATGGTTAAGTCAAATGAGCCATGACTCAAGGCGCAAATGATATGGTTGAGTCAAACGAGGCACGACTTGATGCGCAATTGATGTGGTTGAGTTAAACAAGACCCGCCTCGAGGCGCAAATGATGTGGTTGAGTCAAACGAGGCTCGACTTGAGGCGCAAATGATATGGTTGAGTCAAACAAGACCCAACTCGAGGCGTAAACATATGGGTGAGTGAAATGATGCCCGACTTGAGGCTCAAACACATGGGTGAGTCAAATGAAGCCCAACTTGAGGCGCAAATGATATGGTTGAGCCAAATAAGCCATGACTCGAGGCGATATGGTTAAGTCAAACGAGGCACGACTTGAGCCGGAAATGATATGGTTGAGTCAAACGGGGCACGACTCGAGGTGCAAATAATATGGTTGAGTCAAACGAGCCACGACTCGAGGTACAAATAATATGGTTGAGTCAAACAAGGCATGAATCGAGGCGCAAATGATATGGTTGTGTCAAACAAGCCACGACTCGAGGCGTAAATGATATGGTTGAGTCAAACGAGGCACGACTTGAGGAGCAATTGATGTGGTTGAGTTAAACGAGGCCTGACTCGAGGCACAAATGATATGGTTGAGTCAAATGAGGTTCGAATTGATGTGGTTGAGTTAAACGAGGCCTGACTCGAGGCGCAAATGATATGGTTGAGTCAAACGAGGCTCGACTCGAGGCATAAATGATATGGTTGAGTCAAACGAGGCCCGACTCGAGGCGCAAATGATATGGTTGAGTCAAACGAGGACCGATTCGAGGCGCAAAAACATGAATGAGTCAAATGAGGCCCAACTCGAGGCAAATATGATATGGTTGAGTCAAATGAGGCACGAGTCGAGGTGCAAATGATATGGTTAACTCAAATGAGGCACGACTCGAGGCGCAAATGATATGGTTGAGTCAAACGAGCCCCGACTCGGGGTGCAAACATATGGGGGAGTCAAACATGGCCTGACTCGAGGCACAAACACATGGGTGAGTCAAACGAGGCCCAACTCGAGGAATAAATGATATGGTTGAGTCAAACGATGCATGAATCGAGGCGCAAATGATATGGGAGAGTCAAACGAGGCCCAACTCGAGGTGCAAATAATATGGTTGAGTCAAACGAGGCACGAATCGAGGCGCAAATGATATGGTTGAGCCAAACGAGGCATAACTCGTGCCACAAATGATATGGGTGAGACAAACGAGGCTCAACTTGAGCCGCAAATGAATGGTTGAGTCAAACGAGGCATGAATTGAGGCGCAAATGATATGGTTGAGCCAAATGAGACCCAACTCGTGCCACAAAAGATATGGGTGAGACAAACGAGGCCCAACTCAAGCCGCAAATGATATGGTTGAGTCAAATGAGGCCCGACTCAAGGCGCAAATGACATGGTTGAGTCAAATGAGGCCCGAGTCGAGGCGCAAATAATGTGGTTGAGTCAACTTCTCGATGTGCAATCATATGTGTAAGTCAAACGAGGCCCGACTCAAGGCGCAAATGATATGGTTGAGACAAATGAGGCCCGACTCGAGGTGCAAATGATATGGTGGAGTCAAACGAGACACAAATCGAGGTGCAAATGATATGGGTGAGTCATACGAGACCCAACTCGAGCGCAAACACATGGGACAGTCAAACGAGGCCCAACTTGAGGCGCAAATTATATGGTTAAGTCAAATGAGGCACGACTCGTGACGCAAATGATATGGTTAAGTCAAACGAGTCACGACTTGAGTCGCAAATGATATGATTGAGTTAAACAAGGCCCAACTCGTGGTGCAAATGATGTGGTTGAGTAAAATGAGGCCGTTCTTGAGGTAAAGCATATGTGTAAGTTAAACAAGGCCCGAGGATCCACTCGAGGCACAAATGATATGGTTGAGTCAAACGAGGCCTGACTCGAGGTGCAAACATATGGATGAGTCAAACAAGACCTGAATCGAGGCACAAACACATGGGTGAGTCAAACGAGGCCCAACTCGAGGCACAAATGATATGGTTGAGTCAAACAACGCATGAGTCGAGGCACAAATGATATGGGTGAGTCAACTGAGGCCCAACCCGAGGCGCAAATAATATGGTTGAGTCAAACAAGGCACAACTTGATGCGCAATTGATGTGGTTGAATTAAACGAGACCCGCCTCGAGGTGCAAATGATGTGGTTGAGTCAAACGAGGCTCGACTTGAGGCGCAAATGATATGGTTGAGTCAAACGAGACCCAACTTAAGGCGTATACATATGGGTGAGTGAAATGATGCCCGATTCAAGGCACAAACACATGGGTGAGTCAAACGAGGCCCAACTCGAGGCGCAAATGATATGGTTGAGCCAAACGAGCCATGACTCGAGGCAATATGGTTAAGTCAAATGAGGCACGACTTGAGCCAGAAATGATATGGTTGAGTCAAACAAGGCACGACTCGAGGTGCAAATGATATGGTTGAGTCAAATGAGCCACGACTCGAGGTACAAATAATATGGTTGAGTCAAACGATGCATGAATCGAGGCACAAATGATGTGGGTGAGTCAAATGAACCCCAACTCGAGGCGCAAATGATATGGTTGTGTCAAACAAGCCACGACTCGAGGCGTAAATGATATGGTTGAGTCAAACGAGGCCCGACTTGAGGAGCAATTGATGTGGTTAAGTTAAACGAGGCCCGACTCGAGGCACAAATGATATCGTTGAGTCAAACGAGGCCCGATTCGAGGCGCAAAAACACGAGTGAGTCAAACGAGGCCCAACTCGAGGCAAATAAGATGTGGTTGAGTCAAAAAAGGCACGAGTCGAGGCGCTAATGATATGGTTAACTCAAACGAGGCACGACTCGAGGCGTAAATGATATGGCTGAGTCAAACGAGCCCCGACTCGAGGTGCAAACATATGGGGGAGTCAAACATGGCCTGACTCGAGGCACAAACACATGGGTGAGTCAAACGAGGCCCAACTCGAGGCACAAATGATATGGTTGAGTCAAACAATGCATGAATTGAGACGTAAATTATATGGGAGAGTCAAACGAGGCCCAACTCGAGGTGCAAATAATATGGTTGAGTTAAACGAGGCACGAATCGAGGTGCAAATGATATGGTTGAGCCAAACGAGGCATAACTCGTGCCACAAATAATATGGGTGAGACAAACAAGGCCCAACTTGAGCCGCAAATGATATGGTTGAGTCAAACAAGGCATGAATTGAGGCGCAAATGATATGTTTGAGTGAAATGAGACCCAACTCGTGCCACAAAAGATATGGGTGAGACAAACGAGGCCCAACTCAAGCCGCAAATGATATGGTTGAGTTAAACGAGGCCCAACTCAAGGCGCAAATGACATGGTTGAGTCAAACGAGGCCCGACTCAAGGCACAAATATTGTGGTTGTGTCAAATGAGGCCCTTCTCGATGTGCAATCATATGTGTAAGTCAAACGAGGCCCGACTCAAGGCGCAAATGATATGGTTGAGACAAATGAGGCCCAACTCGAGGTGCAAATGATATGGTGGAGTCAAACGAGACACGAATCGAGGTGCAAATGATATGGTGAGTCATACGAGGCCCAACTCGAGGCACAAACACATGGGAGAGTCAAACGAGGCCCAACTCGAGGAGCAAATTATATGGTTAAGTCAAATGAGGCACGACTCGTGACGCAAATGATATGGTTGAGTCAAACGAGCCACGACTCGAGTCGCAAATGTTATGGTTGAGTTAAACACGGCCCAACTCATGGTGCAAATGATGTGGTTGAGTAAAACGAAGACCTTCTCAGGGTAAAGCATATGTGTAAGTCAAACAAGGCCCGAGGATTGACTCAAGGCACAAATAATATGGTTGAGTCAAACGAGGCCTGACTCGAGGTGCAAACATATGGATGAGTCAAACAAGACCCGACTCGAGGCACAAACACATGGGTGAGTCAAACGAGGCCCAACTCGAGGCACAAATGATATGGTTGAGTCAAACAACGCATGAATCGAGGCGCAAATGATATGGGTGAGTCAACTGAGGCCCAACTCAAGGCGCAAATAATATGGTTGAGTCAAACGAGGCGCGAATCAAGACGTAAATGATATGGTTGAGTCAAATGAGCCATGACTCAAGGCGCAAATGATATGGTTGAGTCAAACGAGGCTTGACTCGAGGTGCAAACATATGGGGGAGTCAAACATGGCCTGACTCGAGGCACAAACACATGGGTGAGTCAAACGAGGCCCAACTCGAGGCACAAATGATATGGTTGAGTCAAACAACGCATGAATCGAGGCGCAAATGATATGAATGAGTCAACTAAGGCCTAACTCAAGGCGCAAATAATATGGTTGAGCCAAACGAGGCATGAATCGGGGTGCAAATGATATGGTTGAGCCAAACAAGGCCTGACTCAAGGCACAAATGTTATGGGAGAGTCAAACGAGGCACAACTCGATGTGCAAAAACATGGGTGAGTCAAATGAAGTCCAACTCGAGAAGCATAAGATAGGGTTAAGTTGAATGAGGCACGAGTCGAGGCGCAAATGATATGGTGAACTCAAACGAGGCACGACTCGAGGCACAAATGATATGGTTGAGTCAAACAAGGCACGACTCAAGGCGAAAATGATATCGTTGAGTCAAATAAGGAACGATTCGAGGCGCAAATGATATGGTTGAGTCAAACGAGCCACGACTTGAGGCACAAATGATATGGTTGAGTCAAATAAGGCCCAACTTGAGGTGCAAATACATGGGAGAGTCAAACAAGGCCCAACTCGAGCTGCAAATTATATGGTTAAGTCAAACGAAGCATGACTCGAGGCATAAATGATATGGTTGAGTTAAACAAGGCCTGACTCGTGGTGCAAATGATGTGGTTGAGAAAAACGAGGCCCTTCTCGAGGTGTAAGCATATGAGTAAGTCAAACGAGGCCCAACTCGAGGCGCAAATGATATGGTTGAGTTAAACCAGGCCCGACTCAAGGTGCAAACATATGGGTGAGTCAAACAAGGCCCGACTCAAGGCACAAACGCATGGGTGAGTCAAACGAGGCCCAACTCGAGGCGAAAATGATACGGTTGAGTTAAATGAGGCCCGACTCGAGCCGTAAATGATATGGTTGAGTCAAATGAGACATAAATCGAGGCTCAAATGATATGGTTGAACCAAACGAGGCTCAACTCGTGCCACAAATGATATGGGTGAGACAAACGAGCCCCAACTTGAGGCGCAAATGTTATGGTTAAGTCAAATGAGGACTGACTCGAGGCGCAAATGATATGGGAGAATCAAACGAGGCTCGACTCGAGCCACAAAAATATGGTTGAGTCAAATGAGGCCCAACTCGAGGTGCCTAAGATATGGTTGAGTCAAACGAGGCACGAGTCGAGGCGCAAATGAACTGGTTAACTCAAACGAGGCATGACTCGAGACGCAAATGATAGGGTTGAGTCAAACGAGGCACGACTCGAGGCAAAAATGATTCGGTTGAGTCAAACGAGCCACGACTTGAGGCGCAAATGATATGGTTGAGTCAAACAAGGCCCAACTCGAGGCGCAAATACAAGGGAGAGTCAAACGAGGCCCAACTTGAGGCGCAAATTATATGGTTCAGTCAAACGAGGCATGGCTCGAGGCGCAAATGATATGGTTGAGTCAAACGAGCCATGATTCAAGGCACAAATGATATGGTTGAGTTAAACAAGGTGCGACTCATGGTGCAAATGATGTGGTTGAGTAAAATGAGGCGCTTCTCGAGGTGCAAGCATATGTGTAAGTCAAACAAGGCCTAACTCGCGGTGCAAATAATATGGTTGGGTCAAACGAGGCCCGACTCGAGGCGCAAATAATATGGTTGAGTTAAACAAGGCCCGACTGAAGGTGCAAACATATGGGTGAGTCAAACAAGGCCCGACTCGAGGCGCAAATGATATGGTTGAGTCAAACAAGGCACGACTCAAGGCGAAAATGATATGGTTGAGTCAAATGAGGCACGACTCGAGGTGAAAATGATACGGTTGAGTCAAACGACCCACGACTTGAGGCACAAATGATATGGTTGAGTCAAACAAGGCCCAACTCGAGGCGCAAATGATGTGGTTAAGTCAAACGAGGCCCTTTTCGAGGTGCAAACATATGTGTAAGTCAAATGAGTCCTGACTCGAGGTGCAAATAATATGGTTAAGTCAAACAAGGCCTAACTCGAGGTGCAAATGATATGGTTGAGTCAAAGTGGGCCTGATTCGAGTTGCAAATGATGCAGTAGAGTCAAACGATGCCCTTCTCGAGGTGCAAATATATGTGTTAGTCAAACGAGGCCTGACTCATGGCGCAAATGATATGGTTGAGTCAAACGAGGCCCGACTTGAGACGCAAATGATATGATTGAGTCAAACAAGGCCTAACTCGAGGCCCAAATGATATGGTTGAGTCAAACGAGGCTTGACTTGAGGCAGAAATGATAAGGCTAACTTAAACGAGGCCTGACTTAAGGCGCAAATGAATGGGTTGAATCAAACGAGGCTCCGCTTGAAACTTAAATGATATGGTTGATTCAAACGAGTCCCGACTCGAGTAGTAAACTATGAGTGACTCAAACAAGGATAGACTAGAGGTGCAAATGACATGGTTGAGTCAAACGAGGCCCGACTTGAGGCGCAAATGATATGGTTGAGGCAAACGAGGGCCAACTCGAGGCGCAAATGATATGGTTAAGTCAAATGTGACACGAATCGAGGCGCAAATGATATGGGTGAGTCATACGAGGCCCAACTCGAGGTGCAAATACATGGGAGAGTCAAACGAGGCCCAACTCAAGGCGTAAATTATATGGTTCAGTCAAATGAGGCAGGACTCGTGGCGCAAATGATATGGTTGAGTCAAACGAGCCACGACTCGAGGCGCAAATGATATCGTTGAGTTAAACAAGGCCCTTCTCGAGGTGCAAGCATATGTGTAAGTCAAACGAGGGACAACTCACGGCGCAAATGATATGGTTGGGTCAAACAATGCCCGACTTAAGGCGCAAATGATATGGTTGAGTCAAACGAGCCCGACTCGAGGTGCAAACATATGGGTAAGTCAAACAAGGCCCGACTCAAGGCACAAACACATGGCTAAGTCAAACGAGGCCCAACTTAAGGTGCAAATGATATGGTTAAGTCAAACGATGCATGAATCGAGGAGCAAATGATATGGGTGAGTTAACCGAGGCCCAACTCGAGGCGCAAATTATATGGTTTAGTCAAATGAGGCATGACTCATGGCGCAAATGATATGGTTGAGTCAAACGAGCCACGACTCGAGGCGTAAATGATATGGTTGAGTTAAACAAGGCCTGACCCGTGGTGCAAATGATGTGGTTGAGTAAAACGAGGCCCTTCTCGACATGCAAGCATATGTGTAAGTCAAACGAGGCCCAACTCAAAGCACAAATGATATGGTTGCATCAAACGATGCCTGACTCAAGGTACAAATGATATGGTTGAGTCAAATGAGGCCCGACTCGAGGTGCAAACATATGGGTAAGTCAAACAAGGCTCGACTCAAGGCACAAACACATGGCTGAGTCAAACGAGGCCCAACTTGAGGTGCAAATGATATGGTTAAGTCAAACGACGCATGAATCGAGGAGCAAATGATATGGGTGAGTCAATCGAGGCCCAACTCGAGGCGCAAATAATATGGTTGAGTCAATTGAGGCACAAATGATATGGATCAGTCAAACGAGGCCCAACTCGAAGTGCAAATGATATGGTTGAGTCAAACGATGCATGGGGGAGTCAAACAAGGCCCGACTCGAGGCACAAACACATAGGTGAGTCGAACGAGGCACGACTTAGGGCACAAACACATGGGTGAGTCAAACGAGGCCCGACTCGAGGCGCGAATGACTTGGTTGAGTCAAACGAGGCCCAACTCGAGGCGCAAATAATGTGGTTGAGTCAAATGAGGCCCTTCTCAATGTGCAATCATATGTGTAAGTCAAACGAGGCCCGACTCAAGGCACAAATGATATGGTTGAGACAAAAGAAGCCCGACTCGAGGTGCAAATGATATGGTGGAGTCAAACGAGACACAAATCGAGGCGCAAATGATATGGGTGAGTCATACGAGGCCCAACTCGAGGTGCAAACACATGGGACAGTCAAACGAGGCCCAACTCGAGGCGCAAATTATATGGTTAAGTCAAATGAGGCACGACTCGTGGCACAAATGATATGGTTGAGTTAAATGAGCCATGACTCGAGTCGCAAATGATATGGTTAAGTTAAACAAGGCCCAACTCGTGGTGCAAATGATGTGGTTCAGTAAAATGAGGCGCTTCTCGAGGTACAAGCATATGTGTAAGTCAAACGAGGCCCGACTCGTGGTGCAAATGATATGGCTGGGTCAAACGAGGCCCGACTCGAGGTGCAAATGATATGGTTGAGTCAAACATGGCCCAACTCGAGGTGCAAATGATATGGTTGAGTCAAACGAGGCCCAACTCAAGGTGCAAACATATGGGTGAGTCAAACAAGGCCTGACTCAAGGCAAAAACACATGGGTGAGTCAAATGAGGCCCAACTCGAGGCACAAATGATATGGTTGAGTTCAACGATGCATGAATCAAGGCGCAAATGATATGGGAGAGTCAAACGAGGCCCAACTCGAGGCGCAAATAATATGGTTGAGTCAAACGAGGCCCAACTCGTGCCAAAAATGATATGGGTGTGACAAACGAGGCCCAACTCAAGTCACAAATGATATAGTTGAGTCAAACGAGGCCCGACTCAAGGCGCAAATGACATGGTTGAGTCAAACAAGGCTCGACTCGAGGTGCAAATAATATGGTTGAGTTCAACGATGCATGAATCGAGGCGCAAATGATATGGGAGAGTCAAACGAGGCCCAACTCGAGGTGCAAATAATATGGTTGAGTGAAACGAGCCATGACTCGAGGCGCAAATGATATAGTTGAGTCAAACGAGGCACGACTCGAGGCACAAACACATGGGTGAGTCGAACGAGGCCCAGCTCTAGGCGAAAATGATATGATTAAGTCAAACAAAGCCTGACTTGAGCCGCAAACATATAAGTGAGTTAAGCAACACCGACTTGAGCTGTAAATGATATGGTTGAGTCAAATGAGGCTCGAATCGAGGTGCAAATGATATGGTTGAGGCAAACAAGGCCCAACTTGAGCCACATATGATATGGGTGAGACAAATGAGCCTCAACTCGAGGCGCAAATGATATGGTTGAGACAAACGAGGCATGACTCGAGCTGGAAATGATATGGCTGAGTCAAACGAGGCACGACTCGAGGCGGAAATGATATTGTTGAGTTAAATGAGCCACGACTTGAGGCACAAATAATATGGTTGAGTCAAGCGATGCTCGACTCGAGGTGCAAATGATATGGTTGAGTCAAATGAGGCTTGACTCGAGGCACAAACAAATGGGTGAGTGAATTGAGGCCCGACTCGAGGAACAAACTCAAAGGTGAGTCAAACGAGGCCCAACTCGAGGCGAAAATGATATGGTTGAGTCAAACGAGGCCTAACTCGAACTGTAAACATTTGAGTGAGTCGAACGACGCCTAACTCGAGCCGCAAATGATATGGTTGAGTCAAACAAGGCATGAATCGAGGTGCAAATGATATGGTTGAGCCAAACGAGACCCAACTCGAGCCACAAATGATATGGGTGAGATAAATGAGGCACAACTCGAGGCGTAAATGATATCGTTAAGTCAAACAAGGCCCGACTTGAGGCATAAATGATATGGAAGAGTCAAACGAGGCTCGACTCGAGCCGCAAAAACATGGGTGAGTCAAATGAGGCCTAACCCAAGGTGCAAAAGATATGGTTGAGTCAAACAAGGCACGAGTCAAGGCGCAAATGATACGGTTGAGTCAAACGAGGCATGAGTCGAGGCAAGAATGATATGGTTGAGTCAAATGAGCCATAACTCGAGGCACAAATGATATGGTTGAGTCAAACATGGCCCAACTCAAGGCGCAAATGATATGGTTGAATCAAACGAGGCCCCTCTTGAGGTGCAAACATATGTGTAAGTCAAACGAGTCCAAACTCGAGGCACAAATGATATGGTTGAGTCAAACGAGGCCTAACTCGAGGCACAAATGATATGGTTGAGTCAAAGAGGGCCCGACTCGAGGCGCAAATGATGTGGTTGAGTCAAACGAGGCCCTTCTCGAGGTGTAAACATATGTGAAAGTCAAACGAGGCCTGACTCGTAGCACAAATGATATGGTTGAGTGAAACGAGGCTTGATTCGAGATGCAAATGATATGGTTGAGTCAAACGAGGATCGACTCGAGGCTCAAACATATGGGTTAGTCAAATAAGGCCCGACTCGAGGCACAAACTCATGGGTGAGTCAAACAGGGGCCAACTCGAGGCGCAAATGATATGGTTGAGTCAAATGAGCACAAATTGAGGCATAAATAATATGGGTGTGCCAAACGAGGCCTAACTCGAGGTTCAAACACATGGGTGAGTCAAATAAGGCCCAACTCGAGGCCCAAATGATATGGTTGAGTCAAACGAGGGTTGACTTGAGGCGTAAATGATAAGGCTGAGTCAAACGAGGCCCGACTTAAGGCGCAAATGACATGGTTAAGTCAAACAAGAACAAATGATATGGTTCATTCAAACGAGGCCCGACTCGAGGCATGCATAAATGATAAGGCTAAGTCAAACGTGGCCTGACTTAAGGCGCAAATGACATGGTTAAATCAAACGAGACTCGAGTTGAGGCACAAATGATATGGTTGATTCAAACGAGGCCCGACTCGAGGCATAAACATGTGAGTGAGTCAAACGAGGACCGGCTCGATGTGCAAATGATATGGTTGAGTCCAACGACACTTGACTCAAGGCGTAAATGATAAGGCTGAGTCAAACGAGGCCCGACTTGAGGCGCAAATAACATGGTTGAGTCAAACGAGGCTCAACTCAAGGCGCAAATGTTATGGTTAAGTTAAACAAGGCCTAACTTGAGGCGTAAATGATATGGTTGAGTAAAACAAGGCCTAACTCACGGTGCAAATAATGTGGTTGAGTCAAACGAGGCCCTTCTCGATGTGCAAACATATGTGTAAGTCAAACGAGGGCCGACTTGAGGCACAAATGATATGGTTAAGTCAAATGAGACATAAATCGAGGCGCAAATGATATGAGTGAGTCAAACGAGGCCCAACTCGAGGCACAAACACTTGGGTGGGTCCAACTAGACCCCACTCAAGGCACAAATTATATGGTTAAGTTCAATGAGGCACGACTCGAGGCGCAAATGATATGGTTAAGTCAAACGAGCCACGACTCAAGGCACAAATGATATGGTTGAGTTAAACAAGGCCCGACTCATGTTGCAAATGATGTGATTGAGTAAAACGAGGCCCTTCTTGAGGTGCAAGCATATGTGTAAGTCAAACAAGGCCCAACTCGCAGTGCAAATGATATGGTTGGATCAAACGAGGCCCGACTCAGGGTGCAAATGATATGGTTGAGTCAAACGAGGTCAACTTGAGGTGCAAACCTATGGGCTAGTCAAACGAGGCCCGACTCGAGGCACAAACACATGAGTAAGTCAAACGAGGCCCAACTTAAGGCAAAAATGATATGGTTGAGTCAAACGAGGACCGACTTCATCCGCAAATATGAGTGAGTCAAATGACACCCGACTCGAGTCGCAAATAATATGGTTGAGTTAAACTAGGCACGAATCGAGGCGCAAATGATATGGTTGAAGCAAATGAGGGCCAACTCGAGCCATAAATGATATGGGTGAGACAAACGAGGCCCAACTCGAGGCACAAATCTATGGTTAAGTCAAATGAGGCCCGAATCGAGGCGTAAATGATATGGGAGAGTCAAACGAGGCTTGACTCGAGCCCAAAAACATGGGTGAGTCAAACGAGGCCCTTCTCGAGGCGCAAAAGATATAAACGAGGAATGAGTTGAGGAACAAATGATATGGTTAAGTCAAACGACGCACGACTCAAGGCGGCAATGATATCGTTGAGTCAAACGAGGCATGACTCGAGGCAGAAATGATATGGTTAAGTCAAACGAGGCATGACTCAAGGCACAAATGATATGGTTGAGTCAAACGAACCACGACCTGAGGTGCAAATGATATGGTTGACTCAAACAAGGCCCAACTCGAGGCGCAATTGATGTGGTTGAATCAAACGAGGCCCTTCTCGAGGTGCAAACATATGTGTAAGTCAAACGAGTCCCGACTCGAGGCGCAAATGATATGGTTGAGTAAAATGAGGCCCGACTCGAGGCGCAAATCATATGGTTGAGTCAAAGAGGGACCGACTCGAGGTGCAAATATGTGGTTGAGTCAAACAAGGCCCTTCTCGAGGTGCAAACATATGTGTGAGTCAAACGAGGCCTGACTCGAGGCACAAACACATGAGTGAGCCAAATGAGGACCGACTCAAGGTGCAAATGATATGGTTAAATCCAACGAGGCTTCACTCAAGGTGCAAATGATAAGGCTGAGTCAAACGAGGACAGACTTAAGGCGCAAATGATATGGTTGAGTAAAATAAGGCTCGACTCGAGGCACAAATAATGTGGTTGAGTCAAATGACTCCCTTCTCGATGTGCAAACATATGTGTAAGTCAAACGAGGCCCGACTCGAGGCGCAAATGATGTAGTTGAGACAAACATAATCGACTCGAGGCGCAAATGATATGGTTGAGTCAAACGAGACATGAATCGAGGTGCAAATAATATGGGTGAGTCAAACGAGGCCAAACTCGATACAAAAACATATGGGTGAGTCAAACGAGCCACAACTCAAGGCACAAATGATATGGTTAAGTCAAACGAGGCCCGACTCGAGGTGCAAATTATGTGGTTCAGTCAAACGAGGCCCTTCTCAAGGTGCAAACATATGTGTAAGTCAAATGACTCATGACTCGAGGCACAAATGATATGGTTGAGTCAAACGAGGCCTGAATCGAGGTACAATTGATATGGTTGAGTTAAACAAGGCCTAACTCATGGTGCAAATGATGTGGTTGAGTCAAACGAGGCCCTTCTCGAGGTCCAACCATACGTGCAAGTCAAACGAGGCCTGACTCGCGGCACAAATGATACGATTGGGTCAAACGAGGCCTGACTCGAGGCACAAACAATATGGTTGATTCAAACGAGGCCTGACTCAAGGTGTAGACATATGGGTGAGTCAACCGAGGCCTAACTCAAGGCACAAACAAATGGGTGAGTCAAATGAGGCCTAACTCAAGGCACAAATGATATGGTTGAGTCAAACGAGGCATGACTTGAGGCACAATTGATGTGGTTGAGTCAAATGAGGCCTGACTCGAGGTGCAAATGATATGGTTGAGTCCAACGAGGCTTGACTCAAGGCGTAAATGATATGGTTGAGTCAAACGAGGCCCGACTCGAGGCGCAAACACATAGGTGAGTCAAACGAGGCCCAACTCGAGGGGCAAACACCTGGGTGGGTCCAACGAGACCCCACTGAAGGCATAAATTATATGGTTAAGTTCAACGACACATGACTAGAGGTGCAAATGATATGGTTAAGTCAAACGAGCCATGACTCAAGGTGCAAATGATATGGTTAAGTAAAACGAGGCCCTTCTCGAGGTGCAAGCATATGTGTAAGTCAAACGAGGCCTGACTCGTAGTGCAAATGATATGGTTGGATCAAATGAGGCCTGACTCAGGGCGCAAATAATATGGTTGAGTCAAACGAGGCCCGACTCAAAGTGCAAACCTGAAACGAGGCCCGACTTGAGGTACAAACACATGGGTGAGTCAAATGAGGCCCAACTCGAGGCATACATGATATGGTTGATTCAAACGATGCACAAATTGAGGTGCAAATGATATGGGTGAGTCAAACAAGGCCCAACTCAAGGCACAAATAAAAAGGTTGAGTCAAATGAGGCACGAATCAAGGCGCAAATGATATGGGTGAGTCAAACGAGACCCAACTTAAGGCGCAAATGTTATGGTTAAGTCAAATGAGCCACGACTCGAGGAGCAATTGATATGGTTAAGTCGAACGAGGCCCGACTCGAGGCGCAATTGATGTGGTTGAGTCAAATGAGGCCCAACTCGAGGCGCAAATGATATGGTTGAGTCAAACGAGGCTCGACTCGAGGCGTAAATGATATGGTTGAGTGAAACGAGGCCCGACTCGAGGCGCAAACATATGGGTGAGTCAAATGAGACCCAACTCGAGGCACAAACACATGGGTGAGTCAAACAAGGCTCGACTCGAGGCAAAAATGATATGGTTGAGTGAAACGAGGACCGACTTGATCCACAAACATATGAGTGAGTCAAACGACAACCGATTCGAGTCACAAATGATATGGTTGGGTTAAACGAGGCATGAATCGAGTCGCAAATGATATGGTTGATTCAAACAAGGCCCGACTTGAGCCACAAACATATAAGTAAGTCGAACGAGGCCCGACTCGAGGCACAAATGATATGGTTGAGACAAACGAGGCCCAACTCGAGGCGCAAATTATATGGTTAAGTCAAATAAGGCTCGACTCGAGGCGCAAATGATATGGTTGAGTTAAACGAGGCCCGACTCGAGGCACAAATGATATGGTTGATTCAAAGGAGGCCCGACTCGAGCTGCAAACATATGAGTAATTCAAACGATACCCGACTCGAGTCACAAATGATATGGTTGAGTCAAACGAGGCACAAATAGAGGTGTAAATGATATGGTTGAGCCAAACAAGGCCCGTCTCGAGGCACAAATGATGTGGTTCAATCAAACAAGACCCAACTTGAGGCACAAACATATGGCTGAGTCAAACGAGGCCAAACTCGAGGCGGAAATGATATGGTTGAGTCAAACAAGACATGACTCGAGGCACAAATGATATGGGTGAGTCAAACAAGGTACAAATGATATGGTTGAGCCAAACGAGGCCTAACTCGAGCCACAAATGATATGGGTGAGTCAAACGAGGCCCAACTCGAGGCACAAATGATATGGTTAAGTCAAACAAGGCCCAACTCGAGGTGTAAATGATATGGGAGAGTCAAACGAGGCTTGACTCGGGGCACAAACACATGGGTGAGTCAAACGAGGCCTAACTCGAGGCACAAAAGATATGGTTGAGTCAAACGAGGCACGACTCGAGGCGCAAATGATATGAGTGAGTCAAATGAGGCCCAACTCAAGGCGCAAACACTTGGGTGAGTCAAATGAGGCCCAACTTGAGGCGCAAATGATATGGTTGAGTCAAACAACGCACGACTCAAGGCAAAAATGATAAGGCTGAGTCAAACAAGGCCCGACTTGAGGCGCAAATGACATGGTTATGTCAAATGAGGCTCGACTTGAGGAGCAAATGAAATGGTTGATTCAAACGAAGCTTGACTCGAGCTGTAAGCATATGTGTAAGTCAAACGAGGCCCGACTCGAGGTGCAAATGATATGGTTGAGTCCAATGAGGCTTGACTCGAGGCACAAAAGATAAGGCTGAGTCAAAAGAGGCTCGACTTGAGGCATAAATGATATGGTTGAGTCAAATGAGCCATGACTCGAGGCGCAAACAATATTGGTGAGTCAAATGAGGCCGAACTCAAGGCGCAAACACTTGGGTGAGTCAAATGAGGCCCAACTCGATGTGCAAATGAAATGGTTAAGAAAAACGAGGCACGACTCAAGGCGCAAATTATATGGTTGAGTCAAGCGAGGCATAACTCGAGGCAGAAATGATATGGTAGAGTCAAATGAAGACAACTCGAGGCACATATGATATGGTTAAGTTAAACGAGGCATGAATCGAGGCACAAATGATATGGTTGAGCCAAACGAGGCCTAACTCGAGCCACAAATGATATGGGTGAGACAAATAAGGCCCAAGTCAAGGTGCAAATGATATGGTTAAGTCAAACGAGTCCCAACTCGAGGCGCAAAGGATATGGAAGAGTCAAACGAGGCTTGACTCGAGGCGCAAAAACATGGGTAAGTCAAACGAGGCCTAACTCGAGGCACAAAAGATATGGTTGAGTCAAATGAGGCATGAGTCGAGGCGCAAATGATATGGTTGAGTCAAACCAGGCACGACTCGAGGTGTAAATGATATGGTTAAGTCAAATGAGGCATAACTCAAGGCACAAATGATATGGTTAAGTCGAACGAGGCATGACTCGAGACGCAAATGATATGGTTAAGTCGAACGAGGCACGACTCAAGGCACAAATGATATGGTTGAGTCAAACAAGGCCCTACTCGAGGCGCAAATGATGTGGTTGAATCAAACGAGGCCCTTCTCAAGGTGCAAACATATGTGTAAGTCAAACGAGTCCTGACTCATGGCGCAAATAATATGGTTAAGTCAAATGAGGCCTGACTCGAGGCGCAAATGATATGGTTGAGTAAAAGAGGGCCCGACTCAAGGTGCAAAGGATATGGTTGAGATAAACGAGGCCCAACTCGAGGCACAAATGATGTGGGTGAGTCAAATGAGGCACGACTCGAGGCGTAAACACATGGTTGAGGCAAACGAGGCCCAACTCGAGGTGCAAATGATATGGTTGAGTTAAATTAGACACAAGTCAAGGCGCAAATGATATGATTGAGTCAAACGAGAGACGAATCGAGGCGTAATTGATATGGGTGAGTCAAACAAGGTCCTTCTTGAGGTGCAAACATATGTGTAAGTCAAACGAGGCCCGACTCGTGGTGCAAATGATATGGTTGAGACAAACGAGGCCTGACTCTAGGTGCAAATGATATGGTTGAGTCAAAGGAGACATGATTCAAGGCACAAATAATATGGGTGAGTCAAACGAGGCCCAACTCAAGGCGCAAACACATGGGTGAGTCAAACGAGGCCTAACTCAAGGCGCAAATTATTAGGTCAAACGAGGCACGACTCAAGGCGCAAATGATATGGTTGAGTCAAACGAGGCCCGACTCGAGGCAAAAATGATGTAATTAAACGAGGCCTGACTCGAGGTGCAAATGATATGGTTAATTCAAACGAGGCCCGACTCGAGCCACAAACATATAAGTAAGTCAAACGAGGCCCGACTCGAGGTGCAAATATATGATTGAGTCAAGCGAGGCACGAATTGAGGCAAAATGATATGGTTGAGCTAAACAAGGCCTGACTCGAGGCACAAATGATGTGGTTCAGTCAAATGAGGCCCGACTCAAGGCACAAACATATGGGTGAGTCAAACGAGGCCCAACTCAAGCTAAAAATGATATGGTTGAGTCAAACGAGGCCTGACACGAGCCGCAAACATATGAGTGAGTCAAACGATGCCCGACTCGAGCTGTAAATGATATGGTTGACTCAAACGAGGCATGAATCGATGCACAAATGATACAGTTAAGCCAAACAAGGCTCAACTCGAGCCACAAATGATATGGGTGAGTCAAATGAGGCCTAACTAGATGCGCAAATGATATGGTTAAGTCAAACGAGGCCTGACTAGAGGTGCAAATGATATGGGAGAGTCAAACAAGGCTCAACTCGAGGCACAAACACATGGGTGAGTCAAACGAGGCCTAACTCGAGACGCAAAACGTATGGTTGAGTCAAACAAGGCACGACTCGAGGCGCAAATGATATGGTTAAGTCAAACGAGGCATGACTTGAGGCACAAATTATATGGTTCAGTTAAATGAGGCCCAACTCGAGGCACAAATGATATGGTTGATTCAAATGAGACCCGACTTGAGCTGCAAACATATAAGTCGAACGAGGCCCAACTCGAGGCGCAAATGATATGGTTGAGACAAACGAGGCAGGACTCGAGGTGCAAATCATATGGTTAAGTCAAATGAGGCACGACTCGAGACGAAAATGATATGGTTGAGACAAGCAAGGCACGAATCGAGGCGTAAATGATATGGTTGAGCCAAACAAGGCCCGACTCGAGGCACAAATGATGTGATTCAGTCAAACGAGGCCCGACTCGAGATAGAAACATATGGGTAAGTCAAACAAGCCCTAACTTGAGGCAAAAGTGATATGGTTGAGTTAAATGAGGCTTGACACGAGCCAATAACATATGAGTGAGTTAAACAACGCTCGACTCGAGTCGCAAATGATATGGTTGAGTCAAACAAGGCACGACTCGAGGTGCAAATGATATGGTTAAGTCAAATGAGGCATGACTCGAGGCGCAAATGATATAGTTGAGTCAAACGAGGAACGAATTGAGGTGCAAATGATATGGTTAAGCCAAATGAGGCCCAACTTAAGACACAAATGATATGGGTGAGACAAACGAGGCCCAACTCGAGGCGCAAATGATATGGGAGAGTGAAATGAGGCCCACCTTGAGGCACAAAAGCTATGGTTGAGTCAAACGAGGCATGACTCAAGGCAGAAATGATATGGTTGAGTCAAACGAGGCATGACTCGAGGCGCAAATGATATGGTTGAGTGAAATGAGCCACGACTCGAGGCACAAATGATATGGTTGAGTGAAATGAGCCACGACTCGAGGCACAAATGATATGGTTGAATCAAACGAGGCTCTTCTCGAGGTGCAAACATATGTGTAAGTCAAACGAGTCCTGACTCGAGGCACAAATGTTATGGTTAAGTCAAAGGAGGCCCGACTCGGGGAGCAAATGATGTGGCTGAGTCAAAGAGGGCCCGACTCAAGGTGCAAATGATGTGGTTAAGTCAAATGAGGCCCCTCTCGAGGTGCAAGCATATGTGTAAGTCAAACTAGGTCTGACTCATGGCGCAAATGATATGGTTGAGTCAAACGAGGCTTGACTCAAGGCGCAAATGATAAGGTTGAGTCAAACAAGGCCCGACTTAAGGCGCAAATGATAAGGCTGAGTAAAACAAGGCCCGACTTAAGGTGCAAATGACGTGTTTCAGTCAAACGAGACCCAACTCGAGGCACAAACATATGGCTGAGTCAAACGAGGCCAAACTCGAGGTAGAAATGATATGGTTGAGTCAAACGAGACATAACTCGAGGCACAAATGATATGGGTGAGTCAAACGAGGCACAAATGATATGATTGAGCCAAACGAGGCCTAACTCAAGCCATAAATGATATGATTGAGTCAAACGAGGCCCAACTCGAGGCACAAATGATATGGTTAAGTCAAACAAGGACCAACTCAAGGAGCAAATGATATGGGAGAGTCAAACGAGGCTCGACTCGAGGCGCAAATGATATGATTGAGTCAAAGAGGGCCCGACTCAAGGCGCAAATGATGTGGTTAAGTCAAACGAGGCCCTTCTCGAGTTGTAAGCATATGTGTAAGTCAAATGAGGCCTGACTTGTGGCGTAAATGATATGGTTAGGTCCAATGACGCTCGACTCGAGGTGCAAACATATGGGTGAGTCAAACGAGGCTCGACTCGAGGCACAAACACATGGGTGAGTCAAATAGGACCCAACTCGAGGCACAAATGATATGGTTGAGTCAAATAAGGCACGAATTGAGGCGCAAATGATATGGGTGAGTCAAATGAGGCCTAACTCGAGGCGCAAACATATGGGTGAGTCAAACAAGGCCTAACTCGAGGCCCAAATGATATGGTTGAGTCAAACGAGGCTTGACTCGAGGCGCAAATGATAAGGCTGAGTCAAACGAGGCCCGACTTAAGGCACAAATGACATGTTTGAGTCAAATGAGGCTCGACTTGAGGCACAAATGATATGGTTAATTCATACGAGGCCTGACTCGAGCTGTAAACATTTGAGTAAGTCAAATAAGGACTGACTCGAGGTGCAAATAATATGGTTGAGTTCAACGAGGATTGACTCAAGGCGTAAATGGTATGGCTGAGTCAAACGAGGCCAACTCGAGCGCAAATGACATGGTTGAGTCAAACAAGCTCGACTCGAGGCACAAATGATACGATCGAGAAAAACAAGGCCCGACTCGAGGTATAAGTAATGTCGTTGAGTCAAACAAGGCCCTTCTCGAGGTGTAAACATATGTGGAAGTCAAATGAGGCCAGACTCGAGGCGCAAATGATATGGTTAAGTCAAACGAGGCCCGACTTGAGGCGCAAACATATGGGTGAGTTAAACGAGGCCCGACTCAAGGCATAAATGATATGGTTGAGTCAAACGAGGCATGAATCGAAGTACAAATCATATGGGTGAGTCAATTGAGGCCCAACTCAAGGTGCAAATGATATGGTTAAGTCAAACGAGGCACGACACGGGTCACAAATGATATGGTTGAGTCAAACGACCCACGACTCGAGGCCCAAATGATATGGTTGAGTGAAACGAGGCACGACTCAAGGCGCAAATGATATGGTTGAGTCAAACGAGGCACGACTTGAGGCACAAATGATGTGGTTGAGTCAAACGAGGCTCGACTCGAGGCGTAAATGATAAGGTTGAGTCATACGAGGCCCGACTCGAGGCACAAACATATGGGTGAGTCAAACGAGACCCGACTAGAGGCATCAACACATGGGTGAGTCAAACGAGGCCTAACTCAAGGCAAAAATGATATGGTTGAGTCACACGAGACCCAACTCGGGGCGCAAATGATATGGTTAAGTCAAACGAGGAACGACTTGAGGCACAAATGATGTGGTTGAGTCACACAAGGCCCGACTTAAGGCGCAAATGATATGGTTGAGTTAAACGAGGCTTAACTCAAGGTGCAAATGATATGGTTGAGTCAAATGAGGCCCGACTCGAGGCACAAACAAATGGGTGAGTCAAACGAGGCCCAACTCAAGGCATAAACACATGGCTAAGTCAAACGAGGCCCAACTCAAGGAAAAAATGATATGGTTGAGTCAAACGAGGCCTGACTCGTGGCGCAAATGATGGTTGAGTCAAACAAGGCTTGACTCGAGGCGCAAATGATAAGGCTGAGTCAAACGAGGGCCAACCTTAGGCGCAAATGACATGGTTGAGTCAAACGAGGCCTGACTCGAGGCAGAAATGATATGGTCAAGACAAACAAGGCCCGACTCGAGGTGTAAATGATATGTGTAAGTCAAACGAGGCATGACTCGAGGCATAAATGATATGGTTGAGTTAAACGAGGCACGACTTGAGGTGCAAATGATATGGTTGAGTCAAACGAGGTACGAATTGAAGCGCAAACGATATGGTTGAGCCAAATGAGGCCCGACCTGAGCCACAAATGATATGGGTGACTCAAATGAGGCACAACTCGAGGCTCAAATGATATGGGAGAGTCAAACGAGGCTCAAGTCGAGGCGCAAACACATGGGTGAGTCAAATGAGGCCTAACTTGAGGCGTAAAACATATGGTTGAGTCAAACGAGGCACAACTTGAGCTGCAAATGATGTGGTGGAGTCAAACAAGGCTTGACTCGAGGCGCAAATCATATGTTTGAGTTAAACTAGGCCCGACTCGAGGCACAACCATATGGTTGAGTCAAACGAGGCCTGACTTGAGGCGCAAATGATGTGATTGAGTCAAATGAGGCCCTACTCAAGCTGCAAATGATATGGTCGATTTAAATGAGGCCTGACTCGAGCTGCAAACATCTGAGGGAGTCAAACAAGGCCTGACTCGGGGTGCAAATGATATGGTTGAGTCAAACGAGGCTTGACTCGAGGCACAAATGATAAGGCTGAGTCAAATGAGGACCGACTTGAGGCGCAACTAACATGGTTAAGTCTAACGAGGCCCTACTCGAGTTGGAAATGATATGGTCATGACAAATGAGGCCCGACTCGAGGTGTAAATGATATGTGTGAGTCAAACGAGGCACGACTCGAGGCGTAAACACATGCATGAGTCAAACAAGGCCTAACTAGAGGTGGAAAAGATATGGTTCAGTCAAACGAGGCACGACTCGAGGCGCAAATGATATGGTTGAGTCAAATGAGGCATGACTCGAGGCGAAAATAATATGGTTGAGTTAAACGAGGCACAACACGAGGTGCAAATGATGTAGTTGAGTGAAACGAGGCCTAACTCGAGTTGCAAATGATATGGTTAAGTCAAATGAGGCACGAATCGAGGCGCAAATGATCCAATTAAGCCAAATGACTCCCGACTCGAGCCATAAATGATATGGGTGAGTCAAACGAGGCCCAACTCCAGGCGCAAATGATATGGGGGAGTCAAACGATACTCAACACGAGCGTAAACACATGGGTAAGTCAAATGAGACCCAACTCAAGGTGCAAAAGATATGGTTGAGTCAAACGAGGGACGACTCGAGGCGCAAATAATATGGTTTATTCAAACGCGGCCCAACTCGAGCCACAAACAAATGAGTGAGTCAAACGAGGCACCAATCGAGGCGCAGATGATATGGTTGAGTCAAATGAGGCACGACTCGAGGCGAAAATGAGATGGTTGAGTCAAATGAGGCACAACTCGAGGCGCAAATGATGTGGTCGATTGAAACGAGGCCCTACTCGAGGTGCAAATGATATGGTTGAGTCAAATGAGGCCGGAGTCGAGGCACAAATGATGTGATTGAGTCAAATGAGGCTGTACTCGAGCTACAAATGATATGGTCAATTCAAATGAGGCTAGACTCGAGCTACAAACATTTGAGGGAGTCAAACAAGGCCCGACTCGGGGCACAAATGATATGGTTAAGTCAGATGAGGCTTGACTAGAGGCACAAATGATAAGGCTGAGTCAAACGAGGACTGACTTGAGGTGCAAATGACATGGTTAAGTCTAACGAGGCTCTACTCGAGTCGAAAATGATATGGTCATGACAAATGAGGCTCGACTCGAGGTGTAAATGATATGTGTGAGTCAAACGAGGCGCGACTCGAGGCGTAAACACATGTGTGAGTCAAAGAAGGCCTAACTAGAGGTGGAAAAGATATGGTTAAGTCAAACAAGGCACGACTCGAGGCACAAATGATATGGTTGAGTCAAATAAGGCATGACTCGAGGCAAAATGATATGGTTGAGTGAAATGAGGCCTAACACAAAGGGCAAATGATGTAGTTGAGTGAAACGAGGCCCAACTCGAGGTGCAAATGTATGGTTAAGTCAAACGAGGCACGAATCGAGGCGCAAATGATCTGGTTAAGCCAAATGACTCCCAACTCAAGCCATAAATGGTATGGGTTAGTCAAACGGGGCCTAACTCGAGGCGCAAATGATATAGGAGAGTCAAACGATGCTCGACACGAGCGCAAACACATGGGTAAGTCAAATAAGGCCTAACTCAAGGTGCAAAAGATATGGTTGAGTCAAACGAGGCCCAACTAGAGGTGGAAAAGATATGGTTGAGTCAAATGAGGCACAACTTGAGGCACAAATGATATGGTTGAGTCAAATGAGGCATGACTCGAGGCAAAAATAATATGGTTGAGTCAAACGAGGCATAACACAAGGTGCAAATAATGTAGTTGAGTGAAACGAGGCCCAACTCGAGGTGCAAATGATATGGTTAAGTCAAACGAGGCACGAATCGAGGCGCAAATAATCCAGTTTAGCCAAATGACTCCCGACTCGAGCCATAAATGATATGGCTGAGTTAAACGAGGCCCAACTTGAGGCGCAAATAATATGGGGGAGTCAAACGATGCTCGACATGAGCACCAACACATAGGTAAGTCAAACGAGGCCCAACTCAAGGTGCAAAAGATATGGTTGAGTCAAACGAGGGATGACTCGAGGCGCAAATAATATGGTTGATTCAAACAAGGCCCCACTCAAGCCGCAAACATATGAGTGAGTCAAACGAGACACCAATTGAGGTGCAGATGATATGGTTGCATCAAACGAGGCACGACTCGAGGCAAAAATGATATGGTTGAGCCAAATGAGGCACGACTCGAGGCACAAATGATGTGGTTGATTGAAACGAGGCCTTACTCGAGGTTCAAATGATATGGTTGAATCAAAGAGGACGGAGTCGAGGCACAAATGATGTGATTGAGTCAAATGAGGCTCTGCTCGAGCTACAAATGATAAGGACGATTCAAATGAGGCCCGACTTGAGCTACAAACATCTGAGGGAGTCAAACAAGGCCTAACTCGAAGCGCAAATGATATGGTTGAGTCAAATGAGGCATGACTCGAGGCGAAAATAATATGGTTGAGTTAAACGAGGCACAACACGAGGTGCAAATGATGTAGTTGAGTGAAACGAGGCCCAACTCGAGTTGCAAATGATATGGTTAAGTCAAATGAGGCACGAATCGAGGCGCAAATGATCCAATTAAGCCAAATGACTCCCGACTCGAGCCATAAATGATATGGGTGAGTCAAATGAGGCCCAACTCCAGGCGCAAATGATATGGGGGAGTCAAACGATACTCAACACGAGCGTAAACACATGGGTAAGTCAAATGAGACCCAACTCAAGGTGCAAAAGATATGGTTGAGTCAAACGAGGGACGACTCGAGGCGCAAATAATATGGTTTATTCAAACGCGGCCCAACTCGAGCCACAAACAAATGAGTGAGTCAAACGAGGCACCAATCGAGGCGCAAATGATATGGTTGAGTCAAATGAGGCACGACTCGAGGCGGAAATGAGATGGTTGAGTCAAATGAGGCACAACTCGAGGCACAAATGATGTGGTCGATTGAAACGAGGCCCTACTCGAGGTGCAAATGATATGGTTGAGTCAAATGAGGCCGGAGTCGAGGCACAAATGATTTGATTGAGTCAAATGAGGCTGTACTCGAGCTACAAATGATATGGTCAATTCAAATGAGGCTAGACTCGAGCTACAAACATTTGAGGGAGTCAAACAAGGCCCGACTCGGGGCGCAAATGATATGGTTAAGTCAGATGAGGCTTGACTAGAGGCACAAATGATAAGGCTGAGTCAAACGAGGACTGACTTGAGGTGCAAATGACATGGTTAAGTCTAACGAGGCTCTACTCGAGTCGAAAATGATATGGTCATGACAAATGAGGCTCGACTCGAGGTGTAAATGATATGTGTGAGTCAAACGAGGCGCGACTCGAGGTGTAAACACATGTGTGAGTCAAAGAAGGCCTAACTAGAGGTGGAAAAGATATGGTTAAGTCAAACAAGGCACGACTCGAGGCACAAATGATATGGTTGAGTCAAATGAGGCATGACTCGAGGCAAAATGATATGGTTGAGTGAAATGAGGCCCAACACAAAGGGCAAATGATGTAGTTGAGTGAAACGAGGCCCAACTCGAGGTGCAAATGTCTGGTTAAGTCAAACGAGGCACGAATCGAGGCGCAAATGATCTGGTTAAGCCAAATGACTCCCAACTCAAGCCATAAATGGTATGGGTTAGTCAAACGAGGCCTAACTCGAGGCGCAAATGATATAGGAGAGTCAAACGATGCTCGACACGAGCGCAAACACATGGGTAAGTCAAATAAGGCCTAACTCAAGGTGCAAAAGATATGGTTGAGTCAAACGAGGCCCAACTAGAGGTGGAAAAGATATGGTTGAGTCAAACGAGGCACAACTTGAGGCACAAATGATATGGTTGAGTCAAATGAGGCATGACTCGAGGCAAAAATAATATGGTTGAGTCAAATGAGGCATAACACGAGGTGCAAATAATGTAGTTGAGTGAAACGAGGCCCAACTCGAGGTGCAAATGATATGGTTAAGTCAAATGAGGCACGAATCGAGGCGCAAATAATCTAGTTTAGCCAAATGACTCCCGACTCGAGCCATAAATGATATGGCTGAGTTAAACGAGGCCCAACTTGAGGCGCAAATAATATGGGGGAGTCAAACGATGCTCGACACGAGCACCAACACATAGGTAAGTCAAACGAGGCCCAACTCAAGGTGCAAAAGATATGGTTGAGTCAAACAAGGGACGACTCGAGGCGCAAATAATATGGTTGATTCAAACAAGGCCCCACTCAAGCCGCAAACATATGAGTGAGTCAAACGAGACACCAATTGAGGTGCAGATGATATGGTTGCATCAAACGAGGCACGACTCGAGGCGAAAATGATATGGTTGAGCCAAATAAGGCACGACTCGAGGCACAAATGATGTGGTTGATTGAAACGAGGCCTTACTCGAGGTTCAAATGATATGGTTGAATCAAAGAGGACGGAGTCGAGGCACAAATGATGTGATTGAGTCAAATGAGGCTCTGCTCGAGCTACAAATGATATGGACGATTCAAATGAGGCCCGACTTGAGCTACAAATATCTGAGGGAGTCAAACAAGGCTAACTCGGGGCGCAAATGATATGGTTGAGTCAAACGAGGCTTGACTAGAGGCGCAAATGATAAGGCTGAGTCAAACGAGGACCGACTTGAGGGGCAAATGACATGGTTAAGTCTAATGAGGCCCTACTCGAGTCAGAAATGATATGGTCATGACAAATAAGGCCCGACTCGAGGTGTAAATGATATGTGTGAGTCAAACGAGGCACGACTCGAGGTGTAAACACATGTGTGAGTCAAACGAGGCCCAATTAGAGGTGGAAAAGATATGGTTAAGTCAAACGAGGCATGACTCGAGGCGCAAATTATATGGTTGAGTCCAATGAGGCATGACTCGAGGCAAAAATGATATGGTTGAGTGAAACGAGGCCCAACACGAGGTGCAAATGATGTAGTTAGTGAAACAAGGCCCAACTCAAGGTGCAAATGATATGGTTAAGTTAAACGAGGCCGAATCGAGGCGCAAATGATCCGGTTAAGCCAAATGACTCTCGACTCGAGCCATAAATGGTATGGGTGAGTCAAACAAGGCCCAACTCGAGGCGCAAATGATATGGGAGAGTCAAACGATGCTCGACATGAGCACAAACACATGGGTAAGTCAAACGAGGACCAACTCAAGGTGCAAAAGATATGGTTGAGTCAAATGAGGCCAAACTAGAGGTGGAAAAGAAATGGTTGAGTCGAACGAGGAACGACTCGAGGCGCAAATGATATGGTTGAGTCAAACGAGGCATGAGTTGAGGCGAAAATAATATGGTTGAGTCAAACGAGGCATAACACGAGGTGCAAATAATGTAGTTGAGTGAAACGAGGCCCAACTTGAGGTGCAAATGATATGGTTAAGTCAAACGAGGCACGAATTGAGGTGCAAATGATCTAGTTAAGCCAAATGACTCCCGACTTGAGCCATAAATGATATGGGTAAGTCAAACGAGGCCCAACTCGAGGGGCAAATGATATGGGGGAGTCAAACGATGCTCGACACAAGCGTAAACACATGGGTAAGTCAAACGAGGCCAAACTCAAGGTGCAAAAGATATGGTTGAGTCAAACGAGGGATGACTCGAGGCGCAAATAATATGGTTGATTCAAACGAGACCCGACTCAAGTCACAAACATATGAGTGAGTCAAACGAGGCACAAATCGAGGCACAGATGATGTGGTTGAGTCAAACAAGGCACGACTCGAGGCAAAAATGATATGGTTGAGTCAAATGAGGCACGACTCGAGGTGCAAATGATGTGGTTGAGTGAAACAAGGCCCTACTCGAGATGCAAATGATATGGTTAAGTCAAACGAGGCCGGAGTCGAGGTGCAAATGATGTGATTGAGTCAAATGAGGGCCGACTCGAGCCGCAAACATCTGAGGGAGTCAAACAAGGCCCGACTTGGGGCGTAAATGATATGGTTGAGTCAAACGAGGCTTGACAAGAGGCGCAAATAATAAGGCTGAGTCAAACGAGGACCGACTTGAGGCGCAAATGACATGGTTAAGTCTAACGAGCCCCTACTCAAGTCGAAAATGATATGGTCATGACAAATGAGGCCCGACTCGAGGTGTAAATGGTATGTGTGAGTCAAACGAGGCATGACTCGAGGCGTAAACACATGCGTGAGTCAAACAAGGCCCAACTAAAGGTGGAAAAGATATGGTTGAGTCAAACGAGGCACGACTCGAGGCGCAAATGATATGGTTGAGTCAAATGAGGCATGACTCGAGGCAAAAATGATATGGTTGAGTGAAACGAGGCCCAACACGAGGTGCAAATGATGTAGTTGAGTGAAACGAGGCCCAACTTGAGGTGCAAATGATATGGTTAAGTCAAACGAGGCACGAATCGAGGTACAAATGATCCGGTTAAGCCAAATGACTCTCGACTCGAGCCATAAATGGTATGGGTGAGTCAAACGAGGCCCAACTCAAGGTGCAAATGATATGGGAGAGTCAAATGACGCTTGACACGAGCACAAACACATGGGTAAGTCAAACGAGGACCAACTCAAGGTGCAAAAGATATGGTTGAGTCAAATGAGGCCCAACTAGAGGTGGAAAAGAAATGGTTGAGTCGAACGAGGCATGACTCGAGGCGCAAATGATATGGTTGAGTCAAACGAGGCATGAGTCGAGGCGAAAATAATATGGTTGAGTCAAACGAGGCATAACACGAGGTGCAAATAATGTAGTTGAGTGAAACAAGGCCCAACTCGAGGTGCAAATGATATGGTTAAGTCAAACGAGGCACGAATTGAGGTGCAAATGATCTAGTTAAGCCAAATGACTCCCGACTCAAGCCATAAATGATATGGGTGAGTCAAACAAGGCCCAACTCAAGGGGCAAATGATATGGGGGAGTCAAACGATGCTCGACACAAGTGCAAACACATGGGTAAGTCAAACGAGGCCAAACTCAAGCTGCAAAACATATGGTTGAGTCAAACGAGGGATGACTCAAGGCACAAATAATATGGTTGATTCAAACGAGACCCGACTCAAGTCACAAACATATGAGTGAGTCAAACGAGGCACAAATCGAGGCACAGATTATGTGGTTGAGTCAAACGAGGCACGACTCGAGGCAAAAATGATATGGTTGAGTCAAATGAGGCACGACTCGAGGTGCAAATGATGTGGTTGAGTCAAACGAGGCCCTACTCGAGATGCAAATGATATGGTTGAGTCAAACGAGGCCGGAGTCGAGGTGCAAATGATGTGATTGAGTCAAATGAGGGCCGACTCGAGCCGCAAACATATGAGGGAGTCAAACAAGGCCCGACTTGGGGCGCAAATGATATGGTTGAGTCAAACGAGGCTTGACAAGAGGCGCAAATAATAAGGCTGAGTCAAACGAGGACCGACTTGAGGCGCAAATGACATGGTTAAGTCTAACGAGCCCCTATTCGAGTCGAAAATGATATGGTCATGACAAATGAGGCCCGACTCGAGGTGTAAATGGTATGTGTGAGTCAAACGAGGCACGACTCGAGGCGTAAACACATGCGTGAGTCAAACGAGGCCCAACTAGAGGTGGAAAAGATATGGTTGAGTCAAACGAGACACTACTCGAGGCGCAAATGATATGGTTGAGTCAAATGAGGCATGACTCGAGGCAAAAATGATATGGTTGAGTGAAACGAGGCCCAACACGAGGTGCAAATGATGTAGTTGAGTGAAACGAGGCCCAACTCGAGGTGCAAATGATATGGTTAAGTCAAACGAGGCACGAATCGAGGCGCAAATGATCCGGTTAAGCCAAATGACTCCCGATTCGAGGCGTAAATGATATGGGAGAGTCAAACGATGCTCAACACAAGCGCAAACACATGGGTAAGTCAAACAAGGCCCAACTCAAGGTACAAAAGATATGGTTAAGTCAAACGAGGCCTAACTAGAGGTGGAAAAGATATGGTTGAGTCAAACAAGGCACGACTAGAGGCACAAATGATATGGTTGAGTCAAATGAGGCATGACTCGAGGCGAAAATAATATGGTTGAGTCAAATGAGGCACAACACGAGGTGCAAATAATGTAGTTGAGTGAATCGAGGCCCAACTCGAGTTGCAAATAATATGGTTAATTCAAACGAGGCACGAATCGAGGCACAAATGATCCAGTTAAGCCAAATGACTCCCGACTCGAGCCATAAATGACATGGGTGAGTTAAACGAGGCCCAACTCGAGGGGCAAATGATATGGGAGAGTCAAACGATGCTCGACACGAGCGCAAACACATGGGTAAGTCAAACGAGGCCCAACTCAAGGTGCAAAAGATATGGTTGTGTCAAACGAGGGATGACTCGAGGCACAAATAATATGGTTGATTCAAACGAGGCCCGACTCGAGCCGCAAACATATGAGTGAGTCAAACGAGGCATGAATCGAGGCACAGATGATATGGTTGAGTCAAACGAGGCATGACTCGAGGCGAAAATGATATGGTTGAGTCAAATGAGGCATGACTCGAGGTGCAAATGATGTGGTTGAGTGAATGAGGCTCTACTCGAGATGCAAATGATATGGTTGAGTCAAACGAGGCTAGAGTCGAGGTGCAAATGATGCGATTGAGTCAAATGAAGCCCTACTCGAGCTGTAAATGATATGGTTGATTCAAATGAGGCCCGACTCGAGCCGCAAACATCTGAGGGAGTCAAACAAGGCCCGACTCAGGGCGTAAATGATATGGTTGAGTCAAACGAGGCTTGACAAGAGGCGCAAATGATAAGGTTGAGTCAAACGAGGACCGTCTTGAGGCACAAATGATATGGGTGAGTCAAACGAGGCCCAACTCGAGGCACAAATGATATGGGAGAGTTAAACGACACTCGACACGAGCGCAAACACATGGGTAAGTCAAACAAGGCCCAACTCAAGGTGCAAAATATATGGTTGAGTCAAACGAGGGACAACTCGAGGCGCAAATAATATGGTTTATTCAAACGAGGCCCGACTCGAGACACAAACTTATGAGTGAGTCAAATGAGGCACGAATCGAGCCACAGATGATATGGTTGAGTCAAACGAGGCACGACTCGAGGCGAAAATGATATGGTTGTGTCAAATGAGGCACGACTCGAGGCGCAAATGATGTGGTTGAGTGAAACGAATCCCTACTCGAGATGCAAATGATATGGTTGAGTCAAATGAGGTCAGAGTCAAGGCACAAATGATGTGATTGAATCTAATGAGGCCATACTCGAGCTGCAAATGATATGGTCGATTCAAATGAGGCCCAACTCGAGCTGCAAACATCTGAGGGAGTCAAACAAGGCCCGACTCAGGGCGCAAAAGATATGGTTGAGTCAAACGAGGCTTGACAAGAGGCGCAAATGATAAGGCTGAGTCAAACAAGGACCGACTTGAGGCACAAATGACATGGTTAAGTCTAACGAGGCCCTACTCGAGTCGGAAATGATATGGTCATGAGAAATGAGGCACGGCTCAAGGTGTAAATGATATGTGTGAGTTAAACGAGGCACGACTCGAGGCGTAAACACATGCGTGAGTCAAACGAGGCCCAACTAGAGATGGAAAAGATATGGTTGAGTCAAACGAGGCATGACTCAAGGTGCAAATAATATGGTTAAGTCAAATGAGGCACGACTCGAGGCGCAAATAATATGGTTGAGTCAAACAAGGCACGACTCGAGGCAAAAATGATATGGTTGAGTCAAACGAGGCACGACTCGAGGCAAAAATGATATGGTTGAGTCAAATGAGCCAAGACTCGAAGCACAAATGATATGGTTGAGTCAAACAAGGCTCGAGTCGAGGCACAAATAATGTGGTTGAATCAAACGAGGCCCTTCTCGAGGTGCAAACATATGTGTAAGTCAAACGAGTCCTGACTCGAGGTGCAAATGTTATGGTTGATTCAAACAAGGCCCGACTCGAGGCGCAAATGATATGATTGAGTCAAAGAGGGCCCGACTCGAGGTGCAAATGATGTGGTTGAGTCAAACGAGGCCCTTCTCAAGGTGCAAACATATGTGTAAGTCAAACGAGGCCTGACTCGTGGCGCAAATGATATGGTTGAGTCAAATGACACTTGACTCAATGCGCAAACAAATGGATGAGTCAAACAAGGCCCAACTCGAGGCACAAACACATGGGCAATTCAAACGGGGCCCAACTCGAGGCGCAAATGTTATGGTTGAGTTAAACGAGGCACGAATTGAGGCACAAATGATATGGGTGAGTCAAATGAGGCCTAACTCGAGGCGCAAACACATGGGTGAGTCAAACGAGGACCAACTCGAGGCCCTAATGATATGGTTGAGTCAAACGAGCTTGACTCGTGGTGCAAATGATAAGGCTGAGTCAAACCAGGCCCGACTTAAGATGCAAATGACATGTTTGAGTGAAACGAGGCTTGACTTGAGGCACAAATGATATGGTTCATTGAAACGAGGCCCGACTCGAGCAGTAAACATTTGAGTGAGTCAAACGAGGACTGACTCGAGGTGCAAATGATATGGTTGAGTTCAACGAGGCTTGACTTGAGGTTAAATGGTAAGGCTGAGTCAAACGAGGCCCGACTTGAGGCGTAAATGACATGGTTGAGTCAAACGAGGTCCGACTCCAGGCGTAAATGATATGGTTAAGTTAAACAAGGCCTGACTTGAGGCACAAATGATATGGTTGAGTAAAATAAGGCCTGACTCAAGAAGCAAGTAATGTTGTTGAGTCAAACGAGGCCCTTCTCGAGTTGCAAACATATGTGTAAGTTAAATGAGGCTCGACTCGAGGCGCAAATGATATGGTTGAGTCCAACGAGACCCGACTTGAGGCGCAAACATATGGGTTAGTTAAACAAGGCCCGACTTGAGGTGCAAAAGATATGGTTAAGTCAAACGAGAGATGACTCGAGGCGCAAATAATATGGTTGATTCAAACGAGGCCCGACTCGAGCCGCAAACATATGAGTGAGTCAAATGAGGCACGAATCTAGGTGCAGATGATATGGTTGAATCAAACGAGGCAAGACTTGAGGCGCAAATGACACGGTTAATTCTAACGAGGCCCTACTCGAGTCAGAAATGATATGGTCATGACAAATAAGGCCCGACTCGAGGTGTAAATGATGTGTGAGTCAAACGAGGCACGACTCGAGGCGTAAACACATGCGTGAGTCAAATGAGGCCCAACTAGAGCGGAAAAGATATGGTTGAGTCAAACGAGGCACGACTCGAGGTGCAAATGATATGGTTGAGTCAAACGAGGCATGACTCGTGAAAAAAATGATATGGTTGAGTGAAACTATGCCCAACACGAGGTGCAAATGATGTAGTTGAGTGAAACGAGGCCCAACTCGAGGTGAAAATGGTATGGTTAAGTCAAATGAGGCACGAATCGAGGCGCAAATGATCCAGTTAAGCCAAATGACTCCCGACTCGAGCCATAAATGATATGGGTGTGTCAAACAAGGCCCAACTCGGGGTGCAAATGACATGGGAGAGTCAAACAATGCTCGACATGAGCGCAAACACATGGGTAAGTCAAACGAGGCCCAACTCAAGGTGCAAAAGATATGGTTAAGCCAAATGAGGGACGACTCGAGGCACAACTAATATGGTTGATTCAAACGAGCCCCGACTCGAGCCGCAAACATATGAGTGAGTCAAACGAGGCACGAATCGAGGCGCAGATGATATGGTTGAGTCAAACGAGGCAATGATATGGTTGAGTCAAATGAGGCACGACTCGAGGCACAAATGATGTGGTTGAGTGAAACGAGGCCCTACTCGAGCTGCAAATGATATGGTTAAGTCAAACGAGGCCAAAGTCGGGGCGAAAATGATGTGATTAAGTCAAATGAGGCCCTACTCGAGCTGTAAATGATATGGTAGATTCAAATGAGGCCTGACTCGAGCCGCAAACATCTGAGGGAGTCAAATAAGGCCTGACTCGGGGCGCAAATGATATGGTTGAGTCAAACGAGGCTTGACTAGAGGCGTAAATGATAAGGCTGAGTCAAACGAGGATCAACTTGAGGCGCAAATGAAATGGTTAAGTCTAACGAGGCCCTACTCGAGTCGGAAATGATATGGTCATGACAAATGAGGCCTGACTCGAGGTGTAAATGATATGTATGAGTCAAACAAGGCACGACTCGAGGTGTAAACACATGCGTGAGTCAAACGAGGCCTAACTAGATGTGGAAAAGATATGGTTGAGTTAAACGAGGCATGACTCGAGGCATAAATGATATGGTTGAGTCAAACGAGGCAAGGCTCGAGGTAAAAATGATATGGTTGAATGAAACGAGGCCCAACACGAGGTTCAAATGATGTAGTTGAGTGAAACGAGGCCCAACTCGAGGTGCAAATGATATGGTTAAGTCAAACGAGGCACGAATCAAGGCACAAATGATCCGGTTAAGCCAAATGACTCCCGACTCGAGCCATAAATGATATGGGTGAGTCAAACAAGGCCCAACTTGAGGCGTAAATGATATGGGAGAGTCAAACAACACTCGATACAAGCGCAAACACATGGGTAAGTCAAACGAGGCCCAACTCAAGGTGCAAAAGATATGGTTGAGTCAAACGAGGGATGACTCGAGGCGCAAATGATGTGGGTGAGTCAAACGAGGCCTAACTCCAGGCACAAACACATGGGTGAGTCAAACGAGTCACGACTCGAGGCACAAATGATGTGGTTGAGTGAAACGAGTCCTTACTCGAGGTGCAAATCATATCGTTGAGTCAAACAAGGCTAGACTCGAGGCACAAATGATGTGATTGAGTCAAACGAGGCCCTACACGAGCTGCAAATGATATGGTTAAGTCAAACGAGACCTGACTCTAGGTGCAAATGATATGGTTGAGTTAAATGAGGCACGACTCGAGCCACAAACATATAAATGAGTCAAACGAGGCCCGAGTCGAGATGCAAATGATATTGTTGAGTTGAACAAGGCTTGACTCAAAGCACAAATGCTAAGGCTGAGTCAAACGAGGCCCAACTTGAGGTAGAAATGACATGGTTGAGTCAACGAGACCTGACTCGATGCGCAAATGATATGGTTAAGACAAACGAGGCCCAACTCGAGGCGCAAACAATGTGGGTGAGTCAAACAAGGCACGACTAGAGGCGTAAACACATGGGTGAGTCGAACGAGGCCCAACTCGAAGCGCAAATGATATGGTTGAGTCAAACCAAACACAACTCGAGGCACAAATAATATGGTTGAGTCAAACAAGGTATGACTCGAGGCACAAATGATATAGTTGAGTCAAACAAGAGAGGAATTGAGGCGCAACTGATATGGGTGAGTCAAATGAGGCCCTTCTCGAGGTGCAAACATATGTGTAAGTCAAACGAGGCCTAACTCAAGGCGCAAATGATATGGTTGAGACAAACGATGCCCGACTCAAGGCGCAAATGATATGGTTGAGCCAAATGAGAAATGAATCGAGGCGCAACTAATATGGGTGAGTCAAACGAGGCCCGACTCGAGGCACAAATTATATGGTTAAATCAAACAAGGCACTACTCGAGGCGCAAATGATATGGTTGATTCAAACGAGGCCCAAGTCAAGTCGCAAACACACAAGTAAGTCAAACGAGACCCGACTCGAGGCGCAAATGATATGGTTTAGTCAAACAAGGCTTGACTCGAGGCGCAAATGATATGGCTTATTCAAACGAGGCCCGAGTTGAGGCGCAAATGACATGGTTGAGTCAAACGAGGCCCAACTCGAGATGCAATTGATATGGTTGAGACAAACGAGGCCTGACTCGAGATGCAAATGATATGGGTGAGTCAAATGAGGCACGACTCAAGGCGCAACCACATGGGAGAGTCACACGATGCCCAACTTAAGGCGCAAATGATATGGTTGAGTCAAACGAGGCACAACTCGAGGCACAAATGATATAGGAGAGTGAAATGAGGCTCAACTCGAGGCGCAAAAACATGGGTGAGTCAAATGAGGTCCAACTAGGGATGCAAAAGATATGATTGAGTTAAACGAGGCACGAGTCGAGGTGCAAATGATATGGTTAAGTCAAATGAGGCACGACTCAAGGCGCAAATGATATGGTTGAGTCAAACAAGGCACGACTCGAGGCAAAAATGATAAGGTTGAGTCAAACGAGGCATGACTCGAGGCGCAAATGATATGGTTAAGTCAAATGAGCCACGACTCGAGGCACAAATGATATGGTTGAGTCAAACAAGGCCCGAGTCGAGGCACAAATAATGTGGTTGAATCAAATGAGGCCCTTCTCGAGGTGCAAACATATGTGTAATTCAAACAAGTCCCGACTCGAGGTGCAAATGTTATGGTTGAGTCAAACGAGGCCCGACTCGAGGCGCAAATGATATGATTGAGTCAAAGAGGGCCCGACTCGAGGTGCAAATGATGTGGTTGAGTCAAACGAGGCCCTTCTCAAGGTGCAAACATATGTGTAAGTAAAACGAGGCCTGACTCGTAGCGCAAATGATATGGTTGAGTCAAACGATGCTTGACTCAATGCGCAAACATATGGGTGAGTCAAACGAGGTCCAACTCGAGGCACAAACACATGGGCAATTCAAACGGGGCCCAACTCGAGGTGCAAATGATATGGTTCAGTCAAACGAGGCATGAATTGAGGCACAAATGATATGGGTGAGTCAAACAAGGCCTAACTCAAGGCGCAAACACATGGGTGAGTCAAACGAGGACCAACTCGAGGCCCTAATGATATGGTTGAGTCAAACGAGGCTTGACTCGTGGTGCAAATGATAAGGCTGAGTCAAACCAGGCCCGACATAAGATGCAAATGACATGTTTGAGTCAAACAAGGCTCGACTTGAGGCACAAATGATATGGTTCATTCAAACAAGGCCTGACTCGAGCTGTAAACATTTGAGTGAGTCAAACGAGGACTGACTCGAGGTAGAAATGATATGGTTGAGTTCAACGAGGCTTGACTTGAGGCTTAAATGGTAAGGCTGAGTCAACGAGGCCCGACTTGAGGCGTAAATGACATGGTTGAGTCAAACGAGGTCCGACTCCAAGCATAAATGATATGGTTAAGTTAAATAAGGCCTGACTCGAGGCACAAATGATATGGTTGAGTAAAACAAGGCCCGACTCAAGATGCAAGTAATGTCATTGAGTCAAACGAGGCCCTTCTCGAGTTGCAAACATATGTGTACGTTAAACGAGGCACGACTCGAGGCACAAATGATATGGTTGAGTCCAACGAGACCCGACTTGAGGCGCAAACATATGGGTTAGTTAAACAAGGCTCGACTCGAGGCACAAATGATATGGTTGAGTCAAACGAGGCATGAATCAAAGTGCAAATCATATGGGTGTGTCAAACGAGGCCCAACTCGAGGCGCAAATGATATGGTTAAGTCAAACGAGGCACGACACGGGTCGCAAATGATATGTTTAAGTCAAACAAGCCACAACTCGAGGTGCAAATGATATGGTTAAGTCAAACGAGGCACGACTCGAGGCGCAAATGATATGGTTGTGTCAAACAAGCACGACTTGAGGCACAAATGATGTGGTTGAGTCAAACGAGGCTCGACTCGAGGCATAAATGATATGGTTGAGTCATATGAGGCCCGACTCGAGGCGTAAACATATGGGTGAGTCAAACGAGGCCCGACTCGAGGCATCAGCACATGGGTGAGTCAAACGAGGGCCCACTCGAGGCAAAAATGATATGGCTGAGTCAAATGAGGCCCAACTCGGGGCGTAAATGATATGGTTAAGTAAAATGAGGCATGACTTGAGGCACAAATGATGTGGTTGGATAAAACGAGGCCCGACTCGAGGCGTAAATGATATGGTTGAGTCAAACAAGGCTTAACTCATGGTGCAAATGATATGGTTGAGTCAAATGAGGCCCGACTCAAGGTGCAAACATATGGGTGAGTCAAACGAGGCCCGACTCGAGGCACAAACACATGGGTGAGTCAAACAAGGCCCAACTCAAGGTGAAAATGATATGGTTGAGTGAAACGAGGCTTGACTCGAGGCACAAATAATAAGGCTGAGTCAAACGAGGCCCGACTTGAGGCGCAAATGACATGGTCGAGACAAACAAGGCCTGACTTGAGGCATAAATGATATGTGTAAGCCAAATGAGGCACGACTCAAGGCAGAAATGATATAGTTGAGTCAAACGAGGCATGACTCGAGGCACAAATGATATGGTTGAGTCATATGAGGCCCGACTCGAGGCGCAAACATATGGGTGAGTCAAACGAGGCCCGACTCGAGGCATCAACACATGAGTGAGTCAAACGAGGCCCAACTCGAGGCAAAAATGATATGACTAAGTCAAACGAGTCCCGACTTGGAGCGCAAATGATATGGTTAAGTAAAACGAGGCACGACTTGAGGCACAAATGATGTGGTCGGATCAAATGAGGCCCGACTTGAGGCGTAAATGATATGGTTGAGTTAAACGAGGCTTAACTCAAGGCGCAAATGATATGGTTGAGTCAAATAAGGCCTGACTCGAGGCGCAAACATATGGGTGAGTCAAACGAGGCCCGACTCGAGGCACAAACATATAGGTGAGTCAAACGAGGCCCAACTCAAGGGCAAAATGATATGGTTGAGTCAAACGAGGCCCGACTCGTGGCGCAAATGATATGTTGAGTCAAACGAGGCTTGACTCGAGGCACAAATGATAAGGCTGAGTCAAACGAGGCCCGACCTGAGGCGCAAATGATATGGTTGAGTCAAATGAGCCACGACTCGAGGCACAAATGTTATGGTTGAGTCAAACAAGGCCCGAGTGGAGGCACAAATAATGTGGTTGGATCAAACGAGGCCCTTCTCGAGGTGCAAACATATGTGTAAGTCAAACAAGTCCCGACTCAAGGTGCAAATGTTATGGTTGAGTCAAACGAGGCCCGACTCGAGGCGCAAATGATATGATTGAGTCAAAGAGGGCCCGACTCGAGGTGCAAATGATGTGGTTGAGTCAAAAGAAGCCCTTCTCAAACATGGGTGAGTCAAACGAGGACCAACTCGAGGCCCTAATGATATGGTTGAGTCAAACGAGGCTTGACTCGTGGTGCAAATGATAAGGCTGAGTCAATCCAGGCCCGACTTAAGATGCAAATGACATGTTTGAGTCAAACGAGGCTCGACTTGAGGCACAAATGATATGGTTCATTCAAACGAGGTCCGACTCGAGCTGTAAACATTTGAGTCAGTCAAACGAGGACTAACTCGAGGTGGAAATGATATGGTTGAGTTCAACGAGGCTTGACTTGAGGCTTAAATGGTAAGGCTGAGTCAAACGAGGCCCGACTTGAGGCGTAAATGACAAGGTTGAGTCAAACGAGGTTTGACTCCAGGCATAAATGATATGGTTAAGTTAAACAAGGCCTGACTCGAGGCACAAATGATATGGTTGAGTAAAACAAGGCCCGACTCGAGATGCAAGTAATGTCGTTGAGTCAAACGAGGCCCTTCTCGAGTTGCAAACATATATGTAAGTTAAACGAGGCTCGACTTGAGGCACAAATGATATGGTTGAGTCCAACGAGACCCGACTTGAGGTGTAAACATATGGGTTAGTTAAACAAGGCCCGACTCGACGCACAAATGATATGGTTGAGTCAAATAAGGCACAAATCGAAGTGCAAATCATATGGGTGTGTCAAACGAGGCCCAACTCGAGGCGCAAATGATATGGTTAAGTCAAACGAGGCATGACACGGGTCGCAAATGATATGTTTAAGTCAAACGAGCCACGACTCGAGGTGCAAATGATAAGGTTGAGTCAAACGAGGCACAAATTGAGGCGCAAATGATATGGTTGTGTCAAACAAGGCACGACTTGAGGCACAAATGATGTGGTTGAGTCAAATGAGGCTCGACTCGAGACGTAAATAATTTGGTTGAGTCATATGAGGCCCGACTCGAGGCGCAAACATATGGGTGAGTCAAATGAGGCCCGACTCAAGGCATCAGCAATGGGTGAGTCAAACAAGGCCCCACTCGAGGCAAAAATGATATGGCTGAGTCAAACGAGGCCCGACTCGGGGCGTAAATGATATGGTTAAGTAAAATGAGGCATGACTTGAGGCACAAATGATGTGGTTGGATAAAACGAGGCCCGACTCGAGGCGTAAATGATATGGTTGAGTCAAACGAGGCTTCACTCATGGTGCAAATGATATGGTTGAGTCAAATGAGGCCCGACTCGAGGTGCAAACATATGGGTGAGTCAAACGAGGCCCGACTCGAGGCACAAACACATGGGTGAGTCAAATGAGGCCCAACTCAAGGTAAAAATGATATGGTTGAGTCAAACAAGGCTTGACTCGAGGCACAAATGATAAGTTAGAGTCAAACGAGGCCCGACTTGAGGCGCAAATGACATGGTCGAGACAAACAAGGCCTGACTCGAGGCGTAAATGATATGTGTAAGCCAAACGAGGCACTACTCAAGGCAGAAATGATATGGTTGAGTCAAACGAGGATGACTTGAGGCGCAAATGATATGGTTGAGTCATATGAGGCCCGACTCGAGGCGCAAACATATGGGTGAGTCAAACGAGGCCCGACTCGAGACATCAATACATGGGTGAGTCAAACGAGGCCCAACTCGAGGCAAAAATGATATGGCTGAGTCAAACGAGGCCCGACTTGGGGTGCAAATGATATGGTTAAGTAAAATGAGGCACGACTCGAGGCACAAATGATGTGGTTGGATCAAACGAGGCCCGACTCGAGGCGTAAATGATATGGTTGAGTTAAACGAGGCTTAACTCAAGGCGCAAATGATATGCTTGAGTCAAATAAGGCCTGACTCGAGGCGCAAACATATGGGTGAGTCAAATGAGGCACGACTCGAGGCACAAATGCATAGGTGAGTCAAACGAGGCCCAACTCAAGGCAAAAATGATATGGTTGAGTCAAACGAGGCCCGACTCGTGGCGCAAATGATATGGTTGAGTCAAATGAGGCTTGACTCGAGGCGCAAATGATAAGGCTGAGTCAAACGAGGCCCGACCTGAGGCGCAAATGACATGGTCGAGACAAACAAGGCCCGACTCGAGGCATAAATGATATGTGTAAGTCAAACGAGGCACAACTCGAGGCAGAAATGATATGGTTGAGTCAAACGAGGCATGACTCGAGGCGCAAATGATATGGTTGAGTCAAATAAGGCAAAAATTGACGATATGGTTGAGCTAAATGAGGCCTAATATGAGCTACAAATGATATGAGTGACTCAAATGAGGCCCAACTAGAGGCACAAATGATATGGGAGAGTCAAACGAGGCTCGACTCGAGGCACAAACACATGGGTGAGTCAAGCGAGGCCCAACTTGAGGCGCAAAACATATGGTTGAGTCAAACGAAGCATGACTTGAGGCACAAATGATGTGGTTGAGTCAAACAAGGCTACTCGAGGTGCAAATGATATGGGAAAGTCAAACGAGGCATGACTCGAGGCGCAAATGATATGGTTGAGTCAAACAAGGCACAAATCGAAGTGCAAACGATATGGTTGAGCTAAATGAGGCTTGATATGAGCTACAAATGATTTGGGTGACTCAAATGAGGCCCAACTAGAGGCGCAAATAATATGGGAGAGTCAAACGAGGGTCGACTCGAGGCGCAAACACATGGGTGAGTTAAACGAGGCTCAACTTGAGGCATAAAACATATGGTTAAGTCAAACGAAGCACGACTTGAGGCACAAATGATATGGTTGAGTCAAATGAGGCACGATTTGAGGCATAAACACATGGGTGAGTCAACCGAGGCCCAACTCGAGGCGTAAATGATATGGTTGAGTCAAACCAGACACAACTCGAGGCGCAAATGATATGGTGGAGTCAAACAGGGTATGACTCGAGGCACAAATGATATAGTTGAGTCAAACGAGAGACAAATTGAGGCGCAACTGATATGGGTGAGTCAAAAGAGGCCCTTCTCGAGGTGCAAACATATGTGTAAGTCAAACAAGGCCCGACTCGAGGCACAAATGATATGGTTAAGACAAACAATGCCCGACTTAAGGCTCAAATGATATGGTTGAGCCAAATGAGAAACGAATCGAGGCGCAACTAATATGGGTGAGTCAAACAAAGCCCAACTCGAGGTACAAATTATATGGTTAAATCAAACAAGGCACTACTCGAGGTGCAAATGATATGGTTGATTCAAACGAGGCCCAAGTCAAGTTGCAAACATATGAGTAAATCAAACGAGGCCTGACTCGAGGCATAAATGATAAGGCAGACTCAAACGAGGCCCGACTTGAGGCACAAATGACATGGTTGAGTCAAACGAGGCCCGACTTGAGGCGCAATTTATATGGTTGAGACAAATGAGGCCCAACTCGAGATTCAAATGATATGGGTGAGTCAAACGAGGCCTGACTCGAGGCGCAAACACATGGGTGAGTCACACAAGGCCCAACTTGAGGCGCAAATGATATGGTTGAGTCAAATAAGGCACAACTCGAGGCGCAAATGATATGGTTAAGTCAAACGAGGTAGGACTCCAGGCACAAAGGATGTGGATGACTCAAATGAGGTCCTTCTCGTGGTGCAAACATATGTGTAAGTCAAACGACGCCTGACTCGAGGCTCAAATGATATGGTTGAGCCAACCGAGGCCCGACTCAAGCCACAAAAGATATGGGTGACTCATACGAGGGACAACTCGAGGCGCAAATGATATGTGAGAGCAAACGAGGTTCGACTCGAGGCACAAACACAAGGGTGAGTCAAACGAGGCCCAACTCGAGGCATAAAAGATATGGCTGAGTCAAACGAGGCACGACTCGAGGCGCAAATGATATGGTTGATTCAAACAAGGCCCAACTCGAGCCGCAAACATATGAGTGAGTCAAACGAGGCACGAAACGAGGCGCAGATGATATGGTTGAGTCAAATGAGGCACGACTCGAGGAACAAATGATGTGGTTTAGTGAAACGAGGCCCTACTCGAGGTGCAAATAATATGGTTAAGTCAAACGAGGCCCGGCTCAAGGCGCAAATGATATGGTTCAGGGAAACGAGGCTAGACTTGAGGCACAAATGATAAGGCTAAGTGAAAGGAGGCCTGCCTTGAGGCACAAATGACTTGGTTGAGTCAAACGAGGCCCAACTCGAAGCACAAATGATATGGTTGAGACAAACGAGGCACGACTCGAGGCGCAAATGATATGGTTGAGTGAAATGAGACACGGATCGATATGCAAATGATATGGGTGAGTCAAACGAGGCCCAACTTAAGGCACAAATTATATGGTTAAGTCAAACAAGGCATGACTCGAGGTGCAAATGATGTGGTTGAATCAAACAAGGCCCTTCTCGCAGTATAAACATATGTGTAAGTCAAACGAGGCCTGACTTGAGGCTCAAATGATATGGTTGAGTCAAATGAGGCACAACTCGAGGCGCAAATGATATAGCTGAGTCAAACAAGGCTTGACTCGAGGCACAAATAATGTGGTTGAGTCAAACGAGGCCCTTCTCAAGGTGTAAACATAGGTGTAAGTCAAATGAAGCCTGACTCAAGGCGCAAATGATATGGTTAAGACAAACGAGGCTTGACTCGAGGCACAAATGATATGGTTGAGTGAAACAAGACACGAATCTAGGCAGAAATGATATGCGTGAGTCAAATGAGGCCCAACTCAAGGCTCAAATTATATGGTTAAGTCAAACAAGGCACGGCTCGAGGCGCAAATGATAAGGTTGAGCCAAACGAGCCACGACTCGAGGCGCAAATGATATGGTGGTTTCAAACGAGGCCCAACTCGAGGCGCAAATGATATGGTTGATTCAAACGAGGCCCGACATGACCCACAAACATATGAGTAAGTCAAACGAGGCCCGACTCAAGGTATAAATGATATGGTTGAGTCCAACAATGCTTGACTCGTGGCGCAAATGATAAGGCTGAGTCACACGAGGCCCGACTTGAGGTACAAATGACATGGTTGAGTCAAACGAGGCCCGACTCAAGGCACGATTGATATGGTTGAGACAAACAAGGCCCAACTTGAGATGCAAATGATATGGGTGAGTCCACTAAGGCCAAACTCGAGGCACAAATGATATGGTTGAGTCAAACGAGGTAGGAATCGAGGCGTAAATGATATAGTTGAGTCAAACAAGGCCCGACTCGAGGTGCAAATGATGTGGTTGAGTCAAACGAGGCCCTTCTCGAGGTGCAAACATATTTGTAAGTCAAACGAGACCTGACTCGAGGCACAAATGATATGGTTGAGTCAAACGAGGCCCTTCTCGAGGTGCAAACATATATGTAAGTCAAGCGAGACCTGACTCGAGGCGCAAATGATATGGTTGAGACAAACGAGGCCCAATTCGAGGTGCAAATGATATGGTCGAGTCAAACGAGACACGAATCAAGGCGCAAATGATATGGGTGAGTTAAACGAGGCCCAACCCAAGGCACAAACACATGTGTGAGTCAAACAAGGCCCAACTCGAGGTGCAAATTATAAGGTTAAGTCAAACGAGGCATGACTCGAGGCATAAATGATATGGTTGGGTCAAACAAGGCATAACTCGAGGCACAAATGATAAGGGTGAGTCAAACGAGGCCCGACTCAAGGCACAAATGATACGGGAGAGCCAAACGGGGCCTAACTAGAGGCGCAAATGTATGGGTAGGTTAAACGAGCTCCGACTCGAGGCAAAAACATATGTGTGACTCAAAAGAGGCCCAACTCGAGGCACAAATGATATGGGTGGGTCAAACATTGCCTGACTTAGGCTGCAAATATATGAGTGACTCAAACGAGGCCTGACCCGAGGCACAAATTATATAGGAGAGTCAAACGAGGCCCAACTCGAGGCGTAAATGATACAGTTGAGTCAAAAAAGTCCCGTCTCGAGGCACAAATTATATGGGTGTGTCAAACGAGGCCTAACTCAAGGCACAAATGATGTGGGTAAGGCAAACGAGGCTCGACTTGAGATGCAAACAAATGGGTAAGTCAAACGAGACCCGATTCAAGGCGCAAATGATATGGTTGAGTCAAATAGGGCCCGACTCGAGGTGCAAATGATATCAGTGAGTCAAACAAGGCCCAATTCGAGGTGCAAATGATATGGTTGAGTCAAACAAGGCCTGACTTAAGGAGTGAATGATAAGGCAGAGTCAAACGAGGCCCAAGTCGAGGTGCAAATGATATCGTTGAGTCAAACGAGGCCCAACTTGAGGCGCAAATGATAAGGGTAAGTCAAATGAGGCCCGACTCTAGGTGCAAATGATAAGGGTGTTTCAAACTATGCCCGACTCGAGGCACAAATAATATGGTTGAGTCAAACCAAGCCCGACTCGAGGCGTAAATGATATGGGTTAGTCAAATGAGGCCTGACTTGAGGTGCAACTAATACGGTTGAGTCAAATGAGGGCCGACTCAAGGCACAAATAATAAGGGTAAGTCAAACGAAGCTCGACTGAAGGTGCAAATGATATTGGTGAGTCAAATAAGGCACGCCTCAAGGCGCAAATGACATGGGTGAGTCGAATGAGGCCCGAGTCGAGCCACAAATGATATGGTTAAGTCAAATGAGGCTCGACTTGAGGCGCAAATGATATGGTTGTGTCAAACAAGGGCCAACTTAAGGCACAAATGATAAGGGTAAATCAAACGAGGCCCGACTCGAGGCACAAACATATGGATTAGACAAACGAGGACCGAGTCGAGGCGCAAACATATGGTTGAGTTAAATGAGATCCGACTTGAGGTGCAAATGATATGGTTGAGTCAAACGAGACCCGACTTGAGGCGCAAACGATAAGGGTGGGTCCAACTGTTTCGATTAAAGGCACAACTGATATGGATGAGTCAAACAAGGCTCGACTCGAGACGCAAATGATTTGGTTAAGTCAAACGAGGCCCAACTCAAGGCGCAAATGATATGGGTGAGTCAAATGAGGTCCAACTCAAGGCACAAATGATATCGGTCAGTCCAACAAGGCCAAACTTGAGGCGTAAACATATGGTTGAGTTAAACGAGGCCTGACTTGAGGCACAAATTATATGGGTGAGTCAAACCAAGCCCGACTCGAGGCGTAAATGATATGGTTAAGTCAAACGAGGCTCGCCTTGTGGCATAAATGATATGGGTGAGTCAAACGAGGGTCGACTCGAGGCGCAAATGATATGGTTGAGTCAAACGAGGCTCGACTTGAGGCGTAAATGATATGGTTGAGTCAAATGAGGCCCGCCTTGTGGAGTAAATGAAATGGGTGAGTCAAACGAGGCCCAACTCGAGACGCAAATGATATGGTTGAGTCAAATAAGTCCTAACTCGAGGTACAAATAGTATGGTTGAGTCAAACGAGGGCTAACTCGAGGCCCAAATGATATGGTTGAGTCAAACAAGGCCCTACTCGAGGCACAAATGATAAGGGTCAGTCAAATGAGGGTCGACTCAAGGCACAAATGATAAGGGTGAGTCAAACGAGGCCCAACTCGAGGCGCAAATAATATGGTTGAGTCAAACGAGGCCTGACTTGAGGTGCAAATGATATGTGTTAGTCAAACGAGGCCCAACTTGAGGCGCAACTAATATGGTTGAGTCAAATAATGCCCAACTCGAGGCACAAATAATAAGGGTAAGTCAAACGAAGCTTAACTCGAGACACAAATGGTATAGGTGAGTCAAATGAGGCCTGACTCAAGGCATAAAAGACATGGGTGAGTCAAACATGGCTTGAGTTGATCCACAAATGACATGGGTATGTCAAACGAGGCCTAGATCGAAACATAAACACATGGGTGAGTCAAAACGAGGCCCGACTCGAGGGCAACTGATACGGTTGAGTCAAATGAGGCTGAACTCGAGGCGCCAATGATAAGGGTGAGTCAAACAATGATAGACTCGAGGCACAAATCATATAGTTATGTTAAACGAGGCCCGACTCAAGGCGCAAATGATAAGGGTGGGACAAACGAGGCCTGACTCAAGGTACAAATGATAAGGGTGAGTCAAACCAAGCCCAACTTGAGGTGCAAATAATACGGTTGAGTCAAACCAGGCTCGACTCGAGGTACAAATGATATGGGTTAGTCAAACGAGACCCGACTTGAGGAGCAACTAATATGGTTGAGTCAAACGAGGCTCGACTCGAGGCACAAATAATAAGGGTAAGTCAAATGAAGCTCGGTTTGAGGCAAAAATGATATAGGTGGGTCAAATGACGCCCGAATCAAGGCATAAATGACATGGGTGAGTCAAAGAGGCTCGAGTCGAGCCACAAATGACATGGGTATGTCAAATGAGGCCTAGTCGACGTGTAAACATATGGGTAAGTCAAAACGAGGCCTGACTCGAGGCGCAAATGATATGGTTGAGTCAAACGAGACCTGACTCGAGGCACAAACATATGGGTGAGTCAATCGAGGCTCGACTCGAGGCGTAAATGATAAGGGTGAGTCAAATGAGGCAATACTCGAGGCACAAATGATATGGTTAAGTCAAATGAGGCCCAACTCTTGGAGCAAATAATATGGTTGAGTCAAACGAGCTCTGACTCGAGGCACAAATGATAAGGGTCAGTCAAATGAGGGTCGACTCAAGGCACAAATGATAAGGGTGAGTCAAACGAGGCCCAACTCGAGGCGCAAATAATATGGTTGAGTCAAACGAGGCCCGACTTGAGGTGCAAATGATATGTGTTAGTCAAACGAGGCCCAACTTGAGGCGCAACTAATATGGTTGAGTCAAATAATGCCCAACTCGAGGCACAAATAATAAGGGTAAGTCAAACGAAGCTTAACTTGAGACACAAATGGTATAGGTGAGTCAAATGAGGCCTGACTCAAGGCATAAAAGACATGGGTGAGTCAAACATGGCTTGAGTTGATCCACAAATGACATGGGTATGTCAAACGAGGCCTAGATCGAAACATAAACACATGGGTGAGTCAAAACGAGGCCCGACTCGAGGGCAACTGATACGGTTGAGTCAAATGAGGCTGAACTTGAGGCGCCAATGATAAGGGTGAGTCAAACAATGATAGACTCGAGGCACAAATCATATAGTTATGTTAAACGAGGCCCGACTCAAGGCGCAAATGATAAGGGTGGGACAAACGAGGCCTGACTCAAGGTACAAATGATAAGGGTGAGTCAAACCAAGCCCGACTTGAGGTGCAAATAATACGATTGAGTCAAACCAGGCTCGACTCGAGGTACAAATGATATGGGTTAGTCAAACGAGACCCGACTTGAGGAGCAACTAATATGGTTGAGTCAAACGAGGCTCGACTCGAGGCACAAATAATAAGGGTAAGTCAAATGAAGCTCGGTTTGAGGCAAAAATGATATAGGTGGGTCAAATGACGCCCGAATCAAGGCATAAATGACATGGGTGAGTCAAAGAGGCTCGAGTCAAGCCACAAATGACATGGGTATGTCAAACGAGGCCTAGTCGACGTGTAAACATATGGGTAAGTCAAAACGAGGCCTGACTCGAGGCGCAAATGATATGGTTGAGTCAAACGAGACCTGACTCGAGGCACAAACATATGGGTGAGTCAATCGAGGCTCGACTCGAGGCGTAAATGATAAGGGTGAGTCAAATGAGGCAATACTCGAGGCACAAATGATATGGTTAAGTCAAATGAGGCCCAACTCTTGGAGCAAATAATATGGTTGAGTCAAACGAGCTCTGACTTGAGGTGCAAATGATATGGGTGAGTCAAACGAGGCCTGACTCAAGGCACAAATGATATGGTTGAGTAAAACAAGGCTCGACTCGAGGTGTAAATGATCTAGTTCAGTCAAACGAGGCCTGACTCAAGGCACCAATGATATGGGTGTTTCGCATGAGGCCCGACTCAAGGCGCAAACATATGGGTAAGTCAAAGGATGCCTGACTTGAAGCACAAATAGATGGTGAGTCAAACAAGGCCCAACTCGAGACACAAATGATATGGTTAAGTCAAATAAGGCCCGACTTGAGGCGCAAACATATGGGTGAGTCAATCGAGACCCGACTCGAGGTGCAAATGATAAGGGTGAGTCAAATGAGGCCCTACTCGAGACACAAATGATATGGTTAAGTCAAATGAGGCCCAACTCGAGGAGCAAATAATATGGTTGAGTTAAACGAGGCTTGACTCAAGGTGCAAATGATCTAGTTGAGTCAAACGAGGCCGAATTGGAGGCACAAATGATATCGACGAGTCAAACGAGGCCCGACTCGAGGTACAATCATATAGGTAAGTCAAACGAGGTTTAACTCGAGGCACAAATCATAAGGGTGAGTCAAACGGGGTCTGACTCGAGGCGCAAATGATATGGGTAAGTCAAACGAGGCCTAACTCAAGGCGCAAATGATATGGGTGAGTCAAACGAGGCCCGACTCAAGGCGCAAACATATGGGTGAGTCAAAGGACGCCTGACTTGAGGTGCAAACACATGGGTGAGTGAAACGAGGCCCAACTCAAGATGCAAATAATATGGTTAAGTCAAACGAGGCCCAACTCGAGGCACAAATAATACAGTTAACTGAAATGAGGCCCGACTCATGGTGCAACTCATATGGTTGAGTCAAACAGGGCCCGAGTCGGGATGCAAATGATAAGGGTGAGGCAAACGAGGCCCGACTAGAGGCGCAAATGATATAGTTGAGTCAAACAAGGCCCCACTTGTGGCACAAATGATATGGTTGAGTCAAACGAGGCCCGACTCGAGGTGCAAATGATAAAGGTGAGTCAGATGAGGCCTGACTCAAGGTACAAATTATATGGGTGAGTGAAACAAGGCCCAAGTCGAGGCACAAATAATATGGTTGAGTCAAACAAGGTCTGACCTTAGGTGCAAATGATAAGGATGAGTCAAACGAGGCCTGACTCGAGGCCAAATAATATGGTTGAGTAAAACGAGGCCTACCTCGATGCGTAAATGACATGGGTGAGTTAAATAAGGCCTGATTCGAAGCGCAAATGATATAGGTGAGTCAAACGAGGCTTGACTCGAGGCCCAAACACATGAGTGAGTCAAACGAGGCCCAACTCGAGGCGCAAATGATATGGTTGAGTCAAACGAGGCCTGACTCGAGGCGTAAACATATGGGTGAAGTCAAAAGATGCCTGACTTAAGGCGCAAACACATGGGAGAGTCAAACGAGGCCCAACTCAAGGCACAAATGATATGGTTGAGTCAAACGAGGCCCAACTCAAGGCACAAACATATAGATGAGTCAATCAAGGACCAACTCGAGGTGCAAATATTGAGGGTGAGTCAAATGAGGCCTGACTCAAGGCACAAATGATATGAGTGAGTCAAAGAGGCCCAAGTTGAGGCGCAAATAATATTATTGAGTCAAATAAGCTCTGACTTGAGGCGCAAATGATAAGGGTGAGTCAAACGAGGCCTGACTTGAGGCATAAATGATATGATTGAGTCAAGCGATGCCCGCCTCGAGGCATAAATGACATGGGTGAGTTAAATGAGGCCTGACTCGAGGCAAAATGATATAGGTGAGTCAAACGAGGCCTGAATCGAGGCACAAAGACATGGGTGAGTCAAACAAGGCCCAACTCGAGGCGCCAATGATATAGTTAAGTCAAACGAAGCACGGCATGTGGCAGAAACATGTGGGTGAGTTGAACGAGGCATGACTCGAGGCGCAAATGATATGGTTGAGTCAAACAAGGCCCGACTCGAGGTGCAAATGATAAGCATGAGTCAAATGACATCCGACTTGAGGCGCAAATGATATGGGTAAGTCAAACGAGGCCAAACTCAAGGCATACATGATATGGTTGAGTCAAACAAGGCCAAACTCAAGGCGCAAATGATATGGGTGGTCAAACGAGGCCTGCCTCGAGGCGCAGATGAGATGGTTGAGTCAAATGAGGCACAACTCAAGGTGCAAACACATGGGTGAGTCAAACAAGGCCTAACTTGATGCACAAATAATATGGTTGAGTCAAATGAGGGCCGACTCGAGGTGCAAACATGGAGTGAGTCAAATGAGGACTGACTCGAGGTGCAAATGATATGGGTGAGTCAAACGAGGCCCGACTCGAGCGGAAATGATATGCTTGAGTCAAATGAGGGTGATCTCGAGGCACATATGATATGGGTGAATCAAACGAGGCCCCGCTCGAGGCATAAATGATATTGTTAAGTCAAATGAGGCCCATCTGGAGGCACAAATGATATGGTTGAGTTAAATGAGACCCTACTCAAGGCGCAAATATAAGAGTGAGTTAAAGGAGGCTCGTCTCGAGGCACAAATAATAAGGGTGAGTCAAACGAGGCCCAACTTGAGGCACAAATGATATAGGTTAGCCAAATGAGGCCCAACTCTAGGTGCAAATTATATGGGTGAGTCAAACGATGCCCAACTCAAGGTGGAAATGTTATGGGTTAGTCAAACAAGGCCTAACTCAAGGCACAAGTGATATGGTTGTGTCAAACGAGGCCCAACTCGACATACAAATGATAAGGGTAAGTGAAATGAGTCCCAAGTCGAAGCGCAAATGATATAGAAAGTCAAACGAAGCCTGACTTGAGGCACAACTGATAAGGTTGAGTCAAATGAGGCTTGACTCGAGGCACAAAAGATATGGTTTAGTCAAACGATGCCTGACTTGAGCCGCAAATGACATGGGTGAGTCAAATGAGACCCAAGTCGAGCCACAAATGATATGGGTAAGTCAAACAAGCCCGGTTCAAGGCACAAACATGGGGGTTAGTCAAAACGAGTCCCAGCTCAAGGCGCAAATGATATGGTTGAGTTAAATGAGACCCAACTCGAGGCACAAATGGTAAGGATGAGTCAAATGAGGCCCAACTCGAGGTACAAACATATGGGTGAGTCAAAGGATGCCCGACTTGATGCGCAAACACATGGGTGAGTCAAACGAGGACCAACTCGAGGTGCAAACTATGGGTGAGTTACTCGAGGATAGACTCAAGGCGCAAATGATGAGGGTGAGTTAAATGAGGCCTGACTCAAGGCACAAATGATACGGGTAAGTTAAACGAGGCCCAAGTCGAGGTGCAAATAATATGGTTGAGTCAAACGAGGTCTGACTCAAGGCACAAATGATAAGGGTGACTCAAACGAGGCCCGAGTCAAGGTGCAAATGATATGGTTGAGTCAAACGAGGCCTACCTCGAGCCATAAATAACATGGAAGAGTTACATGAGGCCCAACTCGAGGCACAAATGATATAGTTGAGTCAAACAAGGCCCGACTCGAGACGCAAACACATGGGTGAGTCAAATGACGCCTAATTTGAGGCGCAAATGATATGGATGAGTCAAACAAGGCACGACTCAAGGCGCAAACATATGGGTGAGTCAAACAAGGCCTGACTCGAGGCGCAAATGATATGGTTAAGTCAAACAAGGGCCAACTCAAGCTGTAAATGATAAGTGTGAGTCAAACAAAATCCAACTAGAGGTGCAAATGATATAGGCAAGTCAAACGAGGCCTAACACGAGGCACAAATGATATGGTTGAGTCAAATGAGGCCCAACTCAAGACACAAATGACATGGTTGAGTCAAATGAGGCCTGACTCAAGGCATAAACATATGGGTAAGACAAAGGATCCCCGACTTGAGGCGTAAACACATGGTTGAGTTAAACGAGGCCCAACTCGAGGCACAAATGATATGGTTGAGTCAAACAAGGCCCAACTCGAGGCACAAACATATAGGTGAGTCAATTGAGTCCCGACTCGAGGTACAAATGATGAGGGTGAGTCAAACGAGGTCTGACTCAAGGTGCAAATGATAAGGGTGAGTCAAACAAGGCCCGACTCGAGGCATAAATGATATAGGAGAGTCAAACGAGGCCCAACTTGAGATGCAAATGATAAGGTTGAGTCAAATGAGGCCTGACTCGAGGCGCAAATGACATGGGTGAGTCAAACAAGACCCGACTCGAGCTACAAATGATATGGGTAAGTCAAACAAGCCCGGCTCGAGATGCAAACATATGGGTGAGTTAAACGACTTCCAATTCGAGGTGCAAATGATATGGATGAGTCAAACGAGGCCCAACTCAAGGCGCAAATAGTAAGGGTAAGTCAAACGAGTCCTGACTCTAGGCGCAAATGATATAGGAGAGTCAAACGAGGCCTGACTTGAGGCATAAATGATAAGGTTGAGTCAAAGGAGGCCGACTTGAGGCACAAATGATATGGTTTAGTCAAACGAGGCCTAACTCGTGGCACAAATGACATGGGTGAGTCAAACAAGACCTGACTCGAGTCACAAATGATATGGGTAAGTCAAACAAGCCAAGCTTGAGGTGCAAACATATGGGTGAGTTAAACGATGCCCAATTTGAGGCGCAAAGGATATGGATGAGTCAAATGAGGCATGACTTGAGGCGCAAACATATGGGTAAGTCAAACAAGGCCTGACTCGACGCATAAATGATAATGTGGAGTCAAACAAGGCCTAACTCGAGGCGCAAATGATAAGTGTGAGTCAAACGAGGTCCGACTTGAGGCGCAAATGATATGGGTAAGTTAAACGAGGCCCAACTCAAGGCACAAATGATATGGTTGAGTCAAACAAGGCTTGGGTCAAGGCGCAAATGATATGGGTGAGTCAAACGAGGCCCGACTCGAGGCGCAAATGATATGGTTAAGTCAAACGAGGCCCAACTCGAGATGCAAATAATAAGGGTGAGTCAAATGAGACCCGACTTGAGGTGCAAACATATGGGTGAGTCAAAGGATGCTCGACTTGATGCGCAAACACATGGGTGAGTCAAACGATGCCCAATTCGAAGCGCAAATGATATGGGTAAGTCAAACGAGGCACGACTTGAGGCACAAACATATGGTTGAGTCAAACAGGGCCTGACACGAGGTGCAAATGATATGGTTGAGTCAAACAAGGTCCGACTCGAGGCGTAAATGATATGGGTAAGTCAAACAAGGCTCAACTCGAGGCGCAAATGATATGGTTGAGTCAAACGAGGCTTGACTCAGGCATAAATGATATGGGTGAGTCAAATGAGGACCAATTCGAGGCGCAAATGATATTGTTGAGTCAAATGAGGCCCGACTTGAGGCACAAATGATATGGTTGAGTCAAACGAGACCTACTCGAGACGCAAATACAAGAGTGAGTCAAACGAGGCTCGTCTCGAGGCACAAATGATATGAGTGAGTCAAACGAGGCCCAACTCGAGGCACAAATGATATGGTTGAGTCAAACGAGGCCTGACTCAGGGTCTACACATATGGGTGAGTCAATCGAGGCTTGACTCGAGGCACAAATGATAAGGGTGAGTCATATGAGGCCCGACTCGAGGCACAAATTATATGGTTGAGTCAAGCGAGGCTCGCCTCGAAGCGTAAATGACATGGGTGAGTTAAATAAGCCCTGACTCGAGGCATAAATGATATAGGTGAGTCAAACAAGGCCTGACTCAAGGCGCAAACACATGGGTGAGTCAAACGACACCTAACTCGAGGCACCAATGATATAGTTAAGTTAAACGAGGCACGACTCAAGGCGCAAACATGTGGGTGAGCCAAACGAGCCTGACTCGAGGCACAAATGATATAGTTGAGTCAAACAAGGCCCAACTCGAGGTGCAAATGTTAAGAGTGAGTCGAACGACATCCGACTCGAGGCGCAAATGATATGGGTAAGTCAAACAAGCCAGCTCGAGGCGCAAACATATGGGTTAGTCAGAACGATTCCCAGCACGAGGCGCAAATGATATGGTTGAGTCAAACGAGACCTGACTTGAGGAACAAATGGTAAGGGTGAGTCAAATGAGGCCCGACTCGAGGTGCAAACATATGGGTGAGTCAAAGGATGCCTGACTTGATGCACAAACACATGGGTGAGTCAAACGAGGACCAACTCGAGGTACAAATGATATGGTTGAGTCAAAAGAGGCCCAACTCGAGGCATAAACTATGGGTGAGTTACTCGAGGCCTAACTCAAGGCACAAATGATGAGGGTGAGTTAAATGAGGCTTGACTCAATGTACAAATGATATGGGTGAGTCAAACGAGGCCCAAGTCGAGGTGCAAATAATATGGTTGAGTCAAACGAGGTCAGACTCGAGGCGTAAATGATATGGGTGACTCAAACGAGGCCCAACTCGAGGCAAAATGATATGGTTGAGTCAAACGAGGCCTACCTCGAGCCGTAAATAACATGGGAGAGTTACATGAGGCCCGACTCGAGGCACAAATGATATAGGTGAGTCAAACGAGGCTCGACTCGAGACGCGAAAACATGGGTTAGTCAAACGATGCCTAATTCAAGGTGCAAATGATATGGATGACTCAAATGAGGCGCGACTCGAGGCGCAAACATATGGGTGAGTCAAACAAGGCCTGACTCAAGGCACAAATGATATGGTTGAGTAAAACAAGGCCCAACTCGAGCCATAAATGATAAGTGTGAGTCAAACAAGATCCAACCCGAGGCGCAAATGATATGGCCAAGTCAAACGAGGCCTAACTCGAGGTGCAAATGATATGGTTGAGTCAAATGAGGCCTGACTCGAGGCGCAAATGATATGGCTGAGTCAAACGAGGCTTAACTCGAGGCACAAATGACATGGTTGAGCCAAATGAGGCTTGACTCGAGGCATAAACATATGGGTGAGACAAAGGATGCCCGAGTTAAGGTGCAAACACATGGGTGAGTCAAATGAGGCCCAACTCGAGGCACAAATGATATGGTTAAGTCAAACAAGGCCCAACTCGAGGTGCAAACATATAAGTGAGTCAATTGAGACCCGGCTCGAGGCACAAATGATGAGGGTGAGTCAAACAAGGTCTAACTCAAGGTGCAAATAATAAGGGTGAGTCAAACGAGGCCTGACTCAAGGCGTAAATGATATAGGAGAGTCAAACAAGGCCCGACTTGAGGCGCAAATGATAAGGTTGAGTCAAATGAGGCCTGACTCGAGGCACAAATGATATGGTTTAGTCAAACGAGGCCTGACTCGAGGCGCAAATGACATGGGTGAGTCAAACGAGACCCGACTCGAGCCACAAATGATATGGGTAAGTCAAACGAGCCTGGCTCAAGGTGCAAACATATGGGTGAGTTAAACGACTTCCAATTCAAGGCGCAAATGATATGGATGAGTCAAATGCAGACTGACTCGAGGTGCAAATGATATGGGTGAGTCAAACGAGGCCCGACTCGAGCGGAAATGATATGCTTGAGTCAAATGAGGGCGACCTCGAGGTATATATGATATGGGTGAATCAAACGAGGCCCAGCTCGAGTCGCAAATGATATTGTTAAGTCAAATGAGGCCCGTCTAGAGGCACAAATGATATGGTTGAGTTAAATGAGACCCTACTCAAGGCGCAAATATAAGAGTGAGTTAAAGGAGGCTCGTCTCGAGGCACAAATAATAAGGGTGAGTCAAACGAGGCCCAACTCGAAGTACAAATGATATGGGTTAGTCAAACGAGGCCCGACTCAAGGTGCAAATAATATGGGTGAGTCAAATGATGCCCGACTCAAGGTGCAAATGTTATGGGTTAGTCAAACGAGGCCCATCTCAAGGTGTAAGTGATATGGTTATGTCAAACGAGGCCCGACTCGACGCACAAATGATAAGGGTAAGTGAAATGACTCCCAAGTCGAAGCGCAAATGATATAGAAAGCCAAATGAGGTTTGACTTGAGGCGCAACTGATAAGGTTGAGTCAAATGAGGCTTGACTTGAGGCACAAAAGATATGGTTTAGTCAAACGATGCCTGACTTGAGCCGCAAATGACATGGGTGAGTCAAATGAGACCCAACTCGAGCCACAAATGATATGGGTAAGTCAAACGAGCCCGGCTCGAGGCGCAAACATATAGGTTAGTCAAAACGAGTCCCAGCTCGAGGCACAAATGATATGGTTGAGTCAAACGAGACCCGACTCGAGGCACAAATGGTAAGGGTGAGTCAAATGAGGCCCGACTCGAGGTACAAACATATGGTTGAGTCAAAGGATGCCCGACTTGATGCGCAAACACATGGGTGAGTCAAACGAGGACTAACTCGAGGTGCAAACTATGGGTGAGTTACTCGAGGCCAGACTCAAGGCGCAAATGATGAGGGTGAGTTAAATGAGGCCTGACTCAAGGCACAAATGATACAGGTGAGTTAAACGAGGCCCAAGTCGAGGTGCAAATAATATGGTTGAGTCAAACGAGGTCTGACTCAAGGTGCAAATGATAAGGGTGACTCAAACGAGGCCCAACTCAAGGCCCAAATGATATGGTTGAGTCAAACGAGGGCTACCTCGAGCCATAAATAACATGGGAGAGTTACATGAGGCCCAACTCAAGGTGCAAATGATATAGGTGAGTCAAACAAGGCCCGACTCGAGACACAAACACATGGGTGAGTCAAACGACGCCTAATTCGATGCACAAATGATATGGATGACTCAAATGAGGCACAACTTAAGGCGCAAACATATGGGTGAGTCAAACAAGGCCAGAATCGAGCCACAAATGATAAGTATGAGTCAAACAAGATCCAACTCGAGGTACAAATGATATGGGCAAGTCAAACGAGGACAAACTCGAGGCGTAAATGATATGGTTGAGTCAAATGCGGCCCGACTCGAGGCGCAAATGATATAGTTGAGTCAAACGAGGCCCAACTCAAGGCACAAATGACATGGTTGAGTCAAATGAGGCCTGACTCAAGGCATAAACATATGGGTAAGACAATGAATCCCCGACTTGAGGCACAAACACATGGGTGAGTCAAACGAGGCCCAACTCGAGGCACAAATGATATGGTTGAGTCAAACAAGGCGCAACTCGAGGCGTAAACATATAGGTGAGTCAATCGAGTCCCGACTCGAGGTACAAATGATGAGGGTGAGTCAAATGAGGTCTGACTCAAGGTGTAAATGATAAGGGTGAGTCAAACAAGGCCCAACTCGAGACATAAATGATATAAGAGAGTCAAACGAGGCCCGACTTGAGACGCAAATCATAAGGTTTGAGTCAAACGAGGCCTGACTTGAGGCACAAATGACATGGGTGAGTCAAACAAGACCCAACTCGAGCTACAAATGATATGGGTAAGTCAAATAAGCCCGGCTCGAGGTGCAACCATATGGGTGAGTTAAACGACTTCCAATTCGAGGTGCAAATGATATGGATGAGTCAAACGAGGCCCAACTCAAGGCGCAAATGGAAAGGGTAAGTCAAACGAGTCCCGACTCTAGGCACAAATGATATAGGAGAGTCAAACGAGGCCCGACTTGAGGCGTAAATGATAAAGTTGAGTCAAAGGAGGCTGACTCGAGGCACAAATGACATGGTTTAGTCAAACGAGGCCTAACTCGAGGTGCAAATGACATGGGTGAGTCAAACGAGACCTGACTCGAGCCACAAATAACATGGGTAAGTCAAACAAGCCCAGCTTGAGGTGCAAATGTATGGTTGAGTTAAACGATGCCCAATTCGAGGCGCAAAGGATATGGATGAGTCAAATGAGGCACGACTTAAGGTGCAAACATATGGGTAAGTCAAACAAGGCCTGACTCGATGCATAAATGATAATGTGGAGTCAAACAAGGCCTAACTCGAGGCGCAAATGATAAGTGTGACTCAAACGAGGTCTGACTTGAGGTACAAATGATATGGGTAAGTTAAACGAGGCCCAACTCGAGGCGCAAATGATATGGTTGAGTCAAACAAGGCTTGGGTCAAGGCATAAATGATATGGGTGAGTCAAATGAGGCCCGACTCGAGGCGCAAATGATACGGTTAAGTCAAACGATGCCCGATTCAAGGCGCAAATAATAAGGGTGAGTCAAATGAGACCCGACTCGAGGTGCAAACATATGGGTGAGTCAAAGGATGCTCGACTTGATGCGCAAACACATGGGTGAGTCAAACGATGCCCAATTCGAAGCGCAAATGATATGGATAAGTCAAACAAGGCACGACTTGAGACACAAACATATGGTTGAGTCAAACAAGACCTGACACGAGGCGCAAATGATATGGTTGAGTCAAACAAGGCCCGACTCGAGGCGCAAATGATAAGTGTGAGTCAAACTAGGTTTGACTCGAGGCGTAAATGATATGGGTAACTCAAACAAGGCTCAACTCGAGGCGCAAATGATATGGTTGAGTCAAATGAGGCTTGACTCGGGCACAAATGATATGGGTGAGTCAAACAAGGACCAATTCAAGGCGCAAATGATATTATTGAGTCAAATGAGGCCCGACTTGAGGCGCAAATGATCTGGTTGAGTCAAACGAGACCTACTCGAGGCACAAATACAAGAGTGAGTCAAACGAGGCTCGTCTCGAGGCACAAATGATATGAGTGAGTCAAACGAGGCCCAACTCGAGGTACACATGATATGGTTGAGTCAAACGAGGCCTGACTTGGGGTCTAAACATATGGGTGAGTCAATCGAGGCTTGACTTGAGGCACAAATGATAAGGGTGAGTCATACGAGGCCCGACTTGAGGCACAAATGATATGGTTGAGTCGAGCGAGGCTCGCCTCGAGGCGTAAATGACATGGGTGATTTAAATAAGGCCTGACTCATGGCATAAATGATATAGGTGAGTCAAACAAGGCCTGACTCAAGGCACAAACACATGGGTGAGTCAAACGAGACCCAACTCGAGGCACTAATAATATAGTTAAGTTAAACGAGGCACGACTCACGGCGCAAGCATGTGGGTGAGTCAAACGAGCCTGACTCGAGGCGTAAATGATATAGTTGAGTCAAACAAGGCCTGACTCGAGGTGTAAATATTAAGTGTGAGTCAAACGACATCCAACTCGAGGCGCAAATGATATGGGTAAGTCAAACAAGCCAGCTCTAGGCGCAAACATATGGGTTAGTCAGAACGATTCCCAGCATGAGGCATAAATGATATGGTTGAGTCAAACGAGACCCGACTTGAGGAACAAATGGTAAGGGTGAGTCAAATGAGGCCCGACTCGAGGTGCAAACATATGGGTGAGTCAAAGGATGACCGACTTGATGCACAAACACATGGGTGAGTCAAACGAGGACCAACTCGAGGTACAAATGATATGGTTGAGTCAAAAGAGGCCCAACTCGAGGCACAAACTATGGGTGAGTTACTCGAGGCCTAACTCAAGGTGCAAATGATGAGGGCGAGTTAAATGAGGCTTGACTCAATGTACAAATGATATGGGTGAGTCAAACGAGGCCCAAGTCGAGGTGCAAATAATATGGTTGAGTCAAACGAGGTCTAACTCGAGGCGTAAATGATATGGGTGACTCAAACGAGGCCCAACTCGAGGCAAAATGATATGGTTGAGTCAAACGAGGCCTACCTCGAGCCGTAAATAACATGGGAGAGTTACATGAGGCCCGACTCGAGGCACAAATGATATAGGTGAGTCAAATGAGGCTCGACTCGAGACGCAAAAACATGGGTTAGTCAAACGATGCCTAATTCAAGGTGCAAATGATATGGATGACTCAAACGAGGCGCGACTCGAGGCGCAAACATATGGGTGAGTCAAACAAGGCCTGACTCAATTTGATATGGTTGAGTAAAACAAGGGCCAACTCGAGCCATAAATAATAAGTGTGAGTCAAACAAGATCCAACCCGAGGCACAAATGATATGGCCAAGTCAAACGAGGCCTAACTCGAGGTGCAAATGATATGGTTGAGTTAAATGAGGCCTGACTCGAGGCGCAAATGATATGGCTGAGTCAAACGAGGCTTAACTCGAGGCACAAATGACATGGTTGAGTCAAATGAGGCTTGACTCGAGGCATAAACATATGGGTGAGACAAATGAATCCTAACTTGAGGCGCAAACACATGGGTGAGTCAAACGAGGCCCAACTCAAGGCACAGATGATATGGTTAAGTCAAACAAGGCCCAACTCGAGGCGCAAACATATAGGTGAGTCAATCGAGTCCTGACTCGAGGCACAAATGGTGAGGGTGAGTCAAACGAGGTCCGACTCAAGGTGCAAATGATAAGGGTGAGTCAAACGAGGCCCGACTTGAGGTGTAAATGATATAGGAGAGTCAAACAAGGCCCGACTTGAGGCGCAAATGATAAGGTTGAGTCAAACGAGGCTTGACTCGAGGCACAAATGATATGGTTTAGTCAAACGAGGCCTGACTCGAGGTGCAAATGACATGGGTGAGTCAAACGAGACCCGACTCGAGCCACAAATGATATGGGTAAGTCAAACGAGCCCGGCTTGAGGTGCAAACATATGGGTGAGTTAAACGACTTCCAATTCGAGGTGCAAATGTTATGGATAAGTCAAAGGAGGCCCAACTCGAGGTGCAAATGATAAGGGTAAGTCAAACGAGCCCCGACTCAAGGCGCAAATGATATAGGAGAGTCAAACGAGGCCCGACTTGAGGCACAAATGATAAGATTGAGTCAAATGAGGCTCGACTCGAGACACAAATGATATGGTTTAGTCAAACGAGGCCTAACTGGAGGCACAAATGACATGGGTAAGTCAAACGAGACCTGACTCGAGCCACCAATGATATGGGTAAGTCAAACAAGCCCAGCTCGAGGCACAAACGTATGGGTGAGTTAAACGATGCCCAATTCGAGGCGCAAATGATATGGATGAGTCAAATGAGGCACGATTTGAGGCGCAAATATATCGGTGAGTCAAACAAGGCTTGACTTGAGGCACAACTGGTAACGTGGAGTAAAACAAGGCCTGACTCGAGGCACAAATGATAAGTGTGAGTCAAACGAGGTCCGACTTGAGGCACAAATGATATGGGTAAGTCAAACGAGGCCCAACTCGAGGTGCAAATGATATGGTTGAGTAAAACAAGACTTGGGTCAAGGCACAAATGATATGGGTGAGTTAAACGAGGCCCAACTCGAGGCACAAATGATATGGTTAAGTCAAATGAGGCCCGACTCGCGGCACAAATGATAAGGGTGAGTCAAACGAGACCCAACTCGAGGTGCAAACATATGGGTGAGTCAAACAAGGCCTGACTCCAGGCACAAATGATATGGTTGAGTCAAATAAGGCCCACTCGAGTTGCAAATGATAAGTGTAAGTCAAACAAGGTCCGACTCAAGGTGTAAATGATATGGGTAAGTCAAACAAGGATCAACTCGAGGCGCAAATGATATGATTGTGTCAAACGAGGTTTGGCTCGAGGCACAAATGATATGGGTAAGTCAAACGAGGTCAAACTCGAGGCGTAAATGATATTGTTGAGTCAAATGAGGCCTGACTTGAGGCGCAAATGATATGGTTGAGTTAAACGAGACCTACTCGAGGCACAAATACAAGAGTGAGTTAAACGAGGCTCGTCTCGAGGCACAAATGATATTAGTGAGTCAAACGCGGCCCAACTCGAGGCACAAAAGATATGTTGAGTCAAACGAGCCTGACTCGAGGCACAAATATATGGTTGAGTCCATCGAGGCTCGACTCAAGGCGTAAATGATAAGGGTGAGTCATACGAGGCCCGACTCAAGGTGCAAATGATATGGTTGAGTCAAGCGAGGCTCGCCTCGAGGCGTAAATCACATGGGTGAGTTAAATGAGGCCTGACTCGAGGCACAAATAATATAGGTGAGTCAAACAAGGCCTGACTCGAGGCGCAAACACATGGGTGAGTCAAATGAGGCCTAACTTGAGGCACCAATGATATAGTTAGGTCAGCACGACTCAAGGTGTAAACATGTGGGTGAGTAAATCGAGGCCTGACTCGAGGCGCAAATGATATAGTTGAGTCAAACAAGGCCCGACTCGAGGTGCAAATCTTAAGTGTGACTCAAACGACATCCGACTCAAGGTGCAAATGATATGGATAAGTCAAATGATGCCAGACTAGAGGCACAAATGATATGGGTGGTCAAGTGAGGCCTGACTCGAGGCACAGATGAGATGGTTGAGTCAGATGAGGCTCGACTCAAGGCGCAAACACATGGGTGAGTCAAACAAGGCCTAACTTGAGGGGCAAATAATATGGTTGAGTCAAATGAGGCCCGACTCGAGGCGCAAACATATGGGTGAGTCAAACGAGGACTGACTCGAGGTACAAATAATATGGGTGAGTCAAACGAGGCCCGACTCGAGCGAAAATGATATGCTTGAGTCAAATAAGGGCAACCTCGAGGCACAAATGATATGGCTGAGTCAAACGAGGCTCGACTTGAGGCACAAATGATATTGTTGACTCAAATGAGGCCCAACTTGAGGAACAAATGATATGGTTGAGTCAAACAAGACCCTACTCGAGGCACAAATATAAGAGTAAGTCAAACGAGGCTCATCTCAAGGCACAAATGATAACGGTGAGTTAAACGGGGTCCAACTTGAGGCGCAAATAATATGGTTAAGTCAAACAAGGCCTAACTCGAGGCGCAAACATATAAGTGAGTTAATCGAGTCTCGACTCGAGGCACAAATGATGAGGGTGAGTCAAACGAGGTCTAACTCAAGGTGCAAATGATAAGGGTGAGTCAAACGAGGCCCTACTCGAGGCGTAAATGATATAGGAGAGTCAAACAAGGCCTGACTTAAGGCACAAATGATAAGATTGAGTCAAACGAGGCCTGACTCGAGGCACAAATGACATGGGTGAGTCAAATGAGACCTATCTTAAGCCACAAATGATATGGGTAAGTCAAATGAGCCTGGCTCAAGGTGCAAACATATGGGTGAGTTAAACAACTTCCAATTCAAGGCGCAAATGATATGGATGAGTCAAAGGAGGCCCAACTCGAGGTGCAAATGATAAGGGTAAGTCAAACAAGCCCCGACTCGAGGCGCAAATGATATAGGAGAGTCAAACGAGGTCCAGCTTGAGGCGCAAATGATAAGATTGAGTCAAATGAGGCCCGACTCGAGGCACAAATGATATGGTTTAGTCAAACGAGCCTAACTGGAGGCACAAATGACATGGGTAAGTCAAACGAGGCCTGACTCGGGGTGCAAATATATGGTTAAGTTAATCGAGGCTCGACTCAAGGCATAAATGATAAGGGTGAGTCATATGAGGCCCGACTCGAGGCGCAAATGATATGGTTGAGTGAAGCGAGGCTCGCTTCGAGGCATAAATGACATGGGTGAGTTAAATGAGGCCTGACTCGAGGCACAAATGATATAGGTGAGTCAAACAAGGCCTGACTCGAGGCGCAAACACATGGGTGAGTCAAATAAGGCTTAACTTGAGGCACCAATGATATAGTTAGGTCAGCACGACTCAAGGCATAAACATGTGGGTGAGTAAAACGAGGCCTGACTCGAGGCGCAAATGATACAGTTGGGTCAAACAAGGCCCGACTCGAGGTGAAAATGTTAAGTGTGAGTCAAACGACATCCGACTCGAGGTGCAAATGATATGGGTAAGTCAAACGAGGCCAGACTCGAGGTACAAATGATATGGGTGGTCAAGCGAGGCCTGACTCAAGGCACAGATGAGATGGTTGAGTCAGATGAGGCTTAACTCAAGGCGCAAACACATGGGTGAGTGAAACAAGGCCTAACTTGAGGGGCAAAGAATATGGTTGAGTCAAATGAGGCCCGACTCGAGGCGCAAACATATGGGTGAGTCAAATGAGGACTGACTCTAGGTGCAAATGATATGGGTGAGTCAAACAAGGCCCGACTTGAGTGGAAATGATATGCTTGAGTCAAATGAGGGCAGCCTCGAGGCACAAATGATATGGGTGAGTCAAACGAGGCCTGACTCGAGACACAAATGATATTGTTGAGTCAAATGAGGCCCAACTTGAGGCGCAAATGATATGGTTGAGTCAAACGAGACCCTACTCGAGGCACAAATATAAGAGTAAGTCAAATGAGGCTCGTCTCGAGGCACAAATGATAAGGGTGAGTCAAATGGGGCCTAACTCGAGGCGCAAATGATATCGGTTATTCAAACGAGGCCTGACTCGGGGCGCAAATGATATGGGTGAGTTAAACGAGGCCTGACTCGAGGCGCAAATGTTATGGGTTAGTCAAATGAGACCCAACTCGAGGCGCAAATGAAAAGGGTAAGTTAAACGAGTCCCGACTCGAGGCGTAAATGATATAGGAGAGTCAAACATGGCCTGACTTGAGGCGCAAATGATAAGGTTGAGTCAAACGAGGCCCGACTCGAGGCACAAATGATATGGTTTAGTCAAACGAGGACTGACTCGAGGCACAAATGACATGGGTGAGTCAAACGAGACCCGACTCGAGCCACAAATAATATGGGCAAGTGAAACGATCCCAGCTTGAGGTGCAAACATATGGTTGAGTCAAAACGAGTCCTGACTCGAGGCGTAACTGATATGGTAGAGTTGAACGAGGCCCGACTCGAGGCACAAATGATAAAGGTGAGACAAACGAGGCCCGACTTGAGGTGCAAAGATATGGGTGAGTCAAAGGATGCCTGACTTGATGTGCAAACACATGGGTGAGTCAAACGACACCCAATTCGATGCACAAATGATATGGTTGAGTCAAACGATGCCCGACTCGAGGCGCAAACATATGGGTGAGTCAAATAAGGACTGAGTCGAGGTGCAAATGATATGGGTGAGTCAAACGAGGCCCGACTCGAGCAGAAATGATATGCTTGAGTCAAATGCGGGCAGCCTCGAGGCACAAATGATATGGGTGAGTCAAACGAGACCCGATTCGAGGCACAAATGATGTTGTTAAGTCAAATGAGGCCCAACTTGAGGTGTAAATGATATGGTTGAGTCAAACGAGACCCTACTCGAGGCGCAAATATAAGAGTAAGTCAAACGAGGCTCGTCTCAAGGCATAAATCATAAGGGTGAGTCAAATGGGGCTCGACTCGAGGCGCAAATGATATTGGTTAGCCAAACAAGGCCTGACTCGAGGCACAAATGATGAGGGTGAGTTAAATGAGGCCCGACATAAGGTACAAATGATATGGGTGAGTCAAACGAGGCCCAAGTTGAGGCATAAATAATATGGTTGAGTCAAACGAGGTCTAACTCGAGGCACAAATGATAAGGGTGACTCAAACGAGGCCCAACTCTAGGCGCAAATGATATGGTTGAGTCAAACGAGGTCCACCTCGATGCGTAAATAACATGGAAAGTTGAATGAGCCCCGACATGAGGCGTAAATGATATAGGTGAGTCAAAAAAGGCCCAACTTGAGACACAGACACATGGGTGAGTCAAATGACGTCCAATTCGAGGCATAAATGATATGGATGAGTTAAACGAGGCACGACTTGAGTGAGTCAAACAAGGCTTGACTCGAGGCGCAAATGATATGGTTGAGTCAAATGAGGCCTGACTCGAGGTGCAAATGTCTTATTTGAGTCAAATGACGCCTGACTCGAGTCGTAAATAGATGGGTGAGGCAAAGGATGCCTGACTTGAGGCGCAAACACATGGGTAAGTCAAACGAGGCCCAACTCGAGGCAAAAATGATATGGTTGAGTTAAACAAGGCCCAACTCAAGGCGCAAACATATAGGTGAGTCAATCGAGGTCCGACTCGAGGCGCAAATGATGAGGGTGAGACAAATGAGGCCTAACTCAAGGCACAAATGATATGAGTGAGTCAAACAAGGCCCAAGTTAAGGCACAAATAATATGATTGAGTCCAACGAGGTCTGACTCGAGGCGCAAATGATAAGGGTGAGTCAAACGAGGCTCGACTCAAGGCGTAAATGATATGGTTGAGTCAAGCGAGGCCCGCCTCTAGGCGTAAATGACATGGGTGAGTTAAATAAGGCCTGACTCGAGGTGCAAACACATGGGTGAGTCAAACAAGGCCCAACTTGAGGCGCCAATGATATAGTTAAGTCAAATGAGGTACGACTCGAGGCACAAACATGTGGGTGAGTCAAATGGGGTCTAACTCGAGGCACAAATGATATAGTTGAGTCAAACAAGGCCTGACTCGAGGCACAAATATTAAGTGTGAGTCAAACGACATTTGACTCGAGGCGCAAATGATATGGGTAAGTCAAACGAAGCCAGACTTGAGGCGCAAATGATATGCTTGAGTCAAACGAGACTGGACTCAAGGTGCAAATGATATGGGTGGTCAAACGAAGCCCGACTCAAGGCGCAGATGAGATGGTTGAGTCAAATGAGGCTCGACTCAAGGCGCAAACACAGGGGTGAGTCAAACGTGGCCTAACTTGAGGCACAAATAATATCATTGAGTCAAACGAGGCCCGACTCGAGGCGCAAATATATGGGTGAGTCAAACGAGGACTGACTCGAGGTGCAACTGATATGGGTGAGTCAAACGAGGCCCGACTCGAGGGGAAATGGTATGCTTGAGTCAAATGAGGGTGGCCTTGAGGCACAAATGATATGGGTGAGTCAAACGAGGCCTGACTCGAGGTGCAAATGAAATTGTTGAGTCAAATGAGGCCCAACATGAGGCACAAATGATATGGTTGAGTCAAACAAGACCCTACTTGAAGCATAAATATAAGAGTGAGTCAAACGAGGTTCATTTTGAGGCACAAATGATAAGGGTGAGTCAAATGGGACCCAACTCAAGGCACAAATGATATGGGTGAGTCAAACAAGGACCGACTTGAGGCACAATTTTTGTGGGTCAGTCAAACGAGGCGCAACTCAAGGCACAAGTGATATGGTTGAGTCAAACGAGGCCTGACTCGAGGCACAATTGATAAGGGTAAGTCAAACGAGTCCCGACACAAGGCGTAAATGATATAGGAGAGTCAAACGAGGCCCGACTTGAGGTACAAATGATAAGGTTGATTCAAACGAGGCCCAACTCGAGGCATAAATGATATGGTTTAGTCAAACGGGGCCTGACTCGTGGTGCAAATAACATGGGTGAGTCAAACGAGACCCGACTCGAGCCACAAATGATATGGGCAAGTCAAATGAGCTCGGCTCAAGGCGTAAACATATGGGTGAGTCAAAACGAGTCCCGACTCGAGGCGCAAATGATATGGTGGAGTCGAACGAGGCCTGACTCGAGGCGCAAATGATAAGGGTGAGTCAAATGAGGCATGACTCGAGGTGCAAACATATGGGTGAGTGAAAGTATGCCTGACTTGATGCGCAAACACATGGATGAGTCAAACGAGGACCAACCCAAGGCACAAATGATATGGTTGAGTCAAACGAGGCCCAACTCAAGGTGCAAACATATGGGTGAGTTACTCGAGGGCTGACTCGAGGCGCAAATGATGAGGGTGAGTTAAATGAGCCCCGAATCAAGGTACAAATGATATGGGTGAGTCAAACGAGGCCCAAGTCGAGGCGTCAATAATATGGTTGAGTCAAATGATGTTCGACTTAAGGTGCAAATGATAAGGGTGAGTCAAACGAGGCCTAACTCGAGGCGCAAATGATATGGATGAGTCAAACGAGGCCCACATCGAGGTGTAAATAACATGGAGAGTTAAATGAGGCCCGACTCGAGGCGTAAACACATGGGTGAGTCAAATGACGCCTAATTCCAGGCGCAAATGATATGGATGAGTCAAACGAGGCCTGACTCAAGGCACAAATGATATGGTTGAGTCAAACAAGGCCCAACTCGAGGCACAAACATATGGGTGAGTCAAACAAGGCCTGACTCAAGGCACAAATGATATGGTTGAGTCAAACAAGGCCCAACTCGAGGCACAAATGATGAGTGTAAGTCAAATAAGGTCTGACTCAAGGCGCAAATGATATGGTTGAGCCAAAAGAGGCCTGACTCAAGGCACAAATGACATGGGTGAGTCAAATAAGGCCTGACTCGAGGCGTAAACATATGGGTGAGTCAAAGGATGCCCGACTTGAGGCACAAACACATGGGGTAAGTCAAACAAGGCCCAACTCGAGGCACAAACATATAGATGAGTCAATCGAGGCCAGACTTGAGGCGCAAATGATGTGGGTGAGTCAAATGAGGCCTGACTCAAGGCACAAATGATATGAGTGAGTCAAACGTGGCCCAAGTCGAGGCACCAATAATATGATTAAGTCAAATGAGGTCTGGCTCGAGGCACAAATGATAAGGCTGAGTCAAACGAGGCCAAACTCGAGACGCAAATGATATGGTTGGGTCAAGCGAGGCTAGCCTCGAGGCATAAATGACATGGGTGAGTTAAATCAGGCCTAACTTGAGGCACAAATGAAATAGGTGAGTCAAACGAGGCCAACTCAAGGCACCAATGATATAGTTAAGTCAAATGAGGCATGACTCGAGGCGCAAACATGTGGGTGAGTCAAACGAGGCCTGACTCGAGGCGCAAATGATATAGTTGAGTCAAACAAGGACCGACTCCAGGCACAAATGTTAAGTGTGAGTCAAATGACATCTGACTCAAGGCACAAAAGATATGGGTAAGTCAAACAAGTCCAGACTCGAGGTGCAAATGATATGGTTGAGTCAAATGAGGTCAGACTCAAGGCGCAAATGATATGGGTGGTCAAACGAGGCCCTACTCGAGGCGCAGATGAAATGGTTAAGTCAAATGAGGCTTGACTCAAGGCACAAACACATGGGTGAGTCAAACGGGGCCTAACTTGAGGCGCAAATAATATGGTTGAGTCAAACGATGACCGACTCGAGGTGCAAACATATGGGTGAGTTAAGCGAGGACTGACTCGAGGTGCAAATGATATGGGTGAGTCAAACAAGGCTCGACTCGAGCAGAAATGATATGCTTGAGTCAAGCGAGGGTGACCTCGAGGCACAAATAATATGGGTGAGTTAAATGAGGCCTGACTCGAGGCGCAAATGATATTGTTGAGCCAAATGAGGCCCGACTTGAGGAGCAAATGATATGGTTGAGTCAAACAAGATCCTACTCGAGGCGCAAAAATAAGAGTGAGTCAAACAAGGCTCATCTCGAGGCACAAATGATAAGGGTGAGTCAAACGAGGCCCAAGTTGAGGCGCAAATGATAACTCGAGGTGCAAATGATATGGGTGACTTAAAAGAAGCCTGACTCGAGGTGTAAATGTTATGGGTTAGTCAAACAAGGCCTGACTCGAGGCGGAAGTGATATGGCTGAGTCAAATGAGACTCGACTCGAGGCACAAATGACAAGGGTAAGCCAAACGAGTCCCGGCTCGAGGCGCAAATGATATAGGAGAGTCAAACAAGGCCTGACTTGAGGCATAAATGATAAGGTTGAGTGAAACGAGGCCTGACTCAAGGCACAAATGATATGGTTTAGTCAAACGAGGCCTGACTCGAGGCACAAATGACATGGGAGAGTCAAATGAGACCCGACTCGAGCCACAAATGATCTTGGTAAGTCAAACGAGTCCTGACTCGAGGCACAAATAATATGGTTGAGTCAAATGTGGCCCGACTCGAGATGCAAATGATATAGGAGAGTCAAACAAGGCCTGACTCGAGGCGCAAATGTTATGGGTTAGTCAAACGAGTCCCGACTCGAGGCACAAGTGATATGGTTGAGTCAAACGAGGCCTGAGTCGAGGCGCAAATGATGAGGGTAAGTCAAATGAGGCCTGACTCTAGGCACAAATGATATGGGTGAGTCAAATGAGGCCCAAGTCGAGGCGCAAATAATATGGTTGAGTCAAATGAGGTCCAACTCGAGGCACAAATGATAAGGGTGAGTCAAACGAGGCTTGACTCGAGGCACAAATGATATGGTTGAGTCAAATAAGGCCTGACTCGAGGTGCAAATGATAAGAGTGAGTGAAATGAGGCCCGACTCGAGGTGCAAACATATGGGTGAGTGAAAGGATGCTCGACTTGATGCGGAAACACATGGGTGAGTCAAACAAAGACCAACTCGAGGCACAAATATATGGTTGAGTAAAACGAGGCCCAACTCGAGGTGCTAATGATGAGGGTGAGTTCAATAAGGCCCAACTCAAGGCACAAATGATATGGGTGAGTCAAATGTGGCCCAAGTCGAGGCGTAAATAATGTGGTTGAGTCAAACGACGTCTAACTTGATGCGCAAATGATACAGGTGAGTCAAACGAGGCCCAACTTGAGACGCAAATGATATGGTTGAGTCAAATGAGGCCCACCTCGAGGCGTAAATAACATGGGAGAGTTAAATGAGGTCTGACTCAAGGCGCAAATGATATAGGTGAGTCAAACGAGGCCTGACTCGAGGCACAAACACATGGGTAAGTTAAACGATGCCCAATTCGAGGCGCAAATGATATGGATGAGTCAAACGAGGCACGACTTGAGGTGCAAACATATGGGTGAGTCAAACAAGGCCTGATTCGTGGTGCAAATGATAAGTGTGAGTCAAACAAGGCCTGACTCGAGGTGCAAATGATAAGGGTGGGTTAAACGAGGCCCGACTCGAGGCACAAATGATATGGTTGAGTCAAGTGAGGCTCACCTCGAGGCGTAAATGACATGGGTAAGTTAAATTAAGCCTGACTCGAGGCACAAATGATATAGGTGAGTCAAACGAGGCCTGACTTGAGACGCAAACACATGGGTGAGTTAAATGAGGCCCAACTCAAGGCGCCAATGATATAGTTAAGTCAAACGAGGCACGACTCGAGGGGCAAACATGTGGGTGAGTCAAACGAGGCATGACTCGAGGCGCAAATGATATAGTTGAGTCAAACAAGGCCTGACTCCAGGCACAAATGTTAAGTGTGAGTCAAACGACATCTGACTCAAGGCGTAAAAGATATGGGTAAGTCAAACAAGTCCAGACTCGAGGCGCAAATGATATGGTTGAGTCAAATGAGGTCGAACTCAAGGCGCAAATGATATGGGTGGTCAAACGAGACCCTACTCGTGGCGTAGATGAGATGGTTGAGTCAAGTGAGGCTCGACTTAAGGCACAAACACATGGGTGAGTCAAATGGGGCCTAACATGAGGCGTAAATAATATGGTTGAGTCAAATGAGGCCGTACTCGAGGCGCAAACATATGGGTGAGTCAAACAAGGACTGACTCGAGGTGCAAATGATATGAGTGAGTCAAACGAGGCTCGACTCGAGCGAAAATGATATGCTTGAGTCAAGCGAGGTCGACCTTGAGGCACAAATGATATGGGTGAGTCAAACGAGGCATAACTCAAGGCACAAATGATATTGTTAAGTCAAATGAGGCCCGACTTGAGGCACAAATGATATGGTTGAGTCAAACGAGATCCTACTCGAGGTGTAAAAATAAGAGTGAGTCAAATAAGGCTCGTCTCGAGGCACAAATGATAAGGGTGAGTCAAACGAGGCCCAAGTCGAGGCGCAAATGATATGGATTAGTCAAATGAAGCCCGACTCAAGTCACAACTGATATGGGTGACTCAAACAAAGCCTGAGTCGAGGCATAAATGTTATGGGTTAGTCAAACAAGGCCTGACATGAGGCGCAAGTGATATGGTTGAGTCAAATGAGACTCGACTCGAGGCACAAATGATGAGTGTGAGTCAAATGAGGTCCAACTCAAGGCGCAAATGATATGGTTAAGTCAAAAGAGGCCTGACTCAAGGCACAAATGACATGGGTGAGTTAAATAAGGCCTGGCTCAAGGCGTAAACATATGGGTGAGTCAAAGGATGCCCGACTTGAGGCACAAACACATGAGGTAAGTCAAACGAGGCCCAACTCGAGGCACAAATGGTCGAGTCAAACAAGGCCCAACTCGAGGCACAAACATATAAATGAGTCAATCGAGGCCTGACTCGAGGTGCAAATGATGTGGGTGAGTCAAATAAGGCCTGACTCAAGGCACAAATGATATGAGTGAGTCAAACATGGCCTAAGTCGAGCCGCAAATAATATGATTGAGCCAAACGAGGTCCGGCTCGAGGCACAAATGATAAGAGTGAGTCAAATGAGGCCCAACTCGAGGCACAAATGATATGGTTGAGTCAAGTGAGGCCTGCCTCAAGGCATAAATGACATGGGTGAGTTAAATCAGTCCTGACTCGAGACACAAATGATATAGGTGAGTCAAACGAGGCCCAACTCGAGGCACCAATGATATAGTTAAGTCAAATGAGGCACGACTCGAGGCGCAAACATGTGGATGAGTCAAGCGAGGCCAGACTCGAGGCACAAATGATATAGTTGAGTCAAACAAGGCTTGACTCCAAGTGCAAATGTTAAGTGTGAGTCAAACGACATTTGACTCAAGGCGCAAAAGATATGGGTAAGTCAAACAAGTCCAGACTTGAGGCACAAATGATATGGTTGAGTCAAATGAGGTCGGACTCAAGGCATAAATGATATGAGTGGTTAAACGAGACCCTACTCGAGGTGCAGATGAAATGGTTGAGTCAAATGAGGCTCGACTCAAGGCACAAACACATAGGTGAGTCAAACGGGGCCTAACTTGAAGCGCAAATAATATGGTTGAACGAGGCCCGACTCGAGGCGCAAACATATAGGTGAGTCAAACGAGGACTGACTCGAGGTGCAAATGATATGGGTGAGTCAAACGAGGCTTGACTCGAGCAGAAATGATATGCTTGAGTCAAGCGAGGGCGACCTTGAGGCACAAATGATATGGGTGAGTCAAACGAGGCCCGACTCGAGGTACAAGTGATATTGTTGAGCCAAATGAGGCCCGACTTGAGGCGCAAATGATATGGTTGAGTCAAACGAGATCCTACTTGAGGCACAAAAATAAGAGTGAGGCAAACAAGGCTCGTCTCGAGACACAAATGATAAGGGTGAGTCAAACGAGGCCCAAGTCAAGACGCAAATGATATGGGTTTATCAAACAAGGCCGACTCGAGGCACAAATGATATGGGTGACTTAAACGAAGCCTAACTCAATGCATAAATGTTATGGGTTAGTCAAACGAGGCCTGACTCAAGGCGCAAGTGATATAGTTGAGTCAAATGAGACTCGACTCGAGGCACAAATGATAAGGGTAAGTCAAATGAGTCCTGACTCGAGGCGCAAATAATATAGGAGAGTCAAACGAGGCCCGACTTGAGACACAAATGATAAGGTTGAGTGAAATGAGGCCCGACTCAAGGCACAAATGATATGGTTTAGTCAAACGAGGCCTGACTCGAGGCACAAATGACATGGGTGAGATAAATGAGACCCGACTCGAGCTACAAATGATATGGGTAAGTCAAACGAGTCTTGACTCGAAGTGCAAATGATATGGTTGAGTCAAATGAGGCCCGACTTGAGGTGCAAATGATATAGGTGAGTCAAACGAGGACTGACTCGAGGCGTAAATGTTATGGGTTAGTCAAATGAGTCCAGACTCGAGGCGCAAGTGATATGGTTGAGTCAAACGAGGCCCGAGTTGAGGCACAAAAGATGAGGGTGAGTCAAATGAGGCCCGACTCAAGGCACAAATGATATGGTTGAGTCAAACAAGGCCTAAGTCGAGGCGCAAATAATATGGTTGAGTCAAATGAGGTCCAACTTGAGGCACAAATGATAAGGGTGAGTCAAACGAGGCTTGACTCAAGGCGCAAATAATATGGGTGAGTCAAGCGAGGCCCGACTCGAGGCGTAAATGATATGGTTGAGTCAAATGAGGCCCAACTCTAGGAGAAAATGATAAAGGTGAGTGAAACGAGGCCCAACTCGACGTGCAAACATATGGGTGAGTGAAAGGATGCCTGACTTGATGCAGAAACACATGAGTGAGTCAAACGAGGACCAACTCGAGGCACAAATGATATGGTTGAGTCGAATGAGGCCCAACTCGAGGCGCTAATGATGAAGGTGAGTTCAATGAGGCCCGACTCAATGCACAAATGATATGGGTGAGTCAAATGAGGCCCAAGTCGAGGCGCAATTAATATGGTTGAATCAAACAAGGTCTGACTCGATACGCAAATGATAAAGGTGTGTCAAATGAGGCCCAACTCGAGGCATAAATGATATGGATGAGTCAAATGAGGCCCACCTCGAGACGTAAATAACATGGGAGAGTTAAATGAGGTCTGACTCAAGGCACAAATGATATAGGTGAGTCAAACGAGGCCTGACTCGAGGCACAAATGATATTATTGAGCCAAATGAGGCCCGAGTTGAGGTGCAAATGATATGGTTAAGTCAAATGAGATCATACTTGAGGCACAAAAATACGAGTGAGTCAAACAAGGCTCATCTCGGGACACAAATGATAAGGGTGAGTCAAATGAGGCCCAAGTCGAGGCGCAAATGATATGGACTTATCAAACGAGGCGCGACTCGAGGCACAAATGATATGGGTGACTTAAACAAAGCCTGACTCGAGGCGTAAATGTTATGGGTTAGTCAAACGAGGCTTGACTCGAGGCGTAAGTGATATGGTTGAGTCAAATGAGACTCGACTCGAGGCGCAAATGATAAGGGTAAGTCAAACGAGTCCCAACTCGAGGCATAAATGATATAGGAGAGTCAAACGAGGCCCGACTCAAGGCACAAATGATAAGGTTGAGTGAAACAAGGCCCGACTCAAGGCACAAATGATATGGTTTAGTCAAACGAGGCCTGACTCAAGGCACAAATGACATGGGTGAGTCAAACGAGACCCGACTCGAGCCACAAATAATATGGGTAAGTCAAACGAGCCCTGACTCGAGGCGCAAATGATATGGTTGAGTCAAATGAGGCCCGACTCGAGGTGCAAATGATATAGGTGAATCAAACGAGGCCTGACTCGAGGCGCAAATGTTATGGGTTAGTCAAACAAGTCTCGACTCAAGGCGCAAGTGATATGGTTGAGTCAAACGAGGCCCGAGTCAAGGCGCAAATGATGAGGGTGAGTCAAATGAGGCCCGACTCAAGTTACAAATGATATGGGTGAGTCAAACGAGGCCTTAGTTGAGGCACAAATAATATGGTTGAGTCAAATGAGGTCCAACTCGAGGCGCAAATGATAAGGGTGAGTCAAACAAGGCTTGACTCAAGACGCAAATGATATAGGTGAGTCAAACGAGGCCCGATTCGAGGCGCAAATGATATGGTTGAGTCAAATAAGGCCCGACTCGAGGCGAAAATGATAAGGGTGAGTGAAGTGAGGAGGGTGAGTGAAATGAGACCAGACTCGACGTGCAAACATATGGGTAAGTGAAAGGATGCCCAACTTGATGCAAAAACACATGGGTGAGTCAAACAAGGACCAACTCGAGGCACAAATGATATGGTTGAGTCGAACGAGGCCAAACTCAAGGCGCTAATGATGAAGGTGAGTTCAATGAGGCCCGACTCAAGGCACAAATGATATGGGTGAGTCAAACGAGGCCTAAGTCGAGGCGCAAATAATATGGTTGAGTCAAACGAGGTCCGATTTGATGCGCAAATGATAAAGGTGAGTCAAACGAGGCCCAACTCGAGGCGCAAATGATATGGTTGAGTCAAACGAGGCCCACCTCGAGGCGTAAATAACATGGGAGAGTTAAATGAGGTCTAACTCGAGGCACAAATAATATGGGTGAGTCAAACGAGGCCCGACTCGAGTCACAAACACATGGGTGAGTTAAACGACGCCCAATTCGAGGCGCTAATGATATGGATGAGTCAAATGAGCCACGACTTGAGGCGCAAACATATAGGTGAGTTAAACAAGGCCTGACTCGAGGCGCAAATGATAAGTGTGTGTTAAACGAGCCCTAACTCAAGGCACAAATGATAAGGGTGAGTCAAACGAGGCCTGACTCGAGGCGCAAATGATATGGTTAAGTCAAGTGAGGCCCACCTCGAGGCGTAAATGACATAGGTGAGTTAAATCAAGCCTGACTCGAGGCACAAATGATATAGGTGAGTCAAACGAGGCCTGACTCAAGGCGCAAACACATGGTTGAGTTAAATGAGGCCCAACTCGAGGCGCCAATAATATAGTTAAGTCAAACGAGGCACGACTCAAGGGGCAAACATGTGGGTGAGTCAAACGAGGCCTGACTCGAGGCGCAAATGATATAGTTAAGTCAAACAAGGCCCGACTCCAGGCACAAATGTTAAGTGTGAGTCAAACGACATTTGACTCAAGGCGTAAAAGATATGGGTAATTCAAACAAGTCCAGACTCGAGGCACAAATGATATGGTTGAGTCAAATGAGGTTGGACTCAAGGCGCAAATGAGATGGGTGGTCAAACGAGACCCTACTCGAGGCGTAGATGAGATGGTTGAGTCAAATGAGGCTCGAGTTAAGGCACAAGCACATGGGTGAGTCAAACGGGGCCTAACATGAGGCGCAAATAATATGGTTGAGTCAAACGAGGCCCTACTCGAGGCGCAAACATATGGGTGAGTCAAACGAGGACTAACTCGAGGTGCAAATGATATGGGTGTAGTCAAACAAGGTTCAACTCGAGCGGAAATGATATGCTTAAGTCAAGCGAGGTCGACCTCGAGGCACAAATGATATGGGTGAGTCAAACGAGGACTGACTCGAGGTGCAAATGATATGTTGAGTCAAATGAGGCCCGACTTGAGGCGCAAATGATATGGTTGAGTCAAACGAGATCTTACTCGAGGTGCAAAAATAAGACTGAGTCAAACAAGGCTCGTCTCGAGCACAAATGATAAGGGTGAGTCAAACGAGGCCCAAGTTGAGGCGCAAATGATATGGGTTAGTCAAACGAGGCCCGACTTGAGGCACAACTGATATGGGTGACTCAAACGAAGCCCAACTCGAGGCACAAATAATATGGTTGAGTCAAATGAGGCCCAACTCAAGGTGCAAATGATATGGGTGAGTCAAACGAGGCTTGACTCGAGGTACAAATGTTATGGGTTAGTGAAACGAGGCCTGACTCGAGGCGCAAGTGATATGGTTGAGCCAAACGAGGCCCAACTCAAGGCGCAAATGATGAGGGTAAGTCAAATGAGGCTCAACTCAAAGCACAAATGATATGAGTGAGTCAAATGAGGCCCAAGTCGAGTGGCAAATAATATGATTGAGTCAAATGAGGTCCAACTCGAGGCGCAAATGATAAGGGTGAGTCAAATGAGGCTTGACTCAAGGCGCAAATGATATGGGTGAGTCAAACGAGGCCCGACTCGAGGCGCAAATGATATGGTTGAGTCAAATAAGGCCCGACTCGAGACGCAAATAATAAGAGTGAGTGAAATGAGGCCCGACTCAAGGTGCAAACATATGGGTGAGTGAAAGGATGCCTGACTTGATGTGGAAACACAAGGGTGAGTCAAACGAGGACCAACTCGAGGCACAAATGATATGGTTGAGTCAAACAAGGCCCAACTCGAGGTGCTAATGATGAGGGTGAGTTCAATGAGGCCCAACTCAAGGCACAAATGATATGGGTAAGTCAAACGAGGCCCAAGTCGAGGCACAAATAATATGGTTAAGTCAAACGAGGTCTAACTCGATGCGCAAATATAAAGGTGAGTCAAACGAGGCCCAACTCGAACAAATGATATGGTTGAGTCAAACGAGGCCTACCTCGAGGCGTAAATAACATGGGAGAGTTAAATGAGGCACGACTCAAGGCTCAAATGATATAGGTAAGTCAAACGAGGCCCGACTCGAGGCACAAACACATGGGTGTGTTAAATGACACCCAATTCGAGGCACAAATGATATGGATGAGTCAACGAGGCACGACTTGAGGTGCAAACATATGGTTGAGTCAAACAAGGACTGACTCGAGGCATAAATGATAAGTGTGAGTCAAACGAGGTCTGACTCGAGGTGTAAATGATATGGCTAAGTCAAACGAGACCCAACTCGAGGCACAAATGATATGGTTGAGTCAAACGAGGCCTGACTCAAGGCGCAAATGACATGGGTGAGACAAACGAGGCCTGACTCGAGGCGCAAATGATATGGTTAAGTCAAATGGGGCCTGACTCAAGGCGCAAATGATAAGGGTGAGTCAAATGAGACCCGACTCGAGGTGCCAATGATATAGTTAAGTTAAATGAGGCATGACTTGAGGCGCAAACATGTGGGTGAGTCAAACGAGGCCTGACTCGAGGCGCAAATGATATAGTTGAGTCAAACAAGGCCCGACTCCAGGCTCAAGTGTTAAGTGTAAGTCAAACGACATTTGACTTAAGGCGCAAAAGATATGGGTAAGTCAAACAAGTTTAGTCTCGAGGCGCAAATGATATGGTTGAGTCAAATGAGGTTAGACTCAAGGCACAAATGATATGGGTGGTCAAACGAGACCCTACTCGAGGTGCAGATGAGATGGTTGAGTCAAATGAGGCTCGACTCAAGGCACAAACACGTGGGTGAGTCAAATGGGGCCTAACTTGAGGCACAAATAATATGGTTGAGTCAAACGAGGCCCAACTCGAGGCGCAAACATATGGGTGAGTCAAACGAGGACTGACTCGAGGTGCAAATGATATGGGTGAGTCAAATGAGGCTCGACTCGAGCAGAAATGATCTGCTTGAGTCAAGTGAGGGCGACCTCGAGGCACAAATGATATGGGTGAGTCAAACGAGGCCTGGCTCGAGGCGCATATGATATTGTTGAGTCAAATGAGGCCTGACTTGAGGCATAAATGATATGGTTGAGTCAAACGAGATCTTACTCGAGGCGTAAAAATAAGATTGAGTCAAACAAGGCTCATCTCGAACACACATGATAAGGGTGAGTCAAACGAGGCCTAAGTCGAGGCGCAAATGATATGGTTAGTCAAACAAGGCCCGACTCGAGGAACAAATAATATGGGTGACTCAAACGAAGCTTGACTCGAGACGTAAATGTTATGGGTTAGTCAAACGAGGCCTGACTTGAGGCACAAGTGATATGGTTGAGTGAAATGAGATTGGACTCGAGGCACAAATGATAAGGGTAAGTCAAACGAGTCCCGACTCGAGGCGCAAATGATATAGGAGAGTCAAACAAGGCCCGACTTGAGGCGCAAATGATAAGGTTGAGTGAAACAAGGCCCGACTCAAGGCACAAATGATATGGTTTAGTCAAACGAGGCCTGACTCGTGGCACAAATGACATGGGTGAGTTAAACGAGACCCGACTCGAACCACAAATGATATGGGTAAGTCAAACAAGTCCTGACTCGAGGCACAAATGATATGGTTGAGTCAAATGAGGCCCGACTTGAGGTGCAAATGATATGGGTGAGTTAAACGAGGCCTGACTCGAGGCACAATTGTTATGGGTTAGTCAAACGAGGCTCGACTCGAGGCATAAGTCATATAGTTGAGTCAAACGAGGCCTAACTCGAGGCTCAAATGATGAGGGTGAGTCAAATGAGGCCTGACTCAAGGCACAAATGATATGGGTGAGTCAAAGGAGGCCCAAGTCAAGGGGCAAATAATATGGTTGAGTCAAATGAGGTCCAACTCGAAGTGCAAATGATAAGGGTAAGCCAAACGAGGCTTGACTCAAGGCGCAAATAATATGGGTGAGTCAAATGAGGCCCAACTCGAGGCGCAAATGATATGGTTGAGTCAAATGAGGCCCGACTCGAGGCGGGAATGATACGGGTGAGTGAAATGAGGCCCGACTCAACGTGCAAACATATGGGTGAGTGAAAGAATGCCCGACTTGATGCAGAAACACATGGGTGAGTCAAACGAGGACCAACTCGAGGTACAAATGATATGGTTGAGTCAAACGAGGCCCAACTCGAGGCGTTAATGATGAGGGTGAGTTCAATAAGGCCCAACTCAAGGCACAAATGATATGGGTGAGTCAAACAAGGCCCAAGTCCACGCACAAATAATATGGTTAAGTCAAACGTGGTCAGACTCGATGCACAAATATAAAGGTTAGTCAAACGAGGCCCAACTCAAGGCGTAAATGATATGGTTGAGTCAAACGAGGCCCACCTCGAGGGGTAAATAAAATGGGAGAGTTAAATGAGGCACGACTCAAGGCGCAAATGATATAGGTGAGTCAAACGAGGCCCGACTCGAGGCGTAAACACATGGGTGAGTTAAACGACGCCCAATTCAAGGCGCAAATAATATGGATGAGTCAAATGAGGCACGACTTGAGGCGCAAACGTATGGGTGAGTCAAACAAGGCCTGACTCGAGGCACAAATGATAAGTGTGAGTCAAACGAGGTCTGACTCGAGGTGTAAATGATATGGGTAAGTTAAACGAGGCCCAACTCAAGGCGCAACTGATATGGTTGAGTGAAACGAGACTTGACTCAAGGCACAAATGACATGGGTGAGTCAAACGAGGACCGACTCAAGGCGCAAATGATATGGTTAAGTCAAACAAGGCCCGACTCGAGGCGCAAATGATAAGGGTGAGTCAAATGAGGCCCGACTCGAGACACCAATGATATAGTTAAGTCAAACGAGGCACGACTCGAGGTGCAAACATGTGGGTGAGTCAAACGAGTCCCGACTCGAGGTGCAAATAGTAAGTGTGAGTCAAACGAGGTCTGACTCAAGGCGCAAATGATATGGGTAAGTTAAACGAAGCCCAACTCGAGGCACAAATGATATGGTTGAGTCAAACGAGGCTTGACTCAAGGCACAAATGATATTGGTGAGTCAAACGAGGCCCGACTCTGAAGCATAAATGACATGGGTGAGTTAAATGAGGCCTGACTCAAGGCGCAAATGATATAGGTGTGTCAAACAAGGCCTGACTCGAGGCGCAAACACATTGGTGAGTCAAACGGGGCCCAACTTGAGGCATAAATGATATGGATGAGTCAAATGAAACACAACTCAAGGCGAAAACATATGGGTGAGTCAAACAAGGCTGACTCGAGGCACAAATGATATAGGTGAGTCAAACGAGACCTGACACGAGGCACAAATGAAATGGTTGAGTCAAACGAGGCCTGACTTGAGGCGCAAATGATATGGTTAAGTCAAACAAGGCCCGACTTGAGGCGTAAACACAGGGGTGAGTCAAACGAGGCCAACTCGAGGCAGAAATGATATGGTTGAGTCAAACAAGGCCCAACTCGAGGCGCAAATATATGGGTGATTCCATCGAGGCCCGACTCGATGCACAAATGATTAGAGTGAGTCAAATGAGGCCTGACTCAGGGCACAAAAGATATGGGTGAGTTAAATGAGGCCCAAGTCGAGGTGCAAATAATATGGTTGAGTCAAACGAGGTCTGACTTGAGGCACAAATCATATAGGTGAGTCAAACGAGGACCGACTCGAGGCGCAAATGATATTGTTGAGTCAAACAAGGCTCGACTCGAGGGTAAATGATATGGTTAAGTCAAACGAGGCCAGCCTCGACACGTAAATGATATGGTTGAGTCAAATAAGGCCTCACTCGAGGCGCAAATGATATGGTTGAGTCAAATAAGGCTGACTCGAGGTGCAAATTGTATGGTTGAGTCAAACGAGGGCTAACTCATGGCATAAATGATATGATTGAGTCAAACAAGACCCGACTCTAGGTGCATATGATATGGTTGGGTCAACCGAGGCCCGATGCGAGATGCAAATCATATGGGTGAGTCAAATGAGGCCCTCCTCGAGGCACAAACACATGGGTGATTCAAAGAAGGCCTAACTCGAGGTAAAAATGATATGGTTGAGTGAAACGAGGCTTGACTCGAGGTGCAAATGATTTGGTTGAGTGGAACAAGGCCTAACTCGAGCCGCAAATGATATGGCTGAGTCAAATGAGGCCTAACTCTAGGCGCAACCATATGGGTGAGTCAAAGGATGCCTGACTCAAGGCGTAAACATATGGGTGAGTCATACGAGGCCTGACTCGAGGCACATATGCTAAGGGTGAGTCAAATGTGGCCCTACTTGAGGCACAAATGATATGGGTGAGTCAAATAAGGCCCAACTCAAGGAGCAAATAATGTGGTTGAGTCAAATGAGGTGCAACTTGAGGTGTAAATGATATGGGTGAGTCAAACGAGGCCCGCCTCTAGGCGCAAAAGATATGGTTCAGTCAAACGAGGCTCAACTCAAGGAGCAAATGATATAGATAAGTCAAACGAGGCTGAACACGAGGCACAAATGATATCGATGAGTCAAATGAGGCTTGACTCGAGGTGCAATCATATGGGTGAGTCAAACGAGACTTAACTCAAGCCACAAATGATAAGGGTGAGTCAAAAGAGTTTCGACTCGAGTCGCAAATTATATGGTTGAGTCAAATGAGGCCCAACTCAAGGTGCACATGATATGGTTGAGTCAAACGAGGCTTGCCTCGAGGCGTAAATGACATGGGTGAGTTAAATGAGGCCTGACTCGAGGCACAAATGATATGGGTGAGTCAAACGAGGCCCGACTTGAGGCGCAAACACATGGGTGAGTTAAACAAGGCCCTACTCGAGGCGCAAATGAGGCATGACCCGAGGCACAAACATATGGGTGAGTCAAACGAGGCAGACTCGAGGTGCAAATGATATGGTTGAGTCAAACGAGGCTTGACTCAAGGCACAAATGATATTGGTGAGTCAAACGACGCCCGACTCTGAAGCATAAATGACATGGGTGAGTTAAATGAGGCCTGACTCAAGGCGCAAATGATATAGGTGTGTCAAACAAGGCCTGACTCGAGGCGCAAACACATTGGTGAGTCAAACGGGGCCCAACTTGAGGCATAAATGATATGGATGAGTCAAATGAAACACAACTCAAGGCGAAAACATATGGCTGAGTCAAACAAGGCTGACTCGAGGCACAAATGATATAGGTGAGTCAAACAAGACCTGACACGAGGCACAAATGAAATGGTTGAGTCAAACGAGGCCTGACTTGAGGCGCAAATGATATGGCTAAGTCAAACAAGGCCCGACTTGAGGCGTAAACACAAGGGTGAGTCAAACGAGGCCAACTCGAGGCAGAAATGATATGGTTGAGTCAAACGAGGCCCAACTCCAGGCGCAAATATATGGGTGATTCCATCGAGGCCTGACTCGATGCACAAATGATTAGAGTGAGTCAAATGAGGCCTGACTCAGGGCACAAAAGATATGGGTGAGTCAAATGAGGCCCAAGTCGAGGTGCAAATAATATGGTTGAGTCAAACGAGGTCTGACTTGAGGCACAAATCATATAGGTGAGTCAAACGAGGACCGACTCGAGGCGCAAATGATATCGTTGAGTCAAACAAGGATCGACTCGAGGTGTAAATGATATGGTTGAGTCAAACGAGGCCAGCCTCGACACGTAAATGATATGGTTGAGTCAAATAAGGCCTAACTGGAGGCGCAAATGATATGGTTGAGTCAAATAAGGCTAACTCGAGGTGCAAATTGTATGGTTGAGTCAAACGAGGGCTAACTCGTGGCATAAATGATATGATTGAGTCAAACAAGACCCGACTCTAGGTGCATATGATATGGTTGGGTCAACCGAGGCCCGACGCGAGATGCAAATCATATGGGTGAGTCAAATGAGGCCCTCCTCGAGGCACAAACACATGGGTGATTCAAAGAAGGCCTAACTCGAGGTAAAAATGATATGGTTGAGTGAAACGAGGCTTGACTCGAGGTGCAAATGATTTGGTTGAGTCGAACGAGGCCTAACTCGAGCCGCAAATGACATGGCTGAGTCAAATGAGGCCTAACTCTAGGCGCAACCATATGGGTGAGTCAAAGGATGCCTGACTCAAGGCGTAAACATATGGGTGAGTCATACGAGGCCTGACTCGAGGCACAAATGCTAAGGGTGAGTCAAATGTGGCCCTACTTGAGGCACAAATGATATGGGTGAGTCAAATAAGGCCCAACTCAAGGAGCAAATAATGTGGTTGAGTCAAATGAGGTGCGACTTGAGGTGTAAATGATATGGGTGAGTCAAACGAGGCCCGCCTCTAGGCGCAAAAGATATGGTTCAGTCAAACGAGGCTCAACTCAAGGAGCAAATGATATTGATAAGTCAAACGAGGCTGAACACGAGGCACAAATGATATCGATGAGTCAAATGAGGCCTGACTCGAGGTGCAATCATATGGGTGAGTCAAACGAGACTTAACTCAAGCCACAAATGATAAGGGTGAGTCAAAAGAGTTTCGACTCGAGTCGCAAATGATATGGTTGAGTCAAATGAGGCCCAACTCAAGGTGCACATGATATGGTTGAGTCAAACGAGGCTCGCCTCGAGGCGTAAATGACATGGATGAGTTAAATAAGGCCTGACTCGAGGCACAAATGATATGGGTGAGTCAAACGAGGCCCGACTTGAGGCGCAAACACATGGGTGAGTCAAACAAGGCCCTACTCGAGGCGCAAATGAGGCATGACCCGAGGCACAAACATATGGGTGAGTCAAACGAGGCAGACTCGAGGTGCAAATGATATGGTTGAGTCAAACGAGGCTTGACTCAAGGCACAAATGATATTGGTGAGTCAAACGAGGCCCGACTCTGAAGCATAAATGACATGGGTGAGTTAAATGAGGCCTGACTCAAGGCGCAAATGATATAGGTGTGTCAAACAAGGCCTGACTCGAGGCGCAAACACATTGGTGAGTCAAACGGGGCCCAACTTGTGGCGTAAATGATATGGATGAGTCAAATGAAACACAACTCAAGGCGAAAACATATGGGTGAGTCAAACAAGGCTGACTCGAGGCACAAATGATATAGGTGAGTCAAACAAGACCTGACACGAGGCACAAATGAAATGGTTGAGTCAAACGAGGCCTAACTTGAGGCGCAAATGATATGGCTAAGTCAAACAAGGCCCGACTTGAGGCGTAAACACAGGGGTGAGTCAAACGAGGCCAACTCGAGGCAGAAATGATATGGTTGAGTCAAACGAGGCCCAACTCGAGGCGCAAATATATGGGTGATTCCATCGAGGCCTGACTCGATGCACAAATGATTAGAGTGAGTCAAATGAGGCCTGACTCAGGGCACAAAAGATATGGGTGAGTCAAATGAGGCCCAAGTCGAGGTGCAAATAATATGGTTGAGTCAAACGAGGTCTGACTTGAGGCACAAATCATATAGGTGAGTCAAACGAGGACCGACTCGAGGCGCAAATGATATCGTTGAGTCAAACAAGGCTCGACTCGAGGTGTAAATGATATGGTTGAGTCAAACGAGGCCAGCCTCGACACGTAAATGATATGGTTGAGTCAAATAAGGCCTAACTGGAGGTGCAAATGATATGGTTGAGTCAAATAAGGCTGACTCGAGGTGCAAATTGTATGGTTGAGTCAAACGAGGGATAACTCGTGGCATAAATGATATGATTGAGTCAAACAAGACCCGACTCTAGGTGCATATGATATGGTTGGGTCAACCGAGGCTCGACGCGAGATGCAAATCATATGGGTGAGTCAAATGAGGCCCTCCTCGAGGCACAAACACATGGGTGATTCAAAGAAGGCCTAACTCGAGGTAAAATTGATATGGTTGAGTGAAACGAGGCTTGACTCGAGGTGCAAATGATTTGGTTGAGTCGAACGAGGCCTAACTCGAGCCGCAAATGACATGGCTGAGTCAAATGAGGCCTAACTCTAGGCGCAACCATATGGGTGAGTCAAAGGATGCCTGACTCAAGGCGTAAACATATGGGTGAGTCATACGAGGCCTGACTCGAGGCACAAATGCTAAGGGTGAGTCAAATGTGGCCCTACTTGAGGCACAAATGATATGGGTGAGTCAAATAAGGCCCAACTCAAGGAGCAAATAATGTGGTTGAGTCAAATGAGGTGCGACTTGAGGTGTAAATGATATGGGTGAGTCAAACGAGGCCCGCCTCTAGGCGCAAAAGATATGGTTCAGTCAAACGAGGCTCAACTCAAGGAGCAAATGATATTCATAAGTCAAACGAGGCTGAACACGAGGCACAAATGATATCGATGAGTCAAATGAGGCCTGACTCGAGGTGCAATCATATGGGTGAGTCAAACGAGACTTAACTCAAGCCACAAATGATAAGGGTGAGTCAAAAAAGTTTCGACTCGAGTCGTAAATGATATGGTTGAGTCAAATGAGGCCCAACTCAAGGTGCACATGATATGGTTGAGTCAAACGAGGCTCGCCTCGAGGCGTAAATGACATGGGTGAGTTAAATGAGGCCTGACTCAAGGCATAAATGATATGGGTGAGTCAAACGAGGCCTGACTTGAGGCGCAAACACATGGGTGAGTCAAACAAGGCCCTACTCGAGGCGCAAATGAGGCATGACCCGAGGCACAAACATATGGGTGAGTCAAACGAGGCAGACTCGAGGTGCAAATGATATGGTTGAGTCAAACGAGGCCCGACTCGAGGCACAAATGATAAGTGTGAGCACACGAGGTCTGACTCAAGGCACAAATGATATGAGCAAGTTAAACAAAGCCCAACTCGAGGTGCAAATGATATGGTTGAGTGAAACAAGGATGACTCAAGGCGCAAATGATACGGGTGAGTCAAATGAGGCCTGACTCGAGGCGCAAACATGTGGTTAAGTCAAATGAGGCCTACCTCTGAAGCGTAAATGACATGGGTGAGTTAAATGAGGCCTGACTTGAGGCGCAAATGATATAGTGAGTCAAACGAGGCCCGACTTGAGGTGCAAACACATTAGTGAGTCAAACAGGGCCCAACTCGAGGCGTAAATGATATGGATGAGTCAAATGACACATGACTCGAGGCGAAAACATATGGGTGAGTCAAACAAGGCCTGAATCGAGGCACAAATGATATAGGTGAGTCAAACGAGAACTAACACGAGGCACAAATGAAATGGTTAAGTCAAACGAGACCCGACTTGAGGCGCAAATGATATGGTTGAGTCAAACGAGGCCCGACTTGAGGTGCAAACACATGGGTGAGTCAAACGAGGCAACTCGAGGCAGAAATGATATGGTTGAGTCAAACGAGGCCTAACTCGAGGCGCAAATATATGGGTGATTCCATCAAGGCCCGACCCGATGCGCATATGATTAGGGTGAGTCAAATGAGGCCTGACTCAGGGCACAAAAGATATGGGTGAGTCAAATGAGGCCCAAGTTGAGGTGCAAATAATATGGTTGAGTCAAACGAGGTCTGACTTGAGGCACAAATCATATAGGTAAGTCAAACGAGGATCGACTCGAGGCGTAAATGATATGGTTGAGTCAAACGAGGCCAGCCTCGACACGTAAATGATATGGTTGAGTCAAATAAGGCCCAACTCGAGGCGCAAATGATATGGTTGAGTCAAATAAGGTTGACTCGAGGTGCAAATGGTATGGTTGAGTCAAACAAGGGCTAACTCGAGGCGTAAATGATATGATTGAGTCAAACGAGACCCGACTCAAGGCGAATATGAAATGGTTGAGTCAACCGAGGCCCGATGCGAGGTGCAAATCATATGGGTGAGTCAAATGAGGCACTTCTCGAGGCGCAAACACATGGGTGATTCAAACAAGGTCTAACTCGAGGTAAAAATGATATGGTTGAGTGAAACGAAGCTTGACTCGAGGCATAAATGAAAAGTCTGAGCCAAACGAGGCCCGACGCGATGCATAAACGATATAGGTGTGTCAAACGAGACCAAACTCGAGGCGCAACTTATATGGATGGGTCAAAGAAGGCCCAACTTGAGGCATAAATAACTTGGGTGAGTCAAACGAGACTCGACTCATGGTGCAAATGATTTGTTTGAGTCGAACAAGGCCCAACTCAAGGCGCAAATGATATGGTTGAGTCAAATGAGGCCTGACTCTAGGCGCAAACATATGGGTAAGTCAAAGGATGCCCGACTTGAGGCGCAAACATATGGGTGAGTCAAACGAGGCCTAACTCAAGGCACAAATGCTAAGGGTAAGTCAAATGTGGCCCTACTCGAGACACAAATGATATGGGTGAGTCAAATGAGGCCCAACTCAAGGAGCAAATAATATGGTTGAGTCAAATGAGGTGCGACTCGAGGTGTAAATGATATGGGTAACTCAAACGAGGCCTGCCTCGAGGAGCAAATGATATGGTTAAGTCAAACGAGGCTCAACTCAAGGAGTAAATGATATAGATGAGTCAAACGAGGCCGAACACGAGGCACAAATGATATCGGCAAGTCAAATGAGGCCTGACTCGAGGTGCAATCATATGGGTGAGTCAAACGAGGCTTAACTCAGGGTGCAAATGATAAGGGTGAGTCAAAAGAGTTTCGACTCGAGTCGCAAATGATATGGTTAAGTCAAATGAGGCCCAACTCAAGGTGCAAATGATATGGTTGGGTCAAACGAGGCTTGCCTCGAGACGTAAATGACATGGGTGAGTTAAATGAGGCCTGACTCGAGGAACAAATGATATGGGTGAGTCAAACGAGGCCCAACTTGAGGCACAAACACATGGGTGAGTCAAACAAGGCCCTACTCGAGGCGCAAATGATATGGTTGAGTCAAACGAGGCATGTCCCGAGGTACAAACATATGGGTGAGTCAAACGAGGTAGACTCGAGGTGCAAATGATATGGTTGAGTCAAACAAGGCCTGACTTGAGGCACAAATGATAAGTGTGAGTCAAACGAGGTCTGACTCAAGGCGTAAATGATATGGGTAAGTTAAACGAAGCCCAACTCAAAACGCAAATGATATGGTTGAGTCAAACGAGGCTGACTCAAGGCGCAAATGATACGGGTGAGTCAAACAACGCTTAACTCGAGGCGCAAACATGTGGTTGAGTCAAACGAGGCCCGCCTCTGAAGCATAAATGACATGGGTGAGTTAAATGAGGCCTGACTCAAGGCGCAAATGATATAGTGAATCAAACAAGCCCAACTCGAGGTGCAAACACATTGGTGAGACAAACGGGGCCCAACTCGAGGCGTAAATGATATGGATGAGTCAAATAACACACGACTCGAGGCGAAAACATATCGGTGAGTCAAACAAGGCTTGACTTGAGGCGCAAATGATATAGGTAAGTCAAATGAGAACTGACACGAGGCACAAATGAAATGGTTGAGTCAAACGAGACCCGACTTGAGGCACAAATGATATGGTTGAGTCAAACGAGGCCCGACTTGAGGTGCAAACACATGGGTGAGTCAAACGAGGCCCAACTCGAGGAACAAATGATATGGTTGAGTCAAACGAGGCCCAACTCAAGCCGCAAATATATGGGTGAGTCCATCGAGGCCCGACTCGATGCGAAAATGATTAAGGTAAGTCAAATGAGGCCTGGCTCAGGGAACAAAAGATATGGGTGAGTCAAGCGAGGCCCAAGTCGAGTTGTAAATAATATGGTTGAGTCAAACGAGGTCTGACTCGAGGCGCAAATCATATAGTTGAGTCAAATGAGGACCGACTCAAGGCGCAAAAGATATAATTGAGTCAAACGAGGCTCAACTCGAGGCATAAATGATATGGTTGAGTCAAACAAGGCCAGCCTCGACACATAAATCATATGGTTGAGTCAAATAAGGCCCAACTCGAGGCGCAAATGATATGGTTGAGTCAAATAAGGCTGACTCGAGGTGCAAATGGTATGGTTGAGTCATACAAGGGCTAACTCGAGGCGTAAATGATATGATTGAGTCAAACGAGACCCAACTCGAGGTGCATATGATATGGTTGGGTCAACCGATGACCGACTCGTGGTGCAAATCATATGGGTGAGTCAAATGAGGCCTTCCTCAAGGTGCAAACACATGGGTGATTCAAACAAGGCCTAACTCGAGGTAAAAATGATATGGTTGAGTGAAACGAGGCTTGACTCTAGGCGTAAATGAAAAGTGTGAGCCAAACGAGGCCCGACTCGAGGTGCAAATGATTTGGTTGAGTCGAACGAGGCCTAACTCGAGGCGTACATGATATGCTTGAGTCAAATGAGGCCTGACTCTTGGCGCAAACATATGGGTAAGTCAAAGGGTGCCCGACTCGAGGCACAAACATATGGGTGAGTCAAACGAGGCCTGACTCGAGGCACAAATGCTAAGGGTGAGTCAAATGTGGCCTTACTCGAGGCACAAATGATATGGGTGAGTCAAATAAGGCCCAACTCAAGGAGCAAAAGATGTGGTTGAGTCAAATGAGGTGCGACTCGAGGTATAAATGATATGGGTAAGTCAAACGGGGCCCGCCTCGAGGCACAAATGATATGGTTGAGTCAAATGAGGCTCAACTCAAGGAGCAAATGATATAGATGAGTCAAACGAGGCCGAACACGAGGCACAAATGATATCAGCAAGTCAAATGAGGCCTGACTCGAGGTGCAATCGTATGGGTGAGTCAAACGAGGCTTCACTCAAGGCACAAATGATAAGGGAGAGTCAAAAGAGTTTCAACTTGAGTTGCAAATGATATGGTTGAGTTAAATGAGGCTCAACTCAAGGTGCAAATGATATGGTTGAGTCAAACGAGGCTCGCCTCGAGGCGTAAATGACATGGGTGAGTTAAATGAGGCCTAACTCGAGGCATAAATGATATGGGTGAGTCAAACGAGGCCTGACTTGAGGCATAAACACATGGGTGAGTCAAACAAGGCCCTACTCGAGGCACAAATGATATGGTTGAGTCAAACGAGGCATGACCCGAGGAACAAACATATGGGTGAGTCAAACGAGGTAGACTCAAGGTGCAAATGATATGGTTGAGTCAAACGAGACCTAACTCGAGCACAAATGATAAGTGTGAGTCAAACGAGGTCTGACTCAAGGAGCAAATGATATGGGTAAGTTAAACGAAGCCCAACTTGAGGCACAAATGATATGGTTGAGTCAAACGAGGCTGACTCAAGGCGCAAATGATACGGGTGAGTCAAACGAGGCTTGACTCGAGGTGCAAACATGTGGTTGAGTCAAACAAGTCCCGCCTCTGAAGCGTAAATGACATGGGTGAGTTAAATGAGGCCTGACTCGAGGCGCAAATGATATGGTGACTCAAACGAGGCCCGACTCGAGGTGCAAACACATTGGTGAGTCAAACGGGGCCCAACTCGAGGCATAAATCATATGGATGAGTCAAATGACACATGACTTGAGGCAGAAACATATGGGTGAGTCAAACAAGGCCTGACTCGAGGCGCAAATGATATAGGTGAGTCAAACGAGAACTGACATGAGGCACAAATGAAATGGTTGAGTCAAACGAGACCCGACTTGAGGCGTAAATGATATGGTTGAGTCAAATGAGGCCCGACTTGAGGTACAAACACATGGGTGAGTCAAATAAGCCCCAACTCGAGGCACAAATGATATGGTTGAGTCAAACGAGGCCAAACTCGAGCCGCAAATATATGGGTTAGTCCATCGAGGCCCAACTCGATGCGAAAATGATTAAGGTGAGTCAAATGAGGCCTGGCTCAGGGAACAAAAGATATGGGTGAGTCAAACGAGGCCCAAGTCGAGGTGCAAATAATATGGTTGACTTAAATGAGGTCTGACTCGAGGCGCAAATCATATAGGTGAGTCAAACGAGGACTGACTCAAGGCGCAAATGATATCATTGAGTCAAACAAGGTTCGACTCGAGGCGTAAATGATATGGTTGAGTCAAACGAGGCCAGCCTCAATGCATAAATGATATGGTTGAGTCAAATAAGGCCCAACTTGAGGCGCAAATGATATGGTTGAGTCAAATAAGGCTAACTCGAGGTGCAAATGGTATGGTTGAGTCATACAAGGGCTAACTCGAGGCATAAATGATATGATTGAGTCAAACGAGACCCGACTCGAGGCACATGTGATATGGTTGGGTCAACCGAGGCTCGACTTGAGGTGCAAATCATATGGGTGAGTCAAATGAGGCCCGCCTCGAGGCACAAACACATGGGTAATTCAAACAAGGCCCAACTCGAGGCAAAAATGATATGGTTGAGTGAAACGAGGCCTGACTCAAGGCATAAATGAAAAGTGTTAGCCAAACGAGGCCCGACTCGATGTGCAAACGATATAGGTGAGTCAAACGAGACCCGACTCGAGGCTCAACTGATCTGGATAAGTCAAACAAGGTGCAACTCAAGGCACAAATGACTTGGGTGAGTCAAACGAGGCCTGACTTGAGCCACAAATGCCATGGGTAAGCCAAACGAGGCTCGAGTCACGGTTCAAATGATTTGGTTAAGTCGAACGAGGCCCAACTCGAGGCGCAAATGATTTGGTTGAGTCAAATGAGGCCTGACTCCAGGCGCAAAGATATGGGTGAGTCAAAGGATGCCCGACTCTAGGCACAAACATATGGGTGAGTCAAACGAGGCATGACTCAAGGCACAAATGATAAGGGTGAGTCAAATGTGGCCCTACTCGAGGCACAAATGATTGGGTGAGTCAAATGAGGCCCAACTCAAGGAGCAAATAATGTGGTTGAGTCAAATGAGGTGCAACTCAAGGTACAAATGATATGGGTGACTCAAACGAGGCCTGCCTCGAGGCGCAAATGATATGGTTGAGTCAAACGAGGCTCAACTCGAGGTGCAAATGATATAGATGAGTCAAACGAGGCCGAACACGAGGCACAAATGATATCGGTGAGTCAAATGAGGCCTGACTCGAGGTGCAATCATATGGGTGAGTCAAACGAGGCTTAACTCAAGGCGCCAATGATAAGGGTGAGTCAAAAGAGGTTCAACTCGAGTCGCAAATGATATGGTTGAGTTAAATGAGGCCCGATTCAAGGTGCAAAAGATATGGTTGAATCAAACGAGGCCCACCTCGAGGCATAAATGACATGGGTGAGTTAAATGAGGCCTAACTCGAGGCGCAAATGATATGGGTGAGTCAAACAAGGCCTGACTTGAGGCACAAATACATAGGTGAGTCAAACAAGGCCCTACTCGAGGCGCAAATGATATGGTTGAGTCAAACGAGGCACGACCCGAGGCACAAACATATGGGTGAGTCAAACAAGGCGGACTCGAGGTGCAAATGATATGGTTAAGTCAAACAAAGCTCGACTCAAGGCGCAAATGATAAGTGTGAGTCAGACGAGGTCTCACTCAAGGTGCAAATGATATGGGTAAGTTAAACGAAGACCAACTCGAGGCGCAAATGATATGGTTAAGTCAAACGAGGCTTGACTCAAGGCACAAATTATATGGTTGAGTCAAACGAGGCCCGACTCGAGGCGCAAACATATGGTTGAGTCAAATGAGGCCTGCCTCTGAAGCTAAATGACATGGGTGAGTCAAATGAGGCCTGACTCGAGGCGCAAACACATTGGTGAGTCAAACGGGGACCAACTCGAGGCGTAAATGATATGGATGAGTCAAATGACACACGACTCGAAGCAGAAACATGTGGGTGATTCAAACAAGGCCTGACTCGAGGCGCAAATGATATAGGTGAGTCAAACAAGACCTGACACGAGGCACAAATGAAATGGTTTAGTCAAATGAAGCCCAACTTGAGGAGCAAATGATATGGTTGAGTCAAATGAGGCCCGACTTGAGGCACAAACACATGGGTGAGTCAAACGAGGCCCAACTCGAGGCACAAATGATATGGGTGAGTCAAACGAGGCCCAACTCGAGGCGCAAATATATGGGTGAGTCCATCGAGGACCAACTTGATGCACAAATGATTAGGGTGAGTCAAATGAGGCCCGACTCAGGGCACAAAAGATATGGGTAAGTCAAACAAGGCCCAAGTCGAGGTGCAAATAATATGGTTGTGTCAAACAAGGTCTTACTCGAGGTGCAAATCATATAGGTGAGTCAAATGAGGACTGACTTGAGGCGCAAATGATATCGTTGAGTCAAACGAGACTTGACTCGAGGCTTAAATGATATGGTTGAGTCAAACGAGACTCGAGTCAAGGCGCAAATGATATCAGTGAGTTAAACAAGGCCTAACTCAAGGTGCAATTGATATGGTTAAGTGAAAAGAAGCCTGACTGAAGGCACAGATGATATGGTAGAGTCAAATGAGTCCTGAATCGAGGCACAAATGATATGGGTGAGTCAAACGAGGCCCCACTCAATGTGCGAGCACATGGGTGAGTCAAACGAGGCCCTACTCGAGGCACAAATGATATGGTTGAGTCAAACGAGGCACGACCCGAGGCACAAACATATGGGTGAGTCAAACGAGACGAACTCGAGGCGCAAATGATATGGTTGAGTTAAAGAAGGCCCAACTCGAGGTGCAAATGATAAGTGCAAGTCAAACGAGGTCTGACTCAAGGCGCAAATGATATGGGTAAGTTAAATGAAGCCCAACTTGAGGCGCAAATGACTTGGCTGAGTCAAACGAGGATGACTCAAGGCGTAAATGATACGGGTGAGTCAAACGAGGCCTGACTCGAGGTGCAAACATATGGTTGAGTCAAACGAGGTCTGCCTCTGAAGCGTAAATGACATGGGTGAGTTTAATGAGGCCTAAAACGTGGCACAAATGATATAGGTGGTCAAACGAGGCCCGACTCATGGTGTAAACACATTGGTGAGTCAAACAGAGCCCAACTCGAGGCATAAATGATATGGATGAGTTAAATGGCACACGACTTGATGTAAAAACATATGGGTGAGTCAAACAAGGCCTGACTCGAGGTGCAAATGATATGGGTGAGTCAAACGAGGCCCCACTCAATGTGCGAGCACATGGGTGAGTCAAACGAGGCCCTACTCGAGGCACAAATGATATGGTTGAGTCAAACGAGGCACGACCCGAGGCACAAACATATGGGTGAGTCAAACGAGACGAACTCGAGGCGCAAATGATATGGTTGAGTTAAACAAGGCCCAACTCGAGGTGCAAATGATAAGTGCAAGTCAAATGAGGTCTGACTCAAGGCGCAAATGATATGGGTAAGTTAAATGAAGCCCAACTTGAGGCGCAAATGACTTGGCTGAGTCAAACGAGGATGACTCAAGGCGTAAATGATACGGGTGAGTCAAACGAGGCCTGACTCAAGGTGCAAACATATGGTTGAGTCAAACGAGGTCCGCCTCTGAAGCGTAAATGACATGGGTGAGTTTAATGAGGCCTAAAACGTGGCACAAATGATATAGGTGGTCAAACGAGGCCCGACTCGTGGTGTAAACACATTGGTGAGTCAAACAGAGCCCAACTCGAGGCATAAATGATATGGATGAGTTAAATGGCACACGACTTGATGTAAAAACATATGGGTGAGTCAAACAAGGCCTGACTCGAGGCGCAAATGATATAGGTGAGTCAAACGAGGCCCGACTTGAGGCGCAAATGAAATGGTTGAGTCAAACGAGGCCCGACTTGAGGCGCAAATGATATGGCTGAGTCAAACGAGGCCCGACTTGAGGCACAAACACATGGGTGAGTCAAACAAGGCCTAACTTGAGGCACAAATGATATGGTTGAGTCAAACGAGGCCCAAGTTGAGGCGCAAATATATGGGTGAGTCCATTGAGGCCCGACTCAATGCGCAAATGATTAGGGTTCGTCAAATGAGGCCTGACTCAGGGCACAAAAAATATGGGTAAGTCAAACGAGACCCAAGTCAAGGTGCAAATAATATGGTTGAGTCAAACGAGGTCTGACTCGAGGCGCAAATCATATAAGTGAGTCAAACGAGGACCGACTCGAGGCGCAAATGATATCGTTGAGTCCAACGAGGCTCGACTCGAGCCGTAAGTGATATGGTTGAGTCAAATAAGGCCAACCTTGATGTATAAATGATATGGTTGAGTCAAATAAGGCCCAACTCGAGGCACAAATGATATGGTTGAGTCAAATAAGGCTGACTCGACATGCAAATGGTATGGTTGAGTCAAACGAGTGCTAACTCGAGGTGTAAATGATATGATTGAGTCAAACGAGACCCGACTCGAGGCGCATATGATATGGTTGGGTCAACTGATGCCCGACTCAAGGTGCAAATCATATGGGTGAGACAAATGAGGCCCGCCTCAAGGCGCAAACACATGGGTGATTCAAACAAGGCCTAACTCGAGGCAAAAATGATATGGTTGAGTGAAACAAGGCTTGACTCGAGGTGTAAATGAAAAGTGTTAGCCAAACGAGGCCCGACTTGATGCACAAACGATATAGGTGAGTCAAACAAGACCTGACTCAAGGCGCAACTGATATGGATGAGTCAAAAAGGTGCAACTCAAGGCATAAATGACTTGGGTGAGTCAAACGAGGCCCAACTCGAGCCACAAATGCCATGGGTAAGCCAAACGAGGCCTGAGTCACAGTGCAAATGATTTGGTTAAGTCGAACGAGGCCCAACTCGAGGTGCAAATGATATGGTTGAGTCAAATAAGGCCTGACTCCAGGCGCAAACATATGGGTGAGTCAAAGGATGCCCGACCCGAGGCGCAAACATATGGGTGAGTCAAACGAGGCATGACTCCAGGCACACATGATAAGGGTGAGTCAAATGTGGCCCTACTCGAGGCACAAATGATATGGGTGAGTCAAATGAGGACCAACTCAAGGAGCAAATAATGTGGTTGAGTCAAATGAGGTGCGACTTGAGGTGCAAATGATATGGGTGAGTCAAACGAGGCCCGCCTTGAGACGCAAATATATGGTTGAGTCAAACGAGGCTCAACTCGAGGTGCAAATGATATATATGAGTCAAACGAGGCCGAACACGAGGCACAATTGATATCGGCAAGTCAAATGAGGCCCGACTCGAGGTGCAATCATATGGGTGAGTCAAACGAGGCTTAACTCAAGGCGCAAATGATAAGGGTGAGCCAAAAGAGGTTCGACTCGAGTCGCAAATGATATGGTTGAGTCAAATGAGGCCCGACTCAAGGTGCAAATGATATGGTTGAGTCAAACGAGGCCCGCCTCGAGGCATAAATGATATGGGAGAGTTAAATGAGGCCTGACTCAAGGCGCAAATGATATGGGTGAGTCAAACGAGGCCCGACTTGAGGCACAAACACATGGGTGAGTCAAACAAGGCCCTACTCGAGGCGCAAATGATATGGTTGAGTCAAACGAGGTACGACTCGAGGCACAAACATATGTGTGAGTCAAACGAGGCAGACTCGAGGTGCAAATGATATGGTTGAGTCAAACAAGGCACAACTCAAGGCATAAATGACTTGGGTGAGTCAAACGAGGCCCGACTCGAGCCACAAATGCCATGGGTAAGCCAAACGAGGCCCAAGTCGCGGTGCAAATGATTTGGTTGAGTCGAACGAGGCCCAACTCTAGGCACAAATGATATGGTTGAGTCAAATGAGGCCTAACTCCAGGCGCAAACATATGGGTGAGTCAAAGGATGCTCGACTCGAGGCACAAACATATGGGTGAGTCAAACGAGGCATGACTCAAGGCACAAATAATAAGGGTGAGTCAAATGTGGCCCTGCCTGAGGCACAAATGATATGGGTGAGTCAAATGAGGCACAACTCAAGGAGCAAATAATGTGGTTGAGTCAAATGAGGTGCGACTCGAGGTGCAAATGATATGGGTGAGTCAAACAAGGCCTGCCTCGAGGCACAAATGATATTGTTGAGTCAAACGAGGCTCAACTCGAGGTGTAAATTATATAGATGAGTCAAACGAGGCCGAACACGAGGCACAAATGATATCGGCAAGTCAAATGAGGCATGACTCGAGGTGCAATCATATGGGTGAGTCAAACGAGGCTTAACTCAAGGTGCAAATGATAAGGGTGAGTCAAAAGAGGTTCAAATCGAGTCACAAATGATATGGTTGAGTTAAATGAGGCCCGACTCAAGGTACAAATAATATGGTTGAGTCAAACGAGGCTGCCTCGAGGCGTAAATGACATGGGTAAGTTAAATGAGGCTTGACTCGAGGAGTAAATGATATGGGTGAGTCAAACGAGGCCCCAGTCAAGGCGCAAATACATGGGTGAGTCAAACAAGGCCTTACTCGAGGCGCAAATGATATGGTTGAGTCAAACGAGGCACGACCCGAGGCACAAACATATGGGTGAGTCAAACGAGGCAGACTCGAGGTGCAAATGATATGGTTGAGTGAAACAAGGCCCGACTCGAGGCACAAATGATAAGTGTGAGTCAAACGAGGTCTGACTCAAGGTGCAAATGATATGGGTAAGTTAAATGAAGTCTAACTCGAGGTGCAGATGATATGGTTGAGTCAAACGAGGCTTGACTTAAGGCACAAATGATATGAGTGAGTCAAATGAGGCTCGACTCAAGGCACAAACATATGGTTAAGTCAAACGAGACCCGACTCGAGGCACAAATACATGGTTGAGTCAAAGGAGTCCGAGCTCGAGGTGCAAATGATATGGTTGAGTTAAACGAGGCACGACTCAAGGTGCAAACATATAGGTGAGTCAAACCAGGCCCGACTCGACACGCAAACATATGGGTGAGTCAAACGAGGCCCAACTCGAGGCACAAAGATATGGGTGAGTCAAACAAGGCCCAACTCGAGGCGCAAACACATGGGTGAGTCAAATGAGGCCCAACTCGAGACACAAATGATATGGTTAAGTCAAACGAGCCCTGACTCGAGGCATAAACATATGGGTGAGTCAAACGAGGCCTAACTCAAGGTGCAAATGTTATGGTTGAGTTAAACGAGGCTAGACTTGTGGCACAAATTATAAGGCTTAGTCAAACGAAGCCTGACTCGAGGCGCAAATGATATGGTTGAGTTAAACGAGGCCCGACTCAGGGCACAAATGATAAGGGTCAGTTAAACGAGGCCCGACTCGAGGCATAAATGATACAGTTGAGTCAAACGAGACCCAACTAGAGGTGCAGAAGATATGGGTGAGTCAAATAAGGCCCAACTAGAGGTGCAAACTTATGGACGAGTCAAACGAGGTCTGACTCAAAGCACAAACAGATGGGTGGGTCAAACGAGGCCCAACTCGAGGAGCACATGATATGGTTAAGTCAAATGAACTCTGACTCGAGGTGCAAATGATATGGGTGAGTCAAATGAGGCACGACTTGAGGCACAAAAATATAGTTGAGTCAAACGAGGCCTGACTCGAGCGGCAAATGTATGGGTGAGTCAAACGAGGCCCGACTTGAGGCGCAAATATATGGGTCAATCAAAGGAGGACTGACTCGATGCACAAATGATATGGTTGAGTCAAACAAGGCCCGACTCAAGGCACAAATGATAAGTGTGAGTCAAACGAGGTCCAACTTGAGGTGCAAATAATATGGGTGAGTCAAACGAGCCACGACTCAAGGCACAAATGATAAGTGTGAGTCAAACGAGGTCTGACTCGATGCGCAAATGAGATAGGTAAGTCAAACGGGGCCTAACTCGAGGCGCAAATGATATGGTTGAGTCAAATGAGGCCCAACTCGAGGCGCAAATAATATAGTTGAGTCAAACGAGACCTGACTTGAGGCGCAAACACATAGGTGAGTCAAACAAGGCCTAACATAAGACGCAAATAATATGGTTGAGTCAAACAAGGCCTAACTCGAGGTGTGAATGATAAGGGTGAGCCAAACAAGGCTCGACTCGAGGCGCAAATGATATTGATAAGTCAAACGAGGCCCCACTCGAGGCACAAATGATATGGTTAAGTTAAATGAGGCCCAAATCGAGGTGCAAATGAGTTGGTTAAGCCAAACGAGGTCCGGCTTGAGGCGCAAATGATATGTGTGAGACAAACGAGGCCGACTCAAGGCGCAAACACATGGTTGAGTCAAAGGAGGCCCAGCTCAAGGCACAAATATATGGTTGAGTTAAACGAGGCACAACTCAAGGCACAAACATATGGGTGAATCAAAAGAGGGCCGCCTCGATGTGCAAACATATAGGTGAGTCAAACGAGGCCCAACTCGACACACAAACACATGGGTGACTCAAACGAACCCAACTCGAGGCTAAAATGATATGGTTGAGTCAAATGAGGCACGACTCGAGGCGCAAAAATATGGGTGAGTCAAATGAGGCCCGGCTCGGGGCGCAAACACATGGGTAAGTCAAACGAGGTGCAACTCAAGGTACAAATGATATGGGTGGGTCTAATACGGCCCAACTCGAGGTGCAAATGATATGGGTAACTCAAACAATGCCCGACTGGAGGTGCAAATGATACGGGTGAGTCAAATAAGTCCCGGCTCAAGGCACAAATGATATGGTTGAGTCAAACGAGGCCCAACTCAAGGCATAAATAATAAGGGTGAGTCAAACGAGGCCCGACTCTAGGCACAAATGGTATGGGTTAGTCAAACGATGCCTGACTTGAGGCGTAAACATATGAGAGAGTCAAATGTGGTCTGACTCAAGGCATAAACATATGGGTGAGTCAAACGAGGGCTGACTCAAGGCGCAAATGATATCAGTGAGTTAAACAAGGCCTGACTCAAGGCGCAATTGATATGGTTGAGTGAAAAGAAGCCTGACTCGAGGCGCAAATGATATGGTAGAGTCAAACGAGTCCTGACTTGAGGCACAAATGATATGGGTGAGTCAAACGAGGCCCCACTCTAGGCGCAAGCACATGGGTTAGTCAAACGGTGCAAATGATATGGTTGAGTTAAACAAGGCCCGACTCGAGGCGAAAAAGATATGGTTGAGTCAAACGAGGCCTGACTCGAGGTGCAAACATATAGGTAAGTGTAACGACGCCTAACTTGAGGTGCAAATGATGTGGTTGAGTAAAATGAGGCCATTCTCAAGGTGCAAACATATGTGTAAGTCAAATGAGTCCTGACTCGAGGCGCAAATAATATGGTTGAGTCAAATGAGGCCTGACTCGAGGCGCAAATGATAAGGGTGAGTCAAATGATGCCCGACTCGAGGTGCAAATGATATGAGGAGCCAAATGACGCTTGACTTGAGGCACAAATGATATGGGTGAGTCAAACGAGGCCCAACCAAAGGCACAAATAATATGGTAGAGTCAAATGAGGCCTGACTCAAGGCGCAAATGATATGGGGAGCCAAATGATGCTCGCCTCAAGGCACAAATGATATGGTTATGTCAAACGAGGCCTAACTTGAGACACAAATGATAAGGGTAAGTCAAACGAGGGCCAACTCGAGGCACAAACATATGGGTTAAGTCAAATGAGGCTCGACTCAAGCCACAAACATATGGGTGAGTCAAATGAGGCCTGACTCGAGGTGCAAACAATAAGGGTGAGTCAAATGTATTTTGATTGAAGGTGCAAATGATATGGTTGAGTCAAATGAGGCCCGATTCGAGACGCAAATGATAAGGGTGGGTCAAATGAGGCTCAAGTCGAGGTGTAAATGATATGGGTAGGTCAAACGAGGCCCGACTCGAGGCACAAACATATGGGTGTCTTGAATGAGACTCGACTCGAGACACAAATGATATGGGTGAGTCAAACGAGGCCTGACTTGAGGCACAAATGATATAGTTGAGTCAAGAGAGTCTTGACTCGAGGCGTAAATGATATGGTTGAGTCAAACGAGCCATTACTCGAGGCACGCATGATATGGGTGAGTCAAATGAGGCCCGACTCAAGGCGCAAACATATGGGTGAGTCAAACGAGGCCCGACTTGAGGCGTATATGATATGGTTGAGTTAAATGAGGCCTGACTTGAGGCGCAAACACATGGGTGAGTCAAATGAGGCCTAACTTGGGGCACAAATAACATGGTTGAGTCAAATGAGGGCCAACTCGAGGTGCAAATGATAAGGTTGAGTCAAACGAGGCCCGAGTCGAGGCACAAATTATATCAGTGAGTTAAATGAGGCCTGACTCGTGGTGCAATTGATATGGTTGAGTGAAAAAAGGCCCGCCTTGAGGTACAAATGATTTGGCAGAGTCAAACGAGTCCTAACTCGAGGCACAAATGAAATGGGTGAGATAAACAAGGCCCCACTCAAGGTGCAAGCACACGGGTCGGTGAAACGAGGCCTGACTCGAGGTGCAAATGATATGGTTGAGTTAAACGTGGCCCGAATCAAGGCAAAAAAGATACGGTGAGTCAAACGAGGCCCAACTTGAGGCGCAAATGATGTGGCTGAGTCAAATGAGGCTATTCACAAGGTGCAAACATATGTGTAAGTCCAACGAGTTCTAACTCAAGGCGCAAATGATATGGTTGAGTCAAACGAGGACCGTGTCGAGACGCAAATGATATGGTTGAGTCAAACAAGGCCCGACTCGAGGTGCAAATGATGTGGTTTAGTCAAACAAGGCCCTTCTCATGGTGTAAACATATGTGTAAGCCAAACAAGGCCCGACTCGAGGCATAAATGATATAGTCAAGTCAAACAAGGCCCGACTCAAGGCGCAAATGATATGCTTAAGTGAAATGAGGGCCGACTCGAGGCACAAACATATGGCTGAGTCAAACGAGGCCCGGCTCCAGGCACAAACACAAGGGTGAGTGAAATGAGGCACAAATTATATGGTTGAGTCAAACAAGGCCTGACTTGAGCCACAAACATATGAGTGAGTCAAACCAGGCTTGACTCGAGGTACAAATGATATGGTTGAGTCAAACGAGACTTGACTCGAGGGCCAAATGATAAGGCTGGGTCAAATAAGGCCCGACTTGAGGCACAAATGACATGGTTGAGTCAAGCGAGGCCCGACTCAAGGTGTAAATTATATGGTTGAGACAAATGAGGCCCAACTCGAGGCACAAATATACAGTTGAGTCAAACGAGACACAAATCAAGGCACAAATAATATGGTTGAGCCAAACGAGGCCTGACTCAAGGTGCAAATGATATGGGTTAGTCAAATGAGGACCAATGCTAGGTGCAAATCATATGGTTAAGTTAAACGAGGCCCGACTTGAGGTGCAAATGATATGGGTGAGTCATGCAAGGCCTGACTCGAGGTGCAAACACATGGGTGAGTCAAACGAGGCCCCACTTGAGGTGCAAATGATATGGTGTAGTCAAATGAGGCAAAACTCGAGGCGTAAATGATATGGTTGAGTCAAACAAAGCATGATTTGACGCGCAAACATATGGTTAAGTTAAATGAGGCTCGACTCAAGGCGCAAACATATGGTTGAGTCAAACGAGGCCTGACTCGAGACACAAATTATATACGTGAGTCCAACGAGGCCTGACTCGAGGCATAAATGATATGGTTAGGTTAAACAAGCCCCACTCGAGGCGCAAATGATATGGTTGAATCAAGAGAGTCCTGGCTCGAGATGCAAATAATATGGTTGAGTCAAACGAGCCCTTACTCAAGGCACAAATAATATGGGTGAGTCAAACGAGGCCCGACTCAAGGTGCAAATATATGGGTGAGTCAAACGAGGCCTGAATCAAGGCGCAGATAATATGGTTGAGTTAAATGAGGCCTGACTTAAGGCGCAAACACATAGGTGAGTCAAACGAGGCCTAACTTGAGGCGCAAATAATATGGCTGAGTCAAACGAAGGCCAACTTGAGGTGCAAATGATAAGGTTAAGTCAAATGAGGACTAAGTCGAGGTGCAAATGATATCAGTGAGTTAAATGAGGCCTAACTTGAGGCGCAATTGATATGGTTGAGTGAAAAGAGGCCCGTCTCAAGGTGCAAATGATTTGGTAGAGTCTCAACTTCAGGCGCAAATGATAAGGGTAAGTCAAACATGGTCTGACTCAAGGTGCAAATGATATGGTTGAGTCAAACAAGGCATGACTTGAGGCACAAATGATATGGTTAAGTCAAACGAGGCCCACCTCGAGGTGCAAACATATAAGTGAGTCAAACAAGGCCCGACTTGAGGCACAAATGATATGGTTAAGTCAAACAAGGCCCAACTCGAGGTGCAAACATATGAGTGAGTCAAACGAGGCTTGACTCGAGGCACAAATGATATGGTTGAGGCAATCGAGGCTTGACCTGAGGCACAAATCATATGTGAGAGTCAACATGGCTCGACTCGAGCCACAAATGATATGGTTGTGTCAAACGAGGCCCAACTCAAGGTGTAAATAAAATGGGTGTATCAAACGAGGCACGACTCGAGGTGCAAATGATAAGGGTGAGTCAAATAAGGCCTGACTCGAGGCGTAAATGATATGGGTGAGTCAAATGCCGCCCGACTCGAGGTGCAAATGATATGGTTGAGTCAAACGAGGCCAACAAGAGGTGCAAACATTGGTTGAGTCAAACGAGGTCTGACTCGAGCGCAAATGATATGGTGGAGTCAAACGAGTCTTGACTCGAGGCGCAAATGGTAAGGGTAAGTCAAACGAGACCCGACTCAAAGCACAAATGACATGGGTGAGTCAAACAAGGCTCGACTCGAGGCACAAAAGATATGGTTAAGTTAAATGAGGCCCAAGTTGAGGTGCAAACATATGAGTGAGTCAAAGGAGCCTCGACTCGAGGCACAAATGATATAGGTGAGTCAAACGAGGCCCGACTCGAGGTGCAAACATATGGGTGAGTTAAACAAGGCCCAACTCAAGGCGCAAATAATATAGTTGAGTCAAACGAGGCCCAACTTGAGGTGCAAACATATGGGTGATCCAAACGAGGCCCAACTTGAGGCGCAATCATATGGGTGAGTCAAATGAGGCTCGACTCAAGGCGCAAATGCCATAGTTGAGTCAAACGAGGCCCGACTCAAGGTGCAAATGATATGGGTAAGTCAAACGAGCCCTGACTCGAGGCACAAACATATGGGTGAGCCAAACAAGGCTCGACTCGAGGCATAAACATATGGGTGAGTCAAACTAGGATTGACTTGAGGCACAAACACATGGGTTAGTCAAACAAGGCCCAACTTGAGGCACAAAAACATGATAGAGTCAAGCGAGGCCCAACTCAAGGTGCAAATGATATGGTTGAGTCAAACGAGGCTTAACTCGAGGCGCAAATGATATGGGTGAGTCGAATGAGGCTTGACTCGAGGTGCAAATGATATCGACTAGTTAAACGAGGACCAACCGAGGCACAAATGATTTGGTTGAGTCAAACAAGACCTGACTCGAGGCACAAAAACATGGGAGAGTCAAACAAGGCCCAACTTGAGGTGCAAATCATATTGGTGAGTCAAACAAGGCCCAACTCGAGGCGCAAATGATAAGGGTGAGTCAAATGAGGCCCAACCCGAGGCACAAATGATATGGGTGAGTGAAACGAGGCCCGACTCGAGGAGGAAACGTATGGGTAACTCAAACGAGACCCGACTCGAGGCGCAAATAATATGATTGAGTCATACGAGGCCCGACTCGAGGCGCAAAAATATAGTTGAGTCAAACGAGGCCCGACTCGAGGTACAAACACATGGGAGAGTCAAATGACGCCCCACTTGAGGCACAAATGATAAGGGTGAGTCACACGAGGCCCGACTCGAGGTGCAAATGATATGAACGACTCAAACGAGGCTTAACACAAGGCACAAATAATACGGTTTAGTCAAACGAGACCCAACTCGAGGCACAAATTATAAGGGTAAGTCAAAGAAGGCCCGACTCAAGGCGCAAATGATATGGTTGAGTCAAACAAGGCATGACTTAAGGCACAAATGATAAGGGTGAGTCAAAGAGGCTCGAGGCACAAATGATATGGAATAGTTAAACGAGGCCCGACTCTAGGCACAAATGATATGGTTGAGTCAAACAAGGCCTGACTCGAGGCACAAAAATAGGGGAGTCAAACAAGGCCCGACTCGAGGTGCAAATGATATGGGTGAGTCAAACAATGCCCGACTCGAGGCGAAATGATAAGGGTGAATCAAATAAGGCCCCACTCGAGGCACAAACGATATGGGTGAGTGAAATGAGGCCCGATTCGAGGTGCAAACATATGGATAACTCAAACGAGGCCCGACTTGAGGCGCAAATGATATGGTTGAGTCATACGAGGCCTGACTCGAGGCGCAAAAATATAGTTGAGTCAAACGAGGCCCGACTCGAGCTACAAACACATGGAGAGTCAAACGATGCCCCACTTGAGGCACAAATGATAAGGGTCAGTCACACGAGACTTGACTCGAGGTGCAAATGATATGGCAACTCAAACGACACCTAACTCGAGGCATAAATGATATGGTTTAGTCAAATGAGATCTGACTTGAGGCACAAATGATAAGGGTAAGTCAAACAAGGCCTGACTCAAGGTGTAAATGATATGGTTGAGTCAAACGGGGCATGACTTGAGGCACAAATGATATGGGTGAGTCAAACGAGGCCCAATACAAGGCGCAAATGATATGGGTGAGTCAAATGAGGCTAGACTTCAGGCGCAAACATATGGGTGATTCAAACGAGGCCCAACTGGAGGCGCAAACATATGGGTGAGTCAAACGAGGCCTGACTCGAGGTGCAAATGATAAGGGTGAGTCAAATGTGTTTTGATTGAAGGTGCAAATGATATGGTTGAGTCAAATAAGGCCCGATTCGAGACGCAAATGATAAGGGTGGGTCAAATAAGGCTCGACTCGAGGCGCAACTGATATGGGTGAGTCAAATGAGGCCCAACTAGAGGCACAAATGATATGGTTGAGTCAAACGAGGCCCATTGTGAGGCGCAAATGATAAGGGTGAGTTAAGCGAGGCATGACTCAAGGTGCAAAAGATATGGTTGAGTCAAACGAGGCCTGACTTGACTCGAGGTACAAATGATATGGGTGAGTCAAACGAGGCCCGACTCAAGGTGCAAATGATATGTTTGAGTCAAACGAGGCCCAACTTGAGGCACAAATGATAAGGGTAAGTCAAATGAGGCCCAACTCGAGGCGCGAATGATATGGCTGTGTCAGATGAGGCCTGACTCAAGGCACAAATGATATGGGTGAGTCAAACGAGGTCGGACATGAGGCGTAAATGATATGGTTGAGTCAAACGAGGCCTAACACGAGGTGCAAACATATGAGTAAGTCAAACGAGGCCCGACTCGGGGTTCAAATGAACTGGTTGAGTCAAACAAGGCTTGGCCCAAGGTGCAAATAATATGGTTAAGTCAAACGAGGCCTAACTTGAGACCCAAATGATATGGGTAAGTTAAACGATGCTTGACTCGAGGTGCAAATGATATGGTGAGTCAAACGAGGCCTAACTCGAGGTACAAATGATATGATTGAGTCAAATGAGGTCCACCTCAAGGTGCAAATGATATGGTTGAGTCAAACCAGGCCTGACTCGAGGCACAAATAATATGTGTAAGTCAAACGAGGCTCGACTCGAGGTGCAAATGATATGATTGAGTCAATCGAGGCCTGACTCGAGGCACAATTGATATGGGATAGTCAAATAAGGCACGACTCGAGGTGCAAACATATGGGTGCGCCAAACGAGGTCTGACTCGAGGAGAAACATATGGGTGAGTCAAATGAGACCCGACTTGAGGCAGAAATGATATGGTTGAGTCAAATGAGGCCCGATTTAAGGAGCAAATGATAGGGCTGAGTCAAACAAGGCCCGAGTCGAGGTGCAAATTATATCGTTGAGTTAAACGAGGCCCAACTCGAGACGCAAATGATATGGTTAAGTCAAACCAGGCTTGTCTCGAGGCATAAACGTATGAGTGAGTCAAATGAGACCCAACTCGAGTCGCAAATGATATGGTTGAGTCAAACGAGGCTTATCTCGAGGCGCAAATGATAAGGGTGAGTTAAACGAGGCCTCACTCGAGCGCAAATGATATGGTTGAGTCAAATGATGCCTGACTTGAGGCGCAAATGATATGGTTGAGTCAAGCGAGGTTGGACTCAAGGCACAAATGATATTGGTGAGTAAAATGAGTCTTGACTCGAGGCGAACATGATATGGTTGAGTCAAACAAGGCCCGACTCGAGATGTAAATGATAAGGGAGAGTCAAATGAGGCCCGACTTAGGGCACAAATGATATGGGTGAGTCAAATGAGGCCTGACTCAAGGCACAAATTATATGGTTAAGTCAAACAAGGCCTGACTCAATGTGCAAATGATATGGTTGTGTCAAATGAGGCCTGACTCAAGGCATAAATGATATGGGTAAGTCAAACGAGGCCCAACTCGAGGCGCAAATGATATGGTTGAGTCATACAAGGCCTAACTCTAGGTGCAAATGATATGGGTGAGTCAAACAAGGCCCGACTCGAGGTGCAAATGATATGGTTGAGTTAAACGATGCTCGACTCGGGGCACAAATGATATGGTTCAGTCAAATGAGGCCTGACTTGAGGCACAAATGATATGGGTGAGTCAAACGAGGCCAGACATGAGGCGCATATGATATGGTTGAGTCAAATAAGGCATGACTCCAGGTGCAAACACATGGGTGGGTCAAACGAGGCCCATCTCGAGGTGCAATTGATATGGTTGAGTCAAATGAGGCCCGACTCGAGGCGCAAATGATATGTTTGAGTCAAATGAGGCCCGACTTGAGGCGCAAATGATAAGTGTGAGTCAAACGAGGCCTGACTCAAGGCGCAAATGATATGTTTGAGTCAAACAAGGCTCAACTTGAGGCACAAATGATAAGGGTAAGTCAAATGAAGCTCGACTCGAGGCGCAAATGATATGGTTGAGTTAGACGAGGGTCGACTTAAGGAGCAAATGATAAGGGTGAGTCAAATGAGCCCCGGCCAAAGGTGCAAATGATGTAGTTAAGTCAAACGAGGCCTAACTCCAGACACAAATGATATGGGTAAGTCAAACGATGCTTGTCTCGAGGCACAAATGATTTGGGTGAGTCAAACAAGGCCTGACTTAAGGTACAAATGATATGGTTAAGTCAAACGATGTCCGACTCGAGGCACAATTGATATGGGTTAGTCAAATGAGGCTTGACTCGAGGCACAAACATATGGGTGACCCAAACGAGGTCTGACTCGAGGCGCAAACATATGGGTGAGTCAAATGAGGCACGACTTGAGGCGCAAATGATATGTTGAGTCAACCGAGGCCTGACTTAAGGAGTGAGTGATAAGGCTGAGTCAAAAAAGGCCTGAGTTGAGGTGCAAATGATATCGTTGAGTCAAACGAGGCCCAACTCGAGGCACAAATGATATGGATAAGTCCAACCAGGCCTGTCTCGATGCACAAACATATGAGTGAGTCAAACGAGACTCGACTCAAGTCGCAAATGATACAATTGAGTCAAACGAGGCTTAACTCGAGGCATAAATGATAACGGTGAGTCAAACGAGGCCTAACTCGAGGCACAAATGATATCGTTGAGTCAAATGATGCCCAACTCGAGGAGCAAATGATATGGTTGAGTCAAACGAGGCCTAACTCGAGGCACAAATGATATGGTTGAGTCAAACGAGGCCCAACTCAAGGAGCACATGATATGGTTAAGTCAAACAAGGCCTAACTCAAGGCACAAATGATATGGGTGAGTCAAACGAAGCCCAACTCAAGGTGTAAATGATATGGTTGAGTCAAACAAGGCCTAACTCTAGATGCAAATGATAACGGTGAGTCAAACGAGGCCTGACTCAAGGCGCAAATGATATGGTTGAGTTAAACGATGCTCGACTCGTGGCACAAATTATATGGTTTAGTCAAACGAGGCCTGACTTGAGGTACAAATGATATGGGTGAGTCAAACGAGACCAGACATGAGGTGCAAATGATATGGTTGAGTTAAACGAGGCATGACTGCAGGCACAAACACATGGGTGAGTCAAACAAGGCCTATCTCAAGGCACAATTGATATGGTTGAGTCAAACGAGGCTTGTCTCGAGGCACAAATGATATGGTTGAGTCAAACAAGGCTTGACTCAAGGCAAAAATGATATGGGTGAGTAAAATGAGTCCCGACTCAAGGCGCACATGATATGGTTGAGTCAAACAAGGCCGACTCAAGGTGCAAATGATGTGGTTTAGTCAAACAAGGCCTAACTCAAGGCACAAATGATATGGGTGAGTCAAACGAGGCCCAACTCGAGGCACAAATGATATGGTTGAGTGAAACAAGGCCTAACGCTAGGTGCAAACGATAAGGGTGACTCAAACGAGGCCTAACTCGAGGCACAAATGATATGGTTAAGTTAAACGATGCTCGACTCGTGGCGCAAATGATATGGTTTAGTCGAACAAGCTTGACTTGAGGCACAAATGATATGGGTGAGTCAAAGGAGACTAGACACGAGTTGCAAATGCTATGGTTGAGTCAAATGAGGCATGACTCTAGGCGCAAACACATGGGTGAGTCAAATGAGGCCCATCTCAAGGCACAATTGATATGGTTGAGTCAAACTGGCTCGACTCGAGGCGCAAATGATATGGTCGAGTCAAACAAGGCTTGACTCGAGGCCTAAATGATATGGGTGAGTAAAATGAGTCCCAACTCGAGGCGCACATGATATGGTTGAGTCAAATAAGGCCCGACTCAATGTGCAAATGATGTGGTTCAGTCAAACAAGGTCTAACTCAAGGCACAAATGATATGAGTGAGTCAAACGAGGCCCAACTCGAGGCACAAATGATATGGTTGAGTTAACAAGGCCTAACTCTAGGTGCAAATGATAAGGGTGAGTCAAACGAGGCCTGACTCAAGGCGCAAATGATATAGTTGAGTTAAATGATGCTAGACTCATGGCGCAAATGATATGGTTAAGTCAAACGAGGCCCGACTCGAGGCACAAATGATATGGTTGAGTTAAACGAGGCATAACTGCAGGCACAAACACATGGGTGAGTCAAACGAGACCTATCTCAAGGTGCAATTGATATGGTTAAGTCAAACGAGGCTCGACTCGAGGCGCAAATGATATGGTTGAGTCAAACAAGGCTTGACTCGAGGCACAAATGATATGGGTGAGTAAAATAAGTCCCGACTCGAGGCGCACATGATATGGTTAAGTCAAACAAGGCCCGACTCAAGGTGCAAATGATGTGGTTCAGTCAAACGAGGCCTAACTCAAGGCACAAATGATATGGGTGAGTCAAACGAGGCCCAACTCGAGGCGCAAATGATATGGTTGAGTTAAACAAGGCCTAACTCTAGGTGCAAATGATAAGGGTGAGTCAAACGAGACCTGACTCAAGGCGTAAATGATATAGTTGAGTTAAACGATGCTAGACTCATGGCGCAAATGATATGGTTGAGTCAAAGAGGCCCGACTCGAGGCACAAATGATATGGTTGAGTTAAACGTGGCATGACTGCAGGCACAAACACATTGGTGAGTCAAACGAGGCTCGACTCAAGGTGCAAATGATATGGTTGAGTCAAACAAGGCTTGATTCGAGGCACAAATGATATGGGTGAGTAAAATAAGTCCCGACTCGAGACGCACATGATATGGTTGAGTCAAACAAGGCTCGACTCAAGGTGAAAATGATGTGGTTCAGTCAAACGAGGCCTAACTTAAGGCACAAATGATATGGGTGAGTCAAACAAGGCCCAACTCGAGGCGCAAATGATATGGTTGAGTTAAACAAGGCCTAACTCTAGGTGCAAATGATAAGGGTGAGTCAAACGAGGCCTGACTCAAGGCACAAATGATATAGTTGAGTTAAACGATGCTAGACTCATGGCGCAAATGATATGGTTGAGTCAAACGAGGCCTGACTCGAGGCACAAATGAGATGTTTGAGTCAAACGAGGCCTGACTCGAGGCGTAAATGATAAGGGTGAGTCAAACGAGGCCCGACTCGATGTGCAAATGATATGTTTGAGTCAAACGAGGCCCAACTTGAGGTACAAATGATAAGGGTAAGTCAAACGAGGCCTAACTCAAGGAGCAAATGATATGGTTGTGTCAGATGAGGCCCGACTTAAGGAGCAAATGATAAGGGTGAGTCAAACGAGGCCCGAGTCGAGGCATAAATGATATGGTTAAGTCAAATGAGCCCTGACTCGAGGCACAAATGATATGGCTGAGTAAAACGAGGTCAAACACGAGGCGCAAATGATATGGTTGAGTCAAACGAGGCTTGACTCTAGGCACAAATGATATGGGTGAGTCAAACGAGGCTCGACACGGGTTGCAAACATATGGGTAAGTTAAACAAGGCCCGACTTGAGGCGCAAATGATATGGTTAAGTCAAACGAGGCCAGACTCGAGACACAAATGATATGGGTAAGTTAAACGATGCTTGACTTGAGGCGTAAATGATATGGGCGAGTCAAACGAGGCCTAACTTGAGATACAAATGATATGGTTGAGTCTAACGAGGTCCAACTCAAGGCGCAAATGATATGGTTGAGTCAAACCAAGCCTGACTCAAGGCGCAAATGATATGGGTAAGTCAAACGAGGCCCAACTCGAGGTGCAAATGACATGCTTGAGTCAAATGAGGCCCGACTCGAGGCGCAATTGATATAGGTTACTCAAATGAGGCCCGACTCGAGAGGCAAACATATGGGTATGCCAAACGAGGCCTAACTCGAGGCACAAACATATGGGTGAGTCAAACAAGGCCCGACTCGAGGTGTAAATGATAAGGGTGAGTCCAATGATGCTGGCCCAAGGTACAAATGATATGGTTAAGTCAAACGAGGCCTGACTCGAGACACAATTTATATGGGTAAGTCAAACAATGCTTGTCTCGAGGCACAAATGATATGGGTGAGTCAAACGAGGCCTGACTTGAGGTACAAATGATAAGGTTAAGTTAAACGAGGTCCAACTCAAGGCACAAATAATATGGTTAAGTCAAACCAGGCCTGACTTGAGGCACAAATGATATGGGTAACTCAAACGAGGCCCGACTCGAGGTGCAATTGATATGGGTTAGTCAAATGAGGCCTGACTCGAGGCACAAATATGTGGGTGAGCCAAACGAGTCTAGACTCGAGGCACAAACATATGGGTGAGTCAAATAAGGCCTGACTCGAGGCACAAATGATATGGTTGAGTCAATCGAGGCCCGACTTAAGGAGCCAATGATAAGGCTAAGTCAAACAAGGCTCGAGTTGAGGTGCAAATGATATCGTTGAGTTAAACGAGGCCCAACTCAAGGCGTAAATGATATGAATGAGTCAAACGAGACCCGACTCGAGTCGCAAATGATATGGTTGAGTCAAACAAGACTTAACTTGAGGCGCAAATGATAAGGATGAGTCAAACGAGGCCTAACTTGAAGCGCAAATGATATGGTTGAGTCAAATGATGCCCGACTCGAGGCACAAATGATATGGTTGAGTCAAATGATGCCCGACTCGAGGCACAAATGATATGGATGAGTAAAATGAGTCTCGACTCGAGGCGCACATGATATGGTTGAGTCAAAAAAGGCTGTACTTCAGGTGCAAATGACAAGGGTAAGTCAAACGAGGCCCGACTTGAAGCACAAATAATATGGTTAAGTCAGACGAGCACCGACTTAAGGAGCAAATGATAAGGGTGAGTCAAACGAGGCCTGACTCGAGGCACAAATGATGTGGGTGAGTCAAACAAGGTCGGACACGAGGCACAAATGATATGGTTGAGTCAAGTGAGGCCTAACTCTAGGTACAAATGATATGGGTGAGTCAAACGAGGCCCGACACGGGGTGCAAACATATGGGTAAGTTAAATGAGGCCCGACTCGAGGCACAAATGATATGGTTGAGTCAAACGAGGCCCGACTCTAGGTGCAAATGATATGGTTAAATCAAACAAGGTCTGACTCGAGACACAAATGATATAAGTAAGTCAAACGATGCTTGACTCGAGAAGAAAATGATATGGTTTAGTCAAACGAGGCCTGACTTGAGGTACAAATGATATGGGATGTCCAACTCGAGGCACAAATGATATGGTTGAGTCAAACCAGGCTTAACTCGAGGTGCAAATGATATGGGTATGTCAAATGAGACCCGACTCGAGGTGCAAATGATATGCTTGGGTCAAACGTGGCCTAACTTGAGGCGCAAATGATATGGGTGAGTCAAACGAGGCTGGACACGAGGCGCAAATGATATGGTTGAGTCAAACGAGGCGTGACTCCTGGCACAAACACATGGGTGAGTCAAATGAGGCCAACCTCGAGGCGCAATTATATGGTTGAGTCAAACGAGGCCCAACTCGTGGCACAAATGATATGTTTGAGTCAAACGTGGCTCGACTTGAGGCCTAAATGATAAGGGTGAGTCAAACGAGGCCCGCCTCGAGGCGCAAATATTATGTTTGTGTCAAATGAGGCCCGACTTGAGGCACAAATGATAAGGGTAAGTCAAACGAGGCCCGACTCGAGGCACAAATGATATGGTTGAGTCAGACGAGGGCTGACTTAAGGAGCAAATGATAAGGGTGAGTCAAATGAGGCCTGAGTCAAGGCGTAAATGATATGGTTGAGTCAAGCGAGGCCTGACTCTAGGTACAAATGATATGGGTGAATGAAACAAGGCCTGACACGGAGTGCAAACATATGGGTAGGTTATATAAGGCTCGACTCGAGGCACAAATGATATGGTTGAGTCAAACGAGGCTGACTCGAGGTGCAAATGATATGGTTAAATCAAACGAGGCCTGACTCGAGACACAAATGATATGGGTAAGTTAAACGATGCCCAACTCGAGGCAGAAATGATATGGTTGAGTCAAACGAGGCCTGCCTAGAGGTACAAATGATATGGGTGAGTCAAACGAGGTCCAACTCGAGACGCAAATGATATGGTTGAGTCAAACCAGGCTTGACTCAAGGTGCAAATGATATGGGTATATCAAACGAGGCCTGACTCGAGGTGCAAATGATATGCTTGAGTCAAACAAGGCCTGACTCGAGGTGCAAATGATATGGGTAAGTCAAACGAGGCCCAACTCGAGGTGCAAATGATAAGGGTGAGTTAAACGAGGCCCGACTTAAGGCACAAATGATATGGGCGAGTCAAACGAGGCCCGACATGAGGCGCAAATGATATGGTTGAGCGAAACGGGGCTCGACTTGAGGCGTAAATGATAAGGGTGAGTCAAATGAGGCCCGACTCGAGGCACAAATGATAAGGGTGAGTTAAATGAGGCCCGACTCAAGGTACAAATGATATGGACAAGTCAAACAAGGCCTGCCTTAAGGCACAAATGATTTGGTTGAGTCAAACAAGGCCCGACTTGAGGCACAAATGAGAAAGGTGAGTCAAATAAGGGCCGACCCGAGGCACAAATGATTTGAGTGAGTCAAACAAGGCCCTACACGAGGTACAAATTATGTGGTTGAGTCAAACGAGGCCCGACTCAAGGCGCTAATGATATGGTTGAGTCAAACAAGCCTCGACTTGAGGCCTAAATGATATGGGTTACTCAAATGAGGCCTGACTCGAGGTGCAAACATAAGGGTGATCCAAACGAGGCCCAAGTCGAGGCGCAAACATATGGGTGAGTCAAACAAGGCCCAACTTGAGGCGCAAATGATATCGTTGAGTCAAACAAGGCATGACTTGAGGCGCAAATGATAAGGGTGAGTCAAATGAGTCTCAACTCGAGCCTCAAATGATATGTGTAAGTCAAACGAAGCCTAACTCGAGGCGTGAATGATATGGTTCAGTCAAACGAGGCCTAACTTGAGGCACAAATGATATAGGTGAGTCAAATGATGCCCGACACAAGGTCCAAACATATGGGCAAGTCAAACGAGCCTTGACTCGTGGCGCAAATGATATGGTTAAGTCAAATGAGGCCTGACTCAATGCGCAAATGATATGGTTGAGTCAAAGAAGGCCTGACTCAAGGCACAATTGATATGGGTTAGTCAAATGAGGCCCAACTCGAGGCACAAATGAATGGTTGAGTCAAACCAGGCCTGAGTCAAGGCGTAAATGATATGCGTGAGTCAAACGAGGCCTAACTCGTGGCGCAAATGTTATGGCTAAGTTAAACGAGGCTTGAGTTGAGGCACAAATGATAAGGGTGAGTTAAACGAGGCCTGACTCAAAGCACAAATGATATGGGTGAGTCAAACAAGGCCTAACTTGAGGCACAAAAGATATGGGTGAGTCAAATGAGGACCGACTCGAGGTGCAAATGATAAGGGTGAGTCCAATGAGCCTCGACTTGAGGCACAAACGATATGAGTAAGCCAAACGTGGCCCAACTCGAGGCGGAAATGATGTGGTTGAGTCAAACAAGGACCGACTCGAGGCACAAATGATATGGGTGAGTCAAATGAGGTCAGACACGAGGCGCAAATGATATGGTTGAGTTAAATGAGGCTTGACTCTAGGCACAAATGATATGGGTGAGTCAAACGAGGCTCAACACGGGGTGCAAACATATGGGTAAGTTAAACGAGCCCCGACTCGAGGTGCAAATGATATGGTTGAGCCAAATGAGGCCCGACTCGAGGTGCAAATGATATGGTTAAGTCAAATGAGGCCTGACTCGAGACACAAATGATATGGGTAAGTCAAACGATGCTTGAGTCGAGGTGTAAATGATATGGTGGAGTCAAACGAGGCTTGACTCGAGGTACAAATGATATGGGTGAGTCAAACGAGGTCCAACTAGAGGCTCAAATGATATGGTTGAGTCAAACTAGGCCTGACTCGAGGCGCAAATGATATGGGAAAGTCAAACGAGGCCTGACTCAAGGTGCAATTGATATGCTTGAGTTAAACGAGGCCCGACTGGAGGCGCAATTGATATGGGTTAGTCAAATAAGGGCCAACTTGAGGTACAAACATATGGGTGAGCCAAATGAGGCATGACTCGATGCGCAAACATATGGGTGAGTCAAACAAGGCCTAACTCGAAGCGCAAATGATATCGTTGAGTCAAACGAGGCCCGACTTGAGGCGTAAATGATAAGGGTAAGTCAAACGAGGCTCGACTCGAGCTTGAAATGATATGGGTGAGTCAAACGAGACCTAACTCGTGGCATGAATGATATGGTTCAGTCAAACGAGGCCTGACTTGAAGCACAAATGATTTGAGTGAGTCAAACGATGCCCGCCAAAAGGTGCAAACACATGGTTAAGTCAAACGAGGCCCAACGCGAGGCACATATGATCTGGTTAAGTCAAACTAGGCCTAAGTCGAGGCACAAATGATATGGGTGAGTCAAACAAGGCCTGACTCAAGGCACAAATGATATGGTTGAGTCAAACGAGGCTCGACTTGAGGCGCACATATAAGGGCGAGTCAAATGAGGCCTGACTCGAGCCGCAAATGATATGGATAAGTTAAACGAGGCCTGACTTGAGGCACAAATGATATGGGTGAGTCAAACGATGCCCCACACAAGGTGCAAACATATGGGTAAGCCAAACAAGGCCCTACTCAAGGCGCAAATGATATGGTTGAGTTAAATGAGGCCTGACTCGAGGTGCAAATGATATGGTTGAGTTAAATGAGGCTTGACTCAATGCACAAATGATATGGGTGACTCAAACAAGGCCCAACTTGAGGTGTAAATGATATGGTTGAGTCAAACAAAGCTCGAGTCGAGGCCCAAATGATAAGGGTGAGTTAAACGAGGCCCGACTCAAGGCACAAATGATATGGGTGAGTCAAACGAGACCTGACTTAAGGCGCAAATGATATGGTTGAGTCAAACGAGGCCCGACTTGAGGTGCAAATGTATGGGTAAGTCAAACAAGGTTTGACTCGACGCTCAAATGATATGGTTGAGTCAAATGAGACTCGACTTGTGCGCAAATGATATGGTTGAGTCAAACCAGGCCAAACTCAAGACATAAATGATATGGTTAAGTCAATCGAGGCCCAACTCGAGGTGCAAAATATGAGTGAGTCAAACAAGGCCCGACTCGAGGCGTAAATGATAAGGTTGAGTAAAATAAGGCCTGACTCAGGGTGTAAATGATATGGTTGAGTGAAATGAGGCTCGACTCGAGATGCAAATGATTCGGGTGAGCCAAACAAGGCTCGAGTCGAGGCGCAAATGTTAAGTCATATGGTTAAGTCAAAGAAGGCCTGACTCGAGGCACAAATGATATGGTGAGTCAAACAAGGCCCGACACGAGGTGCAAACATAGGGGTAAGTCAAACGAGGCCCGACTCGAGGTGCAAATGATACGGTGGAGTCAAACGAGGCCTAACTTGAGTCGTAAATAATATGGTTGAGTCAAACGAGGGCTAACTCGAGGCACAAATGATATGGTTAAGTCAACCAAGGCCGACACAAGGCGCAAATGACATGGGTTAGCAAATAAGGCCCGACTCGAGGCACAAACATATGGGTGAGTCAAATGAGGCTCAACTCAAGGCACAAATGATATGGTTTAGTCAATCGAGGCTCTACTCGAGGTGCAAATGATATGGTTGAGTTAAATGAGGCCCGACTCGAGGTACAAATGATATGGTTGAGTTAAACGAAGCTTGACTCAATGCACAAATGATATAGGTGAGTCAAACGAGGCCCAACTCGAGGCATAAATGATATGGTTGAGTCAAACAAGGCCCGAGTCGAGGCGCAAATGATAAGGGTGAGTTAAACGAGGCCCGACTCAAGGCACAAATGATATGGGTGAGTCAAACAAGACCTGACTTAAGGAGCAAATGATATGGTTGAGTCAAACGAGGCCTAACTTGAGGTGCAAACATATGGGTATGTCAAACAAGGCCTAACTCAACGCGCAAATGATATGGTTGAGTCAAATGAGACTCGACTTATGGCGCAAATGATATGGTTGAGTCAAACGAGGCCAGACTCAAGGCGTAAATGATATGGTTAAGTCAATCGAGGCCCAACTCGAGGTGCAAAATATGAGTGAGTCAAACAAGGCCCGACTCGAGTCACAAATGATATGGTTGAGTCAAACGAGGCTTGACTCGAGGCGCAAATGATAAGGTTGAGTCAAATAAGGCCCGACTCAGAGTGTAAATGATATGGTTGAGTGAAACGAGGACCGACTCGAGATGCAAATGACATGGGTGAGTCAAATGAGGCCCGAGTCGGGGTGCAAATGATAAGGGTCAGTCAAACGAGGCCTATGAGTGAGTGAAACGAGGCCCAACTCGAGGCACAAATCATATGGTTGAGACAAACGAGGCTTGACTCGAGGCACAAATGATATGGGTGAGTCAAACAAGGCCCGACACGAGGTGCAAACATATGGGTAAGTCAAACGATGCTTGACTCGACGTGCAAATGATATGGTTGAGTCAAATGAGGCCTAACTCGAGTCGTAAATAATATGGTTGAGTCAAACGAGGCCTAACTCGAGGCACAAATGATATGGGTAAGTCAAACGAGGCCAACTCGAGGTGCAAATGATATGGTTGAGTCAAATGAGGCCCGACTCGAGGCACAAATGATATGGCTGAGTCAAACGAGGCTGACTCGAGGCGTAAATGGTATGTGTTAGTAAATGAGGCCAAGTCGAGGCACAAACACATGGGTAAGTCAAATGATGCCCGACTCAAGGCAGAAATGATATGGTTGAGTCGAATGAGGCCCGACTTGAGGTGCAAATGATTGGTTGAGTTAAACAAGGCCTGACTCGAGGCACAAATGATATGGAAGAGTCAAACGACGCCTAACACGAGGTGCAAATGATATGGTTGAGTCAAACAATGCCCGACTCGTGGCGTAAATGATATGGTTGAGTCAAACCAGGCCTGACCTAAGGCGCAAATGATATGCGTGAGTCAAACGAGTCCCAACTTGAGGCACAAATGATATGGTTGAGTCAAATGAGGCCTGACTTGAGGCACAATTAATATGGTTGAGTCACATGATGCCCAACTCGAGGCACAAACACATGGGTGAGTCAAATGATGCCTGACTCGAGCCGCAAATGATATGGGTAAGTCAAACGAGGCCCAACTCGAGGTACAAATGATATGGTTCTATCAATCGAGGACTGACTCGAGGCACAAATGATATGGGTGAGTCAAACGATCCCTGACATAAGGTGCAAACATATGGGTAAGTCAAACGAGGCTCTACTTAAGGTGCAAATGATATGGTTGAGTCAAACGAGGCCTGACTTGAGGAACAAATGATATGGTTGAGTCGAACGAGGCCAACTTGAGGTGCAAATGGTATGTGTTAGCAAATAAGGCCCGACTCAAGGCACAAAGATATGGGTGAATCAAATGAGGCCCGACTCGAGGCACAAACACATGGGTAAGTCAAATGACGCTCGACTCGAGGCGCAAATGATATGGTTGAATCCAACGAGGCCGGACTTGAGGTGCAAATGATATGGTTGAGTCAAACAAGGCCTGAGTCGAGGCACAAATGATATGGGAGAGTTAAACGACGCCTAACTCGAGGCACAAATGGTATTGTTGAGTCAAACGAGGCCTGACTCGACACACAAATTATATGGTGAGTCAAACGAGGCCCAACTCGAGGCGCAAATGATATGGTTGAGTCAAACCAGGCTTTACTTGAGGCACAAATAATATGCGTAAGTCAAACAAGGGCCAACTCGATGCGAAAATGATATGGTTGAGTCAAATGAGGCCCAACTCAAGGCATAAATGATAAGGGTGAGTTAAACGACATCCGACTCAAGGCACAAATGATATGGCCGAGTCAAATCAGGCCCGACTTAAGGTACAAATGATGTGGTTAAGATAAACAAGGCCCGACTCCAGGCTCAAACATATGGGTGAGCCAAACGAGGCCTGAATCGAGGTACAAACATATGGGTGAGTCAAACGAGACCTGACTCGAGGCACAAATCATATGGTTGAGTCAAACGAGGCCCAACTTGAGGCACAAATGATAAGGGAGAGTCAAACGAGGCCTGACTCGAGGCGTAAATGATATGGTTGAGTCAAACGAGGTTTGACTCGAGGCGCAAATGATAAGGTTGAGTCAAATAGAGCCCGACTAGGGGCACAAATGATATAGTTGAGTTAAACTAGGCCTGACTCGAGACACAAATGATATAGTGAGTCAAATGAGGCCTGACTCGAGGCACAAAAGATAAGGGTCAGTTAAACGAAACCTGACTCGAGGCACAAATGATATGGGTGAGTCAAATGAGGCTTGACTCTAGGTGCAAATGATACGGTTAAGTCAAACAAGGCCCGACTCGAGGTGCCAACGTATGAGTAAGTCAAACGAGGCCTGACTCAAGGCGCAAATGATATGGGTGAGTCAAACAAGGCCGAACTCAAGATGGAAACATATGGGTAAGTCAAACGAGGCCTAAGTCAAGGTGCAAATGATATGGGTGAGTCAAACAAGACCTGACTCGAGACGCAAATGATAAGGGTTAGTCAAATAAGGCCTAACTCAGGGCACAAATGATATGGGTGAGTTAAATGAGGCCCACCTTGAGGCGCAATTGATATTGTTGAGTCAAACCAGGCCCAACTCAAGGCGCAAATGATAAGGTTGAGTCAATAGAGGCCCGACTTGAGACGCAAATGATATGGGTGAGTCAAACGAGGCCCGACTCGAGGCGCAAATGATAAGGGACAGTTAAACAAGGTCCGATTCGATGCGTAAATGATATGGCCGACTCAAATGAGGCCCACCTCCAAGCACAAACATATGGGTCAGTTAAACGAGGCCCAACTCGAGGCGTAAATGATATGGGTGAGTCAAACAAGGCTTGACTTGAGGGGCAAATAAGGCCTGACTCGAAGCGCATATGATATGGGTGTGTCAAACGAGGCCCAACTCGAGGCGCAAATGATATGTGTGTGTCAAACGAGGCCTGACTCAAGGTGCAAATGATATGGGTTACCCAAACGACACCCGACTCGAGGTGCAAACACTTGGATAAGTCAAACTCGGCCCAACTCAAACCACAAATGATCTGGTTCAGTCAAACGAGGCCCAACTCAAGGGGCAAAGATATGAGTGAGTCAAACAAGGCTAGACTCAAGTCGCAAATAATATGGTTGAGTCAAACGAGGCTTGATTCAAGGGTCAAATGATAAGGGTGAGTCAAATGAGGCTTGACTCGAGGTGCAAATGATATGGGTGAGTGAAACAAGGCCTTACTTAAGGCACAAATGATGTGGTTGAGTCAAACAAGGCCTAACTCGAGACACAATTGATATGGGTGAGTTAAACGAGGCCCGACTCAAGCCGCAGATGATATGGGTGAGTCAAACGAGGCCCCACTTGAGCCGCAAATGATATGGGTTAGTAAAAAGAGGCCCGACTCGAGGCACAAGTGATATGGGTGAGTCAAACGAGGCTCGACTCGAGGTACAAATGATATGGGTTAGTCAATTGATATATGTGACTCAAACAAGGCTCGACTCTAGGCGCAAATATATGGGTGAGTCAAACTAGGCCCGACTTGAGGCATAAACAGATGCATGAGTCAAATGAGGCTCGACTCGAGGTACAAATGATATGGGGGAGTCAAACGAGGCTCGACTCGAGGCATGGGTGAGTCAAACGAGGCTTGACTCGAGGCATAAATGATATGGTTGAGTCAAACGAGGATCATCTAGAGGCATAAATGATATGGGCACGTCAGACAAGGCCCGACTCGATGCGCAAATGATATGGTTGAGTCAAACGAGGCCTAACTCGAAGCACAAATGACATGGGTGAGTCAAATGAGGCCCCACTCGAGACACAATTGATATGGTTAAGTCAAACCAGGCCTGACTCGAGCCGTAAATGATATGGGTGGTCAAACGAAGCTCGACTCGGGGCGCAAATGATATGGTTGAGTCAAACAAGGCCTAACTCGAGGCAAAAATGATATGGGTGAGTCAAACGAGGCTCGACTCAAGGCGCAAATGATATGGTTAAGTCAAACGAAGCTCGTCTCGAGGCACAAATGATATAGTTGAGTGAAACGAGGCCTAAATGGAAGCATAAATGATATGGGTAAGTCAAACAAGGCTCGACTCAAGGCGCAAATGATATGGTTAAGTCAAATGAGGCCTAACTCAAGGCACAAATGATATGGGTAAGTCAAACGAGGCCCAACTCGTGGTGCAATTGATATGGTTGACTCAAACCAGGCCCGACTAAAGGCGCAAATGATAAAGGACAGTCAAACGAGGTCCAACTCGATGCGTAAATGATATGGCCTACTCAAACAAAGCCCGACTCTAGGCACAAACATATGGTCAGTCAAACGAGGCCCAACTCGAGGTGTAAATGATATGGGTGAGTCAAACGAGGCTTCACTCGAGGGGCAAATGAGGCCTGACTCGAGGCACAAATGATATGGGTGAGTCAAACGAGGCCCAACTCGAGGTGCAAATGATATGGTTGAGTCAAACGAGGCCTGACTCGAGGCACAAATGATATGGGTGAGCCAAACAATGCCCGACTCAAGGTGCAAATACTTGGGTAAGTCAAACACAGCCCAACTCAAGGCGCAAATGATCTGGTTGAGTCAAACGAGGCTCGACTCGAGGTGCAAAGACACGAGTGAGTCAAACGAGGCCAAACTCGAGTCGCAAATAATATGGTTGAGTCAAACGAGGCTTGACTAAAGGGGCAAATGATAAGGGTGAGTTAAATGAGGCCTGACTCGAGGCACAAATGATATGGGTGAGTGAAACAAGGCCTGGCTCGAGGCATAAATGATGTGGTTGATTCAAACGAGGCCCGACTCAAGGCGCAATTAATATAGGTGAGTTAAATGATGCCTGACTCGAGCCGTAAATGATATGGGTGAGTCATACGAGGCCCCGCTCGAGCCGCAAATGATATGGTTGAGTCAAAAAAGGCTCGACTCAAGGCACAAGTGATATAGGTGAGTCCAACGAGGCTCGACTCGAGGCACAAATGATATGGGTCAGTCAATCAATATATGTGACTCAAATGAGGCTCGACTCCAGGGACAAACATATGGTTGAGTCAAACTAGGCCCGACTTGAGGCATAAACAGATGCGTGAGTCAAACGAGCCTTAACTCGAGGCGCAAATGATATGGGGGAGTCAAACGAGGCCCAACTCGAGGCATGGGTGAGTCAAACAAGGCTAGATTCGAGGCATAAATGATATGGTTGAGTCAAACAAGGACCGTCTAGAGGCATAAATTATATGGGTAACTCAAACAAGGCCCGACTCGATGCGCAAATGATATGGTTGAGTCAAATGAGGCCTGACTCGAGGCACAAATGATATGGGTGAGTCAAATGAGGCCCCACTCAAGGCGCAATTGATATGGTTGAGTCAAACTAGGCCTGAATCGAGGCGCAAATGATATGGGTGAGTCAAATAAGGCTCAACTCGGGGCGCAAATGATATGGTTGAGTCAAACGAGGCCTGACTCGAGGCAAAAATGATATGGGTGAGTCAAACGAGGCTTGACTCGAGGCACAAATGATATGATTAAGTCAAACGAGGCTCATCTCGAGGCACAAATGATATGGTTAAGTCAAACAAGGCCTGACTAGAAGCATAAATGATATGGGTAAGTCAAACGAGGCCTGACTCAAGGTGCAAATGATATGGTTAAGTCAAACGAGGCCTGACTCAAGGCACAAATGATATGGGTGAGTCAAACAAGGCCTAACTCAAGGCGCAATTGATATGGTTGAGTCAAACCAGGCCTGACTCGAGGCGCAAATGATATGGGTAAGTCAAACAAGGCCCAACACGAGGCGCAAATGATATGGTTGAGTCAAATGAGGCTTGACTTCAGACGCAAATGATAAGGTTGAGTCAAATAAGGCCTGACTTGGAGAGCAAATGATATGGTTTAGTTAAACGAGACCCGACTCGAGACGCAAATGATATGGGTAAGTCAAACGAGGCCTGACTCGAGGCATAAATGATATGGTTGAGTCAAACGAGGCTTGACTCGAGGCAAAAATGATAAGGTTGGGTCAAGTAAGGCCAGACTGGGGGTGCAAATGATATGGGTGAGTCAAATGAGGTCCAACTTGAGACACAATTGATACGGTTAAGTCAAACCAGGCCCGACTCGAGGTGCAAATATATGGGTAAGTCAAACGAGGCCCGACTTGAGGCACAAATGATATGGTTGAGTCAAACAAGCCTTGACTCGAGGTGCAAATAATAAAGTTGAGTGAAATAAGGCCTGACTTGGGGTGCAAATGATATGGTTTAGTTAAACAGGACCCGCCTCTAGGTGAGTCAAATGAGGCCCGACTCTAGGTGCAAACATATGGTTGAGTCAAACAAGGCCCGAGTTGAGGGGCAAATGATATGGGTGAGTCAAACGAGGCCTGACTCAAGGTGCAAATGATACGATTAAGTCAAACAAGGCCCGACTCAAGGCGCCAAGATATGGGTAAGGCAAATGAGGCCTGACTCAAGGCGCAAATGATATGGATGAGTCAAACGAGGCCCGACTCAAGGTGGAAACATATGGGTAAGTCAAACGAGGCCTAAGTCGAGGTGCAAAGGATATTGGTGAGCCAAACAAGGCTTGACTTGATGCACAAATGATAAGGTTGAGTCAAATAAGGCCCGACTCAGGGAGCAAATGATATGGTTTAGGTAAACGAGACCTGACTCGAGACGCAAATGATATGGGTAAGTGAAACGAGGCCCGACTCGAGGCATAAATGATATGGTTGAGTCAAACGAGGCTTGACTCGAGCCGCAAATGATAAGGTTGAGTCAGACAAGGCCCGACTCGGGGTGCAAATGATATAGGTGAGTCAAATGAGGCACAATTAATATGGTTAAGTCAAACCAGGCCCAACTTGAGGCACAAATGACATGGTTGAGTCAAACGAGGCCTGACTCGAGGCACAAATGACATGGTTAAGTCAAACGAGGCCTGACTCAAGGCACAAATGATATAGGTGAGTCAAACGAGGCCTGACTCGAGGTGGAAACATATGGGTAAGTCAAATGAGGCCTAAGTCGAGGTGCAAAGGATATGGGTGAGCCAAACAAGGCTTGACTCGATGCACAAATGATAAGGTCGAGTCAAATAAGGCCTGACTCGGGGAGCAAATGATATGGTTTAGTTAAATGAGACCCGACTGAGACGCAAATGATATGGGTAAGTGAAACGAGGCCCGACTCGAGGCATAAATGATATGGTTGAGTCAAAAGAGGCTTGACTCGAGGAGCAAATGATAAGGTTAAGTTAGATAAGGCCCGACTCTGGGTGCAAATGATATGGGTGAGTCAAATGAGGCACAATTAATATGGTTAAGTCAAACCAGGCCCAACTCGAGGCATAAATGATATGGGTAAGTCAAACAAGGCCCGACTTGAGGCGCAAATGACATGGTAGAGTCAAACGAGGCCTGACTCGAGGCACAAATGATATGGGTGAGTCAAACGAGGCCCGACTCGAGGTGCAAATGATATGGGTGAGTCAAATGAGGCCTAACTAGAGGCACAAATGATATGGTTGAGTCAAAAGAGGCCCACTGCGAGGCGCAAATGATAAGGGTGAGTTAAGTGAGGCATGACTCAAGGCACAAATGATATGGTTGAGTCAAACGAGGCCCGACTCGAGGCACAAATGATATGGGTGAGTCAAATGAGGCCCGACTCGAGGTGCAAACACCTGGATAAGTCAAACAGGGCCTTATTCGAGGCGCAAATGATCTAGTTGAGTCAAATGAGGCCTGACTCGAGGTGCAAAGATATGAGTGGGTCAAGCAAGGCCTGACTCGAGTTGCAAATGATATGGTTGAGCCAAACAAAGCTTGACTTGAGGGGCAAATGATAAGGGTGAGTCAAATAAGGCCTGACTTGAGGCGCAAATGATATGGGTGAGTCAAACAAGGCCTGACTCGAGGCATAAATGATGTGCTCGAGTCAAACGAGGCCTAACTCGAGACGCAAATGATATGGGTGAGTCAAACGAGGCCCTACTCGAGGCGCAAATGATATGGTTGACTCAAAAGTAGCCTAACTCGAGGCACAAGTGATATTGGAGAGTCAAACGAGGCTCGACTCGAGGCATAAATGATATGGGTCTATCAAACGAGGCCCACTCGAGGCACAAACAATATAGGTGAGTCAAATGAGGCTTGACTCCAGGCGCAAACATATCGGTAAGTCAAACTTGGCCCAACTTGAGGCGTAAACAGATGCATGAGTCAAACGAGGCCCGACTCGAGGTGCAAATGATATGGGTGAGTCAAACGAGGCCCGACTCGAGGCGTGGATGAGTCCAATGAGGTTTGACTCGAGGCGCAAATAATATGGTTGAGTTAAATGAGGCCTGACTAGAGGCATAAATGATATGGGTAAGTCAAATGAGGCCCGACTCAAGGTGCAAATGATATGGTTGGGTCAAATGAGGCCTAACTCGAGGCACAAATGATATGGGTGAGTCAAAGAGGCCCAACTCGAGGCGCAATTATATGGTTGAGTTAAACAAGGCCCGACTCGAGGCACAAATGATATGGGTGAGTTAAACGAGGCCCAACTCGAGGCACAAATGATCTGGTTAAGTCAAACAAGGCCCGACTCGAGGTGCAAAGATACGAGTGAGTCAAATGAAGCCAAACTCGAGTTGTAATTGATATGGTTGAGTCAAACGATGCTTGACTCAAGGGGCAAAAGATAAGGGTGAGTCAAATGATGCCTGACTCGAGGCGGAAATGATATGGGTGAGTGAACAAGGCCTGACTCGAGGCACAAATGATGTGGTTTTGTCAAATGAGGCCTGACTCGAGGCGCAATTGATATGGGTGAGTTAAACGAGGCCTGACTTGAGCCGCAAATGATATGGGTGAGTCAAACGAGGCCCCACTCGAGGCGCAAATGATATGGTTGAGTTAAAAGAGGCCCGACTCCTGGCACAAGTGATATGGGTGAGTGAAACGAGGCTCGACTCGAGGCACAAATGATATGGTTAAGTCAAACGAGGCTCGTCTCGAGGTGTAAATGATATGGTTGAGTCAAACGAAGCCTGACTGAAGGCATAAATGATATGGGTAAGTCAAATGAGGCCCGACTCAAGGCGCAAATGATATGGTTGAGTCAAACAAGGCCTGACTCGAGGCACAAATGATATGGGTGAGTGAAACAAGGCCCAACTCGAGGCGCAATTGATATGGTTGAGTCAAACTAGGCCCAACTCGAGGCGCAAATGATTGGGTGAGTCAAATGAGATCCGACTCTAGGCGCAAATGATATGGGTGAGTCAAACCAGGCCCAACTAGAGGCACAAATGATATGGTTGAGTCAAACGACACCCACTGCGAGGCGCAAATGATAAGGGTGAGTTAAGCGAGGCATGACTCAAGGCGCAAACGATATGGTTGAGTCAAATGAGGCCTGACTCGAGGCACAAATGATATGGGTGAGTCAACCGAGGCCCAACTCGAGGTGCAAACACCTGGGTAAGTCAAACGGAGCCCAATTTGAGGTGCAAATGATCTGGTTGAGTCAAATAAGGCCTGACTCGAGTTGCAAAGATATGAGCAGGTTAAACGAGGCCTGACTCGAGTCGCAAATGATATGGTTGAGCCAAACAAAGCTTGACTTGAGGGGCAAATGATAAGGGTGAGTCAAACGAGGCCTAACTTGAGACGTAAATGATATGGATGAGTCAAACAAGGCCTGACTCGAGGCACAAATGATGTGCCTGAGTCAAACGAGGCCTAACTTGAGACGCAAATGATATGGGTGAGTCAAATGAGGCACAATTAATATGGTTAAGTCAAATTAGGCCCAACTCGAGGCATAAATGATATGGGTAAGTCAAACGAGGCCCGACTCGAGGCGCAAATGACATGGTTGAGTCAAACGAGGCCTGACTTGAGGCGCAAATGACATGGTTGAGTCAAACGAGGCCTGACTCGAGGCACAAATGATATGGGTGAGTCAAACGAGGCCCGACTCGAGGTGCAAATGATATGGGTGAGTCAAACGAGGCCCAACTAGAGGCACAAATGATATGGTTGAGTCAAAAGAGGCCCACTGCGAGGCGCAAATGATAAGGGTGAGTTAAGCAAGGCATGACTCAAGGCACAAATGATATGGTTGAGTCAAACAAGGCCCGACTTGAGGCACAAAAGATATGGGTGAGTCAAATGAGGCCCGACTCGAGGTGCAAACACCTGGATAAGTCAAACAGGGCCTTATTCGAGGCGCAAATGATCTGGTTGAGTCAAATGAGGCCTGACTCGAGGTGCAAAGATATGAGTAGGTCAAACGAGGCCTGACTCGAGTTGCAAATGATATAGTTGAGCCAGACAAAGCTTGACTTGAGGGGCAAATGATAAGGGTGAGTCAAATAAGGCCTGACTCAAGGCGCAAATGATATGGGTGAGTCAAACAAGGCCTGACTCGAGGCACAAATGATATGCTTGAGTCAAACGAGGCCTAACTCGAGACGCAAATGATATGGGTGAGTCAAATGAGGCACAATTAATATGGTTAAGTCAAACCAGGCCCAACTCGAGGCATAAATGATATGAGTAAGTCAAACGAGGCCCGACTCAAGGCGCAAATGACATGGTTGAGTCAAACGAGGCCTGACTCGAGGCACAAATGATATGGGTGAGTCAAACGAGGCCCGACTCGAGGTGCAAACGATATGGGTGAGTCAAACGAGGCCCAACTAGAGGCACAAATGATATGATTGAGTCAAAAGAGGCCCACTGCGAGGCGCAAATGATAAGGGTCAGTTAAGCGAGGCATGACTCAAGGCACAAATGATATGGTTGAGTCAAATGAGGCCCGACTCGAGGCACAAATGATATGGGTGAGTCAAATGAGGCCCGACTCGAGGTGCAAACACCTGGATAAGCCAAACAGGGCCTTATTCGAGACACAAATGATCTGGTTTAGTCAAATGAGGCCTAACTCGAGGTGCAAAGATATGAGTGGGTCAAACGAGGCTTGACTCGAGTTGCAAATGATATGGTTGAGCTAAACAAAGCTTGACTTGAGGGGCAAACGATAAGGGTGAGTCAAATAAGGCCTGACTCGAGGCGCAAATGATATGGGTGAGTCAAACAAGGCCTGACTCGAGGCACAAATGATGTGCTTGAGTCAAACGAGGCCTAACTCGAGACGCAAATGATATGGGTGAGTCAAACGAGGCCCTACTCGAGGCGCAAATGATATGGTTGACTCAAAAGTGGCCCAACTCGAGGCACAAGTGATATTGGAGAGTCAAACGAGGCTCGACTCGAGGCATAAATGATATGGGTCTATCAAACGAGGCCCACTCGAGGCACAAACAATATAGGTGAGTCAAATGAGGCTCGACTCCTGGCGCAAACATATCGGTAAGTCAAACTTGGCCCAACTTGAGGCGTAAACAGATGCATGAGTCAAACGAGGCCCGACTCGAGGTGCAAATGATATGGGTGAGTCCAATGAGGTTTGACTTGAGGCGCAAATGATATGGTTGAGTTAAACGAGGCCTGACTAGAGGCATAAATGATATGGGTAAGTCAAATGAGGCCCGACTCAAGGTGCAAATGATATGGTTGGGTCAAATGAGGCCTAACTCGAGGCACAAATGATATGGGTGAGTCAAAGAGGTCCAACTCGAGGCACAATTATATGGTTGAGTTAAACAAGGCCCGACTCGAGGCACAAATGATATGGGTGAGTCAAACGAGGCCCAACTCGAGGCACAAATGATCTGGTTAAGTCAAACAAGGCCCGACTCGAGGTGCAAAGATACGAGTGAGTCAAACGAGGCCAAACTCGAGTTGTAATTGATATGGTTGAGTCAAACGATGCTTGACTCAAGGGGCAAATGATAAGGGTGAGTCAAATGATGCCTGACTCGAGGCGCAAATGATATGGGTAAGTGAACAAGGCCCGACTCGAGGCACAAATGATGTGGTTTAGTCAAACGAGGCTTGACTCGAGGTGTAAATGATATGGTTGAGTCAAACGAAGCCTGACTGAAGGCATAAATGATATGGGTAAGTCAAATGAGGCCCGACTCAAGGCGCAAATGATATGGTTAAGTCAAACAAGGCCTGACTCGAGGCATAAATGATATGGGTGAGTGAAACGAGGCCCAACTCGTGGCGCAACTGATATGGTTGAGTCAAACCAGGCCCAACTCGAGGCGCAAATGATTGGGTGAGTCAAATGAGGCCCGACTCTAGGCGCAAATGATATGGGTGAGTCAAACCAGGCCCAACTAGAGGCACAAATGATATGGTTGAGTCAAACGACACCCACTGCGAGGCGCAAATGATAAGGGTGAGTTAAGTGAGGCATGACTCAAGGCGCAAATGATATGGTTGAGTCAAATGTGGCCTAACTCGAGGCACAAATGATATGGGTGAGTCAAACGAGGCTCGACTTGAGGTGCAAACACCTGGGTAAGTCAAACGGAGCCCAATTCGAGGTGCAAATGATCTGGTTGAGTCAAATGAGGCCTGACTCGAGGTGCAAAGATATGAGCGGGTTAAACGAGGCCTGACTCGAGTCGCAAATGATATGGTTGAGCCAAACAAAGCTTGACTTGAGGGGCAAATGATAAGGGTGAGTCAAACGAGGCCTAACTCGAGACGTAAATGATATAGGTGAGTCAAACAAGGCCTGACTCGAGGCACAAATGATGTGCTTGAGTCAAACGAGGCCTAACTCGAGACGGAAATGATATGGGTGAGTCAAACGAGGCCCTACTCAAGGCGCAAATGATATGGTTGACTCAAAAGTGGCCCAACTCGAGGCACAAGTGATATTGGAGAGTCAAACGAGGCTCGACTCGAGGCACAAATGATATGGGTCTATCAAACAAGGCCCAGTCGAGGCACAAACAATATGGGTGAGTCAAATGAGGCTCAACTCCAGGCGCAAACATATCGATAAGTCAAACTTGGCCCAACTTGAGGCATAAATAGATGCGTGAGTCAAACGAGGCCCGACTCGAGGTGCAAATGATATGGGTGAGTCAAACGAGGCCCGACTCGAGTCGTGGATGAGTCCAATGAGGTTCAACTCGAGGCGCAAATGATATGGTTAAGTTAAACGAGGCCTGACTGGAGGCATAAATGATATGGGTAAGTCAAACGAGGCCCGACTCAAGGCACAAATGATATGGTTGGGTTAAACGAGGCCTAACTCGAGGCACAAATGATATGGGTGACTCAAACGAGGCCCAACTCGAGGCACAAATGATCTAGTTAAGTCAAACAAGGCCCGACTCGAGGTGCAAAGATACAAGTGAGTCAAACGAGGCCAAACTCGAGTCGTAAATGATATGGTTGAGTCAAACGATGCTTGACTCAAGGGGCAAATGATAAGGGTGAGTCAAATGATGCCTGACTCGTGGCGCAAATGATATGGGTGAGTGAACAAGGCCCGACTCGAGGCACAAATGATGTGGTATAGTCAAACGAGGGCTGACTCGAGGCACAATTGATATGGGTGAGTTAAACGAGGCCTGACTTGAGCTGCAAATGATATGGGTGAGTCAAACGACGCCCCACTCAAGGCGCAAATGATATGGTTGAGTTAAAAGAGGCCCGACTCCAGGCACAAGTGATATGGGTGAGTGAAACGAGGCTCGACTCGAGGCACAAATGATATGGGTCAGTCAAACGAAGCCCGATTCATGGCACAAACGATATATGTGAGTCAAATGAGGCTCGACTCCAGGCGCAAACATATGGGTGTGTCAAACTAGGCTCGACTTCAGGCGTGAACAGATGCGTGAGTCAAACAAGGCTTGACTCGAGGCGTGGGTGAGTCAAATGAGGCTCGACTTGAGGCGCAAATGATATGGTTGAGTCAAATGAGGCCTGACTAGATGCATAAATGATATGGGTAAGTCAAATGAGGCCCGACTCGAGGCACAAATGATATGGTTGAGTCAAACAAGGCCTAACTCGAGGCACAAATGATATGGGTGAGTCAAATGAGGCCCTACTCAAGGCGCAATTGATATGGTTGAGTCAAACTAGGCCCGACTCGAGGTGCAAATGATATGGGTGAGTCAAACAAGGCTCGACTCTAGGGGCAAATGATATGGTTGAGTCAAACAAGGCCTGACTCAAGGCATAAATGATATGGGTGAGTCAAACGAGGCACGCCTAGAGGCGTAAATGATATGGTTAAGTCAAACGAGGCTCGTCTCGAGGTGTAAATGATATGGTTGAGTCAAACGAAGCCTGACTGAAGGAATAATGATATGGGTAAGTCAAATGAGGCCCGACTCAAGGCGCAAATGATATGGTTGAGTCAAACAAGGCTTGACTCGAGGCACAAATGATATGGGTGAGTCAAACGAGGCACAACTCGAGTCGCAATTGATATGGTTGAGTCAAACCAGGCCCAACTCGAGGCGCAAATGATTGGGTGAGTCAAACGAGGCTCGACTCGAGGCGCAAATGATATGGGTGAGTCAAACGAGGCCCAACTGAAGGCACAAATGATATGGTTGAGTCAAACGAGGCCCACTGCGAGGCACAAATGATAAGGGTGAGTTAAGCGAGGCATGACTCAAGGTGCAAAAGATATGGTTGACTCAAACAAGGCCTGAGTCGAGGCACAAATGATATGGGTGAGTCAAACGAGGCCCGACTCGAGGTGCAAACACCTGAGTAAGTCAAACGGGGCCCAATTCGAGGCTCAAATCATCTGGTTGAGTCAAATGAGGCCTAACTCGAGGTTCAAAGATATGAATGGGTCAAATGAGGCCTGACTCGAGTCGCAAATGATATGGTTAAACCAAACAAAACTTGACTTGAGGGCAAATGATAAGGCTGAGTCAAATGAGGCCTGACTCGAGGTGCAAATGATATGGGTGAGTCAAACAAGGCCTGACTCGAGGCACAAATGATGTGCTTGAGTCAAACGAGGCCTAACTCGAGACGCAAGTGATATGGGTGAGTTAAACGAGGCCCTACTCGAGGCGCAAATGATATGGTTGACTCAAAAGTGGCCCAACTCGAGGCACAAGTGATATTGCAGAGTTAAACGAGGCTCGACTTGAGGCACAAATGATATGGGTCTATCAAACGAGGCCCACTCGAGGCACAAACAATATGGGTGAGTCAAATGAGGCTCGACTCTAGGCGCAAACATATCGGTAAGTCAAACTTGGCCCAACTTGAGGCGTAAACAGATGCGTGAGTCAAACGAGGCCCGACTCGAGGTGCAAATGATATGGGTGAGTCAACCGAGGCCCGACTCGAGGCGTGGATGGGTCCAATGAGGTTCGACTCGAGGCTCAAATGATATGGTTGAGTTAAACGAGGCCTAACTGGAGGCATAAATGATATGGGTAAGTCAAACGAGGCCCGACTCAAGGCGTAAATGATATGGTTAGGTCAAACGAGGCCTGACTCGAGGCACAAATCATATGGGTGAGTCAAACGAGGCCCAACTCGAGGCACAATTGATATGGTTGAGTTAAACAAGGCCCGACTCGAGGCACAAATGATATGGGTGAGTCAAACGAGGCCTAACTCGAGGCACAAATGATCTGGTTAAGTCAAACAAGGCCCAACTCAAGGTGCAAAGATACGAGTGAATCAAACAAGGCAAGACTCGAGTCGTAAATGATATGGTTGAGTCAAATGATGCTTGACTCAAGGGGCAAATGATAAGGGTGAGTCAAATGATGCCTGACTTGAGGCGCAAATGATATGGGTGAGTGAACAAGGGCCGACTCAAGGCTCAAATGATGTGGTTTAGTCAAACGAGGCCTGACTCGAGGCGCAATTGATATGGGTGAGTTAAATGAGGCCTGACTTGAGCCGCAAATGATATGGGTGAGTCAAATGAGGCCCCACTCGAGGCGCAAATGATATGGTTGAGTTAAAAGAGGCCCGACTCAAGGCACAAGTGATATGGGTGAGTGAAATGAGGCTCGACTCGAGGCACAAATGATATGGGTCAGTCAAACGAAGCCCGATTCAAGGCACAAACAATATATGTGAGTCAAATGAGGCTCGACTCCAGGCGCAAACATATGGCTATGTCAAACTAGGCCCGACTTGAGGCGTGAACAGATGCGTGAGTCAAACAAGGCTTGACTCGAGACGTGGGTGAGTCAAACGAGGCTCGACTCGAGGCACAAATGATATGGTTGAGTCAAATGAGGCTCCACTGAAGGCATAAATAATATGGGTAAGTCAAATGAGGCCCGGCTCAAGGTGCAAATGATATGGTTGAGTCAAATGAGGCTTGACTCGAGGCACAAATGATATGGGTGAGTCAAATGAGGCCCCACTCGAGGTGCAATTGATATGGTTGAGTCAAACCAGGCTCGACTCGAGGCGCAAATGATATGGGTGAGTCAAACAAGGCTCGACTAGAGGCGTAAATGATATGGTTAAGTCAAACGAGGCTCGTCTTGAGGTGTAAATGATATGGTTGATTCAAACGAAGCCTAACTGAAGGCATAAATGATATGGGTAAGTCAAATGAAGCGACTCAAGGCGCAAATGATATGGTTGAGTCAAACAAGGCCTGACTCGAGGCACAAATGATATGGGTGAGTTAAACGAAGCTCAACTCGAGGCACAATTGATATGGTTGAGTCAAACCAAGCCCAACTCGAGGCGCAAATGATTGGGTGAGTCAAACGAGGCCTGACTCGAGGCACAAATGATATGGTTGAGTCAAATGAGGTTTGACTTGAGACGCAAATGATAAGGTTAAGTCAAATAAGGCTTGACTCGGAGAGCAAATGATATGATTTAGTTAAACGAGACTTGACTCGAGACGCAAATGGTATGGGTAAGTCAAACGAGGGCTGACTCAAGGCATAAATGATATGGTTGAGTCAAACGAGGCTTGACTCGAGGCGCAAATGTTAAGGTTGAGTCAAATAAGGCTAGACTTAGGGTGCAAATGATATGGGTGAGTCAAATAAGGCCCAACTTCAATCGATATGGTTAAGTCAAACCAGGCCCGACTCGAGGTGCAAATGATATGGGTAAGTCAAACGAGGCCTGACTCAAGGCACAAATGATATGGTTGAGTTAAACAACACTTGACTTGAGGCGCAAATGATAAGGTTGAGTCAAACAAGGCCTCACTTGGGGCGCAAATGATATGGTTTAGTTAAACGAGACTCGACTCGAGATGCAAAAGATATCGGTGAGTCAAACAAGGCCTGACTCAAGGTGTAAATGATATGGTTGAGTCAAATAAGGCCTAACTCAGGGCACAAATGATATGGTTAAGTTAAACTAGGCCCAACTCAAGACACAAATGATATAGTGGGTAAAACGAGGCCCAACTCGAGGCACAAATGATAAGGATCAGTCAAACGAAACCTGACTTGAGGCATAAATGATATAGGTGAGTCAAACAAGGCTTGACTCGAGGTGTAAATGATATGGTTGAGTCAAATAAGGCCCAACTCGGGGTACAAATGATATGGTTGAGTTAAACTAGGCCCAACTCGAAACACAAATGATATAGTGGGTAAAACGAGGCCCAACTCGAGGCATAAATGATAAGGGTCAGTCAAACAAAACCTGACTCGAGGCACAAATGATATAGGTGAGTCAAATGAGGCCCGACTCCAAGTGCAAACATATGGTTGAGTCAAACAAGGCCCGAGTTGAGGGGCAAATATAGGTGAGTCAAACGAGGCCTGACTCAAGGTGCAAATGATACGGTTAAGTCAAACAAGGCCCGACTCGAGGTGCCAACATATGGGTAAGGCAAACGAGGCCCTACTCGAGGCGCAAATGATATGGGTGAGTCAAATGAGGCTCGACTCAAGGTGGAAACATATGGGTAAGTCAAACGAGGCCTAATTCGAGGTGCAAATGATATGGGTGAGTCAAACAAGGCCTAACTCGAGGCGCAAATGATAAGGATAAGTCAAATAAGACTCAACTCGGGGAGCAAATGATATGGTTTAGTAAAATGAGACCCGACTCAGACGCAAATGATATGGGTAAGTGAAACGAGGACCGACTCGAGGTGTACATGATATGGTTCAGTCAAACGAGGCTTGACTCGAGGCACAAATGATAAAGTTGAGTCAAATAAGGCCCGAGTCAGGGTACAAATGATATGGGTGAGTTAAATGAGGCCCAACTTGAGGCGCAATAGGTATGGTTAAGTCAAACTAGGCCCGACTCAAGGCATAAATGATATGGGTAAGTCAAACAAGGCCTAACTCGAGGCGCAAATGACATGGTTGTGTCAAACAAGGCCTGCCCAAAGGCACAAATGATATGGGTGAGTTAAACGAGACCCAACTCGAAGCGCAATTGATATGGTTAAGTCAAACCATGCTCGACTCGAGGCACAAATGATATGGGTGAGTCAAATGAGGCCCAACTCGAGGCACAAATGATATGGTTGAGTCAAACGAGGCCCACTACGGGGCACAAATGATAAGGGTGAGTTAAGCGAGGCCCGACTCAAGGTACAAATGGGTGAGTCAAAGAGGCCCACCTTAAGGCACAAATGATATGGTTGTGTCAAACGAGGCCCAACTCAAGGTGCAAACGATAAGGGTGAATCAAACGAGGCCTGACTCGAGGCGTAAATGATAAGGGTAAGTCAAATGAGGCTCGACTCGAGGTACAAATGATACGGTTAAGTCAAACGAGGCCTCGTTTGACTCAACTTTATGATCTTTGCCTCAATCGGGCCTCGTTCGACTCAACCTTATCATTTGTGCCTTGAGTCGGCCTCGTTTGACTCACCCTCACATTTGTGCCTCGAGTCAGGCCTCATTTAACTTAACCATATCATTTGCACCTCGAGTTGGACCTCTTTTGACTCAACCTTATCATTTGTGCCTCGAGTCTGGCCTCGTTTGACTCAACCTTACAAGTTGTGCCTCGAGTCGGGCCTCGTTCAACTTACCCTTACCATTTGCGCCTCGAGTCTGATCTCGTTTGACTCATCCAAAGAATTTGGGCCTCAAGTCGAGCTTCGTTTGACTCAACCATATCATTTGTGCCTTGGTCCAGTCCTCGTTTGATGCACCCTTACCATTTGCACTTCGAGTCGGGCTTCGTTTGACTCAACCATATAATTTGCGCCTCGAGTCGGGCCTCGTTTGACTCAACCTTATCATTTGCGCCTCGAGTCGGGCCTCGTTTGACTCAACCTTATCATTTGCGCCTCGAGTCGGGCATTGTTTGACTCAACCATATCATTTACGCCTCGAGGCGGGCCTTGTTTAACTCAACCTTATCATTTGTGCCTCGAGGCAGGCCTTCTTTGACTCAACCATATCATTTAGGCCATGAGTTGGGCCTTATTTGACTCACCCTTACAACTTACGCCTCGAGTCGGGCCTCGTTTGACTCAACCATATCATTTGCGCCTTGAGTTAGGCCTTATTTGACTCACCCATATTATTTGCGCCTCAAGTTGACCCTTGTTCAACTCAGCCATATCATTTGCGCCTCGAGTCGAGCATCGTTCGACTCAACCTTATCATTTGCGCCTCGAGTCGGGCCTTGTTCGACTCAGCCTTATCATTTGCCCCTCGAGTCGGGCTTCATTTGACTCAACCATATCATTTGTGCCTCGAGTCGGGCCTTGTTTGTCTGACTCTTACCATTTGCTCCTCGAGTTGGGCCTCATTTGAGTCAACCATATCATTTGCGCCTCGAGTCGGCCCTCATTTGACTCACCCATATCATTTACGCCTCGAGTTGGCCCTCGTTCGACTCAGCCATATCATTTGTGCCTCGAGTCGAGCCTCGTTTGACTTAACCCTATCATTTGCACCTCAAGTCAGGCCTAGTTCGACTCAACCATATCATTTGCGCCTCGAGTCAGCCCTCATTTGACTCACCCATATCATTTGCAACTCGAGTCTGGCCTCGTTCGACTTAGCCATATCCTTTACGCCTCGAGTTGGGCCTCGTTTGACTCAAACTTATGATTTGCGCCTCGAGTCGGCCCTCGTTCGACTCAACCTTATTATTTGCACCTCGAGTCGGGCCTCGTTTGACTCAACCTTACCATTTGTGCCATGAGTCAGGCGTCATTTGACTTATCCATATCATTTGCGCCTTGAGTCGGGCCTCGTTTGACTCAACCTTTCCATTTGTGCCTCGAGTCAGGCTTCGTTTGAGTCAACCATATAATTTGCGCCTCGAGTCAGGCCTCGTTTGACTCACCCTTACCACTTGCGCCTTGAGTCAGGCCTCGTTCGACTCAACAATATCATTTTTACCGTGAGGCGGGCCTCGTTTGACTCAACCTTATCATTTGCGCCTCGAGTTGGGCCTCGTTTGACTCAACCATATCACTTGGGCCATGAGTCGGGCCTCGTTTGACTCACCCTTACAACGTGTGCCTTGAGTCGGGCCTCGTTCGACTCAGCCATATCATTTGTGCCTTGAGTCAAGCCTCGTTTGACTCAACCTTATCATTTGCACCTCGAGTCAGGCCTAGTTCGACTCAACCATATCATTTGCGCCTCAAGTCGGCCCTCATTTGACTCACCCATATCATTTGTGCCTCATGTCAGCCCTCATTCGACTCAGCCATATCACTTGTGCCTCGAGTCAGGCCTTCTTTCACTCAACCTTATCATTTGCGCCTCGAGTCAGGCCTCGTTTGGCTCAACCGTATCATTTGTGCCTAAAGTCGGCGTCATTTATCTGACCCTTACCATTTGCTCTTCGAGTCGGGCCTCATTTGAGTCAACCATATCATTTGTGCCTCGAGTCGACCCTCATTTGACTCACCCATATCATTTGCGCTTCGAGTCAGCCCTTGTTCGACTCAGCCATATCATTCAGGCCTCAAGTCGGGCCTCGTTTGACTCCACCTTATCATTTGTTCCTCAAGTCGGGCCTTATTTGACTCATCCTTATCATTTATGCCTTAAGTCAGGCCTGGTTTCACTCACCCTTATCATTTGCGCCTCAAGTCGGGCCTTGTTTGACTCAACCATATCATTTATGCCTCGAATCGGGCCTCGTTTGACTTAATCTTATCATTTACGCCTTGAGTCGGGCCTTGTTTGACTCAACCATATCATTTGTGCCTCAAGTCGAGCCCCGTTTGAATCGTCCTTATTATTTGCGCCTTGAGTCTGCCCTTGTTTGACTTAACCATATCAATTGTGCCTCGAATCGGGCCTCGTTTGACTCAACCATATCATTTACGCCTCGAGGCGGGCCTTGTTTGACTTAACCTTATCATTTGCGCCTCGAGTCGGGCCTTGTTTGACTTAACCATATCATTTGGGCCATGAGTCGGGCCTTATTTGACTCACCCTTACAACTTGCGCCTTGACCCGGGCCTCGTTTGACCCAACCATATCATTTGCGCCTTGAGTCGGGCCTCATTTGACTCACCCAAATCATTTATGCCTCAAGTCGGCCCTTGTTCAACTCAGCCATATCATTTGTGTCTCGAGTCGGTCCTCATTTGACTCAACCTTATTGTTTGCGCCTCGAGTCGGGCCTTGTTCGACTCAACCTTATCATTTGTGCCTCGAGTCGGGCTTCGTTTGACTCAACCATATCATTTGTGCCTCGAGTCGGCCCTCATTTGACTCGCCCATATAATTTGCACCTTGAGTCGGCCCTCGTTCGACTCAGTCATACCATTTGCGCCTAGAGTCAGGCCTCGTTTGACTCAACCTTATTATTTATGCCTCGAGTCGGGCCTAGTTCAACTCAACCTTATCATTTGCTACTCAAGTTGGGCCTCGTTTGACTCAATCTTACCATTTGCGCCTCGAGGCAGGTGTAGTTTGAGTCATCCATATCCTTTGTGGCTTGAGTCGGGCATTGTTTGACTCAACCTTATCATTTGCGCCTCGAGTCAGGCCTCGTTCGACTCAACCTTATCATTTGTGCCTTGGGTCAGGCCTCATTTGACACAACCTTACCATTTGTGCCTCGATCCGGGTCTCGTTTAACTCAACCATATCAATAGCGCCTTGAGTCAGGCCTCGTTTGACTCTACCTTATCATTTGTTCCTTAAGTCGAGCCTCGTTTGACTCAACCTTATCATTTGTGCCTTGAGTCGGGCCTCGTTTGACTCACCCTTATCATTTGCGCCTCAAGTCGGGTCTCATTTGACTCAAACATATCATTTACGCCTCGAATCAGGCTTCGTTTGACTCAACCATACCATTTACGCCTCGAGGTGGGCCTCGTTTAACTCAACCTTATCATTTGCACCTCGAGTCGAGCCTCATTCGACTCAACCTTATCATTCGTGCCTCGAGTCAGGCCTCATTTGACTCAATCTTATCATTTAAGCCTCGAGTCAGGCCTTGTTTGACTCAACCATATCATTTGTGGCTCAAATCGAGCTCTGTTTGAATTGACCTTATTATTTGCGCCTTGAGTTAGCCCTCGTTTGACTCAAGCATATCAATTGTGCCTCGAATCGGGTCTCGTTTGACTCAACCATATCATTTATGCCTCGAGGCGGCCCTCGTTTGACTCAACCTTATCATTTGCGCCATGAGTCGGGCCTCGTTTGACTTAACCATATCATTTGGGCCATGAGTCGGGCCTCGTTTGACTCACCCTTACAACTTGCACCTCGAGTCGGGCCTCGTTTGACCCAACCATATCATTTGCACCTTGAGTCGGGCCTCATTTGACTCACCCATATCATTTGCGCCTTAAGTCGGCCCTTGTTCAGCTTAGCCATATCATTTGACTCACCCTTATCTTTTGCGCCTCAAGTCGGGTCTCATTTGACTCAAACATATAATTTACGCCTCGAATCAAGCCTCGTTTGACTCAACCTTATCATTTACGTCTCGCGTCAGGCCTCGTTTGACTCAACCATATCATTTCTGCCTCAAGTCGGGTCCCGTTTGAATTGACCTTATTATTTGCCCCTTGAGTCAGGCCTCGTTTGACTTAACCATATCATTTGTGCCTCGAGTCGGGCCTCATTTGACTCAACCTTATCATTTACGCCTCGACTCGGGCCTTGTTTGACTCAGCCTTATCATTTGCGCCTTGAGTCGGGCTTCATTTGACTCAACCATATCATTTGTGCCTCGAGTCGGGTCTCGTTTGTCTGACTGTTACCATTTGCTCCTCGAGTTGGGCCTCATTTGAGTCAACCATATCATTTGCGCCTCGAGTCGGGCATCATTTGACTCATCCATATCATTTGCGCCTTGAGTTAGGCCTCATTTGACTCCTTATCATTTGCGCCTCGAGTCAGGCCTCGTTCGACTCAACCTTATCATTTGTGCCTCGAGTGGGGCCTCATTTGACACAACCTTACCATTTGTGCCTCGAGTCGGGCCTCGTTAAACTCAACCATATCAATAGTGCCTTGAGTCAGGCCTCGTTTGACTCCACCTTATCATTTGTTCCTCAAGTCGGGCCTAGTTTGACTCAACCTTATCATTTGTGCCTTGAGTTGGGCCTCATTTGACTCACCCTTATCATTTGTGCCTCAAGTCGGGTCTCATTTGACTCAACCATATCATTTACACCTCGAATCGGGCCTTGTTTGACTCAACCTGATCATTTACGCCTTGAGTCGGGCCTCGTTTGACTCAACCATATCATTTGTGCCTCAAGTCGGGCCCCGTTTCAATCGACCTTATTATTTGCCCCTTGAGTCAGGCCTTATTTGACTCAGCCATATCATTTATGCCTCGAATCGGGCCTCGTTTGACTAAACCATATCATTTAAACCTCGAGGCGGGCCTCGTTTGACTCAACCATATCATTTGCACCTCGAGTCGGGCCTCGTTCGACTCAACCTTATCATTTGTGCCTCGAGTCGGGCCTTGTTAGACTCAATCTTATCATTTACGCCTCGAGTCGGGCCTCGTTTGACTCAACCATATCATTTGTGCCTCAAGTCGAGCCCCGTTTGAATTGTCCTTATTATTTGCCCCTTGAGTCTTCCCTTGTTTGACTCAACCATATTATTCGTGCCTCGAATCGGGCATCGTTTGACTCAACCATATCATTTACGCCTCGAGGTAGGCTTCATTTGACTCAACCTTATCATTTGTGCCTCCAGTCGGGCCTCATTTGACTTAACCATATCATTTGGGCCATGAGCCAGCCTCGTTTGACTCACCCTTACAACTTGCGCCTCGAGTTGGTCCTCATTTGACCCAACCATATCATTTGTGCCTTGAGTTGGGCCTCATTTGACCCAACCATATCATTTGCGCCTTGAGTTGGGCCTCATTTGACTCACCCATTTCATTTGCGCCTTGAGTTGGCCCTTGTTTAACTCAGCCATATCATTTGCGCATCGAGTCAGGCCTTCTTTGACTCAACCTTATCATTTACGCCTCGAGTTGGGCCTTGTTTGACTCAACCATATCATTTGTACCTCGAGTCGGGTCTCGTTTGTCTTACTGTTACCATTTGCTCCTCGAGTCGGGCCTCATTGGAGTCAACCATATCATTTGCACCTCGAGTCGGCCCTCATTTGACTCACCCATATAATTTGCACCTTGGGTCGTCCCTCGTTCAACTCAGCCATATCATTTGCGCCTCGAGTCAGGCCTTGTTTGACTCAACCTTATCATTTGTGCCTCGAGTTGGGCCTCGTTTGACTCAACCTTACCATTTGCTCCTCAAGTCGGGCGTTGTTTGACTGATCCTTATCATTTGCGCCTCGAGTCAGGCCTCATTCGACTCAACCTTATCATTTGTGTCTCGGGTCGGGCCTTGTTTGACACAACCATACCATTTGCGCCTCGAGTCGAGCCTCATTTAACTCAACCATATCAATAGCGCCTTGAGTCGGGCCTCGTTTGATTCCACCTTATCATTTGTTCCTCAAGTCGGGCCTCGTTTGACTCAACCTTATTATTTATGCCTTGAGTCGGGCCTTGTTTGACTAACCCTTATCATTTGCGCCTCAAGTTGGGCCTTATTTGACTCAACCATATCATTTACGCCTTGAATCAGGCCTCGTTTGACTTAACCTTATCATGTACGACTCGAGTGAGGCCTCATTTGACTCAACCATATCATTTGTGCCTCAAGTCGGGCCCCGTTTGAATCGACCTTATTATTTGCCCCTTGAGTCAGGCCTCGTTTGACTCAACCTTATCATTTGTGCCTCGACTTAGGACTTGTTTGACTCAACCTTATCATTTGTGCCTCGACTCAGGACTCGTTTGACTCAACCTTATTATTTGTGCCTCGAGTCGGGCCTCGTTTGACTAAACCTTACCATTTGCGCCTGGAGTCGAGCCTCGTTTGACTTACCCTTATCATTTACACCTTGAGTCGGGCCTCGTTTGACTCATCCTTATCATTTACGCCTTGAGTCCGGCCTCATTCAACTCAACCTTACCATTTGTGCCTCGAGTTGGGCCTCCTTTGACTCAACCTTATGATCTGTGCCTCAAGTCGGGCCTCGTTCTCAACCTTATCATTTGTGCCTTGAGTCGGGACTTGTTTGACTCACTCTCACATTTGTGCCTCGAGTCGGGCCTCGTTTAACTCAATGATATCATTTGCATCTTGAGTTAGACCTCTTTTCACTCAACCTTATCATTTGTGACTCGAGTCTGCCTCGTTTGATTCAACCTTACAATTTGCGCCTCGAGTCGGGCCTCGTTCAACTCACCCTTACCATTCGCGCCTCGAGTCTGGCCACGTTTGACTCATCCATAGAATTTGCGCCTCAAGTCGGGCTTCGTTTGACTCAACCATGTCATTTGTGCCTCGGTCCTGTCCTCATTTGACGCACCCATATCATTTGCACCTCCAGTCGCCCCTCGTTCGACTCAGCCATATCATTTGCGCCTCGAGTCGGGCCTCGTTTCACTCAACCTTATCATTTGCGCCTCGAGTCAGGCCTAGTTCAACTCAACCTTATCATTTGCGCCTCGAGTCGGGCCTAGTTCAACTCAACCTTACCATTTGCGCCTCGAGTCGGGCGTCATTTGACTCAACCATATCATTTGAGCCTTGAGTCGGGCCTCGTTTGACTCAACCTTATCATTTGCGCCTCGAGTCAGGTCTCGTTCGGCTGAACCTTATCATTTGTGCCTCGGGCAGGCCTCGTTTGACTCAACCTTACCATTTGTGCCTCGAGTCAGGCCTTGTTTAACTCAACCATATCAATAGCGCCTTGAGTCGGGCGTCGTTTGACTCTTCCTTATCATTTGTTCCTCAAGTTGGGCCTCATTTGACTCAACCTTATCTTTTGTGCCTTGAGTCAGGCCTCGTTTGACTCACCTTTATCATTTGCTCCTCAAGTCGGGCCTCGTTTGACTCAACCATATCATTTACATCCCGAATCAGGCCTCGTTTAACTCAACCTTATCATTTACACCTCAAGTCGGGCCTCGTTTGACTCAACCATATCATTTGTGCCTGAAGTTGGGCCCCACTTGAATTGACCTTATTATTTGCACCTTGAGTCAGGCCTCATTTGACTCAACCATATCATTTGTTCCTTGAATCGGGCCTCATTTGACTCAACCATATCAATTATGTCTCGAGGCGGGCCTTGTTTGGCATAACCTTATCATTTGCACCTCGAGTCGTGCCTCGTTCGACTCAACCTTATCATTTGCACCTCGAGTCGGGCCATGTTTGACTCAACCATATCATTTGTGCCTTGAGTCGGGCCTCGTTTAACTCAACCATAACATTTGCGCCTTGAGTTGGGCCTCGTTTGACTCAACCATATCATTTGTGCCTTGAGTCGGGCCTCATTTGACTCACCCTTACAATTTGCGCCTTGAGTCGGGCCTCATTTGACTCAACCATATCATTTGCGCCTCGAGTCGGGCCCCATTTGACTCACCCATGTCATTTGCGCCTCGTGTCAGCCCTCGTTCGACTTAGCCATATCATTTGCGCCTTGAATGGCACCTCATTTGACTCACCCTTACCATTTGCGCCTAGAGTCGAGCCTCGTTTAACTCAACCATAACATTTGCGCCTCGAGTCGGGCCTTGTTTAATTTAACCTTATCATTTGTGCCATGAGTCGGGCCTCGTTTGACTCTCCCTTATCATTTGCCCCTTGAGTCGGGACTCGTTTGGCTCAACCTTATCATTTTTGCCTTAACTCGGGACTCGTTTGACTCAACCTTATAATTTGGGCCTCGCGTCAGGCCTCGTTTGACTAAACCTTATCATTTGTGCCACGAGTCGGGACTCATTTGATTCAATCATATCATTTGTGCCTCCCGTTGGGCATCGTTTAACTCACCCTTACCATTTGTGCCTCGAGTCAGGCCTCATTTGACTCAACCATATCATTTACACCTCGAGTCGGGTGTCGTTTGACTCAACCTTATCCTTTGTTCCTCAAGTCAGACTTCGTTCGAGTCACTCATATAATTTGTGCCTCGAGTTGGGCCTCATTGGTCTCAACCTTATCGTTTGTGCCTCAACTCGGGACTCGTTTGACTCATCCTTATCATTTGCGCCTCGAGTCAAACCTCGTTCGACTTGACCTTATCATTTGTGCCACGAGTCAGGACTCATTTGACGCAACCATATCATTTGTGCCTCTAGTCGGTCCTCGCTTAACTCACCCTTACCATTTGTGCCTTAAGTCGGGACTTGTTTGACTCAACCTTATCATTTGTGCCTCGACTCGGGACTCATTCGACTCAACCTTATCATTTGTGCCTCGAGTCAGGCCTTGTTCAACTCAACCTTATCATTTGCACCACGAGCTAGGACTTGTTTGACTCAACTATATCATTTGTGCCTGCAGTTGGGCCTTGTTTAACTCACCCTTACCATTTGCACCTTGTGTTAGGCCTCGTTTGACTTAACCTTATAATTTGTGCCCCGAGTTGGGCCTCGTTCAACTCAACTTTATCATTTGCGCGTCGAGTCGGGCCTCGTTTGACTCAGCCTTACCATTTGCGCCTCGAGTTAGGCGTTGTTTAGCTCATCTATATCATTTGCTCCTTGAGTTGGGCTTCGTTTGACTTAACCTTATCATTTGTTCCTCTAGACGGGCCTCGTTTGACTAAACCTTATCATTTGAGCCTTGAGTGTGGGCTCGTTTGACTCAACCATATCATTTTTACCTCGAGTCAGGCCTCTTTTAACTCACCCATATAATTTACGGCTCGAGTCGCACTTTGTTTGACTCAACCATATCATTTGTGCATCGATCCAGTCCTCGTTTGACGCACCCTTACCGTTTACGCCTCTAGTCGGGCTTCATTTGACTCAACCATATAATTTGCGCCACGAGTCGGTCCTCGTTTGACTCACCCTTATCATTTGTGTCTCGAGTCGGGCCTTGTTTGACTCAACCATATCATTTACGCCTCGAGGTAAGCCTCGTTCAACTCAACCTTATCATTTGCGCCTCGAGTTGGGCCTCGTTTGACTCAACCATATCATTTGTTCCTTGAGTCAAGTCTCGTTTGACTCACCCTTGCAATTTTCGCCTCGAGTCGGATCTCGTTTGACTCAAGTATATTATTTGTGCCTTGAGTAGGGCCTTATTTGACTCACCCATATCATTTGCGCCATGTGTCAGCCCTCGTTTGACTAAGCCATATCATGTGCACCTCGAGTGGGGCCACGTTTGACTCACCATTACCATTTGCGACTCGAGTCGGGCCTCGTTTGACTCAACCATAACATTTGTGCCTCGAGTCAGACCTCGTTTGACTCAACCTTATCATTTGTGCCTTCAGTCGGGCCTAGTTTGACTCAACCTTATCATTTGCGCCTCGACTCGGGACTCGTTTGACTCAACCTGATCATTTATGCCTCGACTTGGTACTCGTTTGACTCAACCTTATTATTTGCGCCTTGTGTCAGGCCTCGTTCGACTTAACCTTATCATTTGTGCCATGAGTCAGGACTCGTTTGACTCAACCATATCATTTGTGCCTCCCATCGGGCATCATTTAACTCACCCTTATCATTTGCGCCTCGAGTCGGGCCTCGTTTGACTCAACCATATCATTTGCACCTCGAGTCAGGTGTCGTTTGACTCAACCTTATCCTTTGTTCCTCAAGTCGGGCTTTGTTCGACTCACCCATATAATTTGTGCCTCGAGTTTGACCTCGTTTGACTCAACCTTATCATTTGTGCATTGAGTCATGCCTCGTTCGATTCAACCTTATCATTTACGACACGAGTCGAGACTCATTTGATGTAACCATATTATTTGTGCCTTTAGTTAGGCCTCGTTTAACTCACCCTTACCATTTGTGCCTTGAGTCGGGACTCGTTTGACTCAACCTTATCATTTAAGCCTCGACTCGGGCCTCGTTTGACTCAACCTTATTATTTGCGCCTCGTGTCAAGCCTCGTTTGACTTAACCTTATCATTTGTGCCGTGAGTCAGGACTCGTTTGACTCAACCATATCATTTGTGCCTCCCGTCGGGCATCGTTTAACTTACCCTTACCATTTGCGCCTCGAGTCGGGCCTTGTTTGACTCAACCATATCATTTGCACCTCAAGTGGGGCGTCATTTCACTCAACCTGCTCATTTGTTCCTCAAGGCGAGCCTCGTTCGACTCACCCATATAATTTGTGCCTCGAGTTGGGCCTCGTTTGACTCAACCTTATTAATTGTGCCTTGACTCGGGACTCGTTTGACTCAACCTTATCATTTATGCCTCGAGTCAGGCCTCGTTTGACTTAACCTTATCATTTGCACCATGAGTCAAGACTCATTTGACTCAACCATATCATTTGTGCCTCCAGTCGAGCCTCGTTTAACTCACCCTTACCATTTGTGCCTTGAGTTGGGCCTCGTTTGACCTAACCTTATATTTGCGCCTCGAGTCGGGCCTCGTTTGACTCAACCTTACCATTTGCGGCTTGAGTTGGGCATTGTTTGACTCATCCATATCATTTGCGCCTTGAGTCAGGCTTCATTTGACTCAACCTTATCATTTGTTCATTAAGTCGGGCCTCTTTCGACTCAACCTTATCATTTGAGCCTTGAGTCAGGCCTCGTTTGACTCACCCTTATCATTTATGCCTCGAGTCAGGCCTCATTTGAATCAACCTTATTATTTGCGCCTTGAGTCAGGCCTCGTTTGACTCAACCGTATCATTGTTGCCTCGAGTCGGGCCTCGTTTAACTCACCCATATAATTTGTGCCTCTAGTCGCGCTTCATTTGACTTAACCATATCATTTGTGCCTCGGTTCAGTCCTCATTTGATGCACCCTTACCATTCGCGCCTCAAGTCGAGCTTCGTTTGACTTAACTATAAGATTTGTGCCTCGAGTCGGGACTCGTTCGACTCAACCTTATCATTTGCGCCTCGAGTCGGGCCTCGTTTGACTCAACCATATCATTTACGCCTCAAGGCAGGCCTCATTCATCTCAACCTTATCATTTGCGCCACGAAGTGGGCCTCGTTTAACTCAACCATATCATTTGTGCCTTGAGTCGGGCGTCGTTTGACTTACCCTTACATTTTGTGCCTAGAGTTGGCTCTCGTTTGACTTAGCCATATCATTTGCACCTCGAGTCGGGCCTCGTTTGACTCAACCTTATCATTTGCACCTTGAGTCAGGCCTTGTTTGACTCAACCTTATCATTTGTGCCTCGAGTCGGGCCTCGTTTGACTCAACCATATCATTTGTGCCTCAAGTTGGGCCTCGTTTGTCTCAACCTTACCATTTGTTCCTCGAGTTGGGCCTCATTTGAGTCAACCATATCATTTGTGCCTCGAGTCAGCCCTCATTTGACTCACCCATATCATTTGTGTCTCGAGTCGGTCCTCATTCGACTCAGCCGTATCATTTGCGCCTCGAGTCGGGTATCATTTGTGCCTAGAGTCAGGCCTTGTTTGACTGAACCTTATCATTTGTGCCTCGAGTCAGGCCTCGTTTGACTCAACCTTACCATTTGCGTCTCGAGTCGGGCATTGTTTAACTCATCCATATCATCTGTGCCTTGAGTCGGGCTTCGTTTGACTCAACCTTTTCATTTGTTCCTCAAGTCGGGACTCGTTTGACTCAACCTTATCATTTGTGTCTCGAGTCAGGCCTCGTTTGACTCAACCTTATTATTTGTGCCTCGAGTCAGGTCTCATTTGACTCAACCATATCATTTTCTCCTCGAGTCGAGCCTCGTTTAACTCACCCACATAATTTGTGCCTAGAGTCGAGATTCGTTTAACTCAACCATATCATTTGTGCCTCGGTCCAGGCCATATTTGACTCACACTTACCATTTGTGCCTTGAGTCGGGCTTCGTTTGACTCAACCATATAATTTGTGACATAGTACAGTCCTCGTTTGACGTACCCTTACCCTTTGTGCCTCAAGTGGGCCTTCGTTTGACTCAACCATATCATTTGTACCTGGGTCCAATCCTCGTTTGACGCACCCTTACCATTTGCACCTCGAGTTGGGCTTCGTTTGACTCAACCATATAATTTGCACATTGAGTCGGGCCTTGTTTGATTCAACTTTATCTTTTGCGCCTTGAGTCGGGCCTTGTTTGACTTAACCATATCATTTGTGCCTCGAGTCGGGCCTCGTTCGACTCAACCTTATCATTTGTGCCTCGAGTTGGGCCTCGTTGGACTCAACCATATCATTTGTGCCTTAATTCGGGCCTCGTTTGACTCACCCTTACAATTTGCGCCTCGAGTTGGGCCTCATTTGACTCAACCATAGCATTTGTGGCTCGAGTTGGGCCTCATTCGACTCAGCCATATCGTTTGCGCCTCGAGTCGGGCCTCGTTTGACTAACCCATATCATTTGTGCCACGAGTTGGGCCTCATTTGACTCAACCTTATCATTCGCTCCTCGAGTTGGGCCTTGCTCAACTCAACCTTATCATTTGCGCCTCGAGTCGAGCCTCGTTTAAGTCAACCATAATATTTGCGCCACGAGTCAGCCCTCATTTAACTCACCCATATCATTTGCGCCTCGAGTTGGCCCTTGTTTGACTCAACCTTATCATTTACGCCTCGAGTCGGGCCTCGTTTGACTCAACCTTACCATTTGCGCCTCGAGTCGGGCATCGTTTGACTCATCCATATCATTTATGCCTCGAGTCAGGGTTCGTTTGACTTAACTTTATATTTCTTCCTCAAGTCGGGTGTCATTCGACTCAACCTTATCATTTGAGCCTTGAGTCAAGCCTCGTTTGATTCAACCATATAATTTATGCCTCGAGTCGGGCCTCGTTTGACTCATCCTTATCATTTGCGCCTCGAGTCGAGCCTCGTTTGGGGCTCGTTCGACTCAACCTTATCATTTGTGCCTTAAGTCAATTCTCGTTTACCTCAACCATATCATTTGTGCCTTGAGTCGTGCCTTATTTGACTTACCCTTACCATTTGTGCCTCGAGTCAGGCCTCGTTTGACTCACCCATATAATGTGTGCCTTAAGTCGGGCCTCGTTTGACTCAACATTATCATTTGTGCCTTGACTCGGGATTCGTTTGACCCAACCTTATCATTTGTGCGTCTAGTCGTGCCTCGTTCGACTCAACATTATCATTTGCGCCACGAGTCGGGACTCGTTTCACTCAACCATATCATTTGTGCCTTCAGTCGGACCCGGTTTGACTCACCCTTACCATTTGCGCCTCGAGTCGGGCTTCGTTTGACTCAACCATATCATTTGCGCCTTGAGTCAGGCCTCGTTTGACTCAACCTTATCATCTGTGCCTCAAGTCAGGCCTCGTTTAACTCACCTTTACCATTTGCGCCTTCAGTCGGTCCTCGTTTGACTCAACCTTATCATTTGCACCTTGAGTCGGGCCTCGTTCGACTCACCCTTACCATTTGCGCCTTGAATCGGGCCTCATTTGACTCACCCATATCATTTACGCCTCAAGTTTGGCCCCATTTGACTCAACCATATAATTTGCGCCTCGAGTCGGGCCTCGTTTGACTCAACCTTATCATTTGCGCCTCGAGTCGGGCCTTGTTCAACTCAACCTTATCATTTGTGCCTCGAGTTGGGCCTCGTTTGACTCAACCATATCATTTGGGCCTTGAGTCGGGCCTCGTTTGACTCAACCATATCATTTGCGCCTCAAGTCAGTCTTTAATTGACTCACTCATATCATTTGCGCCTTGAGTCAGCCCTCATTTGACTCAGTTATATCATTTGCGCCTCGAGTGGGGCCTCGTTCGACTCAACCTTATCATTTGTGCCTCAAGTTGGGCCTTGTTTGACTCAACCTTATCATTTGCGCTTCGAGTCGGGCCTTGTTTGACTCAACCATATCATTTGTGCCTCGAGTCGAGACTCGTTTGTCTCACCCTTACCATTTGCTCCTCGAGTTAGGCCTCGTTTAACTCACCCATATCATTTGTGCCTCAAGTTAGCCCTTATTTGACTCACCCATATCATTTGCGCCTCGAGTTGGGCCTCGTTTGACTTAACCATATCATTTGTGCCTCAAGTCGGGCCCTGTTTCAGTTACCCATATAATTTGCGCATTGAGTCAGGCCTCGTTTGACTTAACCATATCATTTATGCCTCGAGGCAGGCCTCATTTGACTCAACCTTATCATTTGCACCTTGAGTCGGGCCTCGTTCGACTCAACCTTATCATTTATGCCTCGAGTCAGGCCTCGTTTGACTCAACCATATCATTTGTGCCTTGAGTCAGGCCTCGTTTGACTCAACCGTATCATTTTTGCCTCGAGTCGGGCCTCGTTTAACTCACCCATATAATTTGCGCCTCTAGTCGCGCTTCATTTGACTTAACCATATCATTTGTGCCTCGGTTCAGTCCTCATTTGATGCACCCTTACCATTCGCGCCTCAAGTCGAGCTTCGTTTGACTTAACTATAAGATTTGTGCCTCGAGTCGGGACTCGTTCGACTCAACCTTATCATTTGCGCCTCGAGTCGGGCCTCGTTTGACTCAACCATATCATTTACGCCTCAAGGCAGGCCTCATTCATCTCAACCTTATCATTTGCGCCTCGAAGTGGGCCTCGTTTAACTCAACCATATCATTTGTGCCTTGAGTCGGGCGTCGTTTGACTTACCCTTACATTTTGTGCCTAGAGTTGGCCCTCATTTGACTTAGCCATATCATTTGCACCTCGAGTCGGGCCTCGTTTGACTCAACCTTATCATTTGCACCTTGAGTCAGGCCTTGTTTGACTCAACCTTATCATTCGTGCCTCGAGTCGGGCCTCGTTTGACTCAACCATATCATTTGTGCCTCAAGTTGGGCCTCGTTTGTCTCAACCTTACCATTTGTTCCTCGAGTTGGGCCTCATTTGACTCAACCATATCATTTGTGCCTCGAGTCGGCCCTCATTTGACTCACCCATATCATTTGTGTCTCGAGTCGGTCCTCATTCGACTCAGCCGTATCATTTGCGCCTCGAGTCGGGTATCATTTGTGCCTAGAGTCAGGCCTTGTTTGACTGAACCTTATCATTTGTGCCTCGAGTCAGGCCTCGTTTGACTCAACCTTACCATTTGCGTCTCGAGTCGGGCATTGTTTAACTCATCCATATCATCTGTGCCTTGAGTCGGGCTTCGTTTGACTCAACCTTTTCATTTGTTCCTCAAGTCGGGACTCGTTTGACTCAACCTTATCATTTGTGTCTCGAGTCAGGCCTCGTTTGACTCAACCTTATTATTTGTGCCTCAAGTCAGGTCTCATTTGACTCAACCATATCATTTTCTCCTCGAGTCGAGCCTCGTTTAACTCACCCACATAATTTGCGCCCAGAGTCGAGATTCGTTTAACTCAACCATATCATTTGTGCCTCGGTCCAGGCCATATTTGACTCACACTTACCATTTGTGCCTTGAGTCGGGCTTCGTTTGACTCAACCATATAATTTGTGACATAGTACAGTCCTCGTTTGACGTACCCTTACCCTTTGTGCCTCAAGTGGGCCTTCGTTTGACTCAACCATATCATTTGTACCTGGGTCCAATCCTCGTTTGACGCACCCTTACCATTTGCACCTCGAGTTGGGCTTCGTTGGACTCAACCATATAATTTGCACATCGAGTCGGGCCTTGTTTGATTCAACTTTATCTTTTGCGCCTTGAGTCGGGCCTTGTTTGACTTAACCATATCATTTGTGCCTCGAGTCGGGCCTCGTTCGACTCAACCTTATCATTTGTGCCTCGAGTTGGGCCTCGTTGGACTCAACCATATCATTTGTGCCTTAATTCGGGCCTCGTTTGACTCACCCTTACAATTTGCGCCTCGAGTTGGGCCTCATTTGACTCAACCATAGCATTTGTGGCTCGAGTTGGGCCTCATTCGACTCAGCCATATCGTTTGCGCCTCGAGTCGGGCCTCGTTTGACTAACCCATATCATTTGTGCCACGAGTTGGGCCTCATTTGACTCAACCTTATCATTCGCTCCTCGAGTTGGGCCTTGCTCAACTCAACCTTATCATTTGCGCCTCGAGTCGAGCCTCGTTTGAGTCAACCATAATATTTGCGCCACGAGTCAGCCCTCATTTAACTCACCCATATCATTTGCGCCTCGAGTTGGCCCTTGTTTGACTCAACCTTATCATTTACGCCTCGAGTCGGGCCTCGTTTGACTCAACCTTACCATTTGCGCCTCGAGTCGGGCGTCGTTTGACTCATCCATATCATTTATGCCTCGAGTCAGGGTTCGTTTGACTTAACTTTATATTTCTTCCTCAAGTCGGGTGTCATTCGACTCAACCTTATCATTTGAGCCTTGAGTCAAGCCTCGTTTGATTCAACCATATAATTTATGCCTCGAGTCGGGCCTCGTTTGACTCATCCTTATCATTTGCGCCTCGAGTCGAGCCTCGTTTGGGGCTCGTTCGACTCAACCTTATCATTTGTGCCTTAAGTCAATTCTCGTTTAACTCAACCATATCATTTGTGCCTTGAGTCGTGCCTTATTTGACTTACCCTTACCATTTGTGCCTCGAGTCAGGCCTCGTTTGACTCACCCATATAATGTGTGCCTTAAGTCGGGCCTCGTTTGACTCAACATTATCATTTGTGCCTTGACTCGGGATTCGTTTGACCCAACCTTATCATTTGTGCGTCTAGTCGTGCCTCGTTCGACTCAACATTATCATTTGCGCCACGAGTCGGGACTCGTTTCACTCAACCATATCATTTGTGCCTTCAGTCGGACCCGGTTTGACTCACCCTTACCATTTGCGCCTCGAGTCGGGCTTCGTTTGACTCAACCATATCATTTGCGCCTTGAGTCAGGCCTCGTTTGACTCAACCTTATCATCTGTGCCTCAAGTCAGGCCTCGTTTAACTCACCTTTACCATTTGCGCCTTCAGTCGGTCCTCGTTTGACTCAACCTTATCATTTACGCCACGAGTCAGGCATCGTGCAACTCACCCTTACCATTTGCGCCTTGAATCGGGCCTCATTTGACTCACCCATATCATTTACGCCTCAAGTTGGGCCCCATTTGACTCAACCATATAATTTGCGCCTCGAGTCGGGCCTCGTTTGACTCAACCTTATCATTTGCGCCTCGAGTCGGGCCTTGTTCAACTCAACCTTATCATTTGTGCCTCGAGTTGGGCCTCGTTTGACTCAACCATATCATTTGGGCCTTGAGTCGGGCCTCGTTTGACTCAACCATATCATTTGCGCCTCAAGTCAGTCTTTAATTGACTCACTCATATCATTTGCGCCTTGAGTCAGCCCTCATTTGACTCAGTTATATCATTTGCGCCTCGAGTGGGGCCTCGTTCGACTCAACCTTATCATTTGTGCCTCAAGTTGGGCCTTGTTTGACTCAACCTTATCATTTGCGCTTCGAGTCGGGCCTTGTTTGACTCAACCATATCATTTGTGCCTCGAGTCGAGACTCGTTTGTCTCACCCTTACCATTTGCTCCTCGAGTTAGGCCTCGTTTAACTCACCCATATCATTTGTGCCTCAAGTTAGCCCTTATTTGACTCACCCATATCATTTGCGCCTCGAGTCGGGCCTCGTTTGACTTAACCATATCATTTGTGCCTCAAGTCGGGCCCTGTTTCAGTTACCCATATAATTTGCGCATTGAGTCAGGCCTCGTTTGACTTCACCATATCATTTATGCCTCGAGGCAGGCCTCATTTGACTCAACCTTATCATTTGCACCTTGAGTCGGGCCTCGTTCGACTCAACCTTATCATTTATGCCTCGAGTCAGGCCTCGTTTGACTCAACCATATCATTTGTGCCTTGAGTCAGGCCTCGTTTGACTCAACCGTATCATTTTTGCCTCGAGTCGGGCCTCGTTTAACTCACCCATATAATTTGCGCCTCTAGTCGCGCTTCATTTGACTTAACCATATCATTTGTGCCTCGGTTCAGTCCTCATTTGATGCACCCTTACCATTCGCGCCTCAAGTCGAGCTTCGTTTGACTTAACTATAAGATTTGTGCCTCGAGTCGGGACTCGTTCGACTCAACCTTATCATTTGCGCCTCGAGTCGGGCCTCGTTTGACTCAACCATATCATTTACGCCTCAAGGCAGGCCTCATTCATCTCAACCTTATCATTTGCGCCTCGAAGTGGGCCTCGTTTAACTCAACCATAGCATTTGTGCCTTGAGTCGGGCGTCGTTTGACTTACCCTTACATTTTGTGCCTAGAGTTGGCCCTCATTTGACTTAGCCATATCATTTGCACCTCGAGTCGGGCCTCGTTTGACTCAACCTTATCATTTGCACCTTGAGTCAGGCCTTGTTTGACTCAACCTTATCATTCGTGCCTCGAGTCGGGCCTCGTTTGACTCAACCATATCATTTGTGCCTCAAGTTGGGCCTCGTTTGTCTCAACCTTACCATTTGTTCCTCGAGTTGGGCCTCATTTGACTCAACCATATCATTTGTGCCTCGAGTCGGCCCTCATTTGACTCACCCATATCATTTGTGTCTCGAGTCGGTCCTCATTCGACTCAGCCGTATCATTTGCGCCTCGAGTCGGGTATCATTTGTGCCTAGAGTCAGGCCTTGTTTGACTGAACCTTATCATTTGTGCCTCGAGTCAGGCCTCGTTTGACTCAACCTTACCATTTGCGTCTCGAGTCGGGCATTGTTTAACTCATCCATATCATCTGTGCCTTGAGTCGGGCTTCGTTTGACTCAACCTTTTCATTTGTTCCTCAAGTCGGGACTCGTTTGACTCAACCTTATCATTTGTGTCTCGAGTCAGGCCTCGTTTGACTCAACCTTATTATTTGTGCCTCAAGTCAGGTCTCATTTGACTCAACCATATCATTTTCTCCTCGAGTCGAGCCTCGTTTAACTCACCCACATAATTTGCGCCTAGAGTCGAGATTCGTTTAACTCAACCATATCATTTGTGCCTCGGTCCAGGCCATATTTGACTCACACTTACCATTTGTGCCTTGAGTCGGGCTTCGTTTGACTCAACCATATAATTTGTGACATAGTACAGTCCTCGTTTGACGTACCCTTACCCTTTGTGCCTCAAGTGGGCCTTCGTTTGACTCAACCATATCATTTGTACCTGGGTCCAATCCTCGTTTGACGCACCCTTACCATTTGCACCTCGAGTTGGGCTTCGTTGGACTCAACCATATAATTTGCACATCGAGTCGGGCCTTGTTTGATTCAACTTTATCTTTTGCGCCTTGAGTCGGGCCTTGTTTGACTTAACCATATCATTTGTGCCTCGAGTCGGGCCTCGTTCGACTCAACCTTATCATTTGTGCCTCGAGTTGGGCCTCGTTGGACTCAACCATATCATTTGTGCCTTAATTCGGGCCTCGTTTGACTCACCCTTACAATTTGCGCCTCGAGTTGGGCCTCATTTGACTCAACCATAGCATTTGTGGCTCGAGTTGGGCCTCATTCGACTCAGCCATATCGTTTGCGCCTCGAGTCGGGCCTCGTTTGACTAACCCATATCATTTGTGCCACGAGTTGGGCCTCATTTGACTCAACCTTATCATTCGCTCCTCGAGTTGGGCCTTGCTCAACTCAACCTTATCATTTGCGCCTCGAGTCGAGCCTCGTTTGAGTCAACCATAATATTTGCGCCACGAGTCAGCCCTCATTTAACTCACCCATATCATTTGCGCCTCGAGTTGGCCCTTGTTTGACTCAACCTTATCATTTACGCCTCGAGTCGGGCCTCGTTTGACTCAACCTTACCATTTGCGCCTCGAGTCGGGCGTCGTTTGACTCATCCATATCATTTATGCCTCGAGTCAGGGTTCGTTTGACTTAACTTTATATTTCTTCCTCAAGTCGGGTGTCATTCGACTCAACCTTATCATTTGAGCCTTGAGTCAAGCCTCGTTTGATTCAACCATATAATTTATGCCTCGAGTCGGGCCTCGTTTGACTCATCCTTATCATTTGCGCCTCGAGTCGAGCCTCGTTTGGGGCTCGTTCGACTCAACCTTATCATTTGTGCCTTAAGTCAATTCTCGTTTAACTCAACCATATCATTTGTGCCTTGAGTCGTGCCTTATTTGACTTACCCTTACCATTTGTGCCTCGAGTCAGGCCTCGTTTGACTCACCCATATAATGTGTGCCTTAAGTCGGTCCTCGTTTGACTCAACATTATCATTTGTGCCTTGACTCGGGATTCGTTTGACCCAACCTTATCATTTGTGCGTCTAGTCATGCCTCGTTCGACTCAACATTATCATTTGCGCCACGAGTCGGGACTCGTTTCACTCAACCATATCATTTGTGCCTTCAGTCGGACCCGGTTTGACTCACCCTTACCATTTGCGCCTCGAGTCGGGCTTCGTTTGACTCAACCATATCATTTGCGCCTTGAGTCAGGCCTCGTTTGACTCAACCTTATCATCTGTGCCTCAAGTCAGGCCTCGTTTAACTCACCTTTACCATTTGCGCCTTCAGTCGGTCCTCGTTTGACTCAACCTTATCATTTACGCCACGAGTCAGGCATCGTGCAACTCACCCTTACCATTTGCGCCTTGAATCGGGCCTCATTTGACTCACCCATATCATTTACGCCTCAAGTTGGGCCCCATTTGACTCAACCATATAATTTGCGCCTCGAGTCGGGCCTCGTTTGACTCAACCTTATCATTTGCGCCTCGAGTCGGGCCTTGTTCAACTCAACCTTATCATTTGTGCCTCGAGTTGGGCCTCGTTTGACTCAACCATATCATTTGGGCCTTGAGTCGGGCCTCGTTTGACTCAACCATATCATTTGCGCCTCAAGTCAGTCTTTAATTGACTCACTCATATCATTTGCGCCTTGAGTCAGCCCTCATTTGACTCAGTTATATCATTTGCGCCTCGAGTGGGGCCTCGTTCGACTCAACCTTATCATTTGTGCCTCAAGTTGGGCCTTGTTTGACTCAACCTTATCATTTGCGCTTCGAGTCGGGCCTTGTTTGACTCAACCATATCATTTGTGCCTCGAGTCGAGACTCGTTTGTCTCACCCTTACCATTTGCTCCTCGAGTTAGGCCTCGTTTAACTCACCCATATCATTTGTGCCTCAAGTTAGCCCTTATTTGACTCACCCATATCATTTGCGCCTCGAGTCGGGCCTCGTTTGACTTAACCATATCATTTGTGCCTCAAGTCGGGCCCTGTTTCAGTTACCCATATAATTTGCGCATTGAGTCAGGCCTCGTTTGACTTCACCATATCATTTATGCCTCGAGGCAGGCCTCATTTGACTCAACCTTATCATTTGCACCTTGAGTCGGGCCTCGTTCGACTCAACCTTATCATTTATGCCTCGAGTCAGGCCTCGTTTGACTCAACCATATCATTTGTGCCTTGAGTCAGGCCTCGTTTGACTCAACCGTATCATTTTTGCCTCGAGTCGGGCCTCGTTTAACTCACCCATATAATTTGCGCCTCTAGTCGCGCTTCATTTGACTTAACCATATCATTTGTGCCTCGGTTCAGTCCTCATTTGATGCACCCTTACCATTCGCGCCTCAAGTCGAGCTTCGTTTGACTTAACTATAAGATTTGTGCCTCGAGTCGGGACTCGTTCGACTCAACCTTATCATTTGCGCCTCGAGTCGGGCCTCGTTTGACTCAACCATATCATTTACGCCTCAAGGCAGGCCTCATTCATCTCAACCTTATCATTTGCGCCTCGAAGTGGGCCTCGTTTAACTCAACCATAGCATTTGTGCCTTGAGTCGGGCGTCGTTTGACTTACCCTTACATTTTGTGCCTAGAGTTGGCCCTCATTTGACTTAGCCATATCATTTGCACCTCGAGTCGGGCCTCGTTTGACTCAACCTTATCATTTGCACCTTGAGTCAGGCCTTGTTTGACTCAACCTTATCATTCGTGCCTCGAGTCGGGCCTCGTTTGACTCAACCATATCATTTGTGCCTCAAGTTGGGCCTCGTTTGTCTCAACCTTACCATTTGTTCCTCGAGTTGGGCCTCATTTGACTCAACCATATCATTTGTGCCTCGAGTCGGCCCTCATTTGACTCACCCATATCATTTGTGTCTCGAGTCGGTCCTCATTCGACTCAGCCGTATCATTTGCGCCTCGAGTCGGGTATCATTTGTGCCTAGAGTCAGGCCTTGTTTGACTGAACCTTATCATTTGTGCCTCGAGTCAGGCCTCGTTTGACTCAACCTTACCATTTGCGTCTCGAGTCGGGCATTGTTTAACTCATCCATATCATCTGTGCCTTGAGTCGGGCTTCGTTTGACTCAACCTTTTCATTTGTTCCTCAAGTCGGGACTCGTTTGACTCAACCTTATCATTTGTGTCTCGAGTCAGGCCTCGTTTGACTCAACCTTATTATTTGTGCCTCAAGTCAGGTCTCATTTGACTCAACCATATCATTTTCTCCTCGAGTCGAGCCTCGTTTAACTCACCCACATAATTTGCGCCTAGAGTCGAGATTCGTTTAACTCAACCATATCATTTGTGCCTCGGTCCAGGCCATATTTGACTCACACTTACCATTTGTGCCTTGAGTCGGGCTTCGTTTGACTCAACCATATAATTTGTGACATAGTACAGTCCTCGTTTGACGTACCCTTACCCTTTGTGCCTCAAGTGGGCCTTCGTTTGACTCAACCATATCATTTGTACCTGGGTCCAATCCTCGTTTGACGCACCCTTACCATTTGCACCTCGAGTTGGGCTTCGTTGGACTCAACCATATAATTTGCACATCGAGTCGGGCCTTGTTTGATTCAACTTTATCTTTTGCGCCTTGAGTCGGGCCTTGTTTGACTTAACCATATCATTTGTGCCTCGAGTCGGGCCTCGTTCGACTCAACCTTATCATTTGTGCCTCGAGTTGGGCCTCGTTGGACTCAACCATATCATTTGTGCCTTAATTCGGGCCTCGTTTGACTCACCCTTACAATTTGCGCCTCGAGTTGGGCCTCATTTGACTCAACCATAGCATTTGTGGCTCGAGTTGGGCCTCATTCGACTCAGCCATATCGTTTGCGCCTCGAGTCGGGCCTCGTTTGACTAACCCATATCATTTGTGCCACGAGTTGGGCCTCATTTGACTCAACCTTATCATTCGCTCCTCGAGTTGGGCCTTGCTCAACTCAACCTTATCATTTGCGCCTCGAGTCGAGCCTCGTTTGAGTCAACCATAATATTTGCGCCACGAGTCAGCCCTCATTTAACTCACCCATATCATTTGCGCCTCGAGTTGGCCCTTGTTTGACTCAACCTTATCATTTACGCCTCGAGTCGGGCCTCGTTTGACTCAACCTTACCATTTGCGCCTCGAGTCGGGCGTCGTTTGACTCATCCATATCATTTATGCCTCGAGTCAGGGTTCGTTTGACTTAACTTTATATTTCTTCCTCAAGTCGGGTGTCATTCGACTCAACCTTATCATTTGAGCCTTGAGTCAAGCCTCGTTTGATTCAACCATATAATTTATGCCTCGAGTCGGGCCTCGTTTGACTCATCCTTATCATTTGCGCCTCGAGTCGAGCCTCGTTTGGGGCTCGTTCGACTCAACCTTATCATTTGTGCCTTAAGTCAATTCTCGTTTAACTCAACCATATCATTTGTGCCTTGAGTCGTGCCTTATTTGACTTACCCTTACCATTTGTGCCTCGAGTCAGGCCTCGTTTGACTCACCCATATAATGTGTGCCTTAAGTCGGGCCTCGTTTGACTCAACATTATCATTTGTGCCTTGACTCGGGATTCGTTTGACCCAACCTTATCATTTGTGCGTCTAGTCGTGCCTCGTTCGACTCAACATTATCATTTGCGCCACGAGTCGGGACTCGTTTCACTCAACCATATCATTTGTGCCTTCAGTCGGACCCGGTTTGACTCACCCTTACCATTTGCGCCTCGAGTCGGGCTTCGTTTGACTCAACCATATCATTTGCGCCTTGAGTCAGGCCTCGTTTGACTCAACCTTATCATCTGTGCCTCAAGTCAGGCCTCGTTTAACTCACCTTTACCATTTGCGCCTTCAGTCGGTCCTCGTTTGACTCAACCTTATCATTTACGCCACGAGTCAGGCATCGTGCAACTCACCCTTACCATTTGCGCCTTGAATCGGGCCTCATTTGACTCACCCATATCATTTACGCCTCAAGTTGGGCCCCATTTGACTCAACCATATAATTTGCGCCTCGAGTCGGGCCTCGTTTGACTCAACCTTATCATTTGCGCCTCGAGTCGGGCCTTGTTCAACTCAACCTTATCATTTGTGCCTCGAGTTGGGCCTCGTTTGACTCAACCATATCATTTGGGCCTTGAGTCGGGCCTCGTTTGACTCAACCATATCATTTGCGCCTCAAGTCAGTCTTTAATTGACTCACTCATATCATTTGCGCCTTGAGTCAGCCCTCATTTGACTCAGTTATATCATTTGCGCCTCGAGTGGGGCCTCGTTCGACTCAACCTTATCATTTGTGCCTCAAGTTGGGCCTTGTTTGACTCAACCTTATCATTTGCGCTTCGAGTCGGGCCTTGTTTGACTCAACCATATCATTTGTGCCTCGAGTCGAGACTCGTTTGTCTCACCCTTACCATTTGCTCCTCGAGTTAGGCCTCGTTTAACTCACCCATATCATTTGTGCCTCAAGTTAGCCCTTATTTGACTCACCCATATCATTTGCGCCTCGAGTCGGGCCTCGTTTGACTTAACCATATCATTTGTGCCTCAAGTCGGGCCCTGTTTCAGTTACCCATATAATTTGCGCATTGAGTCAGGCCTCGTTTGACTTCACCATATCATTTATGCCTCGAGGCAGGCCTCATTTGACTCAACCTTATCATTTGCACCTTGAGTCGGGCCTCGTTCGACTCAACCTTATCATTTATGCCTCGAGTCAGGCCTCGTTTGACTCAACCATATCATTTGTGCCTTGAGTCAGGCCTCGTTTGACTCAACCGTATCATTTTTGCCTCGAGTCGGGCCTCGTTTAACTCACCCATATAATTTGCGCCTCTAGTCGCGCTTCATTTGACTTAACCATATCATTTGTGCCTCGGTTCAGTCCTCATTTGATGCACCCTTACCATTCGCGCCTCAAGTCGAGCTTCGTTTGACTTAACTATAAGATTTGTGCCTCGAGTCGGGACTCGTTCGACTCAACCTTATCATTTGCGCCTCGAGTCGGGCCTCGTTTGACTCAACCATATCATTTACGCCTCAAGGCAGGCCTCATTCATCTCAACCTTATCATTTGCGCCTCGAAGTGGGCCTCGTTTAACTCAACCATAGCATTTGTGCCTTGAGTCGGGCGTCGTTTGACTTACCCTTACATTTTGTGCCTAGAGTTGGCCCTCATTTGACTTAGCCATATCATTTGCACCTCGAGTCGGGCCTCGTTTGACTCAACCTTATCATTTGCACCTTGAGTCAGGCCTTGTTTGACTCAACCTTATCATTCGTGCCTCGAGTCGGGCCTCGTTTGACTCAACCATATCATTTGTGCCTCAAGTTGGGCCTCGTTTGTCTCAACCTTACCATTTGTTCCTCGAGTTGGGCCTCATTTGACTCAACCATATCATTTGTGCCTCGAGTCGGCCCTCATTTGACTCACCCATATCATTTGTGTCTCGAGTCGGTCCTCATTCGACTCAGCCGTATCATTTGCGCCTCGAGTCGGGTATCATTTGTGCCTAGAGTCAGGCCTTGTTTGACTGAACCTTATCATTTGTGCCTCGAGTCAGGCCTCGTTTGACTCAACCTTACCATTTGCGTCTCGAGTCGGGCATTGTTTAACTCATCCATATCATCTGTGCCTTGAGTCGGGCTTCGTTTGACTCAACCTTTTCATTTGTTCCTCAAGTCGGGACTCGTTTGACTCAACCTTATCATTTGTGTCTCGAGTCAGGCCTCGTTTGACTCAACCTTATTATTTGTGCCTCAAGTCAGGTCTCATTTGACTCAACCATATCATTTTCTCCTCGAGTCGAGCCTCGTTTAACTCACCCACATAATTTGCGCCCAGAGTCGAGATTCGTTTAACTCAACCATATCATTTGTGCCTCGGTCCAGGCCATATTTGACTCACACTTACCATTTGTGCCTTGAGTCGGGCTTCGTTTGACTCAACCATATAATTTGTGACATAGTACAGTCCTCGTTTGACGTACCCTTACCCTTTGTGCCTCAAGTGGGCCTTCGTTTGACTCAACCATATCATTTGTACCTGGGTCCAATCCTCGTTTGACGCACCCTTACCATTTGCACCTCGAGTTGGGCTTCGTTGGACTCAACCATATAATTTGCACATCGAGTCGGGCCTTGTTTGATTCAACTTTATCTTTTGCGCCTTGAGTCGGGCCTTGTTTGACTTAACCATATCATTTGTGCCTCGAGTCGGGCCTCGTTCGACTCAACCTTATCATTTGTGCCTCGAGTTGGGCCTCGTTGGACTCAACCATATCATTTGTGCCTTAATTCGGGCCTCGTTTGACTCACCCTTACAATTTGCGCCTCGAGTTGGGCCTCATTTGACTCAACCATAGCATTTGTGGCTCGAGTTGGGCCTCATTCGACTCAGCCATATCGTTTGCGCCTCGAGTCGGGCCTCGTTTGACTAACCCATATCATTTGTGCCACGAGTTGGGCCTCATTTGACTCAACCTTATCATTCGCTCCTCGAGTTGGGCCTTGCTCAACTCAACCTTATCATTTGCGCCTCGAGTCGAGCCTCGTTTGAGTCAACCATAATATTTGCGCCACGAGTCAGCCCTCATTTAACTCACCCATATCATTTGCGCCTCGAGTTGGCCCTTGTTTGACTCAACCTTATCATTTACGCCTCGAGTCGGGCCTCGTTTGACTCAACCTTACCATTTGCGCCTCGAGTCGGGCGTCGTTTGACTCATCCATATCATTTATGCCTCGAGTCAGGGTTCGTTTGACTTAACTTTATATTTCTTCCTCAAGTCGGGTGTCATTCGACTCAACCTTATCATTTGAGCCTTGAGTCAAGCCTCGTTTGATTCAACCATATAATTTATGCCTCGAGTCGGGCCTCGTTTGACTCATCCTTATCATTTGCGCCTCGAGTCGAGCCTCGTTTGGGGCTCGTTCGACTCAACCTTATCATTTGTGCCTTAAGTCAATTCTCGTTTAACTCAACCATATCATTTGTGCCTTGAGTCGTGCCTTATTTGACTTACCCTTACCATTTGTGCCTCGAGTCAGGCCTCGTTTGACTCACCCATATAATGTGTGCCTTAAGTCGGTCCTCGTTTGACTCAACATTATCATTTGTGCCTTGACTCGGGATTCGTTTGACCCAACCTTATCATTTGTGCGTCTAGTCATGCCTCGTTCGACTCAACATTATCATTTGCGCCACGAGTCGGGACTCGTTTCACTCAACCATATCATTTGTGCCTTCAGTCGGACCCGGTTTGACTCACCCTTACCATTTGCGCCTCGAGTCGGGCTTCGTTTGACTCAACCATATCATTTGCGCCTTGAGTCAGGCCTCGTTTGACTCAACCTTATCATCTGTGCCTCAAGTCAGGCCTCGTTTAACTCACCTTTACCATTTGCGCCTTCAGTCGGTCCTCGTTTGACTCAACCTTATCATTTACGCCACGAGTCAGGCATCGTGCAACTCACCCTTACCATTTGCGCCTTGAATCGGGCCTCATTTGACTCACCCATATCATTTACGCCTCAAGTTGGGCCCCATTTGACTCAACCATATAATTTGCGCCTCGAGTCGGGCCTCGTTTGACTCAACCTTATCATTTGCGCCTCGAGTCGGGCCTTGTTCAACTCAACCTTATCATTTGTGCCTCGAGTTGGGCCTCGTTTGACTCAACCATATCATTTGGGCCTTGAGTCGGGCCTCGTTTGACTCAACCATATCATTTGCGCCTCAAGTCAGTCTTTAATTGACTCACTCATATCATTTGCGCCTTGAGTCAGCCCTCATTTGACTCAGTTATATCATTTGCGCCTCGAGTGGGGCCTCGTTCGACTCAACCTTATCATTTGTGCCTCAAGTTGGGCCTTGTTTGACTCAACCTTATCATTTGCGCTTCGAGTCGGGCCTTGTTTGACTCAACCATATCATTTGTGCCTCGAGTCGAGACTCGTTTGTCTCACCCTTACCATTTGCTCCTCGAGTTAGGCCTCGTTTAACTCACCCATATCATTTGTGCCTCAAGTTAGCCCTTATTTGACTCACCCATATCATTTGCGCCTCGAGTCGGGCCTCGTTTGACTTAACCATATCATTTGTGCCTCAAGTCGGGCCCTGTTTCAGTTACCCATATAATTTGCGCATTGAGTCAGGCCTCGTTTGACTTCACCATATCATTTATGCCTCGAGGCAGGCCTCATTTGACTCAACCTTATCATTTGCACCTTGAGTCGGGCCTCGTTCGACTCAACCTTATCATTTATGCCTCGAGTCAGGCCTCGTTTGACTCAACCATATCATTTGTGCCTTGAGTCAGGCCTCGTTTGACTCAACCGTATCATTTTTGCCTCGAGTCGGGCCTCGTTTAACTCACCCATATAATTTGCGCCTCTAGTCGCGCTTCATTTGACTTAACCATATCATTTGTGCCTCGGTTCAGTCCTCATTTGATGCACCCTTACCATTCGCGCCTCAAGTCGAGCTTCGTTTGACTTAACTATAAGATTTGTGCCTCGAGTCGGGACTCGTTCGACTCAACCTTATCATTTGCGCCTCGAGTCGGGCCTCGTTTGACTCAACCATATCATTTACGCCTCAAGGCAGGCCTCATTCATCTCAACCTTATCATTTGCGCCTCGAAGTGGGCCTCGTTTAACTCAACCATAGCATTTGTGCCTTGAGTCGGGCGTCGTTTGACTTACCCTTACATTTTGTGCCTAGAGTTGGCCCTCATTTGACTTAGCCATATCATTTGCACCTCGAGTCGGGCCTCGTTTGACTCAACCTTATCATTTGCACCTTGAGTCAGGCCTTGTTTGACTCAACCTTATCATTCGTGCCTCGAGTCGGGCCTCGTTTGACTCAACCATATCATTTGTGCCTCAAGTTGGGCCTCGTTTGTCTCAACCTTACCATTTGTTCCTCGAGTTGGGCCTCATTTGACTCAACCATATCATTTGTGCCTCGAGTCGGCCCTCATTTGACTCACCCATATCATTTGTGTCTCGAGTCGGTCCTCATTCGACTCAGCCGTATCATTTGCGCCTCGAGTCGGGTATCATTTGTGCCTAGAGTCAGGCCTTGTTTGACTGAACCTTATCATTTGTGCCTCGAGTCAGGCCTCGTTTGACTCAACCTTACCATTTGCGTCTCGAGTCGGGCATTGTTTAACTCATCCATATCATCTGTGCCTTGAGTCGGGCTTCGTTTGACTCAACCTTTTCATTTGTTCCTCAAGTCGGGACTCGTTTGACTCAACCTTATCATTTGTGTCTCGAGTCAGGCCTCGTTTGACTCAACCTTATTATTTGTGCCTCAAGTCAGGTCTCATTTGACTCAACCATATCATTTTCTCCTCGAGTCGAGCCTCGTTTAACTCACCCACATAATTTGCGCCCAGAGTCGAGATTCGTTTAACTCAACCATATCATTTGTGCCTCGGTCCAGGCCATATTTGACTCACACTTACCATTTGTGCCTTGAGTCGGGCTTCGTTTGACTCAACCATATAATTTGTGACATAGTACAGTCCTCGTTTGACGTACCCTTACCCTTTGTGCCTCAAGTGGGCCTTCGTTTGACTCAACCATATCATTTGTACCTGGGTCCAATCCTCGTTTGACGCACCCTTACCATTTGCACCTCGAGTTGGGCTTCGTTGGACTCAACCATATAATTTGCACATCGAGTCGGGCCTTGTTTGATTCAACTTTATCTTTTGCGCCTTGAGTCGGGCCTTGTTTGACTTAACCATATCATTTGTGCCTCGAGTCGGGCCTCGTTCGACTCAACCTTATCATTTGTGCCTCGAGTTGGGCCTCGTTGGACTCAACCATATCATTTGTGCCTTAATTCGGGCCTCGTTTGACTCACCCTTACAATTTGCGCCTCGAGTTGGGCCTCATTTGACTCAACCATAGCATTTGTGGCTCGAGTTGGGCCTCATTCGACTCAGCCATATCGTTTGCGCCTCGAGTCGGGCCTCGTTTGACTAACCCATATCATTTGTGCCACGAGTTGGGCCTCATTTGACTCAACCTTATCATTCGCTCCTCGAGTTGGGCCTTGCTCAACTCAACCTTATCATTTGCGCCTCGAGTCGAGCCTCGTTTGAGTCAACCATAATATTTGCGCCACGAGTCAGCCCTCATTTAACTCACCCATATCATTTGCGCCTCGAGTTGGCCCTTGTTTGACTCAACCTTATCATTTACGCCTCGAGTCGGGCCTCGTTTGACTCAACCTTACCATTTGCGCCTCGAGTCGGGCGTCGTTTGACTCATCCATATCATTTATGCCTCGAGTCAGGGTTCGTTTGACTTAACTTTATATTTCTTCCTCAAGTCGGGTGTCATTCGACTCAACCTTATCATTTGAGCCTTGAGTCAAGCCTCGTTTGATTCAACCATATAATTTATGCCTCGAGTCGGGCCTCGTTTGACTCATCCTTATCATTTGCGCCTCGAGTCGAGCCTCGTTTGGGGCTCGTTCGACTCAACCTTATCATTTGTGCCTTAAGTCAATTCTCGTTTAACTCAACCATATCATTTGTGCCTTGAGTCGTGCCTTATTTGACTTACCCTTACCATTTGTGCCTCGAGTCAGGCCTCGTTTGACTCACCCATATAATGTGTGCCTTAAGTCGGTCCTCGTTTGACTCAACATTATCATTTGTGCCTTGACTCGGGATTCGTTTGACCCAACCTTATCATTTGTGCGTCTAGTCATGCCTTGTTCGACTCAACATTATCATTTGCGCCACGAGTCGGGACTCGTTTCACTCAACCATATCATTTGTGCCTTCAGTCGGACCCGGTTTGACTCACCCTTACCATTTGCGCCTCGAGTCGGGCTTCGTTTGACTCAACCATATCATTTGCGCCTTGAGTCAGGCCTCGTTTGACTCAACCTTATCATCTGTGCCTCAAGTCAGGCCTCGTTTAACTCACCTTTACCATTTGCGCCTTCAGTCGGTCCTCGTTTGACTCAACCTTATCATTTACGCCACGAGTCAGGCATCGTGCAACTCACCCTTACCATTTGCGCCTTGAATCGGGCCTCATTTGACTCACCCATATCATTTACGCCTCAAGTTGGGCCCCATTTGACTCAACCATATAATTTGCGCCTCGAGTCGGGCCTCGTTTGACTCAACCTTATCATTTGCGCCTCGAGTCGGGCCTTGTTCAACTCAACCTTATCATTTGTGCCTCGAGTTGGGCCTCGTTTGACTCAACCATATCATTTGGGCCTTGAGTCGGGCCTCGTTTGACTCAACCATATCATTTGCGCCTCAAGTCAGTCTTTAATTGACTCACTCATATCATTTGCGCCTTGAGTCAGCCCTCATTTGACTCAGTTATATCATTTGCGCCTCGAGTGGGGCCTCGTTCGACTCAACCTTATCATTTGTGCCTCAAGTTGGGCCTTGTTTGACTCAACCTTATCATTTGCGCTTCGAGTCGGGCCTTGTTTGACTCAACCATATCATTTGTGCCTCGAGTCGAGACTCGTTTGTCTCACCCTTACCATTTGCTCCTCGAGTTAGGCCTCGTTTAACTCACCCATATCATTTGTGCCTCAAGTTAGCCCTTATTTGACTCACCCATATCATTTGCGCCTCGAGTCGGGCCTCGTTTGACTTAACCATATCATTTGTGCCTCAAGTCGGGCCCTGTTTCAGTTACCCATATAATTTGCGCATTGAGTCAGGCCTCGTTTGACTTAACCATATCATTTATGCCTCGAGGCAGGCCTCATTTGACTCAACCTTATCATTTGCACCTTGAGTCGGGCCTCGTTCGACTCAACCTTATCATTTATGCCTCGAGTCAGGCCTCGTTTGACTCAACCATATCATTTGTGCCTTGAGTCAAGCCTTGTTTGACTCACCCTTAGAATTTGCGCCTCGAGTCAGGCCTCGTTTGACTTAACCATAGCATTTGCTCCTCAAGTCGGGCCTCATTTGACTTACCCATATCATTTGCGCCTTGAGTCAGCCCTCATTCGACTCAGCCATATCATTTGCGCCCCGAACTGGGCCTCGTTCGATTCAACCTTATCATTTGCGCCTAGAGTCAGGCCTCGTTCAACTTAACCTTAACATTTGCACCTTGAGTCAAGCGTCTTTGACTCATCCATATCATTTGCGCCTTGAGTCGAGCTTCGTTTGACTCAACCTTATCATTTGTTCCTCAAGTTGGGCCTCGTTTGACTCAACCTTATCATTTGAGCCTTGAGTCAGGCCTCGTTTGACTCACCCTTATCATTTGCACCTTGAGTCAGGCCTCGTTTGATTCAACTGTATCATTTTCACCTCGAGTCGGGCCTTATTTAACTTACCCATACTTGAGACGGGCTTTGTTTGACTCAACCATATCATTTATGCCTTGGTCCAAGCCTCGTATGACTTACCCTTATCATTTGCACCTCGAGTCAGGCCTCATTTGACTCAACCATATCATTTGTGAATTGAGCTAGGCCTCGTTTGACTCAACGTTACAATTTGCGCCTCGAGTCGGGCCTCGTTTGACTCAACCTTATCATTTGCGCCTCGAGTCGGGCCTCTTTTGACTCAACCTTATTATTTTCGCCTTAAGTTAGGCCTCGTTTGACTCAACTTGATAATTTACGCTTCGAGTCGGGCCTCGTTCAACTCACCCTTACCAATTGTGCATCGAGTCAGGCCTCGTTTGACTCACCCATATAATTTGTGCCTCAAGTCTAGCCTCGTTTGACGCAACCTTATCATTTGTGCCTCGACTTAGGACTTGTTTGACCCAACCATATCATTTGTGCCTTGAGTCAGGCCTCGTTCAACTCAACCTTATCATTTGCGCAACGAGTCGATACTCATTTGAGTTAACCATATCATTTGTGCCTCTAGTAGGGCCTTGTTTGACTCACCCTTACCATTTGTGCCTCGAGTCAGGCTTCGTTTGACTCAACTATATCATTTGTTCCTTAAGTCGGGCCACATTCGACTCAACCTTATCATTTGTGCCTCGATTTGGTCCTCGTTTGACTCAACCTTATTATTTACACCTTAAGTCAAGCCTCATTTGACTCAACCATATCATTTTCGCCTCGAGTCGGGCCTCGTTTAACTCACCCATATAATTTGCGCCTCAAGTCTGGCTTCGTTTGACTCAATCATATCATTATTGCCTAGGTCCAGTCCTCATTTGGCACACTCTTACTATTTGTGCCTCAAGTCGGGCTTCGTTTGACTCAACCATATCATTTGTGCCTCAGTCTAGTCCTCATTTGATGCACCCTTACCATTTGTGCCATGAGTCGGGCTTCGTTTGACTCAACCATATAATTTGCACCTCAAGCTGGGCCTCGTTCAACTTAACCTTACTATTTGAGCCCCGAGTCAGGCCTCGTTTGACTCACCCATATAATTTATGCCTCAAGTCGGGCCTCGTTTGACTCAACCTTATCATTTGTGCCATGACTCGGGACTTGTTTGACCCAACCTTATCATTTGTGCCTCGAGTCAGTCCTCGTCCGACTTAACCTTATCATTTGCGCCATGAGTCAGGACTTGTTTGACTCAACCATATCATTTGTGCCTCAAGTTGGGCCTTGTTTGACTCACTCTTATCATTTGCACCTCGAGTCAGGCTTCATTTGACTCAACCATATCATTTACGCCTCAAGTCAGGCCTCGTTCGACTCAACCTTATCATTTGCGCCACGAGTTGGGACTCGTTTGACTCAACCTTATTATTTGTGCCTCCAGTCGGGCCTCGTTTAACTCACCCTTACCATTTGCGCCTTGAGTCGGGCCTCGCTTGACTCAACCTTATCATTTACGCCTCAAGTCGGGCCTCGTTTTACTCAACCTTATCATTTGGCCTCGACTCAGGCCTCGTTTAACTAACCTATATCATTTGCGCCTCGAGTCGCCCAACATTTGACTCACCCATATCATTTGCGCCTCGAGTTGAGACTCGTTTGACACAACCTTATCATTTGCGCCATGAGCCAGGCATTGTGCAACACACCCTTACCATTTGCGCCTCGAGTCGGGCCTCATTTGACTCACCCATATCATTTATGCCTCAAGTCAAGCCTCATTTGACTCACTCATATCATTTACGCATCGAGTTGGGATTCGTTTGACTCAACCATATCATTTGTGCCTCGAGTCGGGCCTTGTTGGACTCAACCTTAACATTTACGCCTAGAGTCGGGCCTTGTTTGACTTAATCGTATCATTTGTGCCTCGAGTCGATCCTCATTTGACTTAACCTTATCATTTGCGCCACAAGTCAAGCCAGGTTCGACTCACCCTTATCATTTGTGCCTCGAGTCGGGCATTGTTTGACTCAACCATATCATTTGTGCCTCGAGTTAGGCCTCGTTTGACTCACCCATATCATTTGCGCCTCCAGTCAGGCCTCGTTTGACTCAGCCATATCATTTGTGCCTCGAGTCGGCCCTCATTCGACTCAGCCATATCATTTGCGCCTCGAGTGGGGCCTCGTTTGACTCTACCTTATCATTTGTGCCTCAAGTCGGTCCTTGTTCAACTCAACCTTATCATTTATGCCTCGAGTCGGGCCTCATTTGACTCAACCATATCATTTGTGCCTCGAGTCGGACCTCGTTTGTCTCACCTTTATAATTTGCGCATCGAGTCGAGCCTCGTTTGACTCAACCATATCATTTGCACCTCGAGTCGGGCCTCATTTCACTCACCCATATCATTTGTGCCTCGAGTCGGCCCTCGTTCGACTCAGCCATATCATTTACGCATCGAGTGGGCCCTCATTTGACTTAACCTTATCATTTGCGCGTCGAGGCGGCCCTTGTGCGACTTACCCATATCATTTGCGTCTCGACTCGGGCCTTGTTCAACTCAACCTTATCATTTGTGTTTCAAGTCGGGTCTTGTTTGGCTCAACCATGTCATTTGTGCCTTTAGTCAGACCTCATTTCACTCATTCTTACAATTTACGCCTCGAGTTGGGCCTCGTTTGACTCAACCATAGCATTTGCTCCTCGAGTTGGGCCTCATTTGACTCACCCATATCATTTGTGCCTCAAGTCAGCCATCGTTTGACTGAGCCATATCATTTGCGCCCCGAGTCGGGCCTCGTTCGACTCAACCTTATCATTTGCGCCTCGAGTTGGGCCTAATTTGACTCGACCATATAATTTGTGCCTCAAATTGGGCCTCATTTGTCTCACCCTTACCATTTGCTTTGCGAGTCTGGCCTTGTTTGAGTCAACCATATCATTTGCGCCTCGAGTCGGCCCTCATTTGACTCACCCATATCATTTGCGCCTCAAGTTAGCCCTCGTTCAACTTAGCCATATCATTTGTGCCTCGAGTCGGTCCTCGTTTAACGCAACCTTATCATTTATGCCTCGACTCGGGCCTCTTTTGACTCATCCTTAACATTTGTCCCTCAAGTCTGGCCTCATTTGACTTAACTTTACAGTTTACGCTTTGAGTCGAGCCTCGCTCAACTCACCCTTACCAATTGCGCCTCGAGTCAGACCTCGTTTGACTCACCCATATAATTTGTGCCTCAAGTCGGGCCTTGTTTGACTTAACCTTATCATTTGTGCCTAGACTCAGGACTTGTTCGACCCAACCTTATCATTTGTGCCTCGAGTCGGGCCTCGTTTGACTCAACCTTATCATTTCTGCCACGAGTCGGTACTCATTTAAGCCAACCATATCATTTTTGCCTCTAGTTGGGCCTTGTTTGACTCACCCTTACCATTTACGTCTCGAGTCAGGCTTCGTTTGACTCAACCGTATCATTTGTTCCTTAAGTCGGGCCTCGTTCGACTCAACCTTATCATTTAAGCATTGTGTTAAGCCTCGTTTGACTCAACCTTATCATTTGTGCCTCGAGTTAGGCCTCGTTTGACTCAACCGTATCATTTTTGCCTCAAGTCAGGCCTCGTTTAACTCACCCATATAATTTGCGCCTCGAGTTGGGCTTCGTTTGACTTAACTATATCATTTGTACCTTAGTTCAGACCACGTTTGACTCAACCTTACCATTTGCGCCTCGAGTCAGGCTTCGTTTAACTCAACCATATCATTATTGCCTTGGTCCAGTCCTCGTTTGATGCACCCTTACCATTTGCGCCTTGAGTCTGGCTTCGTTTGACTCAACCATATCATTTGTGCCTCGGTCCAGTCCTTGTTTGATGCACCCTTATCATTTGTGCCTCGAGTCGGGCTTCGTTTGACTCAACCATATAATTTGTGCCTCGAGTTGGGCCTCGTTCAACTCACCCTTACCATTTGCGCCTCGAGTCAGACCTTGTTTGACTCACCCATATAATTTGTGCCTCAAGTCAGGCCTTGTTTGACTCAACCTTATCATTTGTGCCTCGACTTGGGACTTGTTTGACCCAACCTTATCATTTGTGCCTCGAGTTGGGCCTCGTTCAACTCAACCTTATCATTCGCACCTAGAGTCGGGCCTCATTTGACTCAACCTTATCATTTGAGCCTTGCGTCGGGCCTCGTTTGACTCAACCTTATCATTTGTGCCTCGAGTCGCGCCTCGTTTGACTTAACCTTATCATTTGTGCCATGAGTCAGGCATGGTTCGACTCACCCTTATCATTTGTGCCTCGAGTTGGGCCTCATTTGACTCAACCATAACATTTGTGCCTTAAGTCGAGCCTCGTTTGACTCACTCTTACCATTTACTCCTCGAATCAGGACTCGTTTGACTCAACCATATCATTTATGCCTCAACTCGGGCATCGTTTGACTCAACCATATCATTTGTGCATTGAGCCAGGCCTCATTTGACTCACCCATATCATTTGCGTCACTAGTCAGGCCTCATTTGACTCAGCCTTATCATTTGTGGCCCGAGTTGGGCCTCTCTTGACTCAATCACATCATTTCTGCCTCAAGTCAGGCCCCATTTGACTCACCCATATCATTTGCGCCTTGAGTCGGCCCTCGTTTGACTCAGCCATATCATTTGCGTCACTAGTCAGGCCTCATTTGACTTAGCCTTATCATTTGTGGCCCGAGTTGGGCCTCTCTTGACTTAATCACATCATTTGCGCCTCAAGTCAGGCCCCATTTGACTCACCCATATCATTTGCGCCTTGAGTCGGCCCTCGTTTAACTCAGCCATATCATTTGCGCCTCAAGTGGGGCCTCGTTTGACTCAACCTTATCATTTGCGCCTCGAGGCGGGCCTTGTTTGGCTCAACCTTATCATTTGTGCCTCGTGCCAAGCCTCGTTTGACTCAACCATACCATTTGTGCCTTGAGTCGGGCTTCGCTTGTCTCACCATTGCCATTTGCTACTCGAGTCAGGCCTCATTTGAGTCAACCATATCATTTACGCCTCGAGTCAGCCCTCATTTGACTCACCCATATCATTTGCGCCCCGAGTTGGGCCTCGTTCGACTTAACCTTATCATTTGCATCTCGAGTCGGGCCTCGTTTGACTCAACCATAGCATTTGCTCCTCGAGTCAGGCCTCATTTGACTCACCCATAACATTTGAGCCTCGAGTCAGCTCTTGTTCGACTCAGCCATATCATTTGTGCCCGTAGTCAGCCCTCATTCGACTCAACCTTATCATTTGTGCCTCGAGTCGGGCCTCGTTTGACTCAACCATGTCATTTGTGCCTCGAATTGGGCCTCATTTGTCTCACCCTTACCATTTGCTCCTCGAGACAAGCCTCGTTTGAGTCAACTATATCATTTGCGCCCCGAGTCAGCCCTCATTTGACTCAACCATATCATTTGTGCCTCGAGTCAGCCCTCGTTCGACTCAGCCATATCATTTGTGCCTCGAGTCAGGCCTCGTTTGATTCAACCTTATCATTTGCGGCTCGATTCGGGCCTCTTTTGACTAAACCTTACCATTTACACCTTGAGTTGGGTTTCGTTTGACTCATCCATATCATTTGTGCCATGAGTTGGGCTTCGTTTGACTCAACCTTATCATTTGTTCCTCAAGTCAGGCCTCGTTCGACTCAACCTTATCATTTGAGCCTTGAGTCGGGCCTCATTTGACTCACCCGTATCATTTACGCCTCGAGTCGAGCCTCGTTTGAGTCAACCTTATTATTCACGCCTTGAGCAAGGCCTCATTTGACTCAACAATATCATTTTCGCCTCAGGTCGGGCCTCGTTTAACTTACCCATATAATTTGTGCCTCAAGTCGGGCTTTGTTTGACTCAACCATATCATTTATGCCTCGATCCAAACCTCGTGTGACTCACCCTTATCATTTGGGCCTCGAGTCGGGCCTCATTTGACTCAATCATATCATTTGTACCTTGAGTCAGGCCTATTTGACTCACCCTTATAATTTGTGCCTTGAATCAGGCCTCATTTGACTCAACCTGATCATTTGCGCCTCGAGTCGGGCCTTTTTTGACTCAACCTTTTTATTTGTACCTCAAGTCGGGCCTCGTTTGACTCAACCTTATTATTTGCGCCACGAGTTAGGCCTCATTTGACCCAACCGTATCCTTTTCGCCCTGAGTCGAGCCTCATTTAACTACACATTTAATTTGTGCCTCGAGTTGGGCTTCGTTTGACTTAACCTTATTATTTGCGCATCGAGTCAGGCCTTGTTTGACTCAACCTTATTATTTGCGCGTCGAGTCGGGCCTCGTTTGGCTCAACCATATCATTTGCGCCTTAAGTCGGGCCTCGTTTGACTCACCCATATCATGTGTGCGCCAAGTTGGGCATTATTCAACTCAACCATATCATTTGCTCGTTAAGGAGGGCCTCATTTGACTTAACCTTATTATTTGCGGCTCGAGTCAGGCCTCGTTTGACTCAAACATATCATTTGTTCCTCGAGTTGGGTCTCATTTTACTCAACCATATCATTTACGCCTCGGGTCAGGCCTTGTTTGATTCAACCTTATCATTTGTGCCTCAAGTCGGGCCTCATTTGACTCAACCTTATAATTTGTGCCTCAGTTCGGGCCTCGTTCAACTCAACCTTACCATTTGCACCTCGAGTTATGCCTCATTTGACTAACCCATATCATTTGTGCCACGTGTCGGGGCTCGTTTGACTCAACCTTATCATTTGCTCCTCGAGCTGGGCCTCATTCGACTCAACCTTATCATTTGTGCCTCAAGTCAGGCCTCATTCGACTCAACCTTTTCATTTGCGCCATGAGTTGAGCCTCGTTCAACTTACCCTTACCATTTGTGCCTCGAGTCAGGCCTCATTTGACTCACCCATATCATTTACGCCTCAAGTCGGGCTTTGTTTAACTCAACCTTATCACTTGTGCCTCAAGTCGGGCCTCGCTTGGCTCAACCTTATCATTTCCACCTCATGTCGGGTGTCATTTGACTAACCCATTTCATTTGCACCTCGAGTCGGGCCTTGTTTGACTCACCCATATCATTTGTGCCTCACAGCGGGCCTCGTTTAACTCAACCATATCATTTACGTCTGTAGTTGGGCCTCGTTCGACTCAACCTTATCATTTGGACCTCGGGTCGGGCTTGTTTGACACAACAATATCATTTATGCCTCGAGTCATGCCTCGTTTGACTCACCCATACCATTTGTGCCTCGAGTCGGGCCTCGTTTGACTCAACCATATCATTTGCACCACGAGTCGGGCCTCGTTTGACTCATCCTTATCATCTGTGTCTCAAGTCGGTCCCTGTTCGACTCAACTTTATCATTTGTCCCTTGAGTCGGGCATCGTTTGACTCAACCTTATCATTTGCACCTCGAATCGGACCTTATTTGACTCAACCATATCATTCGCGCCTCGAGTCAGGCCTCATTTGACTCAACCTTATCATTTGTGCCTCTAGGCGGGCCTTGTTTGACTCAACCTGATCATTTGCACCTCGAGTCGGGCCTCGTTCAACTCCTCCTTACCATTTGTGCCTCGAGTCGGGCCTCGTTTGACTCACCTATATCATTTGCACCTCGAGTCAAGCCTCGTTTGACTCAACCTTATCATTTGCACCTTGAATCAGGCCTCATTTGACATAACCATATCATGTGTGCCTCAAGTCGGGCACCGTTCGACTTACCCATATCATTTGTGCCTCGAGTCAGGCCTCGTTTGAATTAACCTTATCATTTGTGCCTCGAGTCAGGCCTCTTTTGACTCAACCTTATTATTTGCGGCTCGAGTCGGGCCTCGTTTAACTCAACCATATAATTTGCGCCTCGAGTCGGGCCTTATTTTGCTCAACCATATCATTTGTGCCTCAAGTCGGGCCTCATTTGACTAAACTTTATCATTTGTGCCTTGAGTCAGGCCTCGTTTGACTCAACCTCATAATTTGTGCCTCGAGTCAGGCCTCGTTCAACTCACCCTTACCATTTGCACCTCAAGTTAGCCCTCATTTGACTAACCCATATCATTTGCGCCACGAGTTGGGCCTCGTTTGACTCAACCTTATCATTTGTGCCTCGAGCCAGGCCTCATTCGACTCAACCATATCATTTGCGCCTCGAGTCAGACTTCGTTCGACTCAACCTTATCATTTGTGCCACGAGCCGGGCCTCGTTTCACTCAACCATATCATTTGTCCCTCAAGTCAAGCCTCGTTTGACTCAACCTTATTATTTGTGCCTCGAGTTAGGCCTTATTTGACGCAATCGTATCATTTTCGCCTCGAGTCAGGCCTCGTTTAACTCACCCATTTAATCTGCACCTGGAGTCGGGCCTCGTTTGACCTAACCATATCATTTGTCCCTCGAGTCAGGCCTCATTTGACTCACCCTTACCATTTGCGCCTCGAGTCGGGCCTCGTTTGACTCAACTATCTCATTTACGCCTCGAGTCGGGCCACATTTGACTCAACTTATCATTTGCACCTCGAATCAGGCCGCGTTCAACTCGCCCTTACCATTTGTGCCTCGAGTCAGGCCTCGTTTGACTCAACCATATCGTTTGTTCCTCAAGTGAAGCCTCGTTTGACTCAACCTTATCATTTGTACCTAGAGTCGGGCCTCATTTGACTCGACCTTATTAATTGCGCCTCGAGCCAGACCTCGTTTGACTCAACCGTATTGTTTTGGCCTCGAGTTGGGCCTCGTTTAACTCACCCATTTAATTTGCACCTCGAGTCAAACTCAACCTTATCGTTTGTGCCTCGATTTGGGCCTCGTTCGACTCAACCTTATCATTTGTACCTTGAGTCGGGCCAACCATATCATTTGTGCCTCAAGTCGGGCCTCGTTTGCCTCAACCTTATTATTTGCGCATCGAGTCGGGCCTTGTTTGACTCAACCTTATTATTTGCGCGTCGAGTCAGGCCTCGTTTGGCTCAACCATATCATTTGCGCCTTAAGTCGGGCCTCGTTTGACTCACCCATATCATGTGTCCACCAAGTTGGGCATCATTCAACTCAACCATATCATTTGCTCCTCAAGGCGGGCCTCATTTGACTTAACCTTATTACTTGTGGCTCGAGTCAGGCCTCGTTTGACTCAAACATATCATTTGTTCCTCGAGTCGGGTCTCATTTTACTCAACCATATCATTTGCGCCTCGAGTCAGGCCTTGTTTGATTCAACCTTATCATTTGTGCCTCAAGTCGGGCCTCATTTGACTCAACCATATAATTTGTGCCTCGGGTCGAGCCTCATTCAACTCAACCTTACCATTTGCACCTCGAGTTACGCCTCATTTGACTAACCCATATCATTTGTGCCACGTGTCGGGGCTCGTTTGACTCAACCTTATCATTTGCTCCTCGAGCTGGGCCTCATTTGACTCAACCTTATCATTTGTGCCTCAAGTCAGGCCTCGTTCGACTCAACCTTTTCATTTGCGCCATGAGTTGAGCCTCGTTCAACTCACCCTTACCATTTGCGCCTCGAGTCAGGCCTCATTTGACTCACCCATATCATTTACGCCTCAAGTCAGGCTTTGTTTAACTCAACCTTATCACTTGTGCCTCGAGTCGGGCCTCGCTTGGCTCAACCTTATCGTTTGCACCTCGATTCAGGCCTCATTTGACTCAACTTTATCATTTGCACCTCGAGTCAGGCCTCATTTGACTCAACCATATCATCTGTGCGTCAAGTCGTGCCTCGTTTAACTCAACCTTATTATTTACACGTCGAGTCGGGCCTCGTTTGACTCAAGCTTATTATTTGCACCTCATGTCGGGTGTCATTTGACTAACCCATTTCATTTGCACCTCGAGTCGGGCCTTGTTTGACTCACCCATATCATTTGTGCCTCACAGCGGGCCTCGTTTAACTCAACCATATCATTTACATCTGTAGTCGGGCCTCGTTCGACTCAACCTTATCATTTGGACCTCGGGTCGGGCTCGTTTGACACAACAATATCATTTATGCCTCGAGTCATGCCTCGTTTGACTCACCCTTACCATTTGTGCCTCGAGTCGGGCCTCGTTTGACTCAACCATATCATTTGCACCACGAGTCGGCCCTCGTTTGACTCATCCTTATCATCTGTGCCTCAAGTCGGTCCCTGTTCGACTCAACCTTATCATTTGTCCCTTGAGTCAGGCATCGTTTGACTCAACCTTATCATTTGCACCTCGAATCGGACCTCATTTGACTCAACCATATCATTCGCGCCTCGAGTCAGGCCTCATTTGACTCAACCTTATCATTTGTGCCTCTAGGCGGGCCTTGTTTGACTCAACCTGATCATTTGCACCTCGAGTCGGGCCTCGTTCAACTCCTCCTTACCATTTGTGCCTCGAGTCGGGCCTCGTTTGACTCACCTATATCATTTGCACCTCGAGTCAAGCCTCGTTTGACTCAACCTTATCATTTGCGCCTTGAATCAGGCCTCATTTGACTTAACCATATCATGTGCGCCTCAAGTCGGGCACCGTTCGACTTACCCATATCATTTGTGCCTCGAGTCAGGCCTCGTTTGAATCAACCTTATCATTTGTGCCTCGAGTCAGGCCTCTTTTGACTCAACCTTATTATTTGCGGCTCGAGTCGGGCCTCGTTTAACTCAACCATATAATTTGCGCCTCGAGTCGGGCCTTATTTTGCTTAACCATATCATTTGTGCCTCAAGTCAGGCCTCATTTGACTAAACTTTATCATTTGTGCCTTGAGTCAGGCCTTGTTTGACTCAACCTCATAATTTGTGCCTCGAGTCAGGCCTCGTTCAACTCACCCTTACCATTTGCACCTCAAGTTAGCCCTCATTTGACTAACCCATATCATTTGCGCCACGAGTTGGGCCTCGTTTGACTCAACCTTATCATTTGTGCCTCGAGCCAGGCCTCATTCGACTCAACCATATCATTTGCGCCTCGAGTCAGACTTCGTTCGACTCAACCTTATCATTTGTGCCACGAGCCTGGCCTCGTTTCACTCAACCATATCATTTGTCCCTCAAGTCAAGCCTCATTTGACTCAACCTTATTATTTGTGCCTCGAGTTAGGCCTTATTTGACGCAACCGTATCATTTTCGCCTCGAGTCAGGCCTCGTTTAACTCACCCATTTAATCTGCGCCTCGAGTCGGGGCTCGTTTGACCTAACCATATCATTTGTGCCTCGAGTCAGGCCTCATTTGACTCACCCTTACCATTTGCGCCTCGAGTCGGGCCTCGTTTGACTCAACTATCTCATTTACGCCTCGAGTCGGGCCACATTTGACTCAACTTATCATTTGCACCTCGAATCAGGCCGCGTTCAACTCGCCCTTACCATTTGCGCCTCGAGTCAGGCCTCGTTTGACTCAACCATATCGTTTGTTCCTCAAGTGAAGCCTCGTTTGACTCAACCTTATCATTTGTACCTAGAGTCGGGCCTCATTTGACTCGACCATATTAATTGCGCCTCGAGCCAGACCTCGTTTGACTCAACCGTATTGTTTTGGCCTCGAGTTGGGCCTCGTTTAACTCACCCATTTAATTTGCACCTCGAGTCAGACTCAACCTTATCGTTTGCGCCTCGATTTGGGCCTCGTTCGACTCAACCTTATCATTTGTACCTTGAGTCGGGCCAATCATATCATTTGTGCCTCAAGTCGGGCCTCGTTTGCCTCAACCTTATTATTTGCGCATCGAGTCGGGCCATGTTTGACTCAACCTTAGTATTTGTGCGTCAAGTCAGGCCTTGTTTGGCTCAACCATATCATTTGCGCCTTAAGTCGGGCCTCGTTTGACTCACCCATATCATGTGTGCGCCAAGTTGGGCATCATTCAACTCAACCATATCATTTGCTCCTCAAGGCGGGCCTCATTTGACTTAACCTTATTATTTGTGGCTCGAGTCAGGCCTCGTTTGACTCAAACATATCATTTGTTCCTCGAGTCGGGTCTCATTTTACTCAACCATATCATTTGCGCCTCGAGTCAGGCCTTGTTTGATTCAACCTTATCATTTGTGCCTCAAGTCGGGCCTCATTTGACTCAACCATATAATTTGTGCCTCGAGTCGGGCCTCATTCAACTCAACCTTACCATTTGCACCTCGAGTTATGCCTCATTTGACTAACCCGTATCATTTGTGCCACGTGTCGGGGCTCGTTTGACTCAACCTTATCATTTGCTCCTCGAGCTGGGCCTCATTCGACTTAACCTTATCATTTGTGCCTCAAGTCAGGCCTCGTTCGACTCAACCTTATCATTTGTGCCACGAGTCGAGTCTCGTTCAACTCACCCTTACCATTTGCGCCTCGAGTCAGGCCTCATTTGACTCACCCATATCATTTACGCCTCAAGTTGGGCTTTGTTTAACTCAACCTTATCACTTGCGCCTCAAGTCGGGCCTCGCTTGACTCAACCTTATCATTTGCACCTCGATTCAGGCCTCATTTGACTCAACCATATCATCTGTGCGTCAAGTCGTGCCTCGTTTAACTCAACCTTATCATTTACACATCGAGTCGGGCCTCGTTTGACTCAAGCTTATTATTTGTGCCTCATGTCGGGTGTCGTTTGCCTAACCAATTTCATTTGCACCTCGAGTCGGGCCTTGTTTGACTCACCCATATCATTTGTGCCTCAAAGCGGGCCTCGTTTAACTCAACCATATCATTTACGTCTGTAGTCAGGCCTCGTTTGACTGAACCTTATCATTTGGGCCTCGGGTCGGGCTCGTTTGACACAACAATATCATTTATGCCTCGAGTCGTGCCCCATTTGACTCACCCTTGCCATTTGTGCCTCGAGTCGGGCCTCGTTTGACTCAACCATATCATTTGCACCACGAGTCGGGCCTCATTAGACTTATCCTTATCATCTGTGCCTCAAGTCGGTTCCTGTTCGACTCAACCTTATCATTTGTCCCTTGAGTTGGGCATCGTTTGACTCAACCTTATCATTTGCACCTCGAATCAGACCTCATTTGACTCAACCATATCATTTACGCCTCGAGTCAGGCCTCATCTGACTCAACCTTATCATTTGTGCCTCCAGCAGGCCTTGTTTGACTCAACCTGATCATTTGCACCTCGAGTCGGGCCTCGTTTAACTCCTCCTTACCATTTGTGCCTCGAGTCAAGCCTCGTTTGACTCACCTATATCATTTGCACCTCGAGTCAGGCCTCATTTGACTCAACCTTATCATTTGCGCCTCGAATCAGCCCTCATTTGACTTAACCATATCATGTGTGCCTCAAGTTGGGCACCGTTCAACTTAACCATATCATTTGTGTCAGGCCTCGTTTGAATTAACCTTATCATTTGTGCCTCGAGTCGGGCCTCTTTTGACTCAACCTTATTATTTACGGCTCGAGTCGGGCCTCGTTTAACTCAACCATATAATTTGCACCTCGAGTCGGGCCTTATTTTGCTTAACCATATCATTGTGCCTCAAGTCGGGCCTTATTTGACTAAACCTTATCATTTGTGCCTTGAGTCAGGCCTCGTTTGACTTAACCTCATAATTTGTGCCTCGAGTCAGGCCTCGTTCAACTCACCCTTACCATTTGCACCTCGAGTTAGCCCTCATTTGACTAACCTATATCATTTGCGCCATGAGTTGGGCCTCGTTTGACTCAACCTTATCATTTGCGCTTCGAGCCAGGCCTCATTCGACTCAACCATATCATTTGCGCCTCGAGTCAAACTTTGTTCGACTCAACCTTATCATTTGTGCCACGAGCCGGGCCTCATTTGACTTAACCATATCATTTGTCCCTAAAGTCAAGCCTTGTTTGACTCAACCTTATTATTTGTACCTCGAGTTAGGCCTTATTTGATGCAACCATATCATTTTCGCCTCGAGTCAGGCCTCGTTTAACTCACCCATTTAATCTACGCCTCGAGTCGGGCTTCGTTTGACTTAACCATATCATTTGTGCCTCGATTCAGGCCTCGTTTGACTCACCCTTACCATTTGCGCCTCGAATCGGGCCTCGTTTGACTCAACTATATCATTTACGCCTCGAGTCGGGCCATATTTGACTCAACCTTATCATTTACACCTCGAGTCAGGCCGTGTTTAACTCACCCTTACCATTTTCGCCTCGAGCCAGGCCTCGTTTGACTCAACCATATCGTTTGTTCCTCAAGTGGAGCCTCGTTTGACTCAACCTTATCATTTGTACCTAGAGTCGGGCCTCATTTGACTCAATCTTATTAATTGCGCCTCGAGCAAGACCTCGTTTGACTCAACCGTATCATTTTGGCCTCGAGTTGGGCCTCGTTTAACTCACCCATTTGATTTGCACCTCGAGTCGGACTCAACCTTATCATTTGTGCCTCGATTTGGGCCTTGTTCGACTCAACCTTATTATTTGCATGTCAAGTCGGGCCACATTTGACTAACCCATTTTATTTGCGCCTCGAGTCGGGTCTCGTTTAACCCACCCATATCATTTGTGCCTCAAAGCGGGCCTCGTTTGACTTAACCATATCATTTATGCCTCGAGTCGGGTCTTATTTGACTCAACCTTGTCATTTGCGCATCGAGTCGGGCCTCGTTTGACTCATCCTTATCATTTGTGCCTCTAGTCGGGCCTCGTTTGACACAGTAATATCATTTGCGCATCGAGGCGGGTCTCGTTTGACTTAACCTTATTATTTATGCCTCGAGTCGGGTCGCGTTTGACTCAACCTTATTATTTGTGGCTTGAGTCGAGCATCATTTGACTCAACCATACCATTTGCGCCTTGAGTCAGGCCTCATTTGACTCAACCATATCATTTGTTCCTCAAGTCGGGCTTCATTTGACTCAACCTTATCATTTGCCCCTCGAGTCGGGCCTCGCTCGACTCAACCTTATCGTTTGCGCCTCGATTTGGGCCTCATTTGCCTCAACCTTATCATTTGCGCCTCGAGTCAAGCCTCGTTTGACTCAACCTTATTATTTGCGCATCAAGTCGGGCCTCATTTGACTAACCCATTTCATTTGCGTCTCGAGTCAGGTCTCGTTTGACCTACCCATATCATTTGTGCCTCAAAGCGGGCCTCATTTGACTCAACCATATCATCTATGCCTCGAGTCAGGCCTTATTTGACTCAACCTTGTCATTTGTGCATCGAGTTGAGCCTTGTTCGACTCATCCTTATTATTTGCGCCTCGAGTCAGGCTTCGTTTGACATAATAATATCATTTGCGGGTCAAGGGGGGCCTCGTTTGACTCAACCTTATTGTTTACGCCTTGAGTCGGGTCGCGTTTGACTCAACCTTATTATTTACGGCTCGAGTCGGGCCTCGTTTGACTCAACTGTATCATTTGTGCCTCAAGTCGGGCCTCATTTTACTCAACCATATCATTTGCGCCTCAAGTCAGGCCTCATTTGACTAAACCTCATCAATTGTGCCTCGAGCCAGGCCTCGTTTTACTCAACCTTATCATTTGCACCTCGAGTCGGGCCTCATTTGACTCAACCATATCATTTGTGCCTCAAGTCGGGCCTCGTTTGACTTAACCTTATCATTTGCGCCTCGAGTTGGGCATCACTAGACTCAACCTTATCGTTTGTGCCTCAATTTGGGCCTCGATCGACTCATCCTTATCATTTGCACCTTGAGTCGGGCCAACCATATCATTTGTGCCTCAAGTCGGTCCTCGTTTAACTCCTCCTTATGATTTGCGCCTCGAGTTGAGCCACGTTTGACTCACCCATATCATTTGCACCTCAAGTCAGGCCTCGTTTGAACCAACCTTATCATTTGCGCCTCGAGTCAAGCTCGTTCGACTCAACCTTATATTTGCTACTCGAGTCGACCCTCGTTTGACTCAACCATATCATTTGTGCCTTGAGTTGGGCCTCATTTGACTCAGCCTTATCATTTGCACCTCGAGCAAGGCCTTTTTCGACTTAACCTTATAATTTGTGCCTCGAGTCAAGCTTCGTTTGACTCAACCTTATCATTTGCACCACGAGTCAGGCTCGTTCAACTCACCCTTACCATTTGCGCCTCGAGTCAGGCCTCATTTGACTCACCCATATCATTTACGCCTCAAGTCAGGCTTCGTTTGACTAAACCTTATCATTTGTGCCTTGAGCCAGGCCTCATTCGACTCATCCTTATCATTTGCGCCTTGAGTCAGGCCTCGTTCGACTCAACCTTATTATTTGTACATCGAGTTTGGCCTCGTTTTACTCAACCATATCATTTGCGCATCGAGTCGGGTCTCGTTTGACTCAGCCATACTATTTGCACCTCGAGTCGGGCCTCGTTTGACTCAACCTTATCATTTGTGCCTCGAGTCAGGCCTCATTTGACTCAACTTTATTATTTGCGCATCGAGTCGAGCCACGTTTGACTCAACCTTACTATTTGTGCCTCAAGTCGGGCCTTGTTTGACTAATCCATTTCATTTACGCCTTGAGTCGGGCCTCGTTTGAATCACCCATATCATTTGTGCCTTAAAGTGGGCCTCGTTTGACTTAACCATATCATTTGTGCCACAAGTCAGGCCTCGTTTGACTCAACCTTATCATTTGCGCATTGAGTCAGGCCTCGTTTGACTTAACCTTATTATTTACGCCTCAAGTTAGGCCTCATTTGACTCAACCTTATTATTTATGCCTCAAGTTAGGCCTCGTTTGACTCAACCATATCATTTGTGCCTCAAGTCGGGCCCCGTTTCACTCACCCATATCATTTGCGCCTAAAGTCAGCCCTCATTTGACTTACCCATATCATTTGCGCCTCGAGTCGGGCCTCGTTTGACTCAACCTTATCATTTGTGCCATGAGTCGGGCCTCGTTCAACTCACCCTTACCATTTACGCCTTGAGTCAAGCCTCGTTTGACTTACCCATATCATTTACGCCTCAAGTCAGGCCTTGTTCGACTCAACGTTATCATTTGCGCCTTGAGTCGGGCCTTATTCGACTCAACCTTATCATTTGCGCCTTGAGCCGGGCCTCATTAGACTCAACTTGATCATTTGCACCACGAGTCATGCCTCGTTCAACTCACCATTACCATTTGTGCCTCGAGTCTGGCCTCGTTTGACTTACCTATATCATTTACGCCTCAAGTCAGGCCTCGTTTGACTTAACCATATCATTTGTTCCTCAAGTTGGGCCTCGTTTGAATCAACCTTATCATTTGCGCCTCGAGTCAGGCCTCGTTTGACTCAACCTTATATTTGTTGCTCGAGTTGGCCCTTGTTTGACTCAACCATATCATTTGCGCCTCGAGCCAGGCCTTATTCAACTTAACCTCATCATTTGTGCCTCGAATCAGGCCTCGTTCAACTCACCCTTACCATTTGCGCCTCGAGTCAAGCCTCATTTGACTCACCCATATCATTTACACTTCGAGTCAGGCCTCATTTGACTCACCCATATCATTTACGCCTCAAGTCAAGCTTCGTTCGACTCAACCTTATCATTTGTGGCTAGAGCCAGGCCTTATTCGGCTCAACATTATCATTTGCGCCTCAGGTCAGGGGTCGTTTGACTCAACCTTATTATTTGTGCATCGAGTTTGGCCTCGTTTGACTCAACCATATCATTCGCGCTTAGAGTCCGGTCTTGTTTGACCCAACCATACCATTTGCGCCTCGAGTCGGGTCTCGTTTGACTCAACCTTATCATTTGTGCCTTGAGTCGGGCCTCGTTTGACTCAACCTTATTATTTGCGCATCGAGTCGGCCCTCGTTTGACTCAACCATATTATTTGCGCCTTAAGTTAGGCCTTGTTTGACTCAACCATATCATTTGTGCCTTAAGTTGGGCCACATTTGACTAACCCATTTCATTTGCGCCTCAAGTCGGGTTTCGTTTAACCTACCCATATCATTTGCGCCTCTAGTCAGGCCTCGTTTGACTTAACCTTATCATTTGTGCCACGAGTCAGGCCTCGTTCAACTTACCCTTACCATTTACGCCTTGAGTCAGGCCTCGTTTGACTTGCCCATATCATTTACACCTTAAGTCAGGCCTCGTTTGACTCAACCTTATCATTTGCGCCTTGACTCGGGCCTCATACGACTCAACCTTATCATTTGTGCCTCGAACCAGGCCTCATTCGACTCAACCTTATCATTTCTACCATGAGTCAGGCCTCGTTCAACTCACCCTTACCATTTGTGACTCGAGTCTGGCCTCGTTTGACTTACCCATATCATTTATGCCTCAAGCCAGGCCTCGTTTGATTCAACCTTATCATTTGCGCCTCAAGCTGGGCCTCGTTTGACTTAACCATATCATTTGTGCCTCAAGTTAGGCCTCGTTTGACTCAACCTTATCATTTGCGCATCGAGTTGGGCCTCGTTTGACTCAACCTTATCATTTGTGCATCGAGTTGGGCCTCGTTTGACTCAACCTTATTATTTGTGCCTCAAGTTAGGCCTCATTTGACTCAACCATATCATTTGTGCCTCAAGTTGGGCCCCGTTTCACTCACCCATATCATTTGCGACTCGAGTCGGGCCTCGTTTGACTCAACCATATCATTTGCGCCATGAGTTGGGCCTCGTTCAACTCACCCTTAACATTTACGCCTTGAGTCAAGCCTTGTTTGACTTGCCCATATCATTTACACCTTAAGTCAGGCCTCGTTTGACTCAACCTTATCATTTGTGCCTCGAGCCGGGCCTCATTCGACTTAACCTTATCATTTGTGCCTCGAGCTGGGCCTCATTCGACTCAACCTGATCATTTGCGCCACGAGTCAGGCCTCGTTCAACTCACCCTTACCATTTATGCCTCGAGTCAGGCCTCGTTTGACTTACCCATATCATTTACGCCTCAAGTCAGGCCTCGTTTGACTCAACCTTATCATTTGTGCCTTGAGTTGGGCCTCGTTCAACTCAACCTTATCATTTGCGCCTCGAGTCAGGCCTTGTTCGACTCAATCTTATCATTTGGGCCATGACTCGAGCCTCGTTCAACTTACCCTTACCATTTGTGCCTCGAGTCAGGCCTCGCTTGACTCAACCTTATCGTTTGTACCTCGATTCAAGCCTCGCTCGACTCAACCTTATCGTTTGCGCCTCGATTCGGGCCTCATTCGACTCAACCTTATCATTTGCACCTCAAGTCGGGATTCGTTTGACTCAACCTTATCATTTGTGCATCAAGTTGGGACTCGTTTGACTCAACCTTATTATTTGCGCATCAAGTTAGGCCCCGTTTGACTAACCCATTTCATTTGCGTCTCGAGTCGGGACTCGTTTGATTCACCCATATCATTTGTGCCTCAAAGCGGGCCTCGTTTAACTCAACCATATCATTTACGCCTCGAATTGGGCCTCATTTGACTCAACCTTATCCTTTGCGCCTCGAGTCAGGCCTCGTTTGACTCACCCTTACCATTTGTGCCTCAAGTCGGGCCTCATTTGACTCAACCTTATTATTAGTGCATCGAGTCGGGCCTCGTTTGACTCAACCTTATCATTTGTGCATCGAGTTAGGCCTCGTTTGACTCAACTTTATTATTTACGCCTCAAGGCAGGCCTCATTTGACTAACCCATTTCATTTGTGCCTCGAGTTGGTTCTTGTTTGACTCACCCATATTATTTGTTCCTCAAAGCGGGTCTCGTTTGACTCAACCATATCATTTATGCCTCGAGTCGTGTATCGTTTGACTCACCCTTACCATTTGTTCCTCGAGTCAGGCCTCGTTTGACTCAACCATATCATTTGCGCTATGAGTCAGGCCACGTTTGACTAAACCTTATTATCTGTGCCTCAAGTCGGTCCCCGTTTGGCTTAAGCTTATTATTTGTGCCTTGAGTCAGGCATCGTTTGACTCAACCTTATCATTTGCCCCTCAAATCGGGCCCCATTTGACTTAGCCATATCATTTGCGCTTCAAGTCAGGCCTCATTTGACTCACCCTTACCATTTGCACCTCGAATCGGGCCTCATTTGACCCAACCATATCATGAACACCTCGAGTCAGGCCCTGTTTGACATTTCTGCCTTCAGTTGGGCCTTGTTTGACTCAACCTTATAATTTACGCATCGAGTTGGGCCTCATTTGACTCAACCATATCATTTGTGCCTCGACTCGGGCATCATTTAACTCAACCATATCATTTGTGCCTCGAGTCAGGCCTCGTTTGACTTAACCTTATCAATTGTGCCTTGAGTCGAGCCTCGTTTGACACACCCATATCATTTACGCCTCCAGTCGGGCCTTGTTTAATCAACCTTATCATTTTTGCCTTGAGTCGGGCCTCGCTCGACCCAACCTTATCGTTTGCGCCTCAATTCGGGCCTCATTCGACTCAACCTTATCATTTGTACCTCAAGTCGGGACTCGTTTGACTCGGCCTTATCATTTGTGCATCAAGTTAGGACTCGTTTGACTCAACCTTATTATTTGCGCATCAAGTCGGGCCTCATTTGACTAACCCATTTCATTTGTGCCTCGAGTTGGGACTCGTTTGATTCACCCATATCATTTGTGCCTCAAAGCAGGCCTCGTTTGACTCAACCATATCATTTACGCCTCGAGTTGGGTCTCGTTTGACTCAACCTTATCCTTTGTGCCTCGAGTCAGGCCTCGTTTGACTCACCCTTACCATTTGTGCCTCAAGTCAGGCCTCATTTGACTCAACCTTATCATTAGCGCATCGAGTCAGGCCTCGTTTGACTCAACCTTATCATTTGCGCGTCGAGTCAGGCCTCGTTTGACTAACCCATTTCATTTGTGCCTCAAGTTGGTTCTTGTTTGACTCACCCATATTATTTGTTCCTCAAAGTGGGTCTCGTTTGACTTAACCATATCATTTATGCCTCGAGTCGTGTCTTGTTTGACTCACCCTTACCATTTGTGCCTCGAGTCAGACCTCATTTGACTCAACCATATCATTTGCGCCATGAGTCGGGCCTCGTTTGACTCAACCATATCATTTGCGCCATGAGTCAGGCCTCGTTTGACTCAACCTTATTATCTGTGCCTCAAGTCGGTCCCTGTTCGGCTTAAGCTTATTATTTATGCCTTGAGTCAGGCATCGTTTGACTTAACCTTATCATTTGCCCCTCAAATCGGGCCTCATTTGACTTAACCATATCATTTGCGCTTCAAGTTAGGCCTCGTTTGACTCAACCTTATCATTTGTGCCCCAAGGCGGGCCTCATTTGACTCATCCTGATTATTTGCTCCTCGAGTCAGGCCTCGTTCAACTCCTCCTTACCATTTGAGCCTCGAGTAGGGCCTCGTTTGACTTAACTTTATCTTTTGCGCCTCGGGTCGGGCCTCATTTGACTCAACCATATCATTTGTGCCTTGAGTTGGGCCTCGTTTGACTCACCCCTACCATTTGCGCCTCGAATCGGGCCTCATTTGACTCAACCATATCATTAACGCCTCGAGTCGGGCCCCGTTTGACATTTGCACCTTGAGTTGGGCCTCGTTGGACTCAACCTTATAATTTGCGCATCGAGTCGGGCCTCATTTCACTCAACCATATCATTTGTGCCTCGACTCGGGCATCATTTAACTCAACCATATCATTTGTGCCTCGAGTCAGGCCTCGTTTGGCTTAACCTTATCAATTGTGTCTCGAGTCGAGCCTCGTTTGACTCACCCATATCATTTGCGCCTCCAGTCGGGCATTGTTTAACTCAAGCTTATCATTTTTGCCTCGAGTCAGGCCTCGTTTGACTCAACCTGATCATTTGCGCCTCGAGTCGGGCCTCTATCAACTCACCCTTACTATTTGTGCCTCGAGTCGTGCCTCGTTTGACTCAACCATATCATTTGCGCCTTGAGTCGGGCCTCATTTGACTCAACCTTATCATTTGTTCCTCAAGTCGGGTCTCGTTCGACTCAATCTTATCATTTGTGCCTTGAGTCAAGCCTCATTTGACTCACCATTATCATTTGCGCCTCGAGTCGGGCGTCGTTTGACCAAACCATATTATTTACGCCTCGAGTCGGGTCTTATTTGACTCAACCGTATCATTTGCGCCTCGAGTCGGTCCCTGTTCAACACACCCTTACCATTTGTGCCTCGAGTTGGGCCTTGTTTGACTCAACCATATCATTTGTGCCTCAAGTCGGGCCTCATTTGATTTAACCTTATTATTTGCGCCTCGAGTTATGCCTCATTTGACACAACCGTATCATTTTTGCCTCGAGTCGGGCCTCGTTTAACTCACCCTTTAATTTGCACCTCGAGTCAGGCTTTCTTTGACTTAACCATATCATTTATGCCTCGAGTCAGGCCTCGTTTGACTCACCCTTACCATTTGCGCCTCAGGTCGGGCCTCGTTTGACTCAACCATATCATTTGTGCCTTGAGTTGGGCCTCGTTTGACTCACCCTTACCATTTGCGCCACGAATCGGGCCTCATTTGACTCAACCATATCATTAATGCCTCGAGTCGGGCCCCGTTTGACTTAACCATATCATTTGCGCCTTGAGTTAGGCCTCGTTTGACTCAACCTTATAATTTGTGTATCGAGTCGGGCCTCATTTGACTCAACCATATCATTTGTGCCTCGACTTGGGTGTCATTTAACTCAACCATATCATTTGTGCCTCGAGTCAGGCCCTGTTTGACTTAACCTTATCATTTGTGCCTCGAGTTGAGCCTCGTTTGACTTACCCATATTATTTGTGCCTCCAGTCGCGCCTCGTTTGACTCAACCTTATCATTTTTGCCTGAGTCGGGCCTCGTTTGACTCAACCTGATCATTTGTGCCTCGAGTTGGGCCTCGTTCAACTCACCCTTACTATTTGTACCTCGAGTCGGGCCTCATTTGACTCAACCATATAATTTGTGCCTTGAGTCAGGCCTCATTTGACTCAACCTTATCATTTGTTCCTCAAGTCGAGTCTTGTTCGACTCAATCTTATAATTTGTGCCTTGGGTCGAGCCTCATTTGACTCACCATTATCATTTGCACCTCAAGTCGGGCGTCGTGACCCAACCATATCATTTACGCCTTGAGTCGGGCCTCGTTTGACTCAACCGTACCATTTGCACCTCGAGTTGGTCCCTGTTCAACACACCCTTATCATTTGTGCCTTGAGTTGGGCCTCATTTGACTCAACCATATCATTTGTGCCTTAAGTCGGGCATCGTTCGACTCAACCTTATCATTTGTGCCTCGAGTTGGGCCTCGTTTGAATCAACCTTATTATTTACACCTCAAGTCGGGCCTTGTTTGACTCAATCTTATTATTTGCGGCTCGAGTCGAGCCTCGTTTGACTCAACCATATCATTTGCACCTCGAGTCAAGCCACATTTTACTCAACCATATCATTTGCGCCTCGAGTCAAGCGTCGTTTGACTAAACCTTATCATTTTTGCCTCGAGTCAGGCCTCGTTTGACTCAACCTTATAATTTATGCCTCGAGTCAGGCCTCGTTCAACTCACCCTTACCATTTGCGCCTCGAGTCAGGCCCCATTTGACTAACCCATATCATTTGTGCCATGAGTTGAGCCTTGTTTGACTTAACCTTATTATTTGCGCCTCGAGTCGGGCCATGTTCGACTCAATCATATCATTTACGCCATGAGTTGGGCCTCGTTCAACTTACCCTTACCATTTGCGCCTCGAGTCAGGCCTCGTTTGACTCACCTATATCATTTATAACTTAAGTCGGGCTTCATTTGACTCAACCTTATCATTTGCGCCTCGAGTCGGGCCTCGCTAGACTCAACCTTATCGTTTGCAGCTCGATTCGTGCCTCGTTTTACTCAACCATATCATTTGTGCCCCCGGTTGGGACCCGTTTGACTTACCCATATCAGTTGTGCCTCGAGTTAGGCCTCGTTTGACTCAACCTTACTATTTGCACCTCGAATCAAGCCTCTTTTGGCTCAACCATATCATTTGTTCCACAAGTTGGGCCTCTTTTAAACCAACCATATCATTTGTGCCTCGAGTCAGGCCTCGCTTGACTCAACCTTATTATTTGCGGCTCGAGTTGGGCCTCGTTTGACTCAACCATATCATTTGTGCCTTGAGTTGGGCCTCATTTGACTTACCCTTACCATTTGCGCCTCGAATTGGGCCTCATTTGACTCAACGATATAATTAACGCCTCAAGTCGGGCCTCGTTTGACTTAACCATATCATTTGCGCCTTGAGTCGGGCCTCGTTTGACTCAACCTTATAATTTGCGCATCGAGTCAGGCCTCATTTGACTCAACCATATCATTTGTGCCTCGACTTGAGTGTCATTTAACTCATCCATATCATTTGTGCCTCGAGTCAGGCCTCGTTTGACTTAACCTTACCATTTGTGCCTCGAGTCGAGCCTCGTTTGACTCACCCATATCATTTGTGCCTCCAGTCGGGCCTTGTTTGACTCTACCTTATCATTTTTGCCTCGAGTCGGGCCTTGTTTGACTCAACCTGATCCTTTGCGCCTCAAGTCGGGCCTCGTTCAACTCACCCTTACTATTTGCACCTCGAGTCGGGCCTCGTTTGACTCAACCATATCATTTGCGCCTTGAGTCAGGCCTTATTTGACTCAACCTTATCATTTGTTCCTCAAGTCAGGTCTCGTTCGACTCAATCTTATCATTTGTGCATTGAGTCAAGCCTCATTTGAATCACCATTATCATTTGCGCCTCAAGTCAGTCCCTGTTCAACACACCCTTACCATTTGCGCCTCGAGTTGGGCCTCGTTTGACTCAACCATATCATTTGTGCCTCAAGTCGGGCTTCGTTTAACTTGACCTTATTATTTGAGCCTCGAGTTATGCCTTATTTGACGCAACCATATCATTTTTGCCTCGAGTCAGGCCTTGTTTAACTCACCCATTTAATTTGCACCTCGAGTTGGGCTTTCTTTGACTTAACCATATCATTTTTGCCTCGAGTCGGGCCTCATTTAACTCACCCATTTAATTTGCACCTTGAGTTAGGCTTTCTTTGACTTAACCATATCATTTGTGCCTCGAGTCAGGCCTCGTTTGACTCACCCTTACCATTTGTGTCTCGATTAAGGCCTCGTTTGACTCAACCATATCATTTACGCCTCTAGTTGGGCATCATTTGACTAAACCTTATCATTTGCGCCTCGAATCAGGCCGTGTTCAACTCACCCTTACCATTTACGCCTCGAGTCGGGCCTGGTTTGACTCAGCCATATCATTTGTTCCTGAAGTCGAGCCATGTTTGACTCAACCTCATCATTTGTGCCTCTAGTTGGGCCTCATTTGACTCAACCTCATTAATTGCGCCTCGAGTCAGGCCTCGTTTGACTCAATGTATCATTTTGGCATCGAGTCGAGCCTCGTTTAACTCACCCATTTAATTTGTGCCTTGAGTCAGGCTTCGATTAACTTAACCATATCAGTTGTGCCTCGAGTTAGGCCTCGTTTGACCTACCCTTACCATTTGCGCCTCGGGTCGGGCCTCGTTTCACTCAACCTTATCACTTGCGCCTCAAGATGGGCCTTGTTTGACTCACCTATATGATGTGTGCCTCAAGTCGGGCATCGTTCGACTCAACCATATCATTTGTGCCTCAAGTTGGGCCTCGTTTTAATCAACCTTATTATTTGCACCTCGAGTCAGGCCTTGTTTGACTCAACCTTATTATTTGCAACTCAAGTCGAGCCTCGTTTAACTCAACCATATTATTTGTGCCTCGAGTCAGGGCTTATTTTACTCAACCATATCATTTGCGCCTCGAGTCAGACCTCGTTTGACTAAACCTTATCATTTTTGCCTCGAGTCAGGCCTCGTTTGACTCAACCTTATAATTTGTGCCTCGAGTCGGGCCTCGTTTAACTCAGCCTTACCATTTGCGCCTCGAGTCAGGCCCCATTTGACTAACCCATATCATTTGTGCCACGAGTCGAGCCTCATTTGACTTAACCTTATCATTTACACCTCGAGTCGGGCCACGTTCGACTCAATCATATCATTTGCACCATGAGTTGGGACTCGTTCAACTCACCCTTACCATTTGCGTCTCGAGTCAGGCCTCGTTTGACTCACCCATATCATTTATGCCTCAAGTCAGGCTTCATTTGACTCAACCTTATCATTTGCGCCTCGAGTCAGGCCTCGCTCAGCTCAACCTTATCGTTTGCGCCTTGATTCATGCCTCGTTTTACTCAACCATATCATTTGTGCCCCCAGTCGGGCCTCGTTTGACTTAACCATATCAGTTGTGCCTCGAGTCAAGCCTCGTTTGACTCAACCTTACTATTTGCGCCTCGAGTCGAGCCTCGTTTGGCTCAACCATATCATTTGTTCCATAAGTCGGGTCTCGTTTGAACCAACCATATCATTTGCACCTCGAGTTGAGCCTCATTTGACTCAACCTTATTATTTGCGGCTCGTGTCGGGCCTTGTTTGACTCAACCATATCATTTGCACCTCGAGTTAGGCCTCGTATGACCAAATCTTATCATTTTTGCCTCGAGTCAGAACTTATTTGACTCAACTTTATAATTTGTGCCTCGAGTCAGGACTCGTTCAACTCACCCTTACCATTTACGCCTCGAGTCAGGCCTCATTTGACTAACCCATATCATTTGCGCCACGAGTCAGGCCTCGTTTGACTCAACCTTATCATTTGTGCCTCGAGTTGGGCCTCGTTCGACTCAACCATATCATTTACGCCACGAATCAGGCCTCGTTTAACTCACCCTTACCATTTATGGCTCGAGTCAGGACTCGTTTGACTCACCCATATCATTTACGCCTCAAGGCGGGCTTCGTTTGACTGAATCTTATCATTTGCACCTCGAGTCAGGCTAAACATATCAATTGTGCCTCAAATTGGGCCTCATTTGACTCAACCATATCATTTGTTCCTCAAGTCAGCCTCGTTTGACTCAACCTTAGTATTTGCTGCTCGAGTCAGCCTTCGTTTGACTTAACCATATCATTTGCGCCTCGAGTCAGGTCTCGTTTGACTCAACCATATCATTTGCGCCTCGAGTCAGGTCTCGTTTGACTCAACCATATCATTTACGCCTTGGGTCGGGCCTTGTTTGTCTCAACCTTATCATTTTTGTCTCGAGTCGGGTCTCATTCGACTCAACCTTATCATTTGCGCCTCGAGTCGGGCCTCGTTTGGCAATATCATTTGCGCATCTAGGTGGGCCTCATTTGACTCAACCTTATTATTTGCACCTCGAGCCGGGTCTCGTTTGACTCAACCTAATAATTTGCGGCTTGAGCCGAGCCTCGTTTGACTCAACCATAACAATTGCGCCTCGAGTCGGGCCTCATTTTACTCAACCATATCATTTGTGCCTTGAGTCAATCCTTATTTTACTCAACTTTATTATTTGCACCTCGAGTCAGGCCTCGTTTGACTAAACCTTATCATTTGCGCCTCGAGCCGGTCCTCATTTGACTCAACCTTATCATTTGCACCTCCAGTCTGGCCTCATTTCACTCAACCATATCATTTGTGCCTTAAGTCGGGCCTTATTTGACTCAACCTTATCATTTGCGCCTCGAGGCAGGTCTCATTTGACACAACAATACAATTTATGCCTCGAGTCATGCCTCGTTTGACTCAACCTTATTATTTGTGCCTCAAGTCGGTCCCCGTTCGACTCAACCTTATCATTTATACCTTGAAACAGGCATCGTTTGACTCAACCTTATCATTTGCGCCTCGAATCAGGCCTCATTTGATCAACCATATTATTTGCGCCACGAGTCATGCCTGGTTTAACTCAACCTTATCATTTGTACCTCGAGGCGGGCCTCGTTTGACTCAACCTGATCTTTTGTGCCTCAAGTCGGGCCTCATTTGACTAACCCATATCATTTACGCCTCAAGTCTGGCTTTGTTTGACTCAACCTTATCATTTGCACCTCGAGTTGGGCCTCACTCGACTCAACCTTATCGTTTACGCCTCGATTTAGGGCTCGTTTGACTCAACCTTATTATTTGCACCTCGAGTCAGGCCAACCATATCATTTGTGCCTCATGTCGGCCCTCATTTGACTGAACCTTATTATTTACGCATCAAGTCGGCCCTCGTTTGACTAACCCATTTCATTTGCACCTCGAGTCGGGCCTCGTTTGACCCACCCATATAATTTGTGCCTCACAGTGGGCCTCGTTTAACTCAACCATATCTTTTACGCATCGAGTCGGGCCTTGTTTGACTCAACCTTATCATTTGCGCCTCAAGTCAGGCCTCGTTTGACTAAACCTTATCATTTGTGCCTCGAGTCGAGCCTTGTTTGACTCAACCTTATCATTTGCACCTCAAGTCTGGCCTCATTTCACTCAACCATATCATTTGTGCCTCAAGTTGGGCCTCATTTGACTCAACATTATCATTTGCGCTTTGAGGCCGGCCTCGTTTGACACAACAATATAACTTATGCCTCGAGTCAGGCCTTGTTTGACTCAACCATATTATTTGCGTCTCGAGTCATGCCTCGTATGACTCAACCTTATTATCTGTGCCTAAAGTCGGTCCCCGTTCGACTCAACCTTATCATTTGCACCTCGAGTCGAGCCTCATTTGACTCAACCATATCATTTGTGCCTCAAGTCGAGCCTCGTTTGACTCAACCTTGGCATTTATTCCTCGAGTCAGGCCTCGTTTGACACAACAATATCATTTATGCCTCAAGTCATGCCTCGTTTGACTCAACCTTATTATTTGTGCCTCAAGTCGGTCCTCGTTCAACTCAACCTTATCATTTCTACCTTAAGTCCAGCATCATTTAACTCAACCTTATCTTTTGCGGCTCGAATCGGGCCTCATTTGACTCAACCATATTATTTGTGCCTCAAGTCAGGGCTCATTTGACTCAACCTTATCATTTGTACCTTGAGGTGGGCCTCCTTTGACTCAACCTGATCATTTGTGCCTCAAGTCGATCCTTGTTCAACTCCTTCTTACCATTTGCGCCTTGAGTCAGGCCTCGTTTGACTCACCCATATCATTTGCACCTCGAGTCAGGCCTCGTTTGACTCAGCCTTATCATTTGAGCCTCATTTGACTTAACCTTACCATTTGCGCCACGAGTCGGGCTTCGTTCGACTCCACCTTATCCTTTGCACCTCGAGTTAGGCCTCATTTTACTCAACCATATCATTTATGCCACAAGACGGGCCTCGTTTCACTTAACCATATCAGTTGTGCATCGAGTCAGGCCTCGTTTGAATCAACCTTACTATTTGTACCTCAAGGTAGGCCTCGTTTGACTCAACCTGATGATTTGTGCCTCAAGTCGGTCCTCGTTCAACTCCTCCTTACCATTTGTGCCTCGAGTCGGGCCTCGTTTGACTCACCCATATCATTTACACCTCAAGTCAGGCGTCGTTTGACTCAACCTTATCATTTGAGCTTCGAATCGGGCCTCGTTCGACTTAACCTTATCATTTGCACCTCGAGTCGGGCTTCATTCGACTCAACCTTATCCTTTGCACCTCGAATCCGGCCTCGTTTTACTCAACCATATCATTTGTGCCATAAGTCGGGCCTCGTTTGACTTAACCATATCAGTTGTACCTCGAGTCAAGCCTCGTTTGACTCAACCTTACAATTTACGCCTCGAGTCGGGCCTCGTTGGACTCAACCTGATCATTTGCGCCTCAAGTCGGGCCTTGTTTGACTAACCCATATCATTTATGCCTCAAGTCGGGCTTTGTTTGACTCAACCTTATCATTTGCACCTCGAGTTAGGCCTCGTTCGACTCAACCTTATCATTTGCACCTCGATTTAGGGCTCGTTCAACTCAACCTGATCCTTTGCACCTCGAGTTAGGCCAACCATATCATTTGTGCCTCATATCGGGCCTCATTTGACTGAACCTTATTATTTACGCATCAAGTCGGCCCTCGTTTGACTAACCCATTTCATTTGCACCTCGAGTCGGGCCTCGTTTGACCCACCCATATAATTTGTGCTTCAAAGCGGGCCTTATTTGACTCAACCTTGTTATTTACGCCTCGATTCAGGCCTCGTTCAACTCAACCATATCATTTGTGCCATGAGTCAGGCCTCGTTCAACTCACCCTTACCATTTCCTCCTTGAGTTAGGCCTTGCTCGACTCAACCTTATCATTTGCACCTAGAGTCAGGCCAACCATATCATTTGTGCCTCAAGTCGGGCCTCGTTTGACTCAACGATATCATTTGTTCCTCAAGTCGGGCCTCGTTTGAATCAACCTTATCATTTGGGCCTCGAGTCGGGCCTCGTTTGACTCAACCTTCTTATTTGCTGCTCGAGTCGGCCCTTGTTTGACTCAACCATATTATTTGCACCATGAGTCGAGCCTCGTTTGACTCAACCATATCATTTACATCTCAGGTCGGGCCTTGTTTATCTCAACTTTATCATTTGTGCCTTGAGTCAGGCCTCATTCGGCTCAACCTTATCATTTGCACCTCGAGTTGGGGCTCGTTTGGCACAACAATATCATTTGCGCATCGAGGCAGGCCTCGTTTGTCTCAACCTTATTATTTACGCCTCGAGCCGGGCCTTGTTTGACTCAACCATATCATTTGCGCCTTCAGTTGGGCTACATTTTATTCAACTATATCATTTGCGCCTCGAGTCAGGCCTCGTTTGACTAAACCTTATCATTTGTGCCTCGAGCCGGGCCTCATTTGACTCAACCTTACTATTTACGCCTCGAGTCGAGCCTCGTTTGACTCAACCATATCATTTGTTCCTCAAGTCGGGCCTCGTTTGAATTAACCTTATCATTTGCGCCTCGAGTCGGGCCTCGTTGGACTCAACCTTCTTATTTGCTGCTCGAGTCAGCCCTCGTTTGACTCAACCATATCATTTGCACCACGAGTCGGGCCTCGTTTGACTCAACCATATCATTTATGTCTCAGGTTGGGCCTTGTTTGTCTCAACCTTATCATTTGCGCCTCGAGTCAGGCCTCATTCGGCTCAACCTTATCATTTGCACCTCGAGTTGGGGCTCATTTGGCACAACAATATCATTTGCGCATCGAGGCAGGCCTCGTTTGTCTAACCTTATTATTTACGCCTCGAGCTGGGCTCGTTTGACTCAACCATATCATTTGTGCCTTCAGTTAGGCTGCATTTTACTCAACTATATCATTTGCGCCTCGAGTCAGGCCTCGTTTGACTAAACCTTATCATTTGTGCCTCGAGCCGGGCCTCGTTTGACTTAACCTTATCATTTGCACCTCAAGTCAAGCCTCATTTGACTCAACCATATCATTTGTGCCTCAAGTTGGGCCTCGTTTGACTCAACCTTATCATTTGCGCCTCAAGACAGGCCTCGTTTGACACAACAATATAATTTATGCCTCGAGTCAGGCCTTGTTTAGCTCAACCATACCATTTGTGTCTCGAGTCGTGCCTTGTTTGACTCGACCTTATTATCTGTGCCTCAAGTCAGTCCCTGTTCGACTCAACCTTATCATTTGTGCCTTGAGTCGGGCATCATTTGACTCAACCTTATCATTTGCACCTCGAATCGGGCCTCATTTGACTCAACCATATCATTTGCGCCTTGAGTCGGGTCTTGTTTGACTCAACCTTATCATTTGTAGCTCGAGACAGGCCTCGTTTGACTCAACCTGATCATTTGCGCCTCAAGTCGTGCCTTGTTTGACTAACCCATATCATTTACGCCTCAAGTCAGGCTTCGTTTGACTCAACCTTATCATTTGCGCCTCAAGTCGGGCCTTGCGCGACTCAACCTTTTCGTTTGCGCCTCGATTTGGGGCTCGTTCGACTCAACCTTATCATTTGCACCATGAGTTGGGCCAACCATATCATTTGTACCTCAAGTCAGGCCTCATTTGATGAACCCACTTCATTTGCGTCTAGAGTTGGGCCTCATTTGACCCACCCATATCATTTGTGCCTCAAAAGCGAGCCTCGTTTGACTCAACTATATCATTTATGCCTCGAGCCGGGCTATGTTTGACTCAACCTTATCATTTGTGCCTCATGTCAGGCCTCATTCGACTCAACCTTATCATTTGGGTCTCATTTGACTCAACCATATTATTTACGGCTCTAGCTGGGCCTTATTTGACTCAACCATATCATTTGTTCCTCGAGTCGAGCCTCATTTTACTCAACCATATCATTTGTGCCTCGAGTTAGGCCTCGTTTGACTAAACGTTATTATTTGTGCTTTGAGCCAGGCCTCGTTTGACTCAACCTTATCGTTTGTGCCTCGAGTCGGGCCTCATTTGACACAACAATATCATTTACGCCTCGAGTCATGCCTCATTTGACTCAACCTTATTATCTGTACCTCAAGTTGGTCCCCGTTCGACTCAACCTTATCATTTGTGCCTTGAGTCGAGCATCGTTTGATTCAACCTTATCATTTGCGCCTCGAATCGAGCCTCATTTGACTCAACCATATCATTTTCGCCTTGAGTCAGGACTCGTTTGACTCAACCTTATCATTTGTACCTCGAGGCAGGCCTCGTTTGACTCAACATGATCATTTGTGCCTCAAGTTGGTCCTCATTCAACTCCTCCTTACCATTTGCACCTCGAGTCGGGCCTTGTTTGACTCACCCACATCATTTGCACCTCGAGTCAGGCCTCGTTTGACTCAACCTTATTATTTGAGCCTCCAGTCGAGCCTCGTTCGACTTAACCTTATCATTCGCGCCTCGAGTCAGGCTTTGTTTGACTCAACCTTATCCCTTGCACCTCGAGTCGGGCTTTGTTTTACTCAACCATATCATTTGTGCCACAAGTCGGGCCTCGTTTGACTCACCCATATCATTTGCACCTCAAGTCGGGCCTCGTTTGACTCAACCATATCATTTGGCCTTGAGTCAGGCCTCATTTTACTCGACTATATCATTTGCACCTTGAGTTAAGCCTCGTTTGACTAAACCTTATCATTTGTGCCTCGAGCCGGGCCTCGTTTGGCTTAACCTTATCATTTGCACCTCAAGTCAGGTCTCATTTGACTCAACCATATCATTTGTGCCTCAAGTTGGGCCTCGTTTGACTCAACCTTATCATTTGCGCCTCGAGGCGAGTCTCATTTGACACAACAATATAATTTATGCCTCGAGTCAGGCCTCGTTTAGCTCAACCATATCATTTGCGTCTCTAGTCGTGCCTTGTTTGACTCAACCTTATTATCTATGCCTCAAATCGGTCCCTGTTCAACTTAACCTTATCACTTGTGCCTTGAGTCGGGCATCGTTTGACTCAACCTTATCATTTACACCTCGAATCGGGCCTCATTTGACTCAACCATATCATTTATGCCTTGAGTCGAGCCTCGTTTGACTCAAGCTGATCATTTGCGCCTCAAGTCGTGCCTCGTTTGACTAACCCATATCATTTATGCCTCAAGTCAGGCTTCGTTTGACTTATCCTTATCATTCGCGCCTCGAGTCGGGTTTTGCTCGACTCAACCTTATCGTTTGTGCCTCGATTTGGGTTCATTCGACTCAACCTTATCATTTGCACCTTGAGTCGAGCCAACCATATCATTTGTGCCTCAAGTCGGGCTTTGTTTGACTTAACCTTATTATTTACGCATCAAGTCGGGCCTCGTTTAATGAACCCACTTCATTTACGCCTCGAGTTGGGCCTCGTTTGACCCACCCATATCATTTACGCCTCAAGTTGGGCCATGTTTGACTCAACCTTATCATTTGCGCCTCAAGTCAGGCCTCGTTTGAGTCATCCTTATCATTTGCACCTCGAGTTAGGCCTTGTTTGACACAACAATATCATTTGCGCATCAATGCGGGCCTCGTTTGACTTAACCATATTATTTGCGGCTCGAGCCGGGCCTCATTTGACTCAACCATATCATTTATGCCTCAAGTCAAGCCTCATTTGACTCAACCATATCATTTGTGCCTTGAGTCAGGCCTCGTTTGACTAAACCTTATCATTTGTGCCTCGAGCCGGGCCTTGTTTGACTCAACCTTATCATTTGCACCTCGAGTCAGGCCTCATTTGACTCAACGATATGATTTGTGCCTCGGGTCGGGCCTCATTTGACTCAACCTTATCGTTTGCGCCTTGAGTCGGGCCTCTTTTGACACAACAATATCATTCACGCCTCGAGTGGTGTCTTGTTTGACTCAACCTTATTATATGTACCTCAAGTCAGGCTTCGTTTGACTCAACCTTTTTATTTGCGTCTCGAATCGGGCCTCGCTCGACTCGACCTTATCGTTTGCGCCTTGATTTGGCGCTACTCGTTCGACTCAACCTTATCATTTACACCTTGAGTCGGGCCAACCATATCATTTGTGCCTCAAGTCGGGCTTCGTTTGACTCAACCTTCTTATTTTCGCATCAAGTTAGGCCTCGTTTGACGAACCCACTTCATTTGTGCCTCAAGTTGGGCCTTGTTTGACCCACCCATATCATTTGTGCCTAAAAGCGAGCCTCGTTTGACTCAACCATATCATTTATGCCTCGAGTCGGGCCATGTTTGAGTCAACCTTCTCATTTATGCCTCAAATTAGGCCTCGTTTGATTCATCCTTATCATTTGCGCCTCGAGTCGGGCCTCATTTGACACAACAGTATCATTTGCGTGTCGAGCGGGCCTCGTTTGACTCAACCTTATTGTTTGCGCCTCGAGCCGGGTCTCGTTTGACTAAACCATATTATTTGCGGCTTGAGCCGACCTCATTTGACTCAACCATATCATTTGTGCCTCAAGTCGAGCCTCATTTTACTCAACCATATCATTTGTGCCTCGAGTCATGCCTCGTTTGACTAAATCTTATCATTTGTGCCTCGAGCTAGGCCTCGTTTGACTCAACCTTATCATTTGCACCTTGAGTCGGGCCTCATTTGACTCAACCATATCATTTGTGCCTCAAGTTGGGCCTCGTTTGACTCAACCTTATCGTTTCTGCCTCGAGTCGGGCCTCGTTTGACACAACACTATCTTTTACGCATCGAGTGGTGTCTCATTTGACTTCACCTTATTATCTGTGCCTCAAGTCGGTCCTCGTTCGACTCAACCTTATCATTTTTGCCTTGAGTCTGGCATCATTTGACTCAACCTTATCATTTGCGCTTCGAATCGAGCCTCATTTGACTCAACCATATCATTTGCGCCTTGAGTCAGAGCTCGTTTGACTCAACCTTATCATTTGTACCTCGAGTCGGGCCTCGTTTGACTCAACCTAATCATTTGCGCCTCAAGTTGGTCCTCGTTCAACTCCTCCTTACCATTTGCACCTCGAGTCAGGCCTCGTTTGACTCACCCATATCATTTGCACCTCGAGTCAGGCGTCGTTTGACTCAACCTTATTATTTGAGCCTCGAGTCGAGCCTCGTTTAACTTAACCTCATCATTTGTACCTCGAGTCAGGCTTTGTTCGACTCAACCTTATCCTTTGCACCTCGAGTTAGGCCTCATTTTACTCAACCATATCATTTGTGCCATAAGTCGGGCCTCGTTTGACTCACCCATATCATTTGCACCTCGAGTCGGGCCTCGTTTAACTCAACCATATCATTTACGCCTTGGGTCGGGCCTTGTTTGACTCAACCTTATCATTTGCGCCTTGAGTCGGGCCTTATTCGACTCAACCTTATCATTTGTGCCTCGAGTCGGGCCTCATTTGGCACAACAATATCATTTGCACATTGAGGCGGGCCTCATTTGACTCAACCTTATTATTTGTGCCTCAAGCCGAGTCTCGTTTGACTCAACCTTATAATTTGTGGCTCGAGCCAGGCCTCATTTGACTCAACCATATGAATTGCACCTCGAGTCGGGCCTCATTTTACTCAACCATATCATTTGCGCATCGAGTCGGGCCTCATTTTACTCAACTATATCATTTGTGCCTCGAGTCAGGCCTCATTGACAAAACCTTATCATTTGTGCCTCGAGCCGGGCCTTGTTTGACTCAACCTTATCATTTCAACCTCAAGTCGGGCCTCATTTGACTTAACCATATCTTTTGTGCTTCAAGTCAGACCTCGTTTGACTCAACCTTATCATTTGAGCCTCGAGTTGGGCCTCTTTCAACTTAACCTTATCATTTGTACCTCGAGTCGGGCTTCGTTTGACTCAACCTTATCCTTTGCACCTCGAGTCGGGCCTCGTTTTACTCAACCATATCATTTGTGCCACAAGTCGGGCATCGTTTGACTTAACCATATCAGTTGTGCCTTGAGTCAGGCCTTGTTTGACTCAACCTTACTATTTACGCCTCGAGTCGGGCCTCGTTTGACTTAACCATATCATTTGTTCCTTAAGTTGGGCCTTGTTTGAATCAACCTTATCATTTGCACCTCGGGTCGGGCCTCATTTGACTCAACCTTATTATTTGTTGCTCGAGTCGGCCCTAGTTTCACTCAACCATATCATTTGTGCCTCAAGTCGGGCCTCGTTTAACTCAACCTTATCATTTGCGCCTTGAGCCGGGCCTTATTTGACTCAACCATATCATTTGCGCCTCGAGTTGGGCCTTGTTCGACTCAACCTTATCATTTGTGCCACGAGTCAGGCTTCGTTCAACTCACCCTTACCATTTGCGCCTCGAATCAGGCCACATTTGACTCACCCATATCATTTACACCTCAAGTCGGGCTTCGTTTGACTCAACCTTATCAATTGTGCCTCGAGCCGGGCCTCATTCGACTCAACCTTATCATTTGCGCCTCGAGTCGGGCCTCATTCAACTCAACCTTATTATTTGTGCATCAAGTTTGGCCTCGTTTGACTCAAACATATAATTTGCGCATCGAGTCGGTTCTCATTTGACTTAACCATACGATTTGCACCTCGAGTCGGGCCTCAATTGACACAACCTTATCATTTGCACCTCGAGTCGGGCCTCGTTTGACTCAACCTTATTATTTGTGCATTGAGTTGGGCCTCGTTTGACTCAACCATATCATTTGTGCCTCAAGTTGGGCCCCGTTTCACTCTCCCATATCATTTGTGCCTCAAGTCATCCCCGATTTAACTCGCCCATGTCATTTACGCCTCGAGTCAGGCCTCGTTTGACTCAACCTTATCATTTACGCCATGAGTCGGGCCTCGTTCAACTCAACCTTACCATTTGCGCCTCGAGTCCGGCCTCGTTTGACTTACCCATATCATTTACGCCTTAATTCAGGCCTCGTTTGACTCAACCTTATCATTTGTGCCTCGAGCCAAGCCTCATTCAACTCATCCTTATCATTTACGCCTCGAGCCGGGCCTTATTCGACTCAACCTTATCATTTGCGCCATGAGTCGGGCCTCGTTCAACTCACCCTTACCATTTGCACCTCGAGTCAGGCCTAGTTTGACTTACCCATATCATTTATGCCTCAAGGCAGGCCTCGTTTGACTCAAGCTTATCATTTATGCCTCGAGCTGGGCCTCATTCGACTCAACCTTATCATTTGCGCATCGAGTCGGGCCTCGTTCGACTCAACCTTATCATTTACGCCATGAGTCGGGCCTCGTTCAACTCACCCTTACCATTTGCCCCTCGAGTCAGGCCTTGTTTGACTCACCCATATCATTTACGCCTCAAGGCAGGCTTCGTTTAACTCATCCTTATAATTTGTGCCTTGAGTCAGGCCTCACTCGACTCAACCTTATCGTTTGTGCCTCGATTCGGGCCTTGTTCGACTCAACCTTATCATTTGCACCTCTAGTCGGGCCTCATTTGTCTCAACCATATGATTTGTGCCTCAAGTCGGGCCTTGTTTGACTCAACCTTATCATTTGCGCATCGAGTCGGGCCTCGCTTGACTTAACCTTATTATTTGCGCCTCAAGTTGGGCCTCGTTTGATTAACCCATTTCATTTGCGGCTCGAGTCAAGCATCGTTTGAATCACCCATATCATTTGTGCCTTAAAGCGGGCCTCGTTTGACTCAACCATATCATTTACGCCTCGAGTCGGGCCTCATTTGACTTAAACTTATCATTTGCGCCTCGAGTTGGGGCTCGTTTGACTCACCCTTACCATTTGTGCCTCGCGTTGGGCCTCGTTTAACTCAACCTTATCATTTGCGTGTCGGGTCAGGCATCGTTTGACTCAACCTTATTATTTGTGCCTCAAGTCGAGCCTCGTTTGACTAACCCATTTCATTTGTGCCTCGAGTCGGGTCTCATTAGACGAACCCATATCATTTGTGCCTCAAAGCAAGTATCGTATGACTCAACCATATCATTTGCGCCTTGAGTCAGGCCTCGTTTGACATAACAATATCAATTATGCCTCGAGTTGGGCCTCGGTTGACTCACACTTACCATTTGTGCCTCAAGTCGGGCCTCATTTGACTCAACCATATCATTTGCGCCTTGAGTCAGGCATCGTCTGACTCAACCTTATCATTTGTGCGTTGAATCGAGCCTTATTTGACTCAACCAAATCATTTTCGCCTCAAGTCAGGCCTCGTTTGACTCAACCTTATCATTTGTGCCTCGAGGCGGGCCTCGTTTGACTCAACCTGATCATGTGCACCTCGAGTCAGGCTCGTTCAACTCCTCCTTACCATTTGAGCCTCAAGTCGGGCCTCGTTTGACTCAACCTTATCATTTACGCCTCGGGTTGAGCTTCGTTTGACTCAACCATATCATTTATGCCTTGAGTTGGGCCTCGCTTGACTCATCCATATCATTTGCACCTTGTGTTAGGCCTCGTTTGACTTAACCTTATCATTTGAACCTCAAGTCGGGCCTCGTTCGACTTAACCTTATCATTTGCACCTTGAGTTGAGCTTCGTTTGACTCAACCTTATCCTTTGTAGCTTGAGTCGGGCCTCGTTTTACTCAACCATATCATTTGTGCCACAAGTCGGGCCTCGTTTAACTTAACCATATCAATTGTGCCTCGAGTCAGGCTCGTTCAACTCCTCCTTACCATTTGAGCCTCAAGTCGGGCCTCGTTTGACTCAACCTTATCATTTACGCCTCGGGTTGAGCTTCGTTTGACTCAACCATATCATTTATGCCTTGAGTTGGGCCTCGCTTGACTCACCCATATCATTTGCACCTTGTGTCAGGCCTCGTTTGACTTAACCTTATCATTTGAACCTTAAGTCGGGCCTCGTTCGACTTAACCTTATCATTTGCACCTTGAGTTGAGCTTCGTTCGACTCAACCTTATCCTTTGTAGCTTGAGTCAGGCCTCGTTTTACTCAACCATATCATTTGTGCCACAAGTCGAGCCTCGTTTAACTTAACCATATTAATTGTGCCTCGAGTCAAGCCTCGTTGGACTCACCCTTACTATTTGCACCTCAAGTCAGGCCTCGTTTGAGTCAACCATATCATTTGTTCCTCAAGTCGGGCCTCATTTGAACTAACCTTATCATTTGCGCCTCGAGTCAGGCCTCGTTTGACCCAACCTTATTATTTGCTGGTCCAGTCGGCCCTCGTTTGACTTAACCATATCATTTGCGCCTAGAGTCGGGCCTCATTTTACTCAACCATATCATTTGTGCCTCGAGTCAGGCCTCGTTTGACTCAACCTTATAATTTGTGCCTCGAGTTGGGCCTCGTTGAACTCACCCTTACCATTTGCGCCACGAGCAATCCTCATTTGACTAACCCATGTCATTTGCACCACGAGTCAGGCCTCGTTTGACTCAACCTTATTATTTGTGCCTCGAGTCGGGCCTCGTTGAACTTAACCATATTATTTGCGCCACGAGTCGAGCCTCATTCAACTCACCCTTGCCATTTGTGCCACGAGTCAGGCCTCGTTTGACTAATCCATATCATTTATGCCTTAAGTCGGGCTTCGTTTGACTCAACCTTATCATTTGCGCCTCGAGTCGGGCCTTATTCAACTTAACCTTATCATTTGCTGCTCAAGTCAGGCCAACCATATCATTTGTGCCTCAAGTTAGGCCTCATTTGCCTCAACCTTTTCATTTGCGTGTCGAGTTGGCCCTCGTTTGACTGAACCTTATTATTTGCACCCTAAGTCGAGCCTCGTTTGACTAACCCATTTTATTTGCACCTCGAGTCGGGCCTCGTTTGACCTACCCATATCATTTGTGCCTCAAAGCGGCCCTCGTTTGACTCAACCATATCATTTACGCCTCAAGTCGGGCCTTGTTTGACTTAACCTTATCATTTGCGCCTCGAGTCGGGCCTTGTTTAAGTCGGGCCTCATTTCACACAACAATATCATTTATGCCTCAAGTCGGGCCTCATTTGACTCATCCTTACCATTTGTGCCTCGAGTCGAGCCTTGTTTGACTCAACCATATTATTTGTGCCTCGAGTCGGGCCTTGTTTGACTCAACCTTATTATCAGTTCCTCAAGTCAGGCCCCATTCGACTCAACCTTATCATTTGTCCCTTAATCGAGCATCGTTTAACCCAACCTTATCATTTGCGCCTCGAATTGGCCCTCGTTTGACTCAACCATATCATTGCGCCTCGAGTCAGGCCTTGTTTGACTCAACCTTATTATTTGTACCTCGAGGCAGGCCTCGTTTGACTCAACCTGATCATTTGCGTCTCGAATTAGGCCTCGTTCAACTCACCCTTACCATTTGTGCCTCGAGTCAGGCGTCATTTGACTTACCCATATCTTTTAAGCCTCGAGTTGGGCCTCATTCGACTCAACCTTATTATTTACACCTCAAGTCGGGCCTCATTTGACTCACCCTTACCATTTGTGCCTCGAATCGAGCATCGTTTGACTCAACCATAGCATTAGTGCCTCGAGTTAGCCTTGTTTGACACAACCTTATCATTTGTGCCTCGAGTCGGGCCTCATTTGATTCACCCTTACCATTTGCGCCTCGAATCGAGCCTCATTTGACTCAACGATATCATTAGCGCCTCGAGTCGGGCCACATTTGACTCACCCTTATAATTTATGCCTCGAGTCAGGCCTTGTTTGACTCAACCATATCATTTGCCCCTCGACTCGGGCCTCGTTTGACTTAACCATATCATTTGTCTCTCGAGTCAGGCCTCGTTTGACTCAACCTTATCATTTGTGACTTGAGTCAGCCTCATTTGACTCACCTATATCATTTGCGCCTCTAGTCAGGCCTTGTTTGACTCACCCATATCATGGGTGCCTCAAGTCGGGCATCGTTCGACTCAACCATATCATTTGTGCCTAAAGTCGTGCCTCGTTTGAAACAACCTTATGACTTGCGCCTTGCGTTGGGCCTTGTTTGACTCAACCTTATCATTTGTGCCTCGAGTCGAGCGTCGTTTAACTCAACCACACCATTTGCGCCTCGAGTTGGGCCTTATTTTACTCAACCATATCATTTACGCCTCGCGTCAAGCCTCGTTTGACTAAACCTTATCATTTGTGCCTCGAGTTGGGCCTCATTTAACTCAACTTTACAATTTGTGCCACGAGTTGGGCCTCGTTCAACTTACCCTTATCATTTACACCTCGAGTTAGGCCTTATTTGACTAACCCATATCATTTACGCCATGAGTCAGGTCTCGTTTGATTCAACCTTATCATTTGTGCCTCGAGCCAGGCCTCATTCGACTCAACCATATCATTTGCACCTCGAGTCGGGCCTCGTTTGACTCAACCTTATCATCTATGCCCCGAGTCGGGCCTTGTTCAACTCAACCTTACCATTTATGCCTCAAGTTAGGCCTTGTTTGACTTACCTATATCATTTGCGACTCAAGGCAGGCTTTGTTTGACTCAACCTAATCATTTGCGCCTCGATTCGGGCCTCGTTCGACTCAACCTTATCCTTTGTAGCTCGAGTCGGGCCTCATTTGACTCAACCATATCATTTGTGCCATAAATCAGGCCTTATTTGACTCAATCTTATCATTTGCGCATCGAGTCAGGCCTCATTTGACTTAACCTTATTATTTGCTCCTCAAGTTGGGCCTCATTTTACTAACCCTTTTCATTTGTGCCTCGAGTCAGGCCTCGTTTGACCCACCCATATCACTTGACTCACCTGTATCATTTGCTCCTCAAGTCAGACCTCATTTGACTTAACCTTATCATTTGTGCCTCGAGTCGAGCCTCGTTTGACTCACCCATATCATTTGTGCCTCGAGTTAGGCCTCATTTGACTCAACCATATCATTTGCGCCTTGAGTCGGTCCTAATTTGACTCACCCAAATTATTTATGCCTCTAGTCGAGCCTCATTTTACTTACCCATATCATTTGTACCTCTAGTCAGGCCTCATCTGACTCACCCATATCATTTGCACCTCGAGTCAGTCCTCGTTTAACTCACCCATATGTTTATGCCTTGAGTCAGGCCTCGTTTTATTTAACCATATTATTCGTGCCTTGAGAAAGGCCTCTCTTGATTCAATCATATCATTTGCACCTCGATGGGACCTTATTTGACTCACTCATATCATTTACACCTCGAGTGGGGCCTTGTTTGACTCACCCATATCATTTGTGCCTCGAGTCGGGCCTCGATTGACTCACCTATATCATTTGTGCTTTGAGTCAGGCGTTGTTTGACTCACCCATATCATTTGTGCCTCGAGTTGGGCCTCGTTTCACTCAACCATACCATTTGCGCCTTGACTCGGACTCATTCGACTCTCCAATATGTTTTTGCCTCGAGTCAGGCCTCGTTTGACTTACCCATATGCTTGTGCCTTGAGTCGGGCCTCGTTTGACTTACCCTTATCATTTGCACCTTGAGTTGACCCTCGTTTGACTTACCCATATGTTTGCACCTCAAGTTGGGCCTCGTTTGACTTACCCATATGTTTACACCTCAAGTCAGAACCATATCATTTGTACCTCAAGTCAGGTCTCATTTAACTTAACCAAATCATTTGCACCTCGAGTTGGGACTTGTTTGACTCAACCATATCATTTGTACCTCGAGTCAGGCCTCATTTGACTCACCCATATGTTTGCGCCACAAGTTGAGCCTCATTTGACTCACCCATATTTTGCACCTCGAGTTGGGGCTTATTTGACTCACCCATATCATTTACGCCTCAAGTCGGGCCTCGTTTGACTTATCCATATCATTTGGCCTTGAGTAGGGCATCATTTGACATAACCATATCATTTGTGCCTCTAGTCGGTCCTCATTTGCCTTACCCTTATCATTTACGCCTCGAGTCAAATCTCCTTTGACTTAACCATATCATTTATGCCTCGAGTCAGGCCTCGTTTGACTCACTTATATCATTTGTATCTCGAGCTAGGTCTCGTTTGACTCACCCATATATTTGTGTCTCGAGTCGAGCCTCGTTTGACTCACCCATATGTTTGCACCTTGAGTTAGGCCTTCTTTGATTCACCCATATCATTTACGTCCCGAATTGTGTCTCGTTTGACTCAACCATATCATTTGTGCCTCGAGTTAGGCCTCGTTTGACTCAACCATATCACTTGCCCTCGAGTCAATCCTCGTTTGACTCACCCATATGTTTGTGCCTCGAGTTAGGCCTCGTTTGACTTACTCATATCATTTGTGCCTCAAGTTAGGCCTCGTTTCACTTTACCATATCATTCGTGCCTTGAGAAAGGCCTCTCTTGATTCAATCATATCATTTGCACCTCGAGTGGGGCCTTATTTGACTCACTAATATCATTTACGCCTCAAGTGGGGCATTGTTTGACTCACCCATATCATTTGCGCCTTGAGTTGGGCCTCGATTGACTCAACCATATCATTTGCGCCTTGAGTTGGGCTTTGTTTGATTCACCTTGTGTTTGTGTCTCACGTCGGACCTCGTTTGACTCACCCATTTGTTTGCGCCTTGAGTCGAGCCTCATTTAACTCACCCTTATCATTTGCACTTCGAGTCAAGCCTTGTTTGACTCACCCATATCATTTGGGTGTCGAGTTAGGTCTCGTTTGACTCACCCATGTGTTTGCACCTTGAGTCGGGCCTTGTTTGACTCACCCATCTGTTTGAGCCTTGAGTCAAGCCTCGTTTGACTCATCCATATCATTTGCACTTCGAGTCAGGCCTCATTTGACTCACCCATTTCATTTGTGCCTTAAGTTGGGCCTCGTTTGACTTAACCATATCATTTACGCCTTGACTCGAACTCGTTCGACTCTCCCATATGTTTTTGCCTCGAGTCAAGTCTCGTTTGACTTACCCATATTTTGTGCCTTGAGTCAGGCCTCGTTTGACTTACCATTATCATTTGCACCACAAGTCAAGCCTTGTTTGACTTAGCCATATCATTTGCGCCTCAAGTCTGGCCTCGTTTGACTCAACCATATGTTTGCGCCTCGAGTCGGGCCTCCTTTGACTCACTCATATCATTTTCACCTCGAGTTGGGCCTCGTTTGACTTAGCCATATCATTTGTAACTCAAGTCGGCCCTCGTTTGACTTACTCATATGTTTGCACCTCGAGTAAGGCATTTTTTGACTCACCCATATAATTTATGCCTCGAGTCGGGCCTCGTACGACTCACCCATGTCATTTGCACCTCAAGTCGGGCCTCGTTTGACATAACCATATCATTTCCGTCTCAAGTTGATCCTTGTTTGACTTGCGCCTCGAGTCAGCCCTCATTTGACTCAACCATATCATTTGCGCCTCGAGTTAGGCCTCGTTTGACTTAACCATATATTTGTGCCTCAAGTCGGGCATTGTTTGACTCAACCATATCATTTGCGCCTCGAGTCAGGCCTTGTTTAACTCACCCATATACTTTGTGCCTTGAGTCAATCCTCGTTTGACTCACCATATGTTTGTGCCTCGAGTCGAGCCTCACTTGACTCACCCATATGTTTACGCCTCGTGTTAGGCCTTTTTTGAATCAGCCATATCATTTACGCCTCGAGTTAGGCCTCGTTTGACACAACCATATCATTTGTGCCTCAAGTCGGTCCTCATTTGACTCACCCTTATCATTTGTGCCTCAAGTTAAACCTCATTTCACTCACCCATATCATTTGGGCCTTGAGTCGGGCCTCGTTTGACACAACCATATCATTTATGCCTCGAGTCGGGCCTCGTTTGACTCTCCTTATGTTTGTGTCTCGAGTCGGGCCTCATTTGACTTAACCATATGTTTGTCCCTTGAGTCTAGCCTCATTTGACTCAACCATATATTTGCGCCTCGAGTTAGGCCTCTTTTGACACACCCATATCATTTGTGCCTCGAGTTAGGCTTCGTTTGAATTAACCATATTATTTGCACCTTGAGTGGTCCCTCGTTTGACTTGCCCATATGTTTGCACCTCCAGTCGGGCCTCGTTTGACTCAACCATATCATTTGCACCTCGAGTTTGGCCTTGTTTGACTTTCCCATAAGTTTGTGCCTTGAGTTAGGCCTCAATTGACTCACCCATATCACTTAGGCCTCAAGGCAAGCCTTGTTTGACTTAACCATATTGTTTGCTCCTCAAGTCGGGCCTCGTTTGACTTACCCATATGTTTGTACCTCGAGTCAGGCCTCGTTTGACTCACCCATATCATTTGTGCCTCGAGTCGGGCCTCATTTAACTTAACCATATCATTTGTGCCTCGAGCTGGGCCTCGTTTGACTCACCCATATAACTTGTGCCTCGAGTCAGGCCTCGTTTGACTCGCCCATATGTTTGCGCCTTGAGTCGAGCCTCGTTTGACTCACCCATATATTTATGCCTCGAGTTCGGCCTTGTTTGACTCACCCATATCATTTGCTCCTTGAGTTGGGGCTCGTTTGACTCACCCATATGTTTGTGCCTCGAGTCGGGCTTCGTTTCACTCACCCATATCATTTGCACCTCGAGTTAGGCCTCGTTTGACTCAATCATATCATTTGCACCTCGAGTAGTCCCTCTTTTGACTTGCCCGTATGTTTGCACCTCCAATTGTGCCCCGTTTGACTCAAGCATATCATTTGCATCTCGAGTTAGGTTTTGTTTGACTTACCCATATCATTTGTGCCTTGAGTCTAGCCTCATTTGACTTATCCATATAATTTGCTCCTCGAGTCAGGCTTCGTTTGACTCACCCATATGTTTGTGTCTCGAGTTGGGCCTCATTTGACTTAACCATATCATTTGGGCATTGAGTCAGGCCTCGTTTGACTCAACCATATCATTTGCTCCTTAAGTCAGTCCTTGTTTGACTTACCCATATGTTTGCACCTTGAGTTGGGCCTCATTTGACTCACTCATATCATTTGTGCCTCGAGTTAGGCTTCATTTGACTTAACCATATGATTTGTGCCTTGAGTCGTGCCTTGTTTGACTTAACCATATCAATTGCAACTCGAGTCGGGCCTTATTTGACTTACCCATACAATTTGCGCCTTGAGTCGGGCCTCATTTGACTCACCCATCTCATTTGCACCTCGAGTCAGTCCTCGTTTGACTCCCCCATATGTTTGCACCTAGAGTCGGGCCTCGTTTGAGTTACTCATATGTTTGTGCCTCGAGTTGGGCCTCATTTGACTCACCCATATCATTTATTCCTCGGGTCAAGCCTTGTTTGACTCAACCATATCATTTGTGCCTTGAGAAGGCCTCTCTTGACTCAACCATATCATTTGTGCCTTGAGTTAGGCCTCATTTGACTCACCCATGTCATTTGCGTCATGAGTCGGGTCTTGTTTGACTCACCCATGTAATTTTGCCTAGAGTCGGGCCTCATTTGACTCACCCATATGTTTGTGCCTCAACTTAGGGCTTCTTTGACTCACCCATATCATTTGCGCCTCGAGTCGGGCCTTGTTTGACTCAACCATATCATTTGGGTTTTGAGTCGGGCCTCATTTGACACAACCATGTCATTTGCATATCGAGTTAGACCTCGTTTGACTCAACCATATCATTTGCACCTCGAGTGGGCCCTCGTTTGACTTGCCCATATGTTTGCACCTCCAGTCGGGCCTCGTTTGACTCAACCATATCATTTGTGCCTCGAGTTACGCCTTGTTTGACTCAACCAAATCTTTTGCGCATCGAGTTGGGCCTCGTTTGACTCAAGCATATCATTTGCGCTGTGAGTTTGGCCTTGTTTGACTCATCCATATCAGTTGTTCCTCGAGTCCAGCCTCGTTTGACTCACCTATATCATTTGTGCCTCGAATCGAGCCTCGTTTGACTTACCAATATGTTTGTACCTCGAGTCGGGTCTCATTTGACTCACCCATATCATTTGTGCCTCAAGTCAGGCCTCGTTTGACACAACCAAATCATTTTCGCATTGAGTCGGGCCTTATTTGACTCAACCTTATCATTTGTGCCTTGAGTTAGGCCTCGTTTGACTCACCCATATAATTTGTGCCTTGAGTCGGGACTCGTTTGAGTCGCCCATATGTTTGTGCCTTGAGTCGAGCCTCGTTTGACTCACCCATATGTTTGCGCCTCGAGTCGGTCCTCATTTGACTCACCCATATCATTTGGGCCTTGAGTTGGGCCTCGTTTGACATAACCATATAATTTGCGCCTCAAGTCAAGCCTCATTTGACTCTCCCATATGTTTGTGCCTTGGGTCGGGCCTCGTTTGACTTACCCATATGTTTGTTCCTCGAGTTGAGCCTCATTTGACTCACCCTTATCATTTGCGCCTCGAGTTGGGCCTCATTTAACTCAACCATATTATTTGCGCCTCGAGTTTGGCCTTGTTTGACTCAACCATATGTTTGTGCCTTGAGCGGGTCTCGTTTGATCCACCCATATGTTTGTGCCTCGAGTCGGGCCTTGTTTCACACATCCATATCATTTGCACCTCGAGTGGGCCCTCGTTTGACTTGCCCATATGTTTGTACCTCCAGTCGAGCCTCGTTTGACTCACCCATATCATTTGTGCCTTGAGTTAGGCCTCGTTTGACTCAACCAAATCATTTGCGCATCAAATCGGGCCTTGTTTGACTCAAGCATATCATTTGCACCTTGAGTTTGCCTCGTTTCACTCACCCATATAATTTGTGCCTCAAGTCGGGCCTTGTTTGACTCACCCATATGTTTGTGCCTCGAGTTGGGCATCATTTGACATAATCATATCATTTGTGCTTGGAGTTGGACCTTGTTTGACTCACCCACATAATTTTTGCCTTGAGTCGGGCCTCGTTTAACTCACCCATATGTTTGTGCCTCGAGTTGAGTCTTATTTGACTCACCCATATGTTTGCACCTCGAGTTAGGGCTTGCTTAACTTACCCATATCATTTGCGACTCGAGTTAGACCTCATTTGACTTAACCATATCATTTAGGCCTTGAGTCGGGCCTCGTTTGACTCACCCATATCATTTACGCCTCGAGTCGAGCCTCGTTTGATGCAACCATATCATTTGTGCCTCTAGAAGGGCCTCTCATGACACAACCATATGATTTGCGCCTCGAGTCGGGCCTGATTTGACTTACCCATATCATTTACGCCATGAGTCGAGGCTCATTTCACTCACCCATATGTTTATGCCTTGAGTTGGGCCTCGTTTGACTCACGCATATCATTTGCGCCTTGAGTTAGGCCTTATTTGACTTAACTATATCATTTGCACCTCAAGTCAATCGTCATTTCACTTACCCATATGTTTGCACCTCGAGTCAAGTCTTGTATGACTTACCCATATAATTTGTGCCTAAAGTCAGACCTCCTTTGACTCAACCAAATCATTTATGCCTCGAGTTGGGCCTCGTTTGACTCACCCATATCATTTGCGCCTTGAGTTGGGCCTTGTTTGACACAACCATATCATTTATGCCTCGAGTTGGTCCTTGTTTGACTCACCCATATCATTTATGCCTCAAGTCAGGCCTCGTTTGATGCAACCATATCATTTGCGCCTCGAGAAAGGCCTCTCTTGACTCAACCATATCATTTGTGCCTCGAGTCAGGCCTCATTTGACTCACCCATATCATTTGCATCATGAGTCGAGCCTTGTTTCACTCATCCATGTGTTTACGCCTCGAGTCGGGCCTCGTTTGACACATGCATATCATTTGCGCCTTGAGTTGGGCCTTGTTTGACTCAACCATATCATTTGCACCTCAAGTCGACCCTTGTTTCACTTACCCATATGTTTGCACCTCGAGTCGGGTCACGTTTGACTCAACCATATAATTTGCACCTCAAGTTAGGCCTCGTTTGACTCACCCATATGTTTGTGCCTCGAGTTAGGCCTTGTTTGACTCACCCATATCATTTGCAACTCGAGTTGGGCCTTATTTGACACAACCATATCATTTGGGCCTTGAGTTAGGCCTCGTTTGATGCAACCATATCATTTATGCCTCGAGTCGATCCTCGTTTGACTCAACCTTATCATTTATGCCCCGAGTCAAGCCTCGTTTGACACAACCATATCATTTGCATCTCAAGTTGGTCCTTGTTTGACTCACCCTTATCATTTGCACCTCGAGTTGAGCCTCATTTGACTCAACCATATCATTTGCTCCTCGAGTCAGGCCTCGTTTGACTCACTCATATGTTTGTGCCCCGAGTTAGGCCTCGTTTGACTCAACCATATCATTTATGCCTCGAGTTAGGCCTCGTTTGACTCACCCATGTGTTTGCACCTTGAGTTGGGCCTCGTTTAGCTCACCCATATGTTTGCACCTCGAGTTAGGCCTTGTTTGACTCACCCATATCATTTGCGCCTCGAGTTGGGACTCGTTTGACTCGCCCATATCATTTGGGCCTTGAGTCGGGCCTCGTTTGACACAACCTTATAATTTGCGCCTCAAGTCAGGCCTCGTTTGACTCTCCCATATGTTTGTGCCTTGAGTCGGGCCTTGTTTGACTTACCCATATGTTTGTCCGTCAAGTCGGGCCTCATTTGACTCACCCTTATCATTTATGCCTCGAGTCAGGCCCACCCATATGTTTGTGCCTCAAGTCAGGCCTCGTTTCACTCACTCATATGTTTGCGCCCCGAGTCAGGCCTTGTTTGACTCGACCATATATCATTTGTGCCTCGAGTTAGGCCTCGTTTGACTCACCCATGTGTTTTCACCTTGAGTTGGGCCTTGTTTAGCTCATCCATATGTTTACGCCTCAAGTTAGGCCTTGTTTGACTCACCCATATCATTTGCGCCTTGAGTTGGGACTTGTTTGACTCACCCATATCATTTGGGCCTTGAGTCGGGCCTCGTTTGACACAACCATTTCATTTACGCCTCAAGTTGGGCTTTGTTTGACTTGTCCATATGATTTGCGCCTCAAGTTGGGCCTCGTTTGATTCAATCATATCATTTGCACCTCGATGGGGCCTTATTTGACTCACTCATATCATTTACACCTCGAGTGGGGCCTTGTTTGACTTACCCATATCATTTGTGCCTCAAGTTGGGCCTCGATTGACTCACCCATATCATTTGTGCTTCGAGTCAGGCGTCGTTTGACTCACCCATATCATTTGTGCCTCGAGTTGGGCCTCGTTTCACTCAACCATACCATTTGCGCCTTGACTCGGACTCATTCGACTCTCCAATATATTTTTGCCTCAAGTCAGGCCTCGTTTGACTTACCCATATGCTTGTGCCTTGAGTCCGGCCTCGTTTGACTTACCCTTATCATTTGCACCTTGAGTCGATCCTCGTTTGACTTACCCATATGTTTGCCCCTCAAGTTGGGCCTCGTTTGACTTACCCATATGTTTACACCTCAAGTCAGAACCATATCATTTGTACCTCAAGTCAGGCCTCATTTAACTTAACCAAATCATTTGCACCTCAAGTTGGGACTTGTTTGACTCAACCATATTATTTGTACCTCGAGTCAGGCCTCATTTGACTCACCCATATGTTTGCGCCACAAGTCGAACCTCATTTAACTCACCCATATTTTGCACCTCGAGTTGGGGCTTATTTGACTCACCTATATCATTTACGCCTCAAGTCGGGCCTCGTTTGACTTACCCATATCATTTGTGCCTTGAGTGGGGCCTCATTTGACACAACCATATCATTTGCACCTCAAGTCGGTCCTCGTTTGCCTTACCCTTATCATTTACGCCTCGAGTCAAATCTCCTTTGACTCACCCATATCATTTATGCCTCGAGTCAGGCCTCGTGTGACTCACTTGTATGTTTGTGCCTCGAGTCGGGCCTCGTTTGACTCAAACATATCATTTGCACCTTGAGTCAGGCCTCATTTGACTCACTCATATCATTTGTGCCATGTGTCAGGCCTTGTTTGACTCAACCATATCATTTGCGCCTCGAGTCGGTCCTTGTTTGACTCAATAATATCATTTGCACCTCAAGTTGGGCCTTGTTTGACTTAACCGTATCATTTGTGCCTTGAGTTATGCTTCATTTGACTTAAACATATCATTTGTGCCTCAAGTCGGGCCTCGTTTGACTCAACCATATCATTTGTGCCTCGAGTTGGGCCTTATTTGACTCACCCATATCATTTGTGCCTTGAGTTAGGCCTCGTTTGACTCAACCATGTCATTTGCGCCTTGAATCGGGCCTCGTTTGACTCAACCATATCATTTGCACCTCGAGTCAGGCCTCGTTTAACCCACCTATATGTTTGCGCCTCGAGACGTGCCTCATTTGGCTCAACCATATCATTTGTGCCTCGAGTTAGGCCTTGTTTGACTCACCCATGTGTTTGCGCCTCAAGTCAGGCCTTGTTTGACTTAGCCATATCATTTGCGCCTCGAGTCGGTCCTCCTTTAACTTAACCTGACTCGAGGTGCAAACATATGGGTAAGCTAAATGAGGCCTGGCTCGAGGTGCAAACATATGGGCAAGTAAAATGAGTCAAGGCTGAAGGCACAAACATATAGGTGTGTCAAAACGAGGCCCGACTCAAGGTGCAAATGATATGGTTAAGTCAAACAAGGCTCAACTCGAGGTTCAAACATATGGGTAAAGCAAACGACGAGGCCGAGGCTGAGGCGCAAACACATGGGTGAGTCAAAACGAGGCCCGACTCAAGTTATAAATGATAAGGGTGAGTCAAACAAGGGCCAACTTTAGGCACAAATGATATGGGTTAGTCAAATAAGACCCGACTCAAGGCACAAATGATATGGGAGAGTCAAATGAGGCCCGACTCAAGGCGCAAATGATATGGGTGAGTCAAACGAGGCTCGACTTGAGGCACAAATAATATGGTTGAGTCAAACGAGACCCGACTCGAGGCACAAATGATATGGGTGAGTCAAATGAGGCCCCACTCGAGGCACAATGATATGGTTGAGTTAAACGAGGCCTAAGTCGAGGAACAAATAGCATGGGTGTGTTAAACGAGGCCTGACTCAGGGTAGAAACACATGGGTAAAGCAAACGAGGGCCAGCTCGAGGCGCAAACATATGGGTGTGTCAAAACGAGGCCTGACTCGAGATGCAAATAATATAGTTGAGTCAAATAAGGCCCGACACGAGGCGCAAATGATAAGGGTGAGTCAAATGAGGCCAAACTCGAGGTGCAAAGACATGGGTGAGTCAAATGAAGCCCAAGTCGAGGCACAAATGATATGGTTGAGTCAAACAAGGCCTGACTTGAGACACAAATGATAAGGGTGAGTCAAATGAGGCCTGACTCAAGGTGCAAAGATATGGGTGAGTCAAACGAGGCCTGACTCAAAGTGCAAATCATATAGTTTGTCAAATGAGGCCCAATCGTGGCACAAATGATAAGGGTGAGTCAATCGAGGCCTGACTTGAGGCGTAAATGATATGGGTCAAATGAGGCCTGACTCGGGGCACAAACAATATGGTTGAGTCAAATGAGGCATCACTCGAGGCACAAATGATATGGTTGAGTCAAATGAGGCCTGACTCGAGGCGCAAATGATATGGTATAGTCAAATAAGGCTCTACTCGAGGTGTAAATGATATGGGTAAGTCAAATGGGGCCAAACTTGAGGAACAAATGATATGGGTGAGTCAAACAAGGCCCGACTCGAGGCGCAAACATATGGGTGTGTCAAACGAGACCTGACTCGAGGCATAAGTGATATGGTTGAGTCAAATGATGCCCGACTCGAGGCGCAAATGATATGGTATAGTCAAACAAGGCTTGACTCGAGGCGCAAATGATATGGTTAAGTTAAATGGGGCAGAACTTGAGGAACAAATGATATGGGTGAGTCAAACAAGGCCTAACTCGAGGCGCAAACATATGGGTGAGTCAAATAAGGCCCAACTCGAGGTGCAAGTGATATGGTTAAGTCAAACGAGGCTCGACTCGGGGCACAAATGATAAGGATGAGTGAAACAAGGCTTGACTTGGGGTGCAAATGATATGGTTAAGTCAAATTAGGCGCAACTCAAGGTGCAAACATATGGGTAAGTCAAACAAGACCTGTCTCGAGGCACAAATAATATGGTTGAGTCAAATGAGCCTCAACTTAAGGCACAACTGATAAGAGTGAGTTAAATGAGGCCTGACTCGTGGCGCAAATGATGTGGCTGAGTCAAACAAGGCCCAACTTGAGGCACAAATGATATGGTTGAGTCAAACGAGGCTCGACTCGAGGCACAAATGATATGGTTGAGTCAAACGATGCTTGACTCGAGGCGCAAATGATAAGGTATAGCCAAATGAGGCTCGACTTGAGGTGCAAATGATATGGTTAAGTCAAATGAGGCCGAACTTGAGGAACAAATGATATGGGTGAGCCAAACAAGGCCCGACTCGAGGTGCAAGTGATATGGTTGAGTCAAACAAGGAGTGACTCGAGGCACAAATGATAAGGGTGAGTGAAACAAGGCTCAACTCGAGGCGCAAATGATATGGTTGAGTCAAATAAGGCCCGCCTTGTGGCGTAAATGACATGGGTGAGTCAAACAAGGACTGATTTGAGCCGCAAATGATATCGGTGAGTCAAACGAGGCTTGACTCGAGGCACAAACACATGGGTAAGTCAAACGAGACCCAACTCGAGGCACAAATGATATGGTTGAGTCAAACGAGGCTCGACTCGAGGTGCAAATAATATGGTTGAGTCAAATGAATTTGTACTCGAGGCACAAATGATATGAGTCAGTCAAACGAGGCCCGACTCGAGGCACAATCATATGGGTGAGTCAAACGAGGCCCAACTCAAGGCATAAATGATAAGGGTGAGTCAAATGAGGCCCGACTCGAGGTGCAAAGACATGGGTGAGTCAAACGAGGCCCAAGTCGAGGCATAAATGATATGGTTGAGTAAAACAAGGCTCGACTTGAGATGCTAATGATAAGGGTGAATCAAATGAGGCCCGACTTGAGGCGTAAAGATATGGGTGAGTCAAATGAGACCTAACTCAAGGCGAAAATGATATGGTTGAGTCAAATAAGGCCCGACTCGAGGCGCAAATGATAAGTGTGAGTCAATCGAGGCCCAACTCGAGGTGCAAATGATATGGGTGAGTGAAACAAAGCCCAACTCGAGGCACAAAGAATATGGTTGAGTCAAACAAGGCCCGACTCGAGGTACAAACATATGGGTGAGTTAAATGAGGCCCGAATCGAGGTACAAACACATGGATGAGTCAAACGAGGCTGACTGAAGGCACAAATGATATGGTTGAGTCAAACGATGCCCGACTCGAGATGCAAATGATATGGTATAGTCAAATAAGGCCTGACTCGAGGCGCAAATGATAAGGGTGAGCCAATCAAGGCCTAACTCGAGGTGCAAATGATATGGGTGAGTCAAACAAAGCCCAACTCGAGGCACAAAGAATATGGTTGAGTCAAACGAGGCCTGACTCGAGGCACAAATAATATGGTATAGTCAGACGAGGCTTGACTTGAGGTGCAAATGATATGGTTGAGTCAAATGAGGCCAAACTTGAGGAACAAATGATATGGGTGAGTCAAACGAGGCCTGACTCAAGGCGCAAACATATGGGTGAGTCAAATATGGCCCAACTCAAGGTGCAAGTGATATGGTTGAGTCAAACGAGGATTGACTCGAGGTGCAAATGATAAGGATGAGTGAAACGAGGTCCAACTCGAGGCATAAATGATATGGTTGAGTCAAATGAGGCCCAACTCAAGGCACAATCATATAGGTGAGTCAAACGAGGCCCATCTCAAGGCACAAATGATATGGTTGAGTCAAACAAGACCCAACTCGAGGAGCAAATGATAAGAGTGAGTCAAATGAGGCTCAACTCATGGTGCAAGTGATGCGGGTGAGTCAAACGAGGCCCAATTTCAAGCACAAATGATATGGTTGAGTCAAACGATGACCGGCTCGAGGTGCAAACATATGGGTGAGTTAATTGAGGCCCGAATCGAGGTGCAAACACATGGATGAGTCAAACAATGCTCAACTCAAGATGCAAATGATATGGTATAGTCAAACGAGGCATGACTCGAGGTGCAAATGATATGGTTAAGTCAAATAAGGCTGAACTTGTGGAACAAATGATATGGGTGAGTCAAACGAGGCCCGACTCGAGGCATAAACATATGGGTGAGTCAAATAAGGCCTAACTTGAGGTGCAAGTGATATGGTTAGGTCAACCAAGGATTGACTCGAGGCACAAATAATAAGGGTAAGTGAATCGAGGCTCGACTCAAGGCGTAAATGACATGGGTGAGTCAAACGAGGACTGACTCGAGCCGTAAATGATATCGGTGAGTCACGCGAGGCCTGACTCGAGCCGTAAATGATATCGGTGAGTCAAACGAGGCCTGACTTGAGGCACAAACACATGGGTGAGTCAAATGAGGCCCAACTTGAGACACAAATGATATGGTTGAGTCAAACAAGGCTCAACTCGAGCTGCAAATGATATGGTTAAGTCAAACGATGCCATACTCGAGGCACAAATGATATGGGTCAAACAAATGAGGCCTGACTCGAGGCGCAATCATATGGGTGTGTCAAACGAGGCCTTACTCGAGGCGCAAATGATATGGTTGTGTCAAATGAGGCTTAACTCGAGGCGCAAATGATAAGGGTGAGTCAAAGGAGGCCCTACTCAAAGGGTGAGTCAAACGAGGCCCGACTCGGGGTGCAAATGATATGGTTGAGTCAAAAGAGGCCTGACTCAAGGCACAAATGATATGGTTGTGCCAAACGAGGCCTGACTCGAGGCACAAATGATACGGGTGAGTCAAATGAGGCCCGACTCGACATGCAAATGATATGGTTAAGTCAAACTAGGCCTGACTTGAGGCACAAATGATAAGGGTCAGTCAAACAATGCCCGACTCGAGGCATAAATGATATGTTGAGTCAAACAAGGCCCAACTGAAGGCGCAAATGATAAGGGTCCATCAAACAAGGCCCGACTTGAGGCGCAAATGATATATTGAGCCAAACGAGGCCCAACTCGAGTTGCAAATGATATGGTTGAGTAAAACGAGGCCCAACTCGAGGTGCAAATGATAAGGATGAGTGAAATAAGGCCCAACTTAAGGCACAAATGATATGGGTGAGCCAAATGAGACTTAACTTGCGGCACAAATGATATAGGTGAGTCGAACGAGGCCCGACTCGAGGCGACAATGATATGGTTGAGTCAAATGAGGCCTGACTTAAGGCACAAATAATAAGGGAGAGTCAAACCAGGACCAACTCAAGGCACAAATGATATGGGTGAGTCAAACAAAGCCTAACTCGAGGCGCAAACAATATGGTTGAGTCAAACGAGGCCCAACATGAGGCACAAATGATATGGTTGAGTCGAACCAGGCCTGACTTGAGGCATAAATGTTATGGTTAAGTCAAATGAGGCTGAACTTGAGGAACAAATGATATGGGTAAGTCAAATGAGGCCCAACTCAAGGAGCAAAGATATGGGTGAGTCAAATAAGGCCCAACTCGAGGTGCAAGTAATATGGTTGAGTTAAACGAGAATTGATTCGAGGCGCAAATGATAAGGGTGAGTGAAACGAGGCCTGACTCGAGGCACAAATGATATGGTTAAGTCAAATGAGGCCTAATTCGAGGCGCAAACATATGGGTGAGTCAAATGAAGCCCGTCTCGAGGCACAAATAATAAGAGTGAGACAAATAAGGCCTGACACGTGGTGCAAATGATGTGGGTGAGTCAAACGAGGCCCAACTTAAGGCACAAAATATATGGTTAAGTCAAACGATGCCTGACTCGAGGCACAAACATATGGGTGAGTCAAACAAGGCTTGAATCGAGCTGCAAACAAATGGGTGAGTCAATCAAGGCCCAACTTGAGGTACAAATGATATGGTTAAGTCAAACGATGCCTAGCTCAAGGCACAAATAATATGTTGTAGTCAAACGAGGCTCGACTCGAGGCACAAATGATATGGTTGAGTCAAATAAGGCCCGACTCAAGGTGCAAACATATGGGTGAGTCAAATAAGGCCCAACTCGAGGTGCAAATGATATAGTTGAGTGAAACAAGGATTGACTTGAGGCAGAAATGATAAGGTTGAGTGAAATGAGGCCCAACTTAAGGTGCAAATGATATGGTTGAGTCAAATGAGCGCTGCCTCATGGAGTAAATGACATGGGTGAGTCAAACGACGATTGACTCGAGCCACAAATGATATGGGTGAGTCAAACGAGGCCCAGTTCGATGCGCAAATGATATGGTTGTGTCAAACAAGGCTCGACTTGAGGCGCAAATGATATGGTTGAGTCAAACAACTCTGTACTCAAGGCACAAATGATATGGATGAGTCAAACGAGGCCCGACTCGAGGCGCAAATGATAAGGATAAGTGAAATGAGGCCTGACACGAGGTGCAAAGACATGGGTAAGTCAAACGAGGCCTAAGTCGAGGCACAAATGATATGGTTGAGTAAAACGAGGCCCGACTCAAGACACAAATGATAAGGGTGAATCAAATGAGGCTTGACTTAAGGTGCAAAGATATGGGTGAGTCAAACGAGGCCTACCTCGAGGCACAAATGATATGGTTGAGTCAAATGGGGCCCGACTCGAGGTGAAAATGATAAGGGTGAGTCAATCGAGGCCCGACTCGAGGCGCAAATGATATGGGTGAGTCAAACAAAGCCCAACTCGAGGCACAAACAATATGGTTGAGTGAAACGAGGCTTGACTTGAGGCACAAATGATATGGTTGAGTTAAACGAGGCCTGACTCGAGACACAAATGATATGGTTCAGTCAAACGAGGCCCAACTCGAGGCGCAAATGATATGGGTGAGTCAAACAAAGCCCAACTCGAGGCACAAACAATATGGTTGAGTCAAACGAGGCCTGACTCAGGGAGCAAATGATGAGGGTAAGTCAAACGAGGCCCGACTCGAGGTGCAAATGATATGGTTGAGTCAAATGAGGCCCGATTTGAGCTGCAAACATATGGGTGAGTCAAATAAGGCCCAACTCGAGGTGCAAATGATATAGTTGAGTGAAACGAGGATTGACTCGAGGCAGAAATGATAAGGTTGAGTGAAACGAGGCTCAACTTGAGGTGCAAATGATATGGTTAAGTCAAATGAGGGCAGCCTCATGGCGTAAATGACTTGGGTGAGTCAAAAACGACAATTGACTCGAGCCACAAATGATATGGGTGAGTCAAACGAGGCTTAACTCAAGGCACAAACACATGAGGGAGTCAAACAAGGCCTAACTCGATGCATAAATGATATGGTTGAGTCAAACGAGGCTTGACTCGAGGCACAAATGATATGGTTGAGTCAAATGACTCTATACTCAAGGCACAAATGATATGGGTGAGTCAAACGAGGCCCGACTCGAGGCGCAAATGATAAGGGTGAGTCAAATGAGGCCGACACGAGGTGCAAAGACATGGGTAAGTTAAACGAGGCCTAAGTCGAGGCACAAATGATAAGGGTGAATCAAATGAGGCTCGACTGGAGGCGCAAAGATATGGGTGAGTCAAACGAGGTCTACCTCGAGGCCCAAATGATATGGTTGATTCAAATGAGGCTTGACTCGAGGTGCAAATGATAAGGGTAAGTCAATCGAGGCCTGACTCGAGGTGCAATGATATGGGTGAGTCAAACAAAGCCCAACTCGAGGCACAAACAATATGGTTGAGTGAAACAAGGCTCGCCTCGAGACGTAAATGACATGGGTGAGTCAAACGAGGCCTGACTCAAGGTGCAAATGATAGAGGTGAGTCAAATGAGGCCCGACTCAAGGAGTAAACACATGGGTGACTCAAACGAGGACCCAGTCGAGGCGTAATCATATGGTTGAGTCACACGAGGCATGGTTCAAGGTGCAAACATATGGGTGAGTCAAATGAGGCCCGACTTGAGGCACAAATGATATGGGTGAGTCAAACTAGGCTCGACTTGAGGCGCAAATAATATGGTTGAGTCAAACGAGGCCTAACTCGGGGATCAAATGATAAGGGTAAGTCAAACGAGGCCCGACTCGAGGTGCAAATGATATGGTTGAGTCAAATGAGGCCCGACTCAAGGCGCAAACATATGGGTAAGTCAAAGGATGCCCGACACGAGGACAAACACATGGGTGAGTTAAACGAGGCCCAACTCGAGGCACAAATGATATGGTTGAGTCAAATAAGGCCTGACTCGAGGCACAAACATATTGGTGAGTCAAACAAGGCCCAACTCAAGACACAAATGATAAGTGTGAGTCACATGAGGCTCGACTTGAGGCACAAATGATATGGTACAGTCAAACGAGGCTCAACTTGAGGCGCAAATGATATGGTTATGTCAAACGAGGCTAAACTCGAGGCACAAATGATATGGGTTAGTCAAACTAGGCCTAACCCGAGGTGCAAACATATGGGTTAGTCAAATGAGGCCTGACTCGAGGAGCAAATAATATGGTTAAGTTAAACGAGGCTTGACTCGAGGTGCAAATGATATACTTAAGTCGAACTAGGCCTATCTCGAGGCATAAATGACATGGGTGTGTCAAATGAGGCATGCTCAAGGCTCAAATGATATAGGTGAGTCAAACAAGGCCCGACTCGAGGCACAAACACATGGGTGAGTCAAACGAGGTCTAACTTAAGGCACAAATGATATGGTTGAGCCAAACGAGGTATGACTCAAGGCGCAAACATATGGGTGAGTCAAATAAGGCCTAACTCGAGGGCAAATAATATGGTTGAGTCAAACGGCACCCATGTCAAGGCGCAAATGATAAGTGTGAGCCAAACGAGGTCTGATTCGAGGCGCAAATGATATGGGTGAGTCAAACGAGGCCTAACTCAAGGCACAAGTGATATGGTTGAGTCAAACAAACCAAGACTCAAGGTGCAAATATATGGGTGACTCAAACAGGGCCTGACTTGAGGTGCAACTATCTGGGTGAGTCAAACGAGGACCGACTCGATGCATAAATGATATGGTTAACTTAAACGAGTCCCAACTCGAGGCACAAATGATATGATTGAGTCAAACGAGGACTGACTCGAGGTGCAAATGATAAGTGTGAGTCAAATGAGGTCTGACTCAAGGCACAAATAATATTGGTTAGTCAAACAAGGCCCGACTCATGGCGCAGATGATATGGTTGAGTCAACTAAGGCTAAACTTGAGGCACAAACACATGGGTGAGTCAAATGAGGCCAAACTTAATGCATAAATAATATGGTTGAGTCAAATGAGGCTCGGCACGAGGCACAAACATACGGGTGAGTTAAACGAGGACTGACTCTAGGTGTAAAGGATATGGGTGAGTCAAATGAGGCCCAACTTGAGGCACAAATGATATGGTTGAGTCAAACAAGGCCTGACTCAAGGTGCAAATGATATGGGTGAGTCAAACGAGGCTCGACTTGAGGCGCAAATGATAAGCGTGAGTCAAATGAGGCCTGACTCGAGGCACAAACATATGGACGAGTCAAAATATGCCTGACTTGAGGCACAAACGATATGGTTGAGTCAAACAAGGCCTGACTCGAGGCATAAATGACATGGGTGAGTCAAACGAGGCCCGACTCGAGGTACAAACATATGGGTAAGTCAAACATGGACCGACTCAAGGCGTAAATAACATGGGTGAGTCAAACAAGACCCGACTCGAGGTGCAACTAATATGGATGATTCAAACAAGGCCCAACTTGAGGCACAAATGATAAGGGAGAGTCAACCGAGGCCTGACTCAAGGCACAAATGATATGGGTGAGTCAAACGAGGCCCAACTCGAGGTGCAAATGATATGGGTGAGTCAAATGAGGCTCGACATAAGGGACAAATAATATGGTTAGTCAAATGAGGCTCGACTCGAGGACCAAATGATAAGGGTAAGTCAAATGAGGCCTGACTCGAAGCGTAAATGATATAGGTGAGTCAAACGAGGCCTGACTTGAGGAGCAAATGATATGGTTGAGTCAAACGAGGCCTGACTCGAGGCGTAGATGATATGGTTGAGTCAAATGAGGCTCAACTTAAGGCACAAATAATACGGTTGAGTCAAACGAGGCCCAACTCGCGGACCAAATGATAAGGGTAAGTTAAATGGGGCCCAACTCGATGCGCAAATGATATAGGTGAGTCACATGAGGCCCGACTTGAGGCGCAAATGATATGGTTGAGTCAAACAAGGCATGACTCGAGGCGCAGATGATATGGTTGAGTCAAATGAGGCTCGACTAAAGGCACAAACACATGGGTGAGTCAAATGAGGCCTGACTCAAGGCACAAATGATATGGGTGAGTCAAACGAGGCCTGACTCGAGGCATAAAAAAATGGGTGAGTCAAACGAGGCCCAACTCGAGGCGCAAACATATCGGTGAGTCAAACGAGGCCTGACTCGAGGCATAAATGATATGGTTAAGTCAAACAAGAACTAACTCGAGGGGTAAATGATAAGGCTCAATCAAATGAAGCCCAACTCGAGGTGCAAATGATATGATTGAGTTAAATGAGGCCCGACTCAGGGCGCAAATGATAAGGGTCTATCAAACAGGGCCCAACTCAAGGTGTAAATAATATGGTTGAGTAAAACAAGACCCGACTCGAGGCGCAAATGATATGGTTGATTCAAATGAGGCCGAATTTGAGGCACAAATGATATGGGTGAGTGAAACGAGGCTTGACTCGAGGCACAAACATATGGGTTCATGAAACGAGAATCGACTTAAGGTGTAAATGATATGGTTGAGTCAAACAAGGCCCAACTCAAGGTACAAATGATATGGTTGAGTCAAATGAGGCTCGACTTAAGGCGCAAACACATGGGTGAGTCAAACAAGAGCTGACTGAGGTGTAAACGATATAGGTCAATCAAACGAGGCTCGACTCAAGCTTCAAATGACATGGGTGAGTCAAACGAGGACTGGTTTGAGGTGCAAACATATGGGTGATTCAAAACGAGACCCTTCTCGAGGCGCAAATGATATGGTTGAGTCAAACAAGACCCGACTCGAGGCGCAAATGATAAAGGTTAGTCGAATGAGGTGTGACTTGAGGCGCAAACAAATGGGTGAGTCGAAGGATGCCCGACTCGAGGTGCAAACACATGGGTTAGTCAAACGAGGCCCAACTCATTGCACAAATGAGATGGTTGAGTCAAACGAGGCTAGACTCGAGGCGCAAATGATGTGGTTGAGTCAAATAAGGCCCAACTCAAGGTGCAAACATATGGGTAAGTAAAACAAGGCCCGTCTTGAGGTGTAAATGATATGTGTGAGACAAACGAGGTCTAACTCGAGGTGCAAACATATGGTTGAGTCAAACGAGGCCTGACCCGAGGCCCAAACATATGGGCGAGTCAAATAACGCCGGACTGGAGGAGCAAATGATATGGGTAAGTCAAATGAGGCCTGACTCGAGGCACAAATGATATGGTTAAGTCAAATGAGGCCAGACTCGAGACACAAATGATATGTGTGAGTCAAACGAGGCCAGACTCGAGGTGCAAATGATGTGGTTGAGTCGAACGAGGCCCAACTCTAGGTGCAAATGTATGGGTAAGTCAAACGAGACCCGACTTGAGGCGCAAATGATATGTGTGAGTCAAATGAGGCCTGACTCAAGGCACAAACATATGGGTGAGTCAAATGAGGACCGACTCGAGGCCCAAACATATGGGTGAGTCAAATGAGGCCCGACTAGAGTCGCAAATGATATGGTAAGTCAAACAAGGCCTGACTTGAGGCGTAAATGGTATGGTTGAGTCAAATGAGGCCAGACTCGAGGCGCAAATGATGTGGTTGAGTCAAATGACGCCCAACTCAAGGTGCAAACATATGGGTAAGACAAACGAGGCCCAACTTGAGGCGTAAATGATATGTGTGAGTCAAACGAGGCCTGACTCGAGGTGCAAACATATGGGTGAGTCAAACGAGGCCCGACCCTAGGCCCAAACATATGGGTGAGTCAAATAAGGCCTGATTGGAGGCGCAAATGATAAGGGTAAGTCAAACGAGGCCCGACTCGAGATGCAAATGATATGTTTGAGTTAAACGACGCCCAACTTGAGGTGCAAATCATGTGGTTGAGTCAAACAAGGCCCGACTCAAGGTGCAAACATATGGGTGAGTCAAACGAGGCCGGACTCGAGGCGCAAATCATGTGGGTGCATCAAATGAGGCCCGACTCAAGGTGCGAATTGTATAGGTGAGTTAAACGAGGCCTGACTCGAGACACAAACATATGGGTGAGTCAAACGAGACCTGACTCGAGGTGCAAACATATGGGTGAGTAAAATGAGGCATTACTCAAGGTGCAAATGATATGGTTGAGTCAAACAAGGCCCGACTCGAGGGGCAAATGATAAAGCTCAGTCAAATGAAGCCCGACTCGAGGTGCAAATGATATGATTGAGTCAAATGAGGCCCGACTCAGGGCACAAATGATAAGGGTCTGTCAAACAAGGCCCAACTCGAGGCACAAATGATATGGTTGACTAAAACGAGACCCAACTCGAGGCATAAATGATATGGTTGAGTCAAACGAGGCCGAACTCGAGGCACAAATGATATGGGTGAATAAAATGAGGCCTGACTTGAGGCACAAACATATGGTTAAATGAAACGAGAATGGACTCGAGGCATAAATGATATGGTTGAGTCAAACGAGGCCTAACTCGAGGCGCAGATGATATGGTTGAGTCAAATGAGGCTTGACATAAGGCACAAACACATCGGTGAGTCAAATGAGACCTGACTCGAGGTGCAAATGATTTAGGTGAGTCAAACGAAGCCCGACTCGAGCCACAAATGACATGGGTGAGTCAAACGAGATCCAGTTTGAGACGTAAACATATGGGTGAGTCAAAACGAGGCCCTGCTCGAGTGCAAATTATATGGTTGAGTCAAACGAGGCCCGACTCGAGGCGCAAACACATGGATGAGTCAAACAAGGCCTAACTCATTGCGCAAACGAGATGGTTGAGTCATACGGGGACTGACTCGAGGCGCACAGATAAGGGTGAGTTAAACGAGTCCTGACTCAATGTGCAAATGATATTGGTTACTTAAACAAAGCCTGACTTGAGGCGCATATGATATGGTTCAGTTAAACAGGGCCCAACTCGAGACGCAAATGATATGTGTGAGTCAAACGAGGCCAAACTCGAGGCGTAAATGATGTGGTTGAGTCAAACGAGGCCCAACTCTAGGTGCAAACGTATGGGTAAGTGAAACGAGGCCCGACTTGAGGCGCAAATGATATGTGTGAGTCAAACGAGGCCTGACTCAAGGCACAAACATATGGGTGAGTCAAATGAGGCCCGACCCAATGCCCAAACATATGGGTGAGTCAAATGAGGCCCGATTGGAGGCACAAATGATAAGGGTAAGTCAAACGAGGCCCGACTCGAGGCACAAATGATATGGTTGAGTAAAACGAGGCCTAACTTGAGGCACAAATGATATGGTTGAGTCAAACGAGCCCTGACTCGAGGGTCAAATGATAAGGCTCAGTCAAATGAAGCCTGACTCGAGGGTGCAAATGATAAGAGTCTGTCAAACAAGGCCCAACTCGAGGCACAAATGATATGGTTGAGTAAAAGAAGACCTCACTTGAGGCATAAATTACATGGTTGAGTCAAATGAGGCCGAAGTCAAGGCACAAATGATATGGGTGAGTGAAACAAGGCCTAACTCGAGGCACAAACATATGGGTGAATGAAACAAGAATGGACTCGAGGCGTAATTGATATGGTTGAGTCAAACGAGGCCTAACTCGAGGCACAGATGATATGGTTGAGTCAAATGAGTCTCAACTTAAGGAACAAACACATGGGTGAGTCAAACGAGACCTGACTCGAGGTGCAAATGATATGGGTGAGTCAAACGAGCCCGACTCAAGCCACAAATGACATGGGTGAGTCAAACGAGGCCCAGTTCGAGTCCCAAACATATGGGTAAGTCAAAACGAGGCCCTACTCGAGGCGCAAACACATGGGTGAATCAAACGAGGCCCAACTCATTGCGCAAATGAGATGGTTGAGTCATACGGGGACTGACTCGAGGTGCAAATGATAAGGGTGAGTTAAACGAGTCCCGACTCAATGTGCAAATGATATGGGTTACTTAAACGAAGTTCGACTTGAGGCGCATATAATATGGTTGAGTTAAACAAGGCCCAACTCGAGATGCAAATGATATGTGTGAGTCAAACGAGGCCAGACTCGAGACACAAATGATGTGGTTGAGCCAAACGAGGCCCAACTCTAGGTGCAAACGTATGGGTAAGTCTAACTAGACCCGACTTGAGGCGCAAATGATATGTGTGAGTCAAATGAGGCCTGACTCAAGGCATAAACATATGGGTGAGTCAAATGAGGACCGACCCAAGGCCCAAACATATGGGTGAGTCAAATGAGGCCCGACTAGAGTCGTAAATGATATGGTAAGTGAAACAAGGCCCGACTCGAGGTGCAAATGGTATGGTTGAGTCAAACGAGGCCAGACTCAAGGCGCAAATGATGTGGTTAAGTCAAACGAGGCCCAACTCAAGGTGCAAACACATGGGTAAGTCAAATGAGGCCCGACTCGAGATGCAAATGATATGGTTGAGTTAAACGACGCCCAACTTGAGGTGCAAATCATGTGGTTGTGTCAAATGAGGCCCGACTCAAGGCGCAAACATATGGGTGAGTCAAACGAGGCCGAACTCGAGGCGTAAATCATGTGGGTGCGTCAAACGAGGCCCGACTCAAGGTGCAAATTGTATGGGTGAGTTAAACGAGGCCTGACTCGAGACACAAACATATGGGTGAGTCAAATGAGACCTGGCTCGAGGTGCAAACATATGGGTGAGTAAAATGAGGCCTTACTCGAGGTGCAAATGATATGGTTGAGTCAAATAAGGCCTAACTCGAGGGGCAAATGATAAGGCTCAGTCAAATGAAGCCCGACTCGAGGCGCAAATGATATGATTGAGTCAAATGAGGCCCAACTCAGGGCGCAAATGATAAGGGTCTGTCAAACAAGGCCCAACTCGAGGCACAAATGATATGGTTAACTAAAACGAGAACTAACTCGAGGCGTAAATGATATGGTTGAGTCAAACGAGGTCTAACTCGAGGCGCAGATGATATGGTTGAGTCAAATGAGGCTTGACTTAAGGCACAAACACATCGGTGAGTCAAATGAGACCTGACTCGAGGTGCAAATGAGTTAGGTGAGTCAAACGAAGCTCGACTTGAGCCACAAATGACATGGGTGGTCAAACGAGGCCCGGTTTGAGGCGTAAACATATGGGTGAGTCAAAATGAGGCCCTGCTCGAGCGCAAATGATATGGTTGAGTCAAACAAGGCCCGACTCAAGGCGCAAACACATGGATGAGTCAAATGAGGCCCAACTCATTGCGCAAACGAGATGGTTGAATCATACAGGGACTAACTCGAGGCGCAAATGATAACGGTGAGTTAAATGAGTCCCGACTCAATGTGCAAATGATATTGGTTACTTAAACGAAGCCCGACTTGAGGCACATATGATATGGTTCAGTTAAACAAGGCCCAACTCGAGACGTAAATGATATGTGTGAGTCAAACGAGGCCAGACTCGAGGCGCAAATGATGTGGTTGAGTCAAACGAGACCCAATTCTAGGTGCAAACGCATGGGTAAATGAAACGAGGCCCGACTTGAGGCGCAAATGATATGTGTGAGTCAAACGAGGCCTGACTCAAGGCACAAACATATGGGTGAGTCAAATGAGGCCTGACCCGAAGCCTAAACATATTGATGAGTCAAATGAGGCCCGATTGGAGGCACAAATGATAAGGGTAAGTCAAATGAGGCTCGACTCGAGGCACAAATGATAAGGGTAAGTCAAACGAGGCCCGACTCGAGGCATAAATGATATGGTTGAGTAAAACGAGGCCTAACTCGAGGCACAAATGATTTGGTTGAGTCAAACGAGCCCTGACTCGAGGGGCAAATGATAAAGCACAGTCAAATGAAGCCTGACTCGAGGATGCAAATGATAAGAGTCTGTCAAAGAAGGCCCAACTCGAGGCGCAAATGATATGGTTGAGTAAAAGAAGACCTGACTTGAGGCATAAATGATATGGTTAAGTCAAACGAGGCCGAAGTCGAGGCACAAATGATATGGGTGAGTGAAACAAGGCCTGACTCGAGGCACAAACATATGGTTGAATGAAACGAGAACAGACTTGAGGCGTAATTGATATGGTTGAGTCAAACGAGGCCCAACTCGAGGCACAGATGATATGGTTGAGTCAAATGAGTCTCGACTTAAGGAACAAACACATGGGTGAGTCAAACGAGACCTGACTCGAGGTGTAAATGATATGGGTGAGTCAAACGAGGCCCAGTTCGAGTCTCAAACATATGGGTGAGTCAAAACGAGGCCCTACTCGAGGCACAAACACATGGGTGAATCAAACGAGGCCCAACTCGTTGCGCAAATGAGATGGTTGAGTCATACGGGGACCAACTCGAGGCGCAAATGATAAGGGTGAGTTAAACGCATCCTGACTCAATGTGCAAATGATATGGGTTACTTAAACGAAGCCCGGCTTGAGGCGCATATAATATGGTTAAGTTAAATAAGGCCCAACTCGAGGTGCAAATGATATGTGTGAGTCAAACGAGGCCAGACTCGAGGCGCAAATAATGTAGTTGAGTCAAACGAGGCCTAACTCTAGGTGCAAACATATGGGTAAGTCAAACGAGACCCGACTTGAGGCGCAAATGATATGTATGAGTCAAATGAGGCCTGACTCAAGGAACAAACATATGGGTGAGTCAAATGAGGACCGACCCGAGGCCCAAACATATGGGTGAGTCAAATGAGGCCCGACTGGAGTCGCAAATGATATGGTAAGTCAAACAAGGCCCGACTCGAGGCACAAATGGTATGGTTGAGTCAAACGAGGCTAAACTCGAGGCGCAAATGATGTGGTTGAGTCAAACGAGGCCCAACTCAAGGTGCAAACATATGGGTAAGTCAAACGAGGCCCGACTCGAGATGCAAATGATATGATTGAGTTAAACGACGCCCAACTTGAGGTGCAAATCATGTGGTTGAGTCAAAGAAGGCCCGACTCAAGGCGCAAACATATGGGTGAGTCAAACAAGGCTAGACTCGAGGCACAAATCATGTGGGTGCGTCAAACGAGGCCTGACTCAAGGAGCAAATTGTATGGGTGAGTTAAACGAGGCCTGACTCGAGACACAAACATATGGGTGAGTCAAACGAGACCTGACTCGAGGTGCAAACATATGGGTGAGTAAAATGAGGCCTTACTCGAGGTGCAAATGATATGGTTGTGTCAAACAAGGCCCGACTCGAGGGGCAAATGATAAGGCTCAGTCAAATGAAGCCCGACTCGAGGTGCAAATGATATGATTGAGTCAAATGAGGCTCGACTCAGGGTGCAAATGATAAGGGTTGACTAAAACGAGACCCGACTTGAGGCGTAAATGATATGGTTGAGTCAAATGCAGCCGAACTCGAGGCATAAATGATATGGTTGAGTGAAACGAGGCCTGACTCGAGGCACAAACATATGGTTAAATGAAACGAGAATGGACTCGAGGCATAAATGATATGGTTGAGTCAAACGAGGCCCAACTCGAGGCGCAGATGATTTGGTTGAGTCAAATGAGGCTTGACTTAAGGCACAAACACATGGGTGAGTCAAATGAGACCTGACTCGAGGTGCAAATGAGTTAGGTGAGTCAAACGAAGCTCGACTTGAGCCACAAATGACATGGGTGGTCAAACGAGGCCCGGTTTGAGGCGTAAACATATGGGTGAGTCAAAATGAGGCCCTGCTCGAGCGCAAATGATATGGTTGAGTCAAACAAGGCCCGACTCAAGGCGCAAACACATGGATGAGTCAAATGAGGCCCAACTCATTGCGCAAACGAGATGGTTGAATCATATAGGGACTAACTCGAGGCGGAAATGATAACGGTGAGTTAAATGAGTCCCGACTCAATGTGCAAATGATATTGGTTACTTAAACGAAGCCCGACTTGAGGCACATATGATATGGTTCAGTTAAACAAGGCCCAACTCGAGACGTAAATGATATGTGTGAGTCAAACGAGGCCAGACTCGAGGCGCAAATGATGTGGTTGAGTCAAACGAGACCCAACTCTAGGTGCAAATGCATGGGTAAATGAAACGAGGCCCGACTAGAGGCGCAAATGATATGTGTGAGTCAAACGAGGCCTGACTCAAGGCACAAACATATGGGTGAGTCAAATGAGGCCTGACCCGAAGCCTAAACATATTGATGAGTCAAATGAGGCCCGATTGGAGGCACAAATGATAAGGGTAAGTCAAATGAGGCTCGACTCGAGGCACAAATGATAAGGGTAAGTCAAACGAGGCCCGACTCGAGGCACAAATGATATGGTTGAGTAAAACGAGGCCTAACTCGAGGCGCAAATGATTTGGTTGAGTCAAACGAGCCCTGACTCGAGGGGCAAATGATAAAGCACAGTCAAATGAAGCCTGACTTGAGGATGCAAATGATAAGAGTCTGTCAAAGAAGGCCCAACTCGAGGCGCAAATGATATGGTTGAGTAAAAGAAGACCTGACTTGAGGCATAAATGATATGGTTGAGTCAAACGAGGCCGAAGTCGAGGCACAAATGATATGGGTGAGTGAAACAAGGCCTGACTCGAGGCACAAACATATGGTTGAATGAAACGAGAACAGACTTGAGGCGTAATTGATATGGTTGAGTCAAACGAGGCCCAACTCGAGGCACAGATGATATGGTTGAGTCAAATGAGTCTCGACTTAAGGAACAAACACATGGGTGAGTCAAACGAGACCTGACTCGAGGTGTAAATGATATGGGTGAGTCAAACGAGGCCCAGTTCGAGTCTCAAACATATGGGTGAGTCAAAACGAGGCCCTACTCGAGGCACAAACACATGGGTGAATCAAACGAGGCCCAACTCGTTGCGCAAATGAGATGGTTGAGTCATACGGGGACCAACTCGAGGCGCAAATGATAAGGGTGAGTTAAACGCATCCTGACTCAATGTGCAAATGATATGGGTTACTTAAACGAAGCCCGGCTTGAGGCGCATATAATATGGTTAAGTTAAATAAGGCCCAACTCGAGGTGCAAATGATATGTGTGAGTCAAACGAGGCCAGACTCGAGGCACAAATAATGTAGTTGAGTCAAACGAGGCCTAACTCTAGGTGCAAACATATGGGTAAGTCAAACGAGACCCGACTTGAGGCACAAATGATATGTATGAGTCAAATGAGGCCTGACTCAAGGAACAAACATATGGGTGAGTCAAATGAGGACCGACCCGAGGCCCAAACATATGGGTGAGTCAAATGAGGCCCGACTGGAGTCGCAAATGATATGGTAAGTCAAACAAGGCCCGACTCGAGGCGCAAATGGTATGGTTGAGTCAAACGAGGCTAAACTCGAGGCGCAAATGATGTGGTTGAGTCAAACGAGGCCCAACTCAAGGTGCAAACATATGGGTAAGTCAAACGAGGACCGACTCGAGATGCAAATGATATGGTTGAGTTAAACGACGCCCAACTTGAGGTGCAAATCATGTGGTTGAGTCAAAGAAGGCCCGACTCAAGGCGCAAACATATGGGTGAGTCAAACAAGGCTAGACTCGAGGCACAAATCATGTGGGTGCGTCAAACGAGGCCTGACTCAAGGAGCAAATTGTATGGGTGAGTTAAACGAGGCCTGACTCGAGACACAAACATATGGGTGAGTCAAACGAGACCTGACTCGAGGTGCAAACATATGGGTGAGTAAAATGAGGCCTTACTCGAGGTGCAAATGATATGGTTGTGTCAAACAAGGCCCGACTCGAGGGGCAAATGATAAGGCTCAGTCAAATGAAGCCCGACTCGAGGTGCAAATGATATGATTGAGTCAAATGAGGCTCGACTCAGGGTGCAAATGATAAGGGTTGACTAAAACGAGACCCGACTTGAGGCGTAAATGATATGGTTGAGTCAAATGCAGCCGAACTCGAGGCACAAATGATATGGTTGAGTGAAACGAGGCCTGACTCGAGGCACAAACATATGGTTAAATGAAACGAGAATGGACTCGAGGCATAAATGATATGGTTGAGTCAAACGAGGCCCAACTCGAGGCGCAGATGATTTGGTTGAGTCAAATGAGGCTTGACTTAAGGCACAAACACATGGGTGAGTCAAATGAGACCTGACTCGAGGTGCAAATGATTTGGGTGAGTCAAACGAAGCCCGACTCGAGCCACAAATGACATGGGTGAGTCAAACGAGGCTCAGTTTGAGGCGTAAACATATGGGTGAGTCAAAACGAGGCCCTGCTCGAGCGCAAATGATATGGTTGAGTCAAACAAGGGCCGACTCGAGGTGCAAACACATGGATGAGTCAAACGAGGCCTAACTCATTGCGCAAACGAGATGGTTGAGTCATATGGGGACTGCCTCGAGGCACAAATGATAAGGGTAAGTTAAACGAGTCCCGACTCAATGTTCAAATGATATTGGTTACTTAAACAAAGCCCAACTTGAGGCGCATATGATATGGTTCAGTTAAACAAGGCCCAACTCGAGACGCAAATGATATGTGTGAGTCAAACGAGGCCAGACTCGAGATGCAAATGATGTGGTTGAGTCAAACGAGGCCCAACTCTAGTTGCAAACGTATGAGTAAGTGAAACGAGGCCCGACTTGAGACGCAAATGATATGTGTGAGTCAAACAAGGCCTAACTCAAGGCACAAACATATGGGTGAGTCAAATGAGGCCCGACCCGAGGCCCAAACATATGGGCGAGTCAAATGAGGCCCGACGGGAGTCGCAAATGATATGGATAAGTCAAACAAGGCCCGACTCATGGCGCAAATGATATGGTTAAGTCAAATGAGGCCAGACTCGAGGCACAAATGATGTGGTTAAGTCAAACGAGGCCCAACTCAAGGTGCAAACATATGGGTAAGTCAAATGAGGCCAACTTGAGGCACAAATGATATATGTGAGTCAAACGAGGCCTGACTCAAGGCGCAAACATATGGGTAAGTCAAACGAGGCCCGACCCGAGGCCCAAACATATGGGTGAGTCAAATGAGGCCCAATTGGAGGCACAAATGATATGGGTAAGTCAAACGAGGCCCGACTCGAGGCACAAATGATATGGTTGAGTAAAACGAGCCTAACTCGAGGCGCAAATGATATGGTTGAGTCAAACGAGCCCTGACTCGAGGGACAAATGATAAGGCTCAATCAAATAAAGCCTGACTCGAGGGTGCAAATGATAAGAGTCTGTCAAATAAGGCCCAACTCGAGGCGCAAATGATATGGTTGAGTAAAAGAAGACTTGACTTGAGGCATAAATGATATGGTTGAGTCAAACGAGGCCGAAGTCGAGGCACAAATGATATGGGTGAGTGAAATAAAGCCTGACTCGAGGCACAAACATATGGGTGAATGAAACGAGAATGGACTCGAGGCATAATTGATATGGTTGAGTCAAACGAGGCCCAACTCGAGGCACAGATGATATGGTTGAGTCAAATGAGTCTCGACTTAAGGAACAAACACATGGGTGAGTCAAACGAGACCTGACTTGAGGTGCAAATGATATGGGTGAGTCAAACGAGGCCCGACTCAAGCCACAAATGACATGGGTGAGTCAAACGAGGCCCAGTTCGAGTCTCAAACATATGGGTGAGTCAAAACGAGGCCCTACTCGAGGCGCAAACACATGGGTGAATCAAACGAGGCCCAACTCATTGCGCAAATGAGATGGATGAGTCATACGGGGACCGACTCGAGGCACAAATGATAAGGGTGAGTTAAACGAGTCCCGACTCAATGTGCAAATGATATGGGTTACTTAAACGAAGCCCAACTTGAGGTGCATATAATATGGTTGAGTTAAACAAGGCCCAACTCGAGATGCAAATGATATGTGTGAGTCAAACGAGGCCAGACTCGAGGCGCAAATGATGTGGTTGAGTCAAACGAGACCTGAGTCAATGCGCAAATGATAAGCGTAAGTTAAACGAGTCCTGATTCGAGGCACAAATGATATGGGTTAGTCAAACAAGACCCAACTCAAGGCACATAAGATATAGTTGAGTTAAATAAGGCCCGACTTGAGGGACAAATGATATAATTCTGTCAAATGAGGCTTGACTTTGAGCGCAAATGATAAGGGTCTGTCAAACAAGGCCTAACTCGAGGTGCAAATGATATGGTTGAGTAAAACGAGACCCAACTCGAGGCACAAATGATATGGTTGAGTGAAACGAGGCTGAACTCGAGGCACAAATGATATGGGTGAGTGAAACGAGGCCTGACTCGAGGCACAAACATATGGATGAACGAAACAAGAATCGTCTCAGGGCATAAATGATATGGTTGAGTCAAACGAGGCCTAACTCGAGGCACAGATGATATGATTGAGTCAAATGAGGCTCGACTTAAAGCACAAACACATGGGTGAGTCAAACGAGACCTGACTCGAGGTGCAAACGATATGGGTGAGTCAAACGAGGCCCGACTTGAGCTGCAAATGACATGGGTGAGTCAAATGAGGCCCAGTTCGAGGCGCAAACATATGGGTGAGTCAAAATGAGGCCTACTCGAGGTGCAAATGATATGGTTGAGTCAAACGAGGCCCGACTCGAGGCACAAATGATGTGGTTGAGTCAAACAAGGCCCTTCTTGAGGTGCAAACATATGTGTAAGTGAAACGAGACCCGACTCAAGGAGTAAATATATGGGTGAGTCAAACGAGACCCGACTCGATACGTAAATGATATGGTTAAGCCAAACAAGACCCGACTCAAAGCACAAATGATAAGGGTGAGTTAAACGAGTCCCGACTCGAGGTGTAAATGATATGGGTTAGTCAAACGAGGCCCGACTCCTGGCACATAAGATATGGTTAAGTCAAATAAGGCCTGACTCAAGGCACAAATGATAATGGTAAGTCAAACGAGGCCCGACTCGAGGCGCAAATGATATGATTGAGACAAATGAGGCCCAACTCGATGTACAAATGATATGGTTGAGTTAAACAACGCCCAACTTGAGGCGCAAATCATGTGGTTGTGTCAAACGATGCCCGACTTAAGGTGCAAATGATATGGGTGAGTCAAACGAGGCCAGACTCGAGGCACAAACATATGGGTGAGTCAAACGAGGCCCGTCTCGAGATGCAAATGATATGGTTAAGTCAAATGAGGCCCGACTCAAGGCGTAAACATATGGGTGAGTCAAACGAGGCCTATCTCAATGCACAAATGATAAGGTTGAGTCAAACGAGGCCTGATTCGAAGCGCAGATGATATGGTTGAGTCAAATGAGGCTTAACTTAAGGCGCAAATGCATGGGTGAATCAAACGAGACCTGACTCGAGGTGCAAACGATATAGGTGAGTCAAACGAGGCCCAACTTGAGCTGCAATTAACATGGTTGGTCAAATGAGGCCCGGTTCAAGGGCCAAATGTATGGGTGAGTCAAAACGAGGTCCTACTCAAGGTACAAATGATATGGTTGAGTCAAACAAGGCCTGACTCGAGGCGCAAATGATAAGGGTGAGTCAAATGAGGCCCGACTCGAGGTGCAAGCAAATGGGAGAGTCAAAGGATGCCCGACTCGAGGTGCAAACACATGGGTGAGGCAAACAAGGCCCAACTCATTGCTCAAATGAGATGGTTGAGTCATACAGGCACCGACTCAAGGTGCAAATGATAAGGGTGAGTCAAACAAGTCCTGACTCGATGCGCAAATAATATGGGTTAGTTAAACGAGGCCCGACTTGAGGCACATATGATATAGTTAAGTCAAAGAAGGCCCAACTCGAGGCACAAATGATAAGGATAAGTCAAATGTGGCCCGACTCGATGCGTAAATGATATGGTTAAGTGAAACGAGGCACAACTCAAGGTGCAAACGTATAGGTAAGTCAAATGAGGCTCGACTTGAGGCGCAAATGATATAGGTAAGTCAAACGAGGCCTAACTCGAGGCGCAAACATATGGGTGAGTCAAACGAGGCCCGACCCAAGGCCCAAACATTTGGGTGAGTCAAATGAGACCCGACTTGAGCTGCAAACATATGGGTGAGTCAAACGAGACCTGACTCAAGGCACAGATGATATGGTTGAGGCAAACAAGGCCCCACTCGAGGCACAAATGATATGGGTGAGTCAAACGAGGCCTGACTCAAGGCGCAAATGATATGGTTGAGTGAAATGAGGCCAAACTCGAGGCACAAATGATGTAGTTGAGTCAGAAGAGCCCTTCTCGAGTTGCAAACAATGTGTAATTGAAACAAGACCCGATTCGAGGCGTAAATATATGGGTGAGTCAAATGAGACCTAGCTCGATGCGCAAATGATATGGTTGAGTCAAGCGAGACCCGACTCGAGGTGCAAATGATAAGGGTGAGTTAAACGAGTCCCGACTCGAGGCTCAAATGATATGAGTTAGTCAAACGAGGCCTAACTCGTGGCACATAAGATATGGTTAATTCAAATAAGGCTTGACTCAAGGCACAAATGATAACGGTAAGTCAAACGAGGCCTGACTCGAGGCGCAAATGATATGGGTGAGACAAACGAGGCCTGACTCGATGTGCAAATGATATGGTTGAGTTAAACGATGCCTGACTTCAGGCACAAATCATGTGGTTGAGTCAAACGATGCCTGACTTAAGGCGCAAATGATATGGGTGAGTCAAATGAGGCCAGACTCGAGGCGCAAACATATGGGTGAGTCAAACGAGGCCTATCTTGAGGCGCAAATGATATGGTTGTGTCAAATGAGGCCCGACTCAAGGCGTAAACATATGGGTGAGTCAAATAAGGCCCGTCTCAATGCACAAATAATATGGTTAAGTCAAACGAAGCCCGATTCAAAGCGTAGATGATATGGTTGAGTCAAATGAGGCTTAACTTAAGGTGCAAATGCATGGGTGAGTAAAATGAGACCTAACTCGAGGTGCAAACGATATGGGTAAGTCAATCGAGGCCTAACTCAAGCCGCAAATAACATGGTTGAGTCAAACGAGGCTTGGTTCAAGGGGCAAATGTATGGGTGAGTCAAAATGAGGTCCTACTCAGGCACAAATGATATGGTTAAGTCAAACAAGGCTCGACTCGAGGCGCCAATGATAAGGGTGAGTCAAATGAGGCCTGACTCGAGGCACAAACATATGGGTGAGTCAAACGAGAACTAACCCGAGGCCCAAACATTTGGGTGAGTCAAACGAGACCTGACATGAGCTACAAACATATGGGTGAGTCAAACGAGACCTGACTCAAGGCACAGATGATATGGTTGAGCCAAACGAGGCCCCACTCGAGGCACAAATGATATGGGTGAGTCAAATGAGGCCTGACTCAAGGCGCAAATGATATGGTTGAGTGAAATGAGGCCAAACTCGAGGCACAAATGATGTGGTTGAGTCAAACGAGGCCCTTCTCGAGGTTTAAACATATGCATAAGTCAAACAAGACCCGACTCGAGGCATAAATATATGGGTGAGTCAAACAAGACCCGACTTGGTGCGCAAATGATATGGTTGAGTCAAACAAGACTCGACTTGAGGCACAAATGATAAGGGTGAGTCAAACGAGGCCAGACTCGAGGGGCAAATGATATGGGTGGGACAAATGAGGCCCGACTCGATGTGCAAATGATATGGTTGAGATAAACGACGTCCGACTTGAGGCACAAATCATGTGGTTAAGTCAAACGAGGATCAACTCAACGCGCAAATGATATGGGTTAGTTAAACGAGGCACGACTTGATGCGCATATGATATGGTTGAGTCAAACAAGGCCCAACTCGAGGCACAAATGATAAGGGTAAGTCAAACGAGGCCTGACTCGAGGCGCAAATGATATGGTTGAGTCAAATGAGGCCCGACTCAAGGTGCAAACATATGGGAATGTCAAACGAGGCCCAACTTGAGGCACAAATGATATGGGTGAGTCAAACGAGGCTTGATTCAAGGTGCAAACATATGGGTGAGTTAAACATGGCCTGACCCGAGGTCCAAACATATAGGTGAGTCAAACGAGGCCCGACTTGAGCTGCAAACATAGGGGTAAGTCAAATGAGGCCTGACTCAAGGCATAAATGATATGGTTGAGCTAAATGAGACCCGACTCAAGGCACAAATGATATGGGTGAGTCAAACAAGGCCCGACTCGAGGCACAAATGATATGGTTGAGTCAAATGAGGATAGACTCGAGGCACAAATGATGTGGTTGACTCAAACGAGGCCTTTCTCAAGGTGCAAACATAGGAGTAAGTTAAACGAGACTCGACTCGAGGCATAAATATAAAGGTGAGTCAAACAAAGCCCGACTCAATGCGCAAATGATATGATTGAGTTAAACGAGACCTAACTCGTGGTGCAAATGATAAGGGTGAGTTAAACGAGTCCTGACTCGAGCCACAAATGATATGGGATAGTTAAACGAGGCCCAACTCGAGGTACATAAGATATGGTTGAGTCATATAAGGCCCAACTCGGGGCATAAATGATAAGGGTAAGTCATACAAGGTCCAACTCGAGGCACAAATGATATGGGTGGGACAAACGAGCCCGACTTGATGTGGAAATGATATGGTTGAGTTAAACGATGCCTAACTTGAGGCGCAAATCATGTGCTTGAGTCAATCGAGGCCCGACTCGAGGCACAAACATATGGGTGGGTCAAACGAGGCCCGACTCGAGGCACAAACATATGGGTGAGTCAAACAAGGCCCGACTCGAGTTGCAAATGATATGGGTGGGACAAACGAGGCCCGACTCGATGTTCAAATGTTATGGCTGTGTTAAACGATGCCCGACTTAAGGCGCAAATCATGTGGTTGAGTCAAACAACACCCAACTTAAGGCACAAATGATATGGGTGAATCAAATGAGGCTAGACTCGAGGTACAAACATATGGGTGAGTCAAACGAGGCCCGTCTCGAGGTGCAAATGATATGGTTGAGTCAAATGAGGCCCGAGTCAAGGCGTAAACATATGGGTGAGTCAAACGAGGCCCGTCTCAAGGCACAAATGATATGGTTGAGTTAAACGAGGCCTAATTCGAAGTGCAGATGATATGGTTGAGTCAAATGAGGCTCAACTTAAGGCACAAATGCATGGGTGAGTCAAATGAGACCTGACTCGAGATGCAAACGATATGGGTGAGTCAAACGAGGCCCAACTTGAGCCGCAAATAACATGGTTGAGTCAAATGAGGCCCAATTCAAGGGGTAAATGTATAGGTGAGTCAAAACGAGGCCCGACTTTAGCTGCAAATGATATGGGTGGGACAAACGAGGCCCGACTCAATGTGCAAATGATATGGTTGAGTTAAATGATGCTTGGCTTGAGGCGCAAATCATGTGCTTGAGTCAAACGAGGCCCGACTCAAGTCGCAAACATATGGGTGGGTCAAACGAGGATCGACTCGAGGCACAAATGATATGGGTAGGACAAACGAGGCCTGACTCGATGTGCAAATGATATGGTTGAGTTAAACGACGCCCGACTTGAGGCGCAAATCATGTGGTTGAGTCAAACGATGCCTGACTTAAGGTGCAAATGATATGGGTGAGGCAAACGAGGCCAGACTAGAGGCACAAACATATGGGTGAGTCAAACAAGGCCCGTCTCGAGGTGCAAATGATATGGTTGTGTCAAATGAGGCCCGACTCCAGGCGTAAACATATGGGTGAGTCAAACGAGGCCCATCTCAAGGCACAAATGATATGGTTGAGTCAAACGAGGCCCGATTCGAAGTGCAAATGATATGGTTGAGTCAAATGAGACTCAACTTAAGGCACAAATGCATGGGTGAGTCAAACGAGACCTAACTCGAGGTGCAAACGATATGGGTGAGTCAAATAAGGCCTGACACTAGGCACAAACAAATGGGTGAGTCAAACGAGGCCTGACTCGAGGCGCAAAAGATATGGGTGTGCCAAACGAGGCCCGACTCGGGGCCCAATTGATGAGGATCAGTCAAACGAGGCACGACTCGAGGCACAAAGGATATGGTTGAGTCAAATGAGGGCTGACTCAAGGCGCAAAAGATATGGGTGAGTCAAATGAGGCCCGACTCTAGGCACAAACAAATGGGTGAGTCAAATGAGGCCCGACTCGAGGCGCAAACATATGGGTGAGTCAAACGAGGCCCGAAACGAGGCACAAATTATATGGTTGAGTCAAACGAGGCCCGACTTGCTAAGGCTTAGTCAAATGAAGCCTGACACGAGGCGCAAATGATATGGTTAAGTCAAAGGAGGCCCAACTCAAGGCGCAAAACATGTGCGTGAGTCAAACGAGGCCTGACTCTAGGCACAAACAAATGGGTGAGTCAAACGAGGCCTAACTCGAGGTGTAAACATATGGGTGAGTCAAACGAGGCCCAACTCGAGGCCGAATCATATGGTTGAGTCAAATGAGGCTTGACTCGAGGCGCAAACACATGGGTGTGTCAAATGAGGCCTAACTCAAGGCGCAAATAATATGGTTGAGTCAAACGAGGCCCAATTCGAGGTGCAAATGAAAAGGGTGAGTCAAACAACGCCCGACTCAGGGCGCAAATGATATCTGTGACTCAAACGAGCCTAACTCGAGGTGTAAATGATCTGGTTGAGTCAAAAGAGGCCGGACTCGAGGCATAAATGATATGGCTGAGTCAAACGAGGCCTGACTCAAGGCATAAATAGATGGGTGAGTCAAACAAGGCTTGATTCGAGGTGTAAATGATATGGTTGAGTCAAACGAGCCCCAACTCGAGGCGTAAACATATAGGTGAGTCAAACGAGGCCCGAATCGAGGCGCAAATGATATGGTTGAGTCAAATGAGGCTTGACTCAAGGCACAATTGCTAAGGCTCAGTAAAACGAAGCCCGACTCGAGGCGCAAATGATATGGTTGAGTCAAACAAGGCCCAACTCGAGGCACAAAAGATATGGGTGAGTCAAATGAGGCCCGACTCTAGGCGTAAACAAATGGGTGAGTCAAACGAGGCCCGACTCGAGGCGCAAACATATGGGTGAGTCAAACGAGGCCCGATTTGATGCCAAATCATATGGTTGTGTCAAATGAGGCCTGACTCGAGGTGCAAACATATGTGTGAGTCAAACAACGCCTGACTTAAGGCGCAAACACATGGGTGAGTCAAATAAGGCCTGACTCACGGCATAGATGATATGGTTGAGTCAAACGAGGCCCTACTAGAGGCACAAATGATATGGGTGAGTCAAACGAGGCCCGACTCGAGGCGCAAATGATATGGTTGAGTGAAATGATTTGGTTGAGTAAAATGAGGCCCTTCTCGAGGTTCAAACATATGCGTAAGTTAAATGAGACCCAACTTGAGGCATAAATATATGGGTGAGTCAAACAAAACCTGACTTGATGCGCAAATGATATGGTTGAGTCAAACGAGACTCGACTTGAGGCACAAATGATAAGGGTGAGTTAAACGAGTCCCAACTCGGGGCATAAATAATAAGGGAAAGTCAAACGAGGCCCGATTCGAGGGGCAAATGATATGGGTGGGATAAACGAGGCCTGACTCGATGTGCAAATGATATGGTTGAGTTAAACGACATCCGACTTGAGGCGCAAATCATGTGGTTGAGTCAAACGAGGCCCGACTTAACATGCAAATGATATGGGTTAGTTAAACGAGGCACGACTTGATGTGCATATGATATGGTTGAGTCAAACAAGGCCCAACTCGAGGCACAAATGATAAGGGTGAGTCAAACGGCGACTCGAGGCGCAAATGATATGGTTGAGTGAAATGAGGCCAGACTCAAGGTGCAAACATATGGGAAAGTCAAACGAGGCTCAACTTGAGGCACAAATGATATGGGTGAGTCAAACGAGGCTTGATTCAAGGCGCAAACATATGGGTGAGTTAAACACGGCCTGACTCGAGGCACAAATGATATGGGTGAGTCAAACGAGGCCTGACTCGAGGCACAAATGATATGGTTGAGTCAAATGAGGCCCGACTCAGGGCGCAAATGATAAGGGTCAATCAAATGAGGCTCGACTCGAGGCGCAAATGATATGTTTGAGTCAAACGAGACCCGAATCTAGGCGCAAACATATGGGTGTGTCAAATGAGGCCCGACTCGAAGCACAAATAATAAGGGTGAGTCAAATGAGGCCCGACTCGAGGCACAAATGATATGGTTGACTCAAAAGAGGCCCTACTAGAGGTGCAAATGATATGGCTGAGTTACACAAGACCAGACTCGAGGCACAAATGATATGCGAGAGTCAAACGAGGCCCTACTTGAGGCACAAACACATGGGTGAGTGAAACGGGGCCCAACTAGAGGCACAAATGATTTGGTTAAGTCAAACGAGGCTCGACTCAAGGCGTAAATGATATGGGTGAGTCCCGACTCGAGGCGCAAATGATAAGGCTTAGTCAAACGAAGCCTAACTCGAGGCACAAATCATATTGTTGAGTCAAATGAGGCCTAACTCAGGGCCCAATTGATAAGGGTCAATCAAACGAGGCCTAACTCGAGGTACAAAAGATATGGGTGAGTCAAACGAGGCCCGACTCTAGGCACAAATAAATGGGTGAGTCAAACGAGGCCCGACTTGAGGCACAAACATATGGGTGAGTCAAAGGAGGCATGACTCAAGGCACAAACACATGGGTGAGTCAAATGCGGCCTGACTCGAGGTGCAAATAATATGGTTGAGTCAAATGAGGCCCAACTCGAGGTGCAAATGATAAGAGTGAGTCAAACGAGGCCTGACTCAAGATGCAAATGATATCGGTGAGTCAAATAAGGCCTGACTCGAGGTACAAATGATCTGGTTGAGTCAAAAGAGGCTCGACTCGAGGCACAAATGATATGGCTGAGTAAAACGAGGCGCAACTCGAGGTGCAAATGATATGATTAAGTCAAATGAGGCCTGACTCGAAGCGCAAATAATGTGGTTGAGTCAAACGAGGCCCATCTCGAGGTGCAAACATATGTATAAGTCAAACGAGGCCTGACTCGAGGTGCAAATGATAAGGTTGAATCAAACGAGGCCTGACTCGAGGTGCAAATGATGTGGTTGAGTCAAACGAGGCCTGACTCAAGGTGCAAATGATGTGGTTGAGTCAAACGAGGCCTTTCTCAAGGTGCAAACATATGTGTAAGTCAAACGAGGATTGACCTGAGGTGCAAAGTATATGGTTGAGTGAAATGAGGGCCGACTTGAGGCGCAAATGATATAGGTGAGTCAAACGAGGCCCAACTTGAGGCACAAACATATGGGTGATTCAAATGAGACCCGACTTGAGGCACAAACATATGGGTGATTCAAATGAGGCCCGACAGGAGGCCAAAACATATGGTTGAGTCAAACGAGACCCGACTTGAGGCGCAAACATATGGGTAAGTCAAATGAGGCACAACAACATGGGTGAGTCAAACGAGTACCAACTCGAGGCATAAATGATAAGGGTGAGTCAAATGAGGCCCAACTCGAGGTGCAAATATATCAGTGCGTCAAACGAGGCACGACTCAAGGCACAAATGATATGGTTGACTAAAAAGAGGCCTACTCGAGGCGCAAATGATATAGCAGAGTCAAATAGGGCCTGACTCGAGGCACAAATGATATGCGAGAGTGAAATGGGGCCCAACTCGAGGCACAAATGATTTGCTTAAGTCAAACATGTCCCGACTCATGGCACAAATGATATGGGTGAGTCGAACGAGGCCTGACTCTAGGCGCAAACATATGGGTGAGTCAAACGAGGATGGACTCGAGGCGCAAATGAAATGGTTGAGTCAAACGAGGCCCGACTCGAGACGCAAACACAAGGGTGAGTCAAACGAGTCCTACCTCGAGATGCAAATGATATGGTTGAGTCAAACGACGCATGACTCAGGGTGCAAATGATGTGGTTGAGTCAAATGAGAACTGACTCGAGGTGCAAATAATATGGTTGAGTCAAATGAGGCCTGACTCAGGGCGCAAATAATGTGGTTGAGTCAAAGGAGGCCCATCTCGAGGTGCAAACATATGTGTAAGTCAAATGAGTCTTGACTCGAGGAAAAAATAATATAGTTGAGTCAAATGAGACCCGACTGCAGGCACAAATGATGTGGTTGAGTCAAACAAAGCCTTTCTCGAGGTGCAAACATATGTGTAAGTCAAACGAGGCCCGACTCGAGGTGCAATTGATATGGTTGAGTGAAATGATGCCCGACTTGAGGCGCAAATCATATGGGTGAGTCAAACGAGGCCTGACTCGAGGCATAAACATATGTGTGAGTTAAACGAGGCCTAACACGAGGACAAAACATATGGGTGAGTCCAACGAGGCCCAACTCGAGGCGCAAATGATATGTTTGAGGCAAACGAGGCACGACTCGAGGCACAATTGATAAGGCTCGTCAAACAAAGCCGACTTGAGGTGCAAATGATATGGTTGAGTCAAACGAGGCCCGACTCGGGGCACAAATGATATGCGAGAGTCAAACAAAGCCCCACTCAAGGCACAACAACATGGGTGAGTCAAACGAGGCCCGACTCGAGACGCAAACATATGGGTGAGTCAAACGAGGCTTGACTCGAGGCACAAACATATGGGTGAGTCAAATGAGGACCAACACGAGGACAAAACATATGGGTGAGTCCAACGAGGCCCGACTCGAGGTGCAAATGATATGGTTGAGTTAAATGAGGCACGACTTGAGGTGCAAATAATGTGGTTGAGTTAAACGAGGCCCGACTCGAGGCATAATTGATAAGGCTCAGTCAAACGAAGCTCGACCTGAGGCGCAAATGAGATGGTTGAGTCAAACAAGGCCTGACTCAGGGCGCAAATAATAAGGGTCAATCAAACGAGCCCGACTTGAGGCACAAATGTTATGGTTAAGTCAAACGAGGCCCGACTCGAGGCGCAAAAGATATGGGTGAGTCAAACAAATCCCGACTCAAGGCGTAAATATATGGGTAAGTCAAACGAGGCCCGAATCGAGGCGCAAATGATATGGTTGAGTCAAATGATGTATGACTCGAGGTGCAAATAATGTGGTTGAGTCAAACGAGGCCCATCTCATGGTGCAAACATATGTGTAAGTCAAACGATTCCTGACTCAAGGCGCAAATGATATGGTTGAGTCAAACGAGGCATGACTCAGGGCACAAATGATAAGGATCAATCAAACGAGGCTTGACTTGAGGCGCAAATGATTTGGTTGAGTCAAACGAGGCCCGACTCAAGGCACAAAAGATATGGGTAAGTCAAACGAGGCCTGACTTAAGGCGTAAAAATATGGGCGACTCAAACGAGGCTCGACACGAGGCACAAACACATGGGTGAGTCAAGCGGGCCTAACTCGATGCGCAAATGATAAGGGTGTGTCAAACGAGGCCTGACTTAAGGCGCAAATGATATGGGTGTGTCAAACGAGGCTTGACTCGAGGCGCAAATGATATGATTGAGTCAAACGAGCACCGACTCGCGGTGCAAATGATATGGCTGAGTCAAACGAGGCTTGACTCAAAGTGCAAACATATGGGTGAGTCAAACGAGGTAGACTCGAGGCGTAAACATATGGGTGAGTCAAATAATGCCTGACTCGAGGTGCAAATGATATGGTTGAGTCAAAAGAGGCCCGACTCGATATGCAAATGATTTGGCTGAGTCAAACGAGGCTTGACTCGGGGCACAAATGATATAGGTGAGTCAAATGAAGCCCCACTCAAGGCGCAAACACATGGTTGAGTCAAACAAGGCCCAACTCGAGGCGCAAATGATTTGGTTGAATTAAACGATGCCCGACTTGAGGCGTAAACATATAGCTGAGTCCAACGAGGCCCAACTCGAGGAGCAAATGATATGGTTGAGTCAAACGAGGCCCGACTCAGACGCAAAAGATTTGGTTGAGTCAAACGAAGCCTGACTCAAGGCGTAAACATATAGGTGAGTCAAACGAGGCCCGACTCAAGGCGCAAATAATATGGTTGAGTCAAAAGAGGCCCAACTCGAGGTGCAAATGATATGGCTCAGTCAAACGAGGCTTGACTAGAGGCACATATGATATGGGTGAGTCAAACGAGGCCCAACTCAAGCCGTAAATGATTTGGTTGAGTCAAACAAGGCCCGACACGAGGCGCAAATGATATGGGTGAGTCAAATGAGGCCGAACTCGAGGCGCAAACATATGGTTGAGTCAAACGAGGCCTAACTCGAGGCACAAATGATATGGTTGAGTCAAACGAGGCCCAACTCGAGGTACAAACATATAGGTGAGTCAAATGAGGCTCGACTCGAGGCGTAAAACTATGGGTGAGTCAAACGAGGCCCGACTTGAGGCACAGATGATATGGTTGAGTCAAACGAGGCCCAACTTGAGGCACAGATGATATGGTTGAGTTAAACAAGGTCTGACTCGAGGCACAAACACATGGTTGAGTCAAACGAGGCCTAAATTGATGCATAAATGATATGGTTGAGTCAAATGATTCCCGACTTGAGGCGTAAACATATGGGAGAGTCAAATGAGGTCTGACTCGAGGATCGAATGATATGGTTGAGTCAAACGAAGCCTGACTTGAGGCACAAATGATAAGGCTTAGTAAAACGAAGCCAGACTCGAGGCAGAAACATATGGGTGAGTGAAACACGGCCTGCCTCAAGGCGTAGATGATATGGCTGGGTTAAACGAGGCCTGACTCGAGGCGCAAACACATGAGTGAGTTAAATGAGGCCTAACTTTAGGCGCACATAATATGGTTAAGTCAAACAAGGCCCAACTCGAGGTCCAACTGATAAGGGTAAGTCAAACGAGGCCTGACTCGAGGCACAAATGATATTGGTGAGTCAAACGAGACCCGACTCGAGGCACAAATGATATGGTTGAGTCAAACGAGGCCCCACTCAAGGTGCAAATACATGGGTAAGTTAAACAAGGCCCAACTCGAGGCGCGAATGATTTGGTTGAGTGAAACCAGGCCCAACTCGAGGCCCAAATGATATGGGGAAGTCAAACAAGGCCCGACTTGAGGCACAAACAAATGATGAGTCAAACAAGGCCTGACTCGAGGCGCAATTGATATGGTTGAGTAAAACAAGGCTCGACTCGAGGCACAAATGATAAGGCTTAGTCAAACGAAGCTTGACTCGAGGCGCAAATGATATTGCTGAGTCAAACGTGGCCCAACTCGAGGCGCAAAAGATATGGGTAAGTCAAATGAGGCTCGACTCGAGGAGCAAACATATGGGAGAGTAAAACGAGGCCCGACTCAAAGCGCAGATAATATGGTTTAGTTAAACGAGGCTTGACTCGAGGGGCAAATGATATGGTTGAATCAAACAAGGCCCGACTCGAGGCGCAGATGATCTGGTTGAGTTAAATGAGGCCTGACTCGAGGCGCAAACACATGGGTGAGTCAAATAAGGCCTAACTAGAGGCGCAAATAATACGGTTAAGTCAAACGAGGCCTAACTCGAGGTGCAAATCCTAAGGGTGAGTCAAACGAGGCCCACCTAGAGGCGCAAATGATATGGTTGAGTCAAATAAGGCATGACTCAAGGTGCAAATGATGTGGTTGAGTCAAAGGAGGACCGACTTGAGGTGCAAATGATATGGTTGAGTCAAACGAGGCCCAACTCGAGGTGCAAATAATGTGGTTGAGTCAAACAAGGCCCATCTCGAGTTGGAAACATATGTGTAAGTCAAACGAGTACTGACTCGAGGCGCAAATGATATGGTTGAGTCAAACGAGGCCCGACTCGAGGCACAAATGATGTAGTTGAGTCAAACAAGGCCTTTCTTGAGGTACAAACATATATGTTAGTGAAATGAGGCTTGACTCGAGGTGCAAATGATATGGTTGAGTGAAATGATGCCCGACTTGAGGCGCAAATGATATGGTTGAGTCAAACGAGGCCTAACTCAAGGCACAAACATATGGGTAAGTCAAACGAGGCCCAACACGAGGCCAAAACATATGAGTGAGTCAAACGAGGCCCAACTTGAGGTGTAAACATATGGGTGAGTGAAACAAGGCTCGACTCGAGGCACAGATGATATGGTTGTGTTAAATGAGGCCTGACTTGAGGCACAAACACATGGGTGAGTCAAATGAGGCCAAACTTTAGGCACAAATAATATGGTTGAGTCAAACGAGGCCCAACTCAAGGCGCAAATGATAAGGGTCAATCAAACGAGGCCCGACTCGAGGCATAAATGATATGGTTAAGTCAAACAAGGCCCAACTCGAGGTACAAACATATGGGTGAGTCAAATGAGGCTCGACTCGAGGCGTAAAACTATGCGTGAGTCAAACGAGCCCCGACTTGAGGCACAGATGATATGGTTAAGTTAAACGAGGTCTAACTCGAGGCGCAAACACATGGTTGAGTCAAACGAGGCCCAAATCGATGTACAAATGATATGGTTGAGTCAAATGAGTCCCGACTTGAAGTGTAAACATATGGGAGAGTCAAATAAGGCCCGACTCGAGGCTTGAATGATATGGTTGAGTCAAACGAGGCCCGACTTGATGCACAAATGATAAGGCTCAGTAAAACAAAGCCAGACTCAAGGCAGAAATATATGGGTGAGTGAAACGCGGCCCGCCTCAAGGCGCAGATGATATGGCTGAGTTAAACGAGGCCTGACTTGAGGCGCAAACACATGGGTGAGTTAAATAAGGCCTAACTTTAGGCGCACATAATATGGTTAAGTCAAACAAGGCCCAACTCGAGGTCCAACTGATAAGGGTGAGTCAAACAAGGCCTAACTCAAGGCACAAATGATATCGGTGAGTCAAACGAGACCTGACTCGAGGCACAAATGATATGAGTGAGTCAAACGAGGCCCCACTCAAGGCCAAACAAATAGTGAGTCAAATGAGGCCCGACTCGAGGTGCAAATGATATGGTTGAGTCAAATAAGGCCTGACTCAAGGTGCAAATGATATGGTTGAGTCAAATGAGGGCTGACTCAAGGCACAAATGATAAGGCTCAGTCAAACGAAGCCAAATTCGAGGCAAAAACATATGGGTGAGTGAAACGCGGCCCACCTCAAGGCATAGATGATATGGCTGAGTTAAACGAGGCCTAACTCGAGGCGCAAACACATGGGTGAGTCAAACGAGGCCTAACTTTAGGCGTAAATAATATGGTTAAGTCAAACAATGCCCAACTCAAGGTCCAAATGATAAGGGTAAGTCAAATGAGGCCTGACTCGAGGCACAAATGATATCGGTGAGTCAAACGAGACCCGACTCAAGACACAAATGATATGGGTGAGTCAAACGAGGCCCCACTCAAGGCGCAAACACATGGGTAAGTCAAACGAGGCCTAACACGAGGTGTAAACGATTTGATTGAGTCAAACCAGACCTAACTCGAGGCCCAAATGATATGGAGAAGTTAAACGAGGCCCAACTTGAGGGCAAACAAATGGTGAGTCAAATGAGGCCTGACTCAAGGCGCAATTGATATGGTTGAGTCAAACAAGGCTCGACTCGAGGCGCAAATGATAAGGCTTAGTCAAACGAAGCTCGACTCGAGGCGCAAATGATATTATATTGTTGAGTCAAACGAGGCTTGGCACGAGGCCAAAACATATGGGTGGGTCAACCGAGGCCCGACTCGAAGCACAAACATATGGGAGAGTGAAACGAGGCCCAACTCGAAGTGCAGATAATATGACTTAGTTAAACGAGGCCCGACTCGAGGCGCAAATGATATGGTTGAGTCAAACAAGGCCCGACTCAAGGCGTAGATAATCTGGTTGAGTTAAATGAGGCCTAACTCAAGGCGCAAACACATGGGTGAGTCAAATGAGGCCTAACCAGAGGCACAAATAATATGGTTAAGTCAAACGAGGCCCAACTCGAGGTGCAAATCCTAAGGGTGAGTCAAATAAGGCCCACCTCGAGGCGCAAATGATATGGCTGAGTCAAATGAGGCATGACTCAAGGTGCAAATGATGTGGTTGAGTCAAAGGAGGACCGACTTGAGGTACAAATGATATGGTTGAGTCAAACGAGGCCCAATTTGAGCTGCAAATAATATGGTTGAGTCAAACAAGGCCCATCTCGAGGTGGAAACATATGTGTAAGTCAAACGAGTCTTGACTCGAGGAACAAATGATATGGTTGAGTCAAACGAGGCCCGACTCGAGGTGCAAATGATGTGGTTGAGTTAATTGAGGCCTTTCTTGAGGTACAAACATATATGTTAGTGAAATGAGGCCCGACTCGAGGTGCAAATGATATGGCTGAGTGAAACGATGCCCGACTTGAGGCGCAAATACTATAGTTGAGTCAAATGAGGCCTGAGTCAAGGCACAAACATATGGGTAAGTCAAACGAGGCCCAACACGAGGCCAAAACATATGAGTGAGTCAAACGAGGCCCAACTCGAGGTGCAAACATATGGGTGAGTGAAATGAGGCTCGACTCGAGGCGCAGATGATATGGTTGTGTTAAACAAGGCCTGACTCGAGGCACAAACACATGGGTGAGTCAAATGAGGCCAAACTTTAGGCACAAATAATATGGTTGAGTCAAACGAGGCCCAACTCAAGGCAGAAATGATAAGGGTCAATCAAACAAGGCCCGACTCGAGGCACAAATGATATGGTTAAGTCAAACAAGGCCCGACTCAAGGTGCAAACATATGGGCAAGTCAAACAAGGCCCAACACGAGGCACAAACACATGGGTGAGTGAAATGAGACTTGACTCGAGGCACAAATGATATGAGTGAGTCAAACGAGGCCCCACTCAAGGCCAAACAAATGGTGAGTCAAACGAGGCCCGACTCGAGGTGCAAATGATATGGTTTAGTCAAATGAGGCCTGACTCAAGGCGCAATTGATATGGTTGAGTCAAATGAGGGCTGACTCGAGGCACAAATGATAAGGCTCAATCAAATGAAGCCAAACTCATGGCGGAAACATATGGGTGAGTGAAACGCGGCCTGCCTCAAGGCATACATGATATGGCTGAGTTAAACGAGGCCTGACTCGAGGCGCAAACACATGGGTGAGTCAAATGAGGCCTAACTTTAGGCGCAAATAATATGGTTAAGTCAAACAATGCCCAACTCGAGGTCCAAATGATAAGGGTAAGTCAAATGAGGCCTGACTCGAGGCACAAATGATATGGTTGGGTCAAACAAGGCCCGACTCAAGGCGCAAACATATGGGCAAGTCAAACGAGGCCCGACACGAGGCACAAACACATGGGTGAGTCAAACGAGGCTCAACTCAAGGCGCAAATGATAAGGTTGAGTCAAGCGATATGGCTAAGTCAAATGGGGCTTGACTTGAGGCATAAACATATAGGTGAGTCAAACGAGGCAGATTCGGGGTGTAAACATATGGCTGAGTCAAACAAGGCCAACTCGAGGTGCAAATGATATGGTTGAGTCAAAAGAGGTCCAACTCGAGGCACAAATGATATGGTTAAGTTAAACGAGGCCTGATCGAGGCACAAATGATATGGGTGAATCAAACGAAGCCTCACTCAAGGTGCAAACACATGGGTGAGTCAAACGAGGTCCAACTTGAGGCGCAAATGATTTGTTTGAGTCAAACAAGGCCTGACTCGAGGCATAAACATATAGTTGAGTCAAATGAGGCCCAACTCGAGGAGCAAATGATATGGTAGACTCAAACAAGGACCAACTCGAGGCACAAATGATAAGGGTCAGTCAAATGAGGCCTGACTCGAGGCAGAAATAATATGGTTGTGTCAAACAAGGCCCAACTCAAGGTGCAAATGATAAGGGGGAGTGAAACGAGGCCTGACCCAAGGGATAAATGATATGGGTGAGTCAAACGAAGCACCACTCAAGACACAAACACATAGGTGAGTCAAACGAGGCCCAACTCAAGCTGTAAACAATTTGGCTGAGTCAAACAAGGCACGACACTTGGTGCAAATGATATGGGTGAGTCAAATGAGGCCGAACTCGAGGTGCAAACATAAGGTTAAGTCAAACGAGTCCTAACTCGAGGCACAAATGATATGGTTGAGTCAAACGAGACCCGACTCGAGGCACAAACATATGGGTGAGTCAAATGAGGCCTGACTCAAGGAGTAAAAATATGGGTGAGTCAAACGAGGACCAACTTAAGGCACAGATGATATGGTTGGGTTAAACGAGGTCTGACTCGAGGCGCAAACACATGGGTGAGTCAAACAAGGCCCGACTTGAGACGTAAACACATGGGTGAGTCAATCATGGCCCAAATCGATATACAAATGATATGGTTGAGTCAAACGATCCCCGACTCGAGGCATAAACATATGGGAGAGTCAAACGAGACCTAACTCGAGGCGCAAATGATATGGTTGAGTCAAACGAGGCCTGACTCGAGGCACAAATGATAAGGCTTAGTCAAACGAAGCAAGACTTGAGGCGGAAACATATGGGTGAGTGAAACGCGGCCCGACTCAAGGCGCAGATGATATGGCTAAGTTAAACAAGGCCTGACTCGAGGTGCAAACACATGGGTGAGTCAAACGAGGCCTAACTTTAGCCGTAAATAATATGGTTGAGTCAAACAAGACCCAACTTGAGATGCAAATGATAAGGGTGAGTCAAACGAGGCCTGTCTCGAGGCACAAATGATATGGGTGAGTCAAATGAGGCCACACTCAAGGTGCAAACACATGGGTGAGTCAAACAAGGCCCAACTCGAGGCGCGAATGATTTGGTTGAGTCAAGCAAGGCCCAACTTGAGGCCCAAATGATATGGGTGAGTCAAACGAGGTCCGACTTGAGAGGCAAACAAATGGGTGAGTCAAACAAGGCCTGACTTGAGGCGCAAAAGATATCGGTGAGTCAAACGAGGCCCGACTCGAGGCACAAATGATATGGGTGAGTCAAACGAGGCCCAACTCGAGGCACGAATGATTTGGTTGAGTCCAACAAGGCCTAACTCGAGGCCCAAATGATATGGGTAAGTCAAACGAGGCCCGACACAAGGCACAAATGATAAGGCTTAGTCAAATGAAGCTCGACTCGAGGTGCAAATGATATTGTTAAGTCAAACAAGGCCTGACCCATGGCGCAAAAGATATGTACAAGTCAAACGAGGCTCGACACGAGGCCAAAAGATATGGGTGAGTCAACCGAGGCCCAACTCAAAGCGCAAACATATGGGTGAGTGAAACGAGGCCCCACTCGAGGTATAGAAGATATGGTTTAGTTAAACGAGGCCTGGCTCGAGGCGCAAACACATGGGTGAGTCAAACGAGGCCTAACTTTAGGTGCAAATAATATGGTTGAGTTAAACAAGGCACAACTCGAGGTGCAAATGATAAGGGTGAGTCAAACGAGACCCGACTCAAGGCGCAAATGATATTAGTGGTTAAACGAGGCCTGACTCGAGGCACAAATGATATGGGTGAGTCAAACGAGGCCCCACTCAAGGAGCAAACACATGGGTGAGTCATACGAGGCCCAACTCAAGGCGCAAATGATTTGGTTGAGTCAAATAGGGCCCAACACGAGGCGCAAATGATATTGAGTCAAATGAGGCCCGACTCAAGGCGCAAACATATGGGTGAGTCAAACGAGGCCTGACTCGAGGCACAGATGATATGGTTGAGTTAAATGAGGCCTGACTTGAGGCGCAAACACATGGGTGAGTTAAATGAGGCCTAACTTGAGGCATAAATTATATGGTTGAGTCAAACGAGGCCCAACTCAAGGCACAAATGATAAGGGTCAATCAAACGAGGCCTGACTCAAGGTGCAAATTATATGGTTGAGTCAAACGAAGCCCGACTCGAGGCGTAAAAGATATGGGCGAGTCAAACGAGGCCTGACTCAAGGCGCAAACATATGGGTGAGTCAAATGAGGCCCAACATGAGGCACAAACACATGGGTGAGTCAAACGAGGCCTAACTCGAGGTACAAATGATAAGGGTGAGTCAAATGAGGCCTGACTCGAGGCGTAAATGATATCAGTGCGTTAAACAAGGCTCGACTTCAGGCACAAATGATATGGTTGAGTCAAAAGAGGACCAATTCAAGGTGCAAATGATATGACTGAGTCAAATGAGGCTTAACTTGAGGCGCAAATATATGGGTGAGTCAAACGAGGCAGACTCAGGGCGTAAACATATGGCTAAGTCAAACAAGGCCTGACTCGAGGTGCAAATGATATGGTTGAATCAAAAGAGGCCTGACTCGAGGCACAAATGATATGGGCGAATCAAACGAAGCCCCACTCAAGGCACAAACACATGGGTGAGTCAAATGAGGCCCAACTCGAGGTGCAAATGATTTGGTTGAGTCAAACGAGGCCCGACTCGAGGCATAAATGTATAGGTGAGTCAAACGAGGCCCAACTCGAGGAGCAAATCATATGGTTGAGTCAAACGATGCCTGACTCGAGGCGCAAATGATAAGGGTCAGTCAAATGAGGCCTGACTCGAGGCACAAATAATATGGTTGTGTCAAACGGGGCCTGACTCGAAGTGCAAACATATGGTTGAGTGAAACGAGTCCTAACTCGAGGCACAAATGATATGGTTGAATCAAATGAGGCCCAACACAAGGCGCAAACATATGGGTGAGTCAAACGAGGCCCAACTCGAGGCGTAAAAATATGGGTGAGTCAAACGAGGACCAACTTGAGGTGCAGATGATATGGTTGAGTTAAATGAGGTCTGACTCGAGGCACAAACACATGGGTGAGTCAAACGAGGCCCAACTTGAGGTGCAAACACATGGGTGAGTCAATCGAGGCACAAATCGATGCACAAATGATATGGTTAAGTCAAACGATCCCTAACTCGTGGCATAAATGATATGGTTGAGTTAAACAAGGCCTAAACTTGAGGCGCAAATATATGGGTAAGTCAAACGAGGCCCAACTCGAGGTAGAAATGATATGGTTAAGTCAAATGAGGCTTCACTTAAGGTGCAAATAATAAGGGTGAGTCAAACGAGGCCCAACTCTAGGCACAAATGATATGGTTAAGTCAAACGAGGCCCAACTTGAAGCACAAATGATATGGGTGGGTCAAACGTGGCCTGACTCGAGGGGGGAAATGCATGGGTGAGTCACACGAGGCCCAACTCGAGGCGCAAATCATATGGTTGAGTCAAACAAGACACGACTCAAGGCGCAAATGATAAGGGTGTGTCAAATGAGGCCCGACTCAAGGCACAAATGATATGGTTGAGTCAAACGAGGCCTAACTCGAGGAGCAAAAGATATAGGTGAGTCAAATGAAGCCCGACTAGAGGCGCAAACATATGGGTGAATCAAACGAGGGCTGACTCGAGGCGCGAACACATGGGTGAGTCAAACGAGACCCAACTCGACGTAAAAATGATATGGTTGAGTCAAACGAGGGCTGACTCGAGGTGCGAACACATGGGTGAGTCAAACGAGGCCCAACTCGACATAAAAATGATATGGTTGAGTCAAACGAGGCCAGACTCAGGGCACAAATGATAAGGGTCTGTCAAACGATGCCCGACTCAAGGCGCGAATGGTATGGCTAAGTCAAACAAGGCCTGACTCGAGGCACAAATATATGGGTTAGTCAAACGAGGCCCCCTTCAAGGCGCAAACACATGGGTGAGTCAAACGAAGCCCAAGTCAAGGCACAAATGATTTGGTTGAGTCAAACAAGGCCTGACACGAGGCACAAATGATATACGTGAGTCAAACGAGGCCTGAATCAAGGCACAAACATATGGGTGAGTCAAACGAGGCCCGACTCTAGGCGTAAAGAAATGGGTGAGTCAAACGAGGGCCAACTCGAGGCACAAATGATATGGTTGAGTTAAACAAGCCCCAACTCGAGGTGTAAACATATGGGTGAGTCAAACGAGGACCGATTTAAGGCACAAATGATAAGGCCCAGTCAAACGAAGCCCAACTCGAGGTGCAATTCATATTGTAGAGTCAAACGAGGCCTGACTCGGGGCACAAATGGTAAGGGTCAGTCAAATGTGGCCCTACTTGAGGCGCAAATGATATGATTGAGTCAAACGAGGCCCGACTCAAGGCGCAAAAGATATGGGCGAGTCAAACGAGGCCCGACTCGAGGCACAAATGATATAGGTGAATCAAACGAAGCCCCACTCAAGGCGCAAACACATGGGTGAGTCAAATGAGGCCTAACTCGAGATGCAAATGATTTGGTTGAGTCAAACGAGTCCCGACTGGAGGCGTAAATGTATAGGTGAATCAAACAAGGCCCAACTCGAGGAGCAAATCATATGGTTGAGTCAAACGAGGCCCGACTCGAGGTGCAAATGATAAGGGTCAGTCAAATGAGGCCTAACTCGAGGCACAAATAATACGGTTGTATCAAACGGGGCCTGACTCGAGGCACAAACATATGGTTGAGTGAAACGAGTCCTAACTCGAGGCACAAATGATATGGTTGAATCAAACGAGGCCCGACTTGAGGCACAAACATATGGGTGAGTCAAGCAAGTCCCAACTCGAGGCGTAAAAATATGGGTGAGTCAAACGAGGACCAACTTGAGGCACAGATGATATGGTTGAGTTAAATGAGGTCTGACTCGAGGTACAAATACATGGGTGAGTCAAACGAGGCCCAACTTGAGGTGCAAACACATGGGTGAGTCAATCGAGCCCAAATCGATGCACAAATGATATGGTTAAGTCAAACGATCCCTAACTTGGGGCGTAAATGATATGGTTGAGTCAAATGAGGCCTAAACTTGAGGCACAAATGATATGGGAGAGTCAAACGAGGCCCATCTAGAGGCGTAAATATATGGGTCAGTCAAACGAGGCCCAACTCGAGGTTCAAATTATATGGTTAAGTCAAATGAGGCTTCACTTGAGGTGCAAATAATAAGGGTGAGTCAAACGAGGCCCAACTCGAGGCACAAATGATATGGTTAAGTCAAACGAGGCCTAACTTGAAGCGCAAATGATATGGGTGAGTCAAACGTGGCCTGACTTGAGGGGCAAATGCATGGGTGAGTCACACGAGGCCCAACTCGAGGCGAAAATGATATGGTTGAGTCAAACGAGACACGACTTGAGGGGCAAATAATAAGGGTGTGTCAAATGAGGCCCGACTCAAGGCACAAATGATATGGTTGAGTCAAACGAGGCCTGACTCGAGGAGCAAAAGATATAGGTGAGTCAAATGAGGCCCGACTAGAGGCGCAAACATATGGGTGAATCAAACGAGGGGTGACTCGAGGCGCGAACACATGGGTGAGTCAAACGAGGCCCAACTAGACGTAAAAATGATATGGTTGAGTCAAACGAGGCCCGACTCAGGGCACAAATGATAAGGGTCTATCAAACGATGCCCGAGTCAAGGCACAAATGGTGTGGCTGAGTCAAACAAGGCCTGACTTAAGGCACAAATATATGGGTTAGGCAAACGAGGCCCCCCTCAAGGCGCAAACACATGGGTGAGTCAAATGAGGCCCAAGTCAAGGCACAAATGATTTGGTTTAGTCAAACAAGGCCACGAGGCACAAATGATATAGGTGAGTCAAACGAGGCCTGAATCAAGGCGCAAACATATGGGTGAGTCAAACGAGGCCCGACTCGAGGCGTAAAGACATGGGTGAGTCAAACGAGTCCCAACTCGAGGCGTAAACATATGGGTGAGTCAAACGAAGCCCAACTCGAGGTGCAATTCATATTGTTGAGTCAAACGAGGCCTGACTCAGGACGCAAATGATAAGGGTCAGTCAAATGTGGTCCTACTCGAGGCGCAAATGATATGATTGAGTCAAATGGGGCCCGACTCGAGGCACAAAAGATATGGGCAAGTCAAACGAGGCCCGACTAGAGGCGCAAACATATGGGTGAATCAAACGAGTACTGACTTGAGGCACAAACACATAGGTGAGTCAAACGAGACCCAACTCGACGCAAAAATGATATGTTTGAGTCAAATGAGGCTCGACTCGAGCTGGACACATATGGGTGAGTCAAACGAGGCCCAGCTCGAGGCGCAGATGATATGGTTGAGTTAAACGAGGCTTGACTCGAGGCGCAAACACAAGGGTGAGTCAAACAAGGCCCAACTCGAGTTGCAAATGATAAGGGTGAGTCAAACGAGGCCTGACTTGAGGCATAAATGATTTGGTTGAATCAAAAGAGGCCCAACTCGAGGCGCAAATCATATGGCTGAGTTAATCGAGGCCTGACTCGAGGCACAAATGATATGGGTGAGTCAAACAAGGCCCCACTCAAGGCGCAAACACATGGGTAAGTCAAATGAGGCCCAACTCGAGGCACAAATGATTTGTTTGAGTCAAATAAGGCCCGACTCAAGGCGTAAACATATGGGTGAGTCAAACGAGGCCTAACTCGAGGCACAAATGATATGGTTGAGTCAAACGAGGCTCGACTCGGGGTGCAAATGATAAACGTTAGTCAAACGAGGCCCCACTCATGGCGCAAATGATATGGTCAAGTCAAACGAGGCCCGACTCGAGGCACAAAGGACAAGGTTGAGTCAAATGAGGCCCAACTCGAGGCCCAAATGATATCGGTGAGTCAAACGAGGCCTGACTCAAGGTGCAAATGATATGGTTGAGTAAAAAGAGGCCCGACTTGAGGCGTAAATGATAAGGCTCAATCAAACGAAGCCCGACTCGGGGCACAAATGATATGGTTGAGTCACATGAGGCCCGACTCGATACGCAAATGATATGGTTGAGTCAAACGAGGCCGAACTCAAGGTGCAAACATATGGGTGAGTCAAACGAGGCCAAACTCGAGGCGCAAACATATGGTTGAGTCAACCGAGGCTCGACTCGAGGCATAAATGATATGGTTGAGTCAAATTAGGCCCGAATCGAGGCACAAATGATATAGGTGAGTCAAACGAGGCCCAACTCGAGGCGCAAACATATGGTTGAGTCAACCGAGGCTCAACTCAAGGTGCAAATGATATGGTTGAGTCAAACGAGACCCAAATCGAGGCACAAATTATATGGGTGAGTCAAACGAGGACCGAATCGAGGCACAAATGATATGGTTGAGTCAAACAAGGCCCGACTCGAGGCGCAAATGATATGGGTAAGTCAAAGGAGGCCTGACTCGAGGCGTAGATATATAGGTGAATCAAACGAGGCCAGACTCGAGGCGTAAACATACGGGTGAGTCAAACAAGGCCATACTCAAGGTGCAAATGATAAGGGTGAGTCAAACGAGGCCCGACTCGAAGCGCAAATGATATGGTTGAGTCAAAAGAAGCCTGACTTGAGGCACAAATGATATGGCTGAGTCAAACGAGGCCTTACTCAAGGCACAAATGATATGGGTGAGTCAAACGAGGCCCCACTCAAGGCGAAAACACATGGGTGAGTCAAACAAGGCCCAACTCGAGGCACAAATGATTTGGTTGAGTGAAACAAGGGCCGACACGAGCCGCAAATGATATGGGTGAGTCAAATGAGGCCCAACTCAAGGCATAAACATATGTGTGAGTCAAACGAGGCCCAACTCAAGGCACAAATGATATGGTTGAGTGAAATGAGCCCCGACTTAAGGCATAAACATATGGGTGAGTCCAACGAGCTTGGACTCGAGGCGCAAATGATATAGTTGAGTCAAACGAGGCCCAACTCAAGGTGCAAAAGACATGGGCGAGTCAAATGAGGCCCGACTCGAGGCACAAACACATGGGTGAGCTAAACAAGGCCCTACTCAAGGCAGAAATGATATGGTTAAGTCAAACGAGGCCCGACTTGAGGTACAGATAATATGGTTGAGTTAAACGAGGCCTGACTTGAGGTGTAAACACATGGGTGAGTCAAACGAGGCCTGACTCGAGGCGCAAATGATATGGTTGAGTCAAACAAGCCTCGACTCAAGGTACAAATGATAAGACTTAGTTAAACGAAACCCGACTCGAGGCTCAAATGATATGGTTGAGTCAAACAAGGCCCGACTTGGGGTGCAAATGATAATGGTCAGTCAAACGAGGCCCAACTCATGGTGCAAATGATATGGTTGAGTCAAACAAGGCCTAACTCAAGGCGCAGAGGATAAGGGTGAGTCAAATGAGGCCTAACTCAAGGCGCAAATAATATCGGTGAGTTAAACGAGGCCCGACTCGAAGCGCAAATGATATGATTAATTAAAAAAAGGCCCGACCCGAGGCACAAAAGATATGGCTGAGTCAAACGAGGCCCCACTCAAGGCACAAACACATGGGTGAGTCAAATGAGGCCCAACTCGAGGCACAAATGATATGGTTGTGTCAAAAAGGCCTTACTCGAGGTGCAAATGATATGGGTGAGTCAAACAAGGCCCGACTTGAGGCACAAACGCATGGGTGAGTCAAACGAGGCACAACTCGAGGTGTAAATGATATGGTTGAGTCAAACAAGGCCCGACTCGAGGCACAAACATATGGGTTAGTCAAATGAGGCCCAAATCAAAGCGAAAATGATATGGTTGAGCCAACTAAGGCCTGACTCGAGGCGTAAACGATATGGGTGAGTCAAACGAGGCCCTACTCGAGGCAGAAATGATATGGTTAAGTCAAATAAGGCCCGACTCGAGGCGCAGATAATATGGTTGAGTTAAACGAGGCCTGACTTGAGGTGCAAACACATGGGTGAGTCAAATGAGGCCTAACTCGAGGTGTAAACATATAGGTGAATCAAACGAGGCTCGACTCAAGGCGTAAACATATGGGTGAGTCAAATGAGTCCAACTCAAGGTGCAAATGATAAGGTTGAGTCAAACGAGGCCTGACTCAAAGTGCAAATGATATGGTTGAGTCAAAAGAGGCTTGACTCGAGGCACAAATGATATGGCTAAGTCAAACGAGGCCTAACTCGAGGCACAAATCATATGGATGAGTCAAACGAGGCCCCACTCAAGGCACAAACACATGGGTGAGTCAAACGAGGCCCAACTCGAGGCACAAATGTTTTGGTTAAGTCAAACAAGGCCCGACACGAGGCACAAATGATATAGAAGTGTAAAACAAGGCTTAACTCGAGGCGCAAACATATGGGTGATTCAAACAAGGCTTGACTCAAGGCGCAAACACATGGGTGATTCAAACGAGACCCAACTCGAGGCATAAATGATATGGTTGAGTCAAATGAGCCCTGACTCGAGGCATAAACATATTGGTGAGTCAAACGAGACTCAAAATACAAATATTATGGTTGAGTCAAACAAGGCTCGGCTCGAGGCACAAACACATGGGTGAGTCAAATGAGGTGCAACTAGAGGCACAAATGAGATGGTTAAGTCAAACGAGGCCCAACTTGAGGCAAAAACATATGGGTGAGTCAAACGAGGCCCAACTTGAGGCACAAACACATGGGTAAGTAAAACAAGGCTGACTCGAGGCATAAACATATGGTTGAATCAAATGAGGCCTAACTCGAGGCACAAATGATATGGTGGAGTCAAACGAGGCCTGACTCAAGGTGCAAATGATAAGGCACAGTCAAACGAAGCCTAACTCGAGGCACAAATGATATGGTTGAGTGAAACGAGGCCCGACTCAGGGCACAAATGATAATGGTTAGTCAAACAAGGGCCAACTCAAGGCACAAATGATATGGTTGAGTCCAACGAGGCTCGACTCAAGGCACAAAGGATAAGGGTGAGTCAAATGAGGCTCGACTCAAGGCGCAAATGATATCGGTGAGTCAAACGAGGCTCGACTCAAAGCACAAATGATACGGTTGAGTCAAAAGAGTCCCGACCTGAGGCGCAAATGATATTGCTAAGTCAAACGAGGCCTGACTCGAGGCGCAAATGATATGGTTGCGTCAAATGAGGCCCGACTCAAGGTGCAAATGATAAGGTTCAGTCAAACGAAGCCCGACTCGAGGCACAAATGATATGGTTGAGTCGAACGAGGCCCGACTCGGGGCGCAAATGACATGGGTGAGTGAAACGAGGCCCATCTCAAGGCACAAAAGATTTGGTTGAGTCAAACAAGGCATGACATGTGGCGCAAATGAGGCCCAACTCAAGGCCTAACTTGAGGCACAAATAATATGGTTGAGTCAAACGAGGCCCAACTCGAGGTGCAAATGATAAGGGTGAGTCAAACAAGGCTCGACTCGAGGCACAAATGATATGGGTGAGTCAAACGAGGCCTATCTCCAGGCACAAATGATATGGTTGAGTCAAAAGAGGCCAGACTCGAGGTGCAAATGATATAACTGAGTCAAACGAGACTTGACTCAAGGCACAAATGATATGGGTGTGTCAAACGAGGCCCAACTCGAGGTACAAACACATGGGTAAGTAAGACGAGGCTCGACTCAAGGCGCAACTGATAAGGGTGAGTCAAACGAGGCCCAACCCAAGGCGCAAATACATGGGAGAGTCAAATGAGGCCCCACTCGAGGCATCAATGATATGGTTGAGTCAAACGAGGCCTGACTTGAGGTGCAAATATATGGGTGAATCAACGAGGCCTGACTCGAGGCCGAAACATATAGGTGAGTCAAACGATGCCTGACTCGAGCCATAAACATACGGGTGAGTCAAATGAGGTCCAACTCGAGGCATAGATGATATGGTTGAGTTAAACGAGCCCTGACTCGAGGCACAAACACATGGGTGAGTCAAATGAGGCCTAACTTGAGGTACAAATAATATGGTTGATTCAAACGAGGCCCAACTCGAGGTGCAAATGATAAGGTTGAGTCAAACGAGGCCCGACTTGAGGCGTAAATGATATGGTTGAATCAAAAGTGGCCCGACTCGAGTTGCAAATCATATGGCTCAGTCAAACAAGCCTGACTCGAGGCACAATTGATATGGGTGAGTCAAACGAGGCACCACTGAAGGTGCAAACACATGGGTAAGTCAAACGAGGCCTAACTCGAGGCCCAAATAATTTGGTTGAGTCAAACAAAGCTCGACTCAAGGCATAAACATATAGGTGAGTCAAACGAGGCCCAACTCGAGGCACAAATGATATGGTTGAGTCAAACGAGGCCTAACTCGAGGTGCAAATGATAAGGGTCAGTCAAACGAGACCCATCTTGAGGTACATATGATAAGGGTTAGTCAAATGAGGCCTGACTCGATGCGCAAATAATATGGGTGAGTCAAACGAGGCCTGACTCAAGGCGCAAATGATATGGTTGAGTCAAAAGAGGCCTGACTTGAGATGCAAATGATATGGCTGCATCAAATGAGGCCTGACTCAAGGGACAAATGATATGGGTGAGTCAAACGAGGTGCCACTCAAGGTGCAAACACTTGGGCGAGTCAAACAAGGCCCAACTCAAGGTGCAAATGGTTTGGTTGAGTCAAACAAGGCCTGACTCATGGCGCAAATGACATGGGTGAGTCAAACAAGGCCTAACTCAAGGCGTAAACATATGAGTGAGTCAAACATGGCCTGACTTGAGGCGCAAATCATATGGTTGAGTCAAACGAGGCCCGACTCCAGGTGCAAATGATAAGGCTTAGTCAAACGAAGCCCGACTCAAGGCGCAAATGATAAGGGTTAGTGAAACGAGGCCCCACTCATGGCACAAATGATATGGTTGAGTCAAACGAGGCCCGACTCAGGGCGCAAAGGATAAGGTTAAGTCAAATGAGGCCCGACTCGAGGCGCAAATGATATCGGTGAGTCAAACGAGGCCCCACTCGAAGCATAAATGATATGGTTGAGTAAAAGTTGCCCAACCCGAGGCGCAAATGATATGGCTGAGTCAAACAAGGCCCCACTCAAGGTGCAAACACATGGGTGAGTGAAACGAGGCCCAACTCGAGACGCAAATGATATGGTCATATTAAATAAGGCCTGACTCGAGGTGCAAATGATAAGGCTCAGTCAAACGAAGCTCGACTCGAGGCACAAATGATATGGTTGAGTCAAAAGAGGCCCAACTTGAGGCGCAAATCATATGGCTGAGTCAATCGAGACCTTACTCGAGGCACAAATGATATGGGTGAGTCAAACGAGGCCCAACTCAAGCCACAAATGATTTGGTTGAGTCAAACAAGTCCCAACTCGAGGCGTAAACATATGGGTGAGTCAAACGAGGCCCAACTCGAGGCACAAATGATATGGTTGAGTCAAACGAGGCCTGACTCAGGGTGCAAATGATAAGGATTGTCAAACAAGGCACCAGTCATGGCGCAAATGATATTATTGAGTCAAATGAGGCCCAACTCGAGGCACAAAGGACAAGGTTGAGTCAAATGAGGTCCAACTCGAGGTGCAAATGATATCAGTGAGTCAAACGAGGCCTAACTCAAAGCACAAATGATATGGTTGAGTAAAAAGAGGCCCGACTCAAGGCGCAAATGATATGGCTAAGTCAAACGAGGCCCTACTCAAGGTGCAAACACATGGGTGAGTGAGACGAGGACCAACTCGAGGCGCAAATGATATTGTCGTGCCAAACAAGGCCCGACTCGAGGCACAAATGATAAGGCTTAGCCAAACGAAGCCCCACTCAGGGCGCAAATGATATGGTTGAGTCACACGAGGCCCGACACGATGCGTAAATGATATGGTTGAGTCAAACGAGGCCGAACTCGAGGCGCAAACATATGGGTGAGTCAAACGAGGCCTGACTCGAGGCACAAACATATGGTTGAGTCAACTGAGGCCCGACTCGAGGCACAAATGAGATGGTGTAGTCAAACGATGCCCAAATCGAGGCACAAATGATGTGGGTGAGTCAAATAGGGCCCAACTCGAGGCATAAATGATTTGGTTAAGTCAAACAAGGCCCGACTCGAGGCGTAAATGATATAGGTGAGTCAAATGAGGCCTATCTCAAGGCGTAGACATATGGGTGAATCAAACGAGGCCTGACTCAAGGCGTAAACATACGGGTGAGTCATATGAGGCCATACTCAAGGTGAAAATGATAAGGATGAGTCAAACGAGGCCCAACTCGAAGCATAAATGATATGGTTGAGTAAAAAGAAGCCCGACTCAAGGTGCAAATGATATGGTTGAGTCAAATGACGCCTGACTCAAGGTACAAATGATATGGTTAAGTCAAAAGAGGCCCGACTCGGGGTGCAAATGATAAGGGTTAGTGAAACGAGGCCCGACTCATGGCACAAATGATATGGTTGAGTCAAACGAGGCCCGACTCGGGGTGCAAAGGATAAGGTTAAGTCAAATGAGGCCCGACTCGAGGCGCAAATGATATCGGTGAGTCAAATGAGGCCCCACTCGAAGTGCAAATGATATGGTTGAGTAAAAGATACCCAACCCATGGTGCAAATGATATGGCTGAGTCAAACGAGGCCCCACTCAAGGTGCAAACACATGGGTGAGTGAAATGAGGCCCAACTCGAGGCGCAAATGATATGGTCATATTAAATAAGGCCTAACTCGAGGTGCAAATGATAAGGCTCAGTCAAACGAAGCTCGACTCGAGGCACAAATGATATGGTTGAGTCAAAAGAGGCCCAACTTGAGGCACAAATCATATGGCTGAGTCAATCGAGACCTTACTCGAGGCACAAATGATATGGGTGAGTCAAACAAGCCCTAACTCAAGCCACAAATGATTTGGTTGAGTCAAACAAGACCCAACTCGAGGCATAAACATATGGGTGAGTCAAACGAGGCCTAACTCGAGCCACAAATGATATGGTTGAGTCAAACGAGGCCCAACTCGGGGTGCAAATGATAAGGGTTGTCAAACGAGGCCCAACTCGAGGCGCAAAGGACAAGGTTGAGTCAAATGAGGCCCAACTCGAGGTGCAAATGATATCAGTGAGTCAAACGAGGCCTAACTCAAAGCACAAACGATATGGTTGAGTAAAAAGAGGCCTGACTCAAGGCGCAAATGATATGGCTAAGTCAAACGAGGCCCCACTCAAGGTGCAAACACATGGGTGAGTGAAACGAGGACCAACTCGAGGCGCAAATGATATTGTCATGTCAAACAAGGCCAAACTTGAGGCACAAATGATAAGGCTCAGTCAAACGAAGCCCGACTCGGGGCGTAAATGATATGGTTGAGTCACACGAGGCCCGACACGATGCATAAATGATATGGTTGAGTCAAACGAGGCCGAACTCGAGGCGCAAACATATGGGTGAGTCAAACGAGGCCTGACTCGAGGCGCAAACATATGGTTGAGTCAATCGAGGCCCGACTCGAGGCGCAAATGATATGGTTGAGTCAAATGATGCCCAAATCAAGGCACAAATGATATGGGTGAGTCAAATAGGGCCCAACTCGAGGCATAAATGATTTGGTTAAGTCAAACAAGGCCCGACTCGAGGCGTAAATAATATAGGTGAGTCAAATGAGGCCTGTCTCAAGGCGTAGACATATGGGTGAATCAAACGAGGCCTGACTCGAGGCGTAAACATACGGGTGAGTCATACGAGGCCATACTCAAGGTGAAAATGATAAGGATGAGTCAAACGAGGCCCGACTCGAAGCATAAATGATATGGTTAAGTTAAAAGAAGCCCGGCTCAAGGCACAAATGATATGGCTGAGTGAAATGACGCCTGACTCAAGGCACAAATGATATGGTTGAGTCAAAAGTGGCCCGACTCGGGGTGAAAATGATAAGGGTTAGTGAAACTAGGCCCCACTCATGGCACAAATGATATGGTTGAGTCAAACGAGGCCCAACTCGGAGTGCAAAGGATAAGGTTAAGTCAAATGAGGCCCGACCCGAGGCGCAAATGATATCGGTGAGTCAAACGAGGCCCCACTCGAAGCGTAAATGATATGGTTGAGTAAAAGATACCCAACCCGAGGTGCAAATGATATGGCTGAGTCAAATGAGGCCCCACTCAAGGTGCAAACACATGGGTGAGTGAAACAAGGCCCAACTCGAGGCGCAAATGATATGGTCATATTAAATAAGGCCTGACTCGAGGTGCAAATGATAAGGCTCAGTCAAATGAAGCTCGACTCGAGGCACAAATGATATGGTTGAGTCAAAAGAGGCCCAACTTGAGGCGCAAATCATATGGCTGAGTCAATCGAGACCTTACTCGAGGCACAAATGATATGGGCGAGTCAAACGAGGCCCAACTCAAGCCACAAATGATTTGGTTGAGTCAAACAAGGCCCAACTCGAGGCGTCAATATATGGGTGAGTCAAACGAGGCCTAACTCGAGGCACAAATGATATGGTTGAGTCAAACGAAGCCCGACTCGGGGTGCAAATCATAAGGGTTGTCGAATGAGGCCCCAGTCATGGCGCAAATGATATTGTTGAGTCAAATGAGGCCCAACTTAAGGCGCAAAGGACAAGGTTGAGTCAAATGAGGCCCAACTCAAGGTGCAAATGATATCGGTGAGTCAAACGAGGCCCAACTCGAAGCACAAATGATATGGTTGAGTAAAAAGAGGCCCGACTCAAGGCACAAATGATATGGCTGAGTCAAACGAGGCCCCACTCAAGGTGCAAACACATGGGTGAGTGAAACGAGGACCAACTCGAGGCACAAATGATATTGTCGTGTCAAACAAGGCCCAACTCGAGGCACAAATGATAAGGCTCAGTCAAACGAAGCCCAACTCGGGGCGCAAATGATATGGTTGAGTCACACGAGGCCCGACACGATGTGTAAATGATATGGTTGAGTCAAATGAGGCCGAACTTGAGGCGCAAACATATGGGTGAGTCAAACGAGGCCTGACTCGAGGCGCAAACATATGGTTGAGTCAACCGAGGCACGACTTGAGGCGCAAATGATATGGTTGAGTCAAACGATGCCCAAATCGAGGCACAAATGATATGGGTGAGTCAAATAGGGCCCAACTCGAGGCATACATGATTTGGTTAAGTCAAACAAGGCCCGACTCGAGGCGTAAATGATATAGGTGAGTCAAATGAGGCCTGTCTCAAGGCGTAGACATATGGGTGAATCAAACGAGGCCTGACTCGAGGCGTAAACATATGGGTGAGTCAAACGAGGCCATACTCAAGGTGAAAATGATAAGGATGAGTCAAACGAGGCCCGACTCGAAGCATAAATGATATGGTTGAGTTAAAAGAAGCCCAACTCGAGGCGCAAATGATATGGCTGAGTCAAATGACGCCTGACTTAAGGAACAAATGATATGGGTGAGTCAAACGAGGCCCCACTCAAGGTGAAAACACATGGTTGAGTCAAATAAGGCCTAACTCAAGGCAGAAATGATTTGGTTGAGTGAAACAAGGGCCGACATGAGGCGCAAACGATATGGGTGAGTCAAATGAGGCCCAACTCGAGGCGTAAACATATGTGTGAGTCAAACGAGGCCCAACTCAGGGCACAAATGATATGGTTGAGTCAAATGAGCCCTGACTCAAGGCATAAACATATGGGTGAGTCAAACGAGGCCTGACTCAAGGTACAAAAGATATGGGTGAGTCAAACGAGGCCTGACTCGAGGCACAAACACATGGGTGAGTCAAACGAGGCCCTACCCAAGGTAGAAATGATATGGTTAAGTCAAACGAGGTCCGACTCGAGGCGTAGATAATATGGTTCAGTTAAACGAGGCCTGACTTGAGGTGCAAACACATGGGTGAGTGAAACGAGGCCTGACTCGAGGCGCAAATGATATGGTTGAGTCAAACAAGCCTCGACTCAAGGTGCAAATGATAAGCCTTAGTCAAACGAAACCCGACTCGAGGCACAAATGATATGGTTGAGTCAAACGAGGCCCGACTCAGGGTGCAAATGATAACGGTCAGTCAAACAAGGCCCAACTCATGGTGCAAATGATATGGTTGAGTCAAACAAGACCCGACTCGAGGCGCAGAGGATAAGGGTGAGTTTAATGAGGCCCAACTCAAGGCGCAAATGATATCAGTGAGTCAAACGAGGCCCGACTCGAAGCACAAATGATATGGGTAAGTAAAAAGAGGCCCAACCCGAGGCACAAATGATATGGCCGACTCAAACAAGGCCCCACTCAAGGCACAAACACATGGGTGAGTCAAACGAGGCCCAACTCGAGGTGCAAATGATATGGTTGTGTCAAAGAAGGCCCTACTCAAGGTGCAAATGATATGGGTGAGTCAAACGAGGCCCGACTTGAGGCGCAAATGCATGGGTGAGTCAAATGAGGCATAACTTGAGGTGTAAATGATATGGTTAAATCAAACAAGGCCTGACTTGAGGCACAAATATATAGGTCAATCAAATGAGGCCCGAATTGAAGCGCAAATAATATGGTTGAGCCAACTAAGGTCCGACTCGAGGTGTAAACGATATGGGTGAGTCAAATGAGGTCCAACTCGAGGCATAAATGAGACCCAACCCAAGGCACAGACAATATGTTGAGTTAAATGAGGCCTGACTCGAGGTGCAGATACATGGGTGAGTCAAACGAGGCTTGACTCGATGCGTAAACATATGGGTGAATCAAACGAGGCTTGACTCAAGGCGTAAACATATGGGTGAGTCAAATGAGGCCAACTCAAGGTGCAAATGATAAGGTTGAGTCAAACAAGGCCCGACTCGAAGTGCAAATGATATGGTTGAGTCAAAAGAGGCCCGACTTGAGGCGCAAATGATATGGCTGAGTCAAATGAGGCCTGACTCAAGGCACAAATCATATGGATGAGTCAAACGAGGCCCTACTCAAGGCACAAACACATGGGTGAGTCAAACAAGGCCTAACTCGAGGCACAAATGCTTTGGTTAAGTCAAACAAGGCCCAACATGAGGCGTAAATGATATGGGTGTGTAAAATGAGGCTTAACTCAAGGCGCAAACATATGGGTGAGTCAAACGAGGCTCGACTCGAGACGCAAACACATGGGTGAGTCAAACAAGGCCCAACTCGAGGCATAAATGATATAGTTGAGTCAAATGAGCCCCGACTCAAGGCATAAACATATCGGTGAGTCAAACGAGACTCAAAATACAAATGTTATCGTTGAGTCAAACGAGGCCCGACTCGAGGCACAAACACATGGGTAAGTCAAATGAGGCCCAACTAAAGGCACAAATGATATGGTTAAGTCAAACGAGGCCCGACTTGAGGCACAAACATATGGGTGAGTCAAACGAGGCCTAACTTGAGGCACAAATGATATGGTTAAGTCAAACGAGGCCTGACTCGAGGCGCAAACATATGGGTGAGTCAGACGAGGCCTAACTTGAGGTGCAAATGATATAGTTGAGTTAAACGAGGCCTGACTTGAGGCACAAACACATGGGTAAGTCAAACAAGGCCTGACTCGAGGTGTAAACATATGGTTGAATCAAATGAGGCCTGACTCGAGGCGCAAATGATAAGTTAGAGTCAAACAAGGCCTAACTCAAGGTGCAAATGATAAGGCTCAGTCAAACGAAGCCCGACTCAAGGCACAAATAATATGGTTGAGTGAAATGAGGACCGACTCAGGGCACAAATGATAACGGTTAGTCAAACAAGGGCCAACTTAAGGCATAAATGATATGGTTGAGTCAAACGAGGCTCAACTCAAGGTGCAAAGGATAAGGGTGAGTCAAATGAAGCCCGACTCGAGGCACAAATGATATCGATGAGTTAAATGAGGCTCGACTCAAAGCGCAAATGATATGGTTGAGTCAAAAGAGTCCCGACCCGAGGCACAAATGATATGGCTGAGTCAAACGAGGCTTGACTCAAGGTGCAAATGATATGGTTGAGTCAAACAAGGCCCGCCTCAAGGTGCAAATGATAAGGTTCAGTCAAACGAAGCCCGACTCGAGGCACAAATGATATGGTTGAGTCGAACAAGGCTTGACTAGGGGCGCAAATGACATGGGTGAGTCAAACAAGGCCTATCTTAAGGCACAAAAGATTTGGTTGAGCCAAACAAGGCACGACACGTGGTGCAAATGAGGCCCAACTCGAGGCCTAACTTGAGGCACAAATAATATGGTTGAGTCAAATGGGGCCTAACTTGAGGTGCAAATGAGGAGGGTGAGTCAAACAAGGCCCGACTTGAGGTGCAAATGATATGGGTGAGTCAAACGAGGCCTAACTCCAGGCGCAAATGATATGGTTGAGTCAAAAGAGGCCTAACTCGAACCGCAAATGATATGGCTGAGTCAAACGAGGCCCGACTTGAGGTACAAATGATATGGGTGAGTCAAATGAGGCTGACTCGAGACGCAAATGATATGGGTGAGTCAAACGAGGCCCAACCCAAGGTGCAAACACATAGGAGAGTCAAATAAGGCCCCACTCAAGGCACCAATGATATGGTTGAGTCAAATGTGGCCTGACTCGAGGCGCAAATATATGGGTGAGTCAAATGAGACCCGACCCGAGGCCGAAACATATGGGTGAGTCAAACGACACCTGACTCGAGCCATAAACATATGGGTGAGTCAAACAAGGTCCGACTCGAGGCATAGATTATATGGTTGAGTTAAACAAGGCCTGACTCGAGGCACAAACATAAGGGTGAGTCAAACGAGGCTTAACTTGAGGTACAAATAATATGGTTGAGTCAAACGAGGCCCAACTCGAGGTGCAAATGATAAGGTTGAGTCAAACAAGGCTCAACTTGAGGCGTAAATGATATGGTTGAATCAAAAGAGGCCCGACTTGAGATGCAAATCATATGGCTCAGTCAAACGAGGCCTGACTCGAGGCACAATTGATATGGGTGAGTCAAACGAGGCCCAACTCAAGGCTCAAACACATGGGTGAGTCAAACGAGGCCCAACTCGAGGCACAAATAATTTGGTTGAGTCAAACAAGGCTTGACCCGAGGCATAAACATATAGGTGAGTTAAACGAGGCCCAACTCGAGGCACAAATGATATGGTTGAGTCAAACGAGGCCCGACTCGAGGTGCAAATGATAAGGGTCAGTCAAATGAGACCCAAGTCGAGGTACAAATGATAAGGGCTAGTCAAACAAGGCCTGACTCTAGGTGCAAATGATATGGGTGAGTCAAACAAGGCCTGACTCAAGCCGCAAATGATATGGTTGAGTCAAAAGAGGCCTGACTCGAGATGCAAATGATATGGCTACATCAAATGAGGCCTAACTCAAGGGACAAATGATATGGATGAGTCAAATGAGGTGCCACTCAAGGTGCAAACACATGGGTGAGTTAAACGAGGCCCAACTCAAGGCGCAAATGGTTTGGTTGAGTCAAACAAGGCCCGACTCATGGCGTAAATGATATGTGTGAGTCAAACGAGGCCTGACTCGAGGCATAAACATATGGGTGAGTCAAACGTGGCCTGACTCGAGGCACAAATCATATGGTTGAGTCAAAAGAGGCCCGACTCCAAGTACAAATGATAAAGCTTAGTCAAACAAAGCCCGACTCGAGGCACAAATGATATGATTGAGTCAATAGAGGCCTGTCTCAGGGTACAAATGATAAGGGTTAGTGAAACGAGGCCCGACTCGAAGCGCAAATGATATGGTTGAGTAAAAAGAGGCCCAACCTGAGGCACAAATGATATGGCTGAGTCAAACGAGGCTCCACTCAAGGTGCAAACACATGGGTGAGTGAAACGAGGCCCAACTCAAGGCGCAAATGATATGGTCGTGTTAAAAAAGGCCCGGCTCAAGGCGCAAATAATAAGGCTCAGTCAAATGAAGCCAGACTCGAGGCACAAATGATATGGTTGAGTCAAACAAGGCCTGACTTGAGGCGTAAATGATATGGTTAAGTCAAATGAGGCCGAACTCGAGGCACAAACATATGGGTGAGTCAAACGAGGCCCGACTCGAGGCACAAACTTATGGTTAAGTCAAACGAGGCCCGAATCTAGGTGCAAATGATATGGGTGAGTCAAACAGGGCCCAACTTGAGGCGCAAATGATTTGGTTGCGTTAAATAAGGCCCGACTCAAGGCGCAAATGATATAGGTGAGTCAAACGAGGCCTGACTCGTGGCATAGACATATGGGTGAATCAAACGAGGATTGACTCGAGGTGTAAACATATGGCTGAGTCAAACGAGGCCCAACTCAAGGTGCAAATGATAAGGTTGAGTCAATCGAGACCCAACTCGAAGCGCAAATGATATGGTTGAGTCAAAATTAGCCTAACTCGAGGCGTAAATGATATGGCTGAGTCAAACGAGGCTTGACTCAAGGCACAAATGATATGAGTGAGTCAAACGAGGCCTCACTCAAGGCGCAAACACATGGGTGAGTCAAACAAGGCCTAACTCGAGGTACAAATGATTTGGTTGAGTGAAACAAGGGCCGACACGAGGCGCAAATGATATGGGTAAGTCAAACGAGGCCCAACTCAAGGCATAAACATATGGGTGAGTCAAACTAGGTTTAACTCGAGGCGCAAATGATATGGTTGGGTCAAACGAGGCCTAACTCGAGGCACAAATGATATGGTTAAGTGAAACGAGGCCCGACTCGAGGCACAAACACATGGGTGAGTCAAACGAGGCCCGACTCGAGGAACAAATGATAAGGGTGAGTCAAATGAGGCCCGACTCGAGGCACAGATAATATGGTTGAGTCAAACGAGGCCCAACTCAAGGCACAAATCATGAGGGTGAGTCAAATAAGGCCCGACTCGAGGCACAAATGATATGGGTGGGCCAAACGAGGCCCGACTTGAGGCGTAAACATATGGGTGAGTCAAACGAGGCCCGACTCGAGACGTAAACATATGGGTGAGTTAAACGAGGCCTGACTCGAGGCACAAATGATATGATTGAGTCAAACAATCCTCAACTCAAGGAGCAAATGATAAGGCTCATTCAAACGAAACCTAACTCGAGGCACAAATGATATGGTTGAGTCAAACGAGGCCTGACTCGGGGCGCAAATGATAATGGTCAGTCAAATGAGGCCCAACTCATGGCACAAATGATATGGTTGAGTCAAACGAGGCCCGACTCGAGGTGCAGAGGATAAGGGTGAGTCAAATGAGGCTCGACTCGAGGCGCAAATGATATCGGTGAGTCAAACAAGGCCCGGCTTGAAGTGCAAATGATATGGTTGAGTAAAAAGAGGCCTGACCCAAGGGACAAATGATGTGGCTGAGTCAAACGAGGCCCCACTTAAGGCGCAAACACATGGGTGAGTCAAACAAGACCCAACTCGAGGCACAAATGATGTGGTTATGTCAAACAAGGCCTGACTCAAGGCATAAATGATAGGGGTGAGTCAAACGAGGCCCGACTTGAGACGTAAATGATATGGGTGAGTCAAACGAGACCCGACTCGAGACGCAAATGATATGGTTGAGTCAAATGAGGCACGACTCGAGGCACAAACATATAAGTTAGTTAAATGAGGCCTGACTCGAGGCGCAAATGATATGGTTGAGTCAAACGAGACCTGAATCGAGGCACAAATAATAAGGTTGAGGCAACTGTGGCCTGACTCGAGGCGCAAACGATATGGGTGAGTCAAACGAGGCCCAACTCGAGGCACAAATGATTTGGTTAAGTTAAACAAGGCCCGACTCGAGGTGCAACAGATATAGGTGAGTCAAACGAGGCCTGACTTGAGGCGTAAATATATAGGTGAATCAAACGAGGCTCGACTCGAGGCGTAAACATATGGGTGAGTCAAACGTGGCCAACTCAAGGTGCAAATGATAAGGTTGAGTCAAACAAGGCCTGACTCGAAGCGCAAATGATATGGTTGAGTCAAAAGAGGCCCGACTCATGACGCAAATGATATGACTGAGTCAAACAAGGCCTGACTCGAGGCACAAATGATATGGATGAGTCAAACGAGGCCCCACTCAAGGCACAAACACATGGGTGAGTCAAGCGAGGCCCAACTCGAGGCACAAATGATAACGGTTAGTCAAATGAGGCCCAACTCAAGGCGCAAATGATATGGTTAAGTCAAATGAGGCTCGACTCAAGGCACAAAGAATAAGGGTTGTAGACACCTAATTTTGTCCGGACCTTAAAAATTAAAGTGGACCCATGCATAAGTTCTAAAATTATCCTACTTGAATATATTTTTTTTTCTAGAAATTAATTGAACGAAAATAAAAAATTTAAATATATTTTTGGGTCCCAAATGTGAATAATATTAAAAATTGTTAAAAATTAAAAATTAGAAAATTAGAAAAAAAGGAAAAAAAGAGAACAAAAGAAAAAAGAAGTGTGAATTGAAGAGAAGCAAATCAAAGAAGGTGGGTGAAGGTGGAAAGAGTGAAAAGGGGTGTTGGCCATGAGGAGAAATTGTTGAAAGAATAGAAGAAAATGTTGAACAAAGTTAGAAAATAATGAAGAAGAGGAGAAATTGTTGAAAGAAGAGAAGAAAATGTTGAATGAAGTAGGAAAATAATGAAGAAGAGGAGAAATTGTTGAAAGAAGAGAAGAAAATGTTGAAAAAAGTAGGAAAAAGATGAAGAAGAGGAGAAATTGTTGAAAGAAGAGAAGAAAATGTTGAACAAAGTTGGAAAATGATGAAAGAAGAGAATAAATTATTGAAAAAAGAGAAGAAAATGTTGAAAGAAAAAAAAGATGATGAATAAAGTCAATAAAGATTAGGTAGGAAGATGAAAATTAAGAATAAAAACAAAAAGAAAAAACCTACAATTAACTAATATAAATAGCCTATATCAATCTCTCTTGAGACACATAACAAAACGAAAACACTTAGAGAGCAAGAGGAGAAAGTGAGGAAGAAGAGAAGAAGAGAGCAAGAGGAGAAAGTGTGGAAGAAGAGGAGAAGAGAAGGAGAGGAGAAGAAGTGAGAAAAAGAGGAAGATAGGAGTAAGGAAAGGGGTTAGAGAGAAAAAATTTAAATCCACTTTTATTCTTCTAGTTTCCCTTGAACAAGCTCATCACACTGATTTTGAGAAGTTCAACTTTGCCTTTGGAAGTCATTCTCATTCATATCTTGAAGATCATATTTCTGGTCCTTGTTAGGCCATTCAAGCACTCTAAACACAGGTTTCACTTATTTCTTTATGTTCTCCCATTGTTAGACATATTATTTTGTCGAATAATTGTATGCTATGATAACTTTGCTTATACTTTTTCTACAAGTAAGTATTGAAGTATTGATTATTTGGAGTTGTTAAGAATAGTTGTGGCTTTGCTCTAACCACTTTACAATGTTCTATTTAGTTATAATTTTTCCAACTATTTTGATCGACTATCTTGGTTAGAAAGAAACTCCCAACGATGGATAAATATAGTTGTCAGTCAACTAGCCGCTATTGAACTATCCTGAGGGAAATCACATTACGAATCTAATTAGTCAACTGGCATGATTTTATTGATGCATTAAAAAGAAGCTCCCAACGATGGATAAATATAGTTGTCAGTCAACTGACCGCTATTGAACTATCCTGAGGGAAATCATATTATGAATCTAGTCAGTCAACTGGCATGATTCTATTGATGCATTAAAAAGAAGCTCCCAACGATGGATAAATATAGTTGTCAATCAACTGGCCGCTATTGAATTATCCTGAGGGAAATCATGTTGCAAACCTAGTCAGTCAACTGGCATGGTTTTATTAATGCATTAAAAATAAACTCCTGACGATAGATAAATATGGTTGTCAGTTAATTGGCCGCTATATAACTATCTTAAGGGAAATTATATCATGAGTTTAGCCAGTCAACTAGCATGACTCTATTGCGGCATTTACAAATAATCTTAAATCACCATCACATGCAAAAATTAATTTATTTAACAAAAGACAAAGATAGTTTTGAAATCAAAAGCATAAAACACCAACGTGGTACTGAAAGGGCATTGTAGGGTGCTAATACCTTCCCTACATGTAACCAACCCCCGAATCCATTTCTCTATAACGTAGGCCATACTATTCGGTGTCCGACTTCACCATTTCAATCTAAGTCAGTGGCGACTCCATTTTTTTATATCATTTTCTAAAACCTCACCTAAATTTATTTTTTAATTGCTTTGGGATTGCCGCTCCGCATCGCGTGTCGACAAGGGTGAGTCAAATGAGGCCCGACTCGAGGCACAAATGATATCGGTGAGTCAAACGAGGCTCGACTCAAAGCGCAAATTATATGGTTGAGTCAAAAGAGGCCCGACCCAAGGCGCAAATGATATGGCTGAGTCAAATGAGGCCCCACTCAAGGCGCAAAGACATGGGTGAGTCCAATGAGGGCCAACTCGAGGTGCAAATGATTTGGTTAAGTCAAACAAGGCCCTACTCAAGGGGCAAACGATATGAGTGACTCAAATGAGGCCTGACTTGAGGCGTAAACATATGGGTGAATCAAATGAGGCTCAACTCGAGGCGTAAACATATGGGTGAGTCAAACAAGGCCAAATCAAGGTGCAAATGATAAGGTTGAGTCAAACAAGGCCCGACTCAAAGCGCAAATGATATGGTTGAGTCAAAAGAGGCCTGACTCGAGACACAAATGATATGAATGAGTCAAACGAGGCCCCACTCAAGGCACAAACACATGGGTCAGTCAAACGAGGCCCAACTCGAGACACAAATGATTTGGTTGAGTAAAACAAGGCCGATACGAGCCGCAAATGATATGGGTGAGTCAAACGAGGCTTAACTCGAGGCGCAAACATATGAGTGAGTTAAACGAGGCTCAACTCGAGGCGTAAACACATGGTTGAGTCAAACAAGGCCTAACTCGGGGCACAAATGATATGGTTGAGTCAAATGAGCCCCGACACAAGGCATAAACATATTGGTGAGTCAAACGAGACTCAAAATACAAATGTTATGGTTGAGTCAAACGAGGCCCGACTCGAGTAGCAAAAGATATGGGTGAGTCAAACGAGGCCCGACCCGAGGCACAAACACATGGGTGAGTCAAACGAGGCCCAACTAGAGGTACAAATGATATGGTTAAGTCAAACGAGGCCCGACTTGAGGCGCAAACATATGGGTGAGTCAAACGAGGCTCGACTCAAGGCGCAGATGATAAGGTTGAGTTAAATGAAGCCTGACTTGAGGTGCAAACACATGGGTGAGTCAAATGAGGCTGTACTCAAGGCGTAAACATATGGGTGAGTCAAACAAGGCCCGACTCGAGGCATAAACATGTGGGTGACTCAAATGAGGACTGACTCGAGGCGCAAATGATATGGTGGAGTCAAACGAGGCCCGACGGATGGTGCAAATGATAAGGCTCATTCAAACGAAGCCCGACTCGAGGCACAATTGATATGGTTGAGTCAAACGAGGCCCGACTCAGGGCACAAATGATAACGGTTAGTCAAACGAGACCCGACTCAAGGTGCAAATGATATGGTTGAGTCAAACAAGGCTCGACTCAAGGCGCAAAGGATAAGGGTGAGTCAAATGAGGCCCGACTTGAGGCGCAAAGGATATCGGTGAGTCAAACGAGGCTCGACTCAAAGCGCAAATTATATGGTTGAGTCAAAGAGGTCGAACCCGAGGCGCAAATGATATGGCTGAGTCCAACGAGGCCCCACTCAAGGCACAAAGACATGGGTGAGTCAAATGAGGCCTAACTCGAGGTGCAAATGATTTGATTGAGTCAAATGAGGCTTGACTCGAGCCACAAATAATAAGGGTGAGTCAAACGAGGCCTGACTTAAGGTGCAAATGATATGGGTGAGTGAAATGAGGCCCGACTTGAGGCACAAATACATGGGTGAGTCAAACAAGGCCCAACTCGAGGCACAAATGATATGGTTGACTCAAACGAGGCATGACTCGAGGCACAAACATATAGGTGAGTCAAACGAGGCCTGACTCGAGGTGCAAATGATTTGGTTGAATCAAATGAGGCACGACTCAAGGCGCAAATGCATGGGCAATTCAAACGAGGCCTAACTTTAGGCGCAAATGATATGGTTGTGTCAAACGAGGCACAACTCAAAGCGCAAACATATAGGTGAGTCAAACGAGGCGTGACTCGAGACGTAAACATATGGGTGAGTCAAATGAGGCCCGGCTCGAGGCGCAAATGATATGGTTTAGTCAAACGAGGGCCGAATCGAGGCATAAATGATATGGTTGAGCCAACTGAGGCCCTAGTCGAGGTGCAAATGATATGGGTGTGTCAAACGAGGCCCAACTCGAGGCACAAATGGTATTGTTGAGTCAAACGAGGCTTGACTCGAGGCGTAAACATATGGGCGAATCAAACGAGGCCCGACTCGAGGAATAAACATATGGGCAAGTGAAACGAGGCCCAACTCAAGGTGCAAATGATAAGGGTGACTCAAACAAGGCCCGACTCGAAGCGTAAATGATATGGTTGAGTCAAAAGAGGCCCGACTCGAGGCGCAAATGATATGGCTCAGTCAAATGAGGCCTGACTCGAGGCACAAATGATATGGGTGAGTGAAACGAGGCCCAATTCAAGGCGTAAATACATGGGTGAATCAAACGAGGCCTAACTCGAGGCACAAATGATTTGGTTGAGTGAAACAAGGCCTGACACAAGGTGCAAATGATATGGGTGAGTCAAACGAGGTTGGACTCGAGACGCAAACATATGGGTGAGTCAAACGAGGCCCAACTCGAGGTGCGAGCATATGGGTGAGTAACATGAGGCTCGACTTGATGCGCAAACACATGCGTGATTCAATCGAGGCCCAACCCGAAGAACAAATGATATGGTTAAGTCAAATGATCCCTAACTCGAGGCGTAAACATATGGGTGAGTCAAACAAGGACCGACTCGAGGTGCAAACGATAAGGGTGAGTCAAATGAGTCCCGAATCGAGACACAAATGATATCAGTGGGTCAAACGAGGCCTGACTCAAATTGCAAATGATATGGTTAAGTCAAAAGAGGCCCAACTCGAGGTGCAAATGATATTGCTAAGTCAAACGAGGCCCCACTTAAGGCGCAAATGATATGGTTGAGTCAAAGAGGCACGACTCGAGGCACAAACATATAGGTGAGTCCAACGAGGCCCGACTCGAGGAGCAAACATATGGGTGAGTCAAACGAGGCTCAACTCGAGGCCCACATTATATGGTTGAGTCAAACGTGACCCGAATCAAGGTGCAAATGATATGGTTGAGCCAACTAAGGACTAACTCGAGGCGCAAATGATATAGGTGAGTCAAACGAGACCCAACTCAAGTCGCAAATGATATTGGTGAATCAAACGAGGCTTGACTCGAGGCATAAACATATGGGTGAGTCAAACGAGGCCCAACTCAAGACACAAATGATATCGGTGAGTCAAACGAGGCCCGACTCAAAGCGCAAATGATATGGTTGAGTCAAAAGATGCTCGACTCAAGGTGCAAATGATATAGCTGAGTCAAACAAGGCCTGCCTCAAGGCACAAATTATATGGATGAGTCAAACAAGGCCTCACTCAAGGCACAAACAGATGGGTCAGTTAAACGAGGCTCAACTTGAGGCGCAAACACATGGTTGAGTCAAATGAGGCCCAACTCAGGGTACAAATGATATGGTTGAGTCAAATGAGCCCCGACTCAAGGCATAAACATATCGGTGAGTCAAACAAGACTCAAAATACAAATGTTATGGTTGAGTCAAATGAGGCCTGACTCAAGGTGCAAAAGATATGGGTGAGTCAAACGAGGCCCGACTCGAGGCACAAACACATGGGTGAGTCAAACGAGGCCCAACTTGAGGCACAAATGATATGGTTAAGTCAAACGAGGCTCGACTTAAGGCGTAAACATATAGGTGAGTCAGACGAGGCCTGACTCAAGGCGCAGATGATAAGGTTGAGTTAAACGAGGCCAGACTTGAGGTGCAAACACATGGGTGAGTTAAACGAGGCCCGACTCAAGGCGTAAACATATGGGTGAGTCAAATAAGGCCCGACTCGAGGCATAAACATGTGGGTGAGTAAAATGAGCCCTGACTCGAGGCGCAAATGATATGGTGGAGTCAAACGGGGCTTGACTGATGGTGCAAATGATAAGGCTCATTCAAACAAAACCCGACTCGAGGCACAATTAATATGGTTGAGTCAAACGAGGCCCAACTCAGGGCGCAAATGATAATGGTCAGTCAAACGAGGCCCGACTCAAGGCGCAAATGATATGGTTGAGTCAAACAAGACTCGACTCAAGGCGCAAAGGATAAGGATGAGTCAAATGAGGCCCGACTCGAGGCACAAAGGATATCAGTAAGTCAAACGAGGCTCGACTCGAAGCGCAAATTATATGGTTGAGTCAAAAGAGGCTGAACCCGAGGCGCAAATGATATGGCTTAGTCAAACAAGGCCCCACTTAAGGCGCAAAGACATGGGTGAGTCAAACGAGGCCCAACTCGAGGTGCAAATGATTTGATTGAGTCAAATGAGGCTTGACTCGAGGCACAAATAGTCAGGGTGAGTCAAACGAGGCCTGACTTAAGGCGCAAATGACATGGGTGAGTGAAACGAGGCCCAACTTGAGGCGCAAACGCATGGATGAGTCAAACAAGGCCCAACTCGAGGCACAAATGATATGGTTGACTCAAACGAGGCATGACTCGAGGCACAAACATATAGGTGAGTCAAACGAGGCCTGACTCTAGGTGCAAATGATATGGTTGAGTTAAATGAGGCATAACTCGAGGTGCAAATGCATGGGTGAGTCAAACGAGGCCTAACTTGAGGCGCAAATGATATGGTTGTGTCAAACGAGGCACGATTCAAAGCGCAAACACATAGGTGAGTCAAACGAGGCCCGACTCGAGGCGTAAACATATGGGTGAGTCAAATGAGGCCCGACTCGAGGCGCAAATGATATGGTTGAGTCAAACGAGGCCCAAATCGAGGCTTAAAGGATATGGTTGAGAAAGCTGAGGCCTGACTCAAGGCATAAATTATATGGGTGCATCAAACGAGGCCCCATCTCGAGGCACAAATCGTATGGTTGAGTCAAATGAGGCCTGACTCGAGGCGTAAACATATGGGTGAATCAAATGAGACCAAACTCGAGGCATAAACATATGGGCAAGTGAAACGAGGCACAACTCATGGTGTAAATGATATGGGTGACTCAAACAAGGCCTAACTCAAAGCGTAAATGATATGGTTGAGTCAAATGAGGCCCGACTCGAGGCATAACTGATATGGATGAGTCAAATAAGGCCTGACTCATGGCACAAATGATATGGGTGAGTGAAATGAGGCACAATTCAAGGCATAAACACATGGGTGATTCAAACGAGGCCCAACTCGAGGCACAAATGATTTGGTTGAGTGAAACAAGGCCTGACACAAGGCGCAAATGATATGGGTAAGTCAAACAAGGTCGGACTCAAGGCGCAAACATATGGGTGAGTCAAACGAGGCCCAACTCGAGGTACAAGCATATGGGTGAGTAAATGAGGCTCGACTCGATGCGCAAACACATGGGTGAGTCAATCGAGGCCCAACCCGAGGCATAAATGATATGGTTAAGTCAAATGAGCCCCAACTCGTGGCATAAACATATAGGTGAGTCAAACGAGGCCCAACTCGAAATGTAAATGATATGGTTGAGTCAAATGAAGCCCCACTCATGGTGCAAAAGATATGGGTGAGTCAAACAAAGCCTGACTCGAGGCGCAAACACATGTGTGAGTTAAATGAGGCCTAACTCGAGGCACAAATGATATGGTTAAGTCAAACGAGGCCCGACTCGAGGCGTAAACATATGGGTGAGTCAAACGAGACCTGACTCGAGGCGCAAATGATATGGTTAAGTCAAACGAGGCCCGAAGGAGATGCAAACGATAAGAGTGAGTCAAATGAGTCCCGACTCGAGGCACAAATGATATCAGTGGGTCAAACGAGGCCCGACTCAAATTGCAAATGATATGGTTAAGTCAAAAGAGGCCCGACCCGAGGTGCAAATGATATGGCTGAGTCAAACAAGGCCCCACTCAAGGCACAAACACATGGCTGAGTCAAACGAGGCCTAACTCAAGGTGCAAATGATTTGGTTAAGTCAAATGAGGTTGACTCGAGGCACAAATAATAAGGACAAGTCAAATGAGGCTCGACTCGAGGCACAAATGATATGGGTGAGTCAAACGAGGCCCGACTTGAGGCATAAATGCATGGGTGAGTCAAACAAGGCCTAACTCAAGGCACAAACATATAGGTGAGTCAAACGAGGCCCGACTTGAGGTGCAAACATATGGGTGAGTCAAACGAGGCCTGACTCGAGGCCCAAATTAGATGGTTGAGTCAAATGTGACCCGAATCAAGGTGCAAATCATATGGTTGAGCCAACTAAGGCCTAACTCGAGGCGCAAATGATATGGGTGAGTCAAACGAGGCCCAACTCAAGTCGCAAATGATATTGGTGAATCAAATGAGGCTTGACTCGAGGTGTAAACATATGGGTGAGTCAAACAAGGCCCCACTCGAGGCGCAAATTATATCGGTGAGTCAAACGAGGCCCGACTCAAAGTGCAAATGATATGGTTTAATCAAAAGAGGCCCGGCTCGAGGCGCAAATTATATAGCTGAGTCAAACGAGGCCTGACTCGAGGCACAAATGATATGGATGAGTCAAACGAGGCCCCACTCAAGGCACAAACACATGGGTCAGTTAAATGAGGCTCAACTCGAGGTGCAAACACATGGTTGAGTCAAACGAGGCCCAACTCGGGGCACAAATGATATGGTTGAGTCAAATGAGCCACGACTCAAGGCATAAACATATCGGTGAGCCAAACGAGACTCGAAATACAAATGTTATGGTTGAGTCAAATGAGGCCCGACTCGAGGTGCAAAAGATATGGGAGAGTCAAACGAGGCCTGACTCGAGGCACAAACACATGGGTGAGTCAAATGAGGCACAACTGGAGGCACAAATGATATGGTTAAGTCAAACGAGGCCCGACTTGAGGCGCAAACATATGGGTGAGTCAAACGAGGCCTGACTCGAGGTACAGATGATAAGGTTGAGTTAAACGAGGCCTGACTTGAGGTGCAAACACATGGGTGAGTAAAACAAGGCTGAACTCAAGGTGTAAACATATGGCTGAGTCAAACGAGGCCCGACTCGAGGCATAAACATGTGGGTGAGTCAAATGAGGCCTGACTCAAGGCGCAAATGATATGGTGGAATCAAACAAGGGCTGACTAATGGTGCAAATGATAAGGCTCATTCAAATGAAGCCCGATTCGAGGCACAATTGATATGGTTGAGTCAAACGAGGCTCGACTCAGGGCGCAAATGATAACAGTCAGTCAAACGAGGCCCGACTCAAGGTGCAAATGATATGGTTGAGTCAAACGAGGCTCGACTCAAGGCGAAAAGGATAAGGGTGAGTTAAATGAGGCCTGACTCGAGGCGCAAAGGATATCGGTGAGTCAAACGAGGCTCGACTCGAAGCGCAAATTATATGGTTGAGTCAAAAGATGTCGAACCCGAGGCACAAATGATATGGCTGAGTCCAACGAGTCCCCACTCAAGGCACAAAGACATGGGTGAGTGAAACGAGGCCCAACTCGAGGTGCAAATGATTTGATTGAATCCAATGAGGCTTGACTCGAGGCACAAATAATAAGGATGAGTCAAACGAGGCCTGACTTAAGGTGCAAATGATATGGGTGAGTGAAACGAGGCTCGACTTGAGGAACAAACACATGGGTGAGTCAAACAAGGCCCAACTCCAGGCACAAATGATATGGTTGACTCAAACGAGGCATGACTTGAGGCACAAACATATAGGCGAGTCAAACGAGGCCTGACTCGGGGTGCAAATGATATGGTTGAGTCAAATGAGGCACGACTCGAGGCGCAAACGCATGGGCAATTCAAACGAGGCCTAACTTGAGGCGCAAATGATATGGTTATGTCAAACGAGCACGACTCGAAGCGCAAACATATAGGTGAGTCAAACGAGGCCTGACTCGAGGCGCAAACATATGGGTGAGTCAAATGAAGCCTGGCTCGGGGCGCAAATGATATGGTTAAGTCAAACGAGGGCCGAATCGAGGCGTAAATGATATGGTTGAGCCAACTGAGGCCCTAGTCGAGGTGCAAATGATATGGGTGCATCAAACGAGGCCTGGCTCGAGGCGTAAACATATGGGTGAATCAAACGAGGCCAGACTCGAGGCATAAACATATGGGCAAGTGAAACGAGGCCTAACTCAAGGTGCAAATGATAAGGGTGACTCAAACAAGGCCTGACTTGAAGTATAAATGATATGGTTGAGTCAAAAGAGGCCCGACTCGAGGCACAAATGATATGGCTGAGTCAAATGAGGCCTGACTCGAGGCACAAATGATATGGGTGAGTGAAACGAGGCCCAATTCAAGGCATAAACACATGGGTGAGTCAAATGAGGCTCAACTCGAGGCACAAATGATTTGGTTGAGTGAAACAAGGCCTGACACAAGGCGCAAATGATATGGGTGAGTCGAACGAGGTTGGACTCGAGACACAAACATATGGGTGAGTCAAACGAGGCCTAACTCGAGGTGCAAGCATATGGGTGAGTAAAATGAGACTCGACTCGATGCGCAAACACATGCGTGATTCAATCGAGGCCCAACCCAAGGAACAAATGATATGGTTAAGTCAAATGAGCCCTAACTCGAGGCGTAAACATACGGGTGAGTCAAACGAGGCCCGACTCGAGATGCAAACGATAAGGGTGAGTCAAATAAGGCCTGACTCAAGGCACAAATGATATGGTAGAGTCAAACAAGGCCTGACTGAGGGTGCAAATGATAAGGCTCATTCAAACGAAGCCCAATTCAAGGCACAATTGATATGGTTGAGTCAAACGAGGCCCGACTCAGTGCACAAATGATAATGGTCAGTCAAAGGAGGCCCAACTCAAGGCGCAAATGATATGGTTGAGTCAAACGAGGCTCGACTCAAGGCGCAAAGAATAAGGGTGAGTCAAATGAGGCCCGACTTAAGGTGCAAATGATGTCGATGAGTCAAACGAGGCTCAACTCAAAGCACAAATTATATGGTGGAGTCAAAAGAGGCCCAACCCGAGGTGCAAATGATATGGCTGAGTCAAACGAGGCCCGACTTAAGGTGCAAATGATATGGGTGAGTGAAAAGAGGCCCGACTTGAGGTGCAAATGCATGGGTGAGTCAAACAAGGCCCAACTTGAGGCACAAATGATATGGTTGACTCAAATGAGGCATGACTCGAGGTACAAACATATAGGTGAGTTAAACGAGGCCTGACTCGAGGTGCAAATGATATGGTTGAGTCAAATGAGGCATGACTCGAGGCGCAAATGCATAGGTGAGTCAAACAGGGCCTAACTTGAGGTGCAAATGATATGGTTGTGTCAAACGAGGCACGACTCAAAGCGCAAACATATAGGTGAGTCAAACGAGGCCCGACTCAAGGCGCAAACATATGGGTGAGTCAAATAAGGCCTAACTCGAGGCGTAAATGATATGGTTAAGTCAAACGAGGCCTGACTCGAGACGCAAACGATAAGGGTGAGTCAAATGACTCCCGACTCAAGGCACAAATGATATCGATGGGTCAATCAAGGCAAGACTCAAATTGCAAATGATATGGTTAAGTCAAAAGAGGCCCAACCCAAGGTGCAAATGATATGGCTAAGTCAAACGAGGCCCCACTCAAGGCGCAAACACATGGGTGAGTCAAACGTAGCCTAACTCGAGCCGCAAATGATATGGTTGAGTCAAAGAGGCACAACTCGAGGCACAAACTTATAGGTGAGTCAAACGAGGCCCGACTCGAGGTTCAAACATATGGGTGAGTCAAACGAGGCCTGACTCGAGGCCCAAATTATATGGTTGAGTCAAACGTGACCAAAATCAAGGTGCAAATGATATGGTTGAGCCAACTAAGGCCTAACTCGAGGCGCAAATGATATGGGTGAGTCAAACGAGGCCCAACTCGAGGTACGAATGCTTTGGTTGAGTCAAACAAGGCCCGACTCAAGTCGCAAATGATATTGGTGAATCAAACGAGGCTTGACTCGAGACGTAAACATATGGGTGATTCAAACGAGGCCCAACTCGAGGCGCAAATGATATCGGTGAGTCAAACGAGGCCCAACTCGAAGCGCAAATGATATGGTTGAGTCAAAAGAGGCCTGACTTGAGGCGCAAATGATATAGCTGAGTCAAACGAGGCCTGACTCGAGCCACAAATGATATGGATGAGTTAAACGAGGCTCCACTCAAGGCACAAACACATGGGTCAGTTAAACGAGGCTCAACTCGAGGTGCAAACACATGGTTGAGTCAAACGAGGCCCAACTCGGGTCACAAATGATATGGTTGAGTCAAATCAGCCCCGACTCAAGGCATAAACATATCAGTAAGTCAAACGAGACTCAAAATACAAATGTTATGCTTAAGTCAAACAAGGCCCGACTCGAGGTGCAAAAGATATACGTGAGTCAAACGAGGCCCGACTCGAGGTGCAAATGATATGGTTGAGTCAAATGAGGCCTGACTCGAGGCACAAATGATATGGGTGAGTGAAACGAGGCCCAATTCAAGGCGTAAACACATGGGTGAGTCAAACGAGGCCCAACTCGAGGCACAAATGATTTGGCTGAATGAAACAAGGCCTGACACAAGTGGTAAATGATATGGGTGAGTCAAACGAGGCCGGACTCGAGACGCAAACATATGGGCAAGTTAAATGCTACCCAACTCAAGGTGCAAGCATATGGGTGAGTAAAACAAGGCTCGACTCGAGGCGCAAATGATATTGTTGAATCAAATGAAGCTCGACATGAGGTGTAAACATATGGGTGAGACAAACGAGGCCAACTCAAGGTGCAAATGATAAGGGTAGTCAAATAAGGCATGACTCGAAGCGCTAATGATATGGTTGAGTCAAGAGGACCTGACTCCAGGCGTAAATGATATGGGTGAGTCAAACGAGGCTGACTCAAGGCACAAATGATATGGGTGAGTCAAACGAGGCCCCACTAAAGGGCCAAACACATGGGTGAGTCAAATGAGCCCAACTCAAGGCACAAATGATTTGGTTGAGTGAAACAAGGCCCGACATGAGGCGCAAATGATATGGGTGAGTCAAACGACGCCCGACTCGAGGGACAAACATATGGGTGAGTTAAATGACGCCTGACTCGAGGCACAAATGGTAAGGCTCAGTCAAACAAAGCCTAACTCGAGGCACAAAAGATATGGTTGAGGCAAACGAGGCCCAACTCAAGGTACAAATGTTAAGGTTGAGTCAAACGAGGCTCGACAAGAGGCGCAAAAGATATGGGTGAGTCAAATAAGGTCTGACTCGGGGTGCAAATTATAAGCATCAGTCAAACGAGGCCCGACTCGAGGTGCAAATTATATGGTTGAGTCAAACGAGGCCTGACTCGAGGCGCAAACATATAGGTGAGTCAAACAAGGCTCAACTCGAGGTGTAAACATATGGGTGAGTTAGACGAGGCTTAACTCGAGGCGCAAATGATATGTTTGAGTCAAACGAGGCCCGACTAGATGCACAACTACATAGGTGAGTGAAACGAGACCCGACTTGAGGCACAAACACATGGGTGAGTTAAACGAGGCCCAACTCAAGGCACAAAATATAAGGGTGAGTCAAATGAGGCCCGACTCTTGGTGCAAATGATATCTGTGAGTCAAACGAGGTCCGACTCGAGGCGCAAATGATAAGGCTCAATCAAACGAAGCCTAACTCGGGGTGCAAATATATGGTTGAGTCAAACGAGGTCCAACTCGGGGCACAAATGATACGGTTGAGTCAAACGAGGCCCAACTCGAGGCACAAATGATATGGTTGAGTCAAACGAGGCTGAACTCGAGGAACAAATGATATGAGAGAGTCAAACGAGGCCCAACTCGAGGCACAAATGGTATGGTTAAGTCAAACAAGGCTTCACTTAAGGTGCAAATAATAAGGGTGGGTGAAACGAGGCCCAACTTGAGGCACAAATGATATGGTTAAGTCAAATAAGGCCCGACTTGAGGCGTAAATGATATGGTTAAGTCAAAAGATGCCCGACTCGAGGCACAAATGATATTGCTGAGTCAAACAAGGCCTGACTCGAGGCACAAATGATATGGGTGAGTCAAATGAGGCCCCACTCAAGGCGCAAACACATGGGCGAGTCAAACAAGGCCCAACTCGAGGCACAAATGATTTGGGTGAGTCAAATAAGGCTCGACCGAGGTGCAAATTGTATGGGTGAGACAAACGAGGCCAGACTTGAGGCACAAATGGTATGGTTGAGTCAAACGAGGCCTGACTTGAGGCATAAACATATGGGTGAATCAAACGAGTTCCGACTCAAGGTGCAAATGATTTGGTTGAGTCAAATGAGGCCCAACTCGAAGTGCAAACATATGGGTGAGTCAAATGAGCCCTAACTCGAGCCACAAATTATATGGTTGACTCAAACGAGGCTCGACTCGAGGCACAAATGATATGGTTGAGTCAAAAGAGGCTCGACTCAAGGTGCAAATGATATGGCTGAATCGAACGAGGCCTAACTCGAGTCACAAATGATATGGGTGAGTCAAATGAGGCCCCACTCAAGGCGCAAACACATGGGCGAGTCAAACGAGGCCCAACTCGAGGCGCAAATGATTGGGGTGAGTCAAATAAGGCTCGACCGAGGCGCAAATTGTATGGGTGAGACAAACGAGGCCAGACTTAAGGCACAAATGGTATGGTTGAGTCAAACGAGGCCTGACTTGAGGCATAAACATATGGTTGAATCAAATGAGTCCCGACTCGAGGTGCAAATGATTTGGTTGAGTCAAATGAGGCCCGACTCGAAGCGCAAACATATGGGTGAGTCAAATGAGCCCTAACTCGAGCCGCCAATTATATGGTTGACTCAAACGAGGCCCGACTCGGGGCGCAAATGATATGGTTGAGTCAAAAGAGGCTCGACTCAAGGCGCAAATGATATGGCTGAATCAAACGAGGCCTAACTCGAGTCACAAATGATATAGGTGACTCAAACGAGGCCCCACTCAAGGCGCAAACACATGGAGGAGTCAAACGAGACCCAACTTGAGGCACAAATAATTTGGTTGAGTTAAACGTGGCCTGGCTTGGGGCATAAACATATGGTTGAGTCAAACGAGGCCCAACCCGAGGTGCAATTGATATGGTTGAGTCAAATGAGGCTCGACTCGAGGAGCAAATGATAAGGGTCAGTCAAACGAGGCCTGACTCAAGGCACAAATAATATGGTTGCATCAAGCGAGGCCCAACTCGAGGTGCAAATGATAAGGATGAGTCAAACGAGGCCTGACTCAGAACTTAAATGATAACGGTCAGTCAAACGAGGCCTGACTCGAGGCACAAATGATATCTGTGAGTCAAACGAGGCCCGTCTTGAGGCGCAAATGATATGGGTGAGTCAAATGAGGCCCAACTCCCGGCGCAAATGATATGGTTGAGTCAAAAGAGGCCCGATGCAAGGTGCAAACACATGGATGAGTCAAACGAGGCCCAACTCGAGGCACAAATGATTTGGTTGAGTCAAACGAGGCCTAGCTCGAGGCACAAATAATTTGGTTACGTCAAGCGAGGCCCAACTCGAGGTGCAAATGATAAGGATGAGTCAAATGAGGCCTGACTCGGGACCTAAATGATAACGATCATTCAAAGGAGGCCTGACTCAAGGCGCAAATGATATCTGTGAGTCAAACGAGGCCCAACTCTTGGCGCAAATGATATGGTTGAGTCAAAAGAGGCCCGACTCAAGGCACAAATGATATGGCTGAGTTAAACGAGACCTGACTCGAGGCACAAATGGTATGGGTTAGTCAAATGAGGCCTCACTCAAGGCGCAAACATATGGGTGAGTTAAACGAGGCCCAAGCCCAGGCGCAAATGATTTGGTTGAGTCAAACAAGGCCCGACATGAAACACAAATGATATGGGTGAGTCAAATGAGACCCGACTCGGGGTGCAAACATATGGGTGAGTCAAACGAGGCCCAACTCGAGGCGTAAAGACATGGGTGAGTCAAATGAGGCCCTACTCAAGGTGCAAAACCATGGGTGAGTCAAACGAGGCCCAAATCGAGGTGCAAATGATTTGGTTGAGTCAAACGAGGCCTGACTCAAGGTGAAAATGATAAGGCTCAGACAAACGAAGCTTGACTCGAGGCACAAATGATATGGTTGAGTCAAACGAGGTTGAACTCGAGGCACAAATGATATGGGAGAGTCAAACGAGGCCTAACTAGAGGTGCAAACATATGGGTGAGTCAAACGAGGCCCAACTCGAGGCGCAAATGATATGGTTAAGTCAAACGATGCTTTACTTGAGCTGCAAATAGTAAGGTTGGGTGAAATAAGGCACAACTCGAGGCACAAATGATATGGTTAAGTCAAACGAGGACTGACTCGAGGCGCAAATGATATGGGTGAGTCAAACGTGGCCTGACTCGAGGTGCAAACACATGGTTGAGTCAAACGAGGCCCAACTCGAGGCGAAAATGATATGGTTAAGTCAAACGAGGCCCAACTCGAGGCGCAAACATATGAGTGAGTCAAACGAGGACCGCCTTGAGGCGCAGATGATTTGGTTGAGTTAAACGAGGCCTGACTTGAGGAGTAAACACATGGGTTTGTCAAACGAGGCCTGACTCGAGGCGTAAACATATGGGTGAGTCAAACGAGGCCCAACTTGAGGTGCAAATGATTTGGTTGAGTCAAATGAGGCCCAACTTGAGGTGCAAATGATTTGGTTGAGTCAAATGAGGCCCGACTCGAAGCACAAACATATGGGTGAGTCAAATGAGCCCTAACTCGAGCCGCAAATTATATGGTTGAGTCAAACGAGGCCCGACTCGAGGTGCAAATGATATGGTTGAGTCAAAAGAGGCTCGGCTCAAGGCACAAATGATATGGCTGAATCGAATGAGGCCTAACTCGAGTCACAAATGATATAGGTGACTCAAACGAGGCCCCACTCAAGTCGCAAACACATGGATGAGTCAAACGAGACCCAACTCAAGGCGCAAATGAGTTGGTTGAGTTAAATGAGGCCCGCTCGAGGCATAAACATATGGTTGAGTCAAACGAGGCCCAACTCGAGGCACAAATGATATGGTTGAGTCAAATGAGGCTCGACTCGAGGAGCAAATGATATGGGTTAGTCAAATGAGGCCCGACTCAAGGCACAAATAATATGGTTGCAACAAGCGAGGCCCAAGTCGAGGTGCAAATGAAAAGGATGAGTCAAACGAGGCCTAACTCGGGACCTAAATGATAACGGTCAGTCAAACGAGGCCTGACTCGAGGCACAAATGATATCTGTGAGTCAAACGAGACCCGCCTTGAGGCGCAAATGATATGGGTGAGTCAAACGAGGCCCAACTCCCGGCGTAAATGATATGGTTGAGTCAAAAGAGGCCCGACTCGAGGCGCAAACACATGGATGAATCAAACGAGGCCCAACTCGAGGCGTAAATGATTTGGTTGAGTCAAACGATGCCCAGCTCGAGGCACAAATAATATGGTTGCGTCAGGCGAGGCACAACTTGAGGTGCAAATGATAAGGATGAGTTAAATAAGGCCCGACTCGGGACCTAAATGATAACGGTCAGTCAAATAAGGCCTGACTCGAGGCGTAAATGATATCTGTGAGTCAAACGAGGCCCACCTTGAGGCACAAACGATATGGGTGAGTCAAACGAGGCCCAACTCTAGGCACAAATGATATGGTTGAGTCAAAGAGGCCCGACTCAAGGCACAAATGATATGGCTGAGTTAAACGAGGCCTGACTCGAGGCACAAATGGTATGGGTTAGTCAAATGAGGCTCACTCAAAGCGCAAACACATGGGTGAGTCAAATAAGGCCCAAGCCAAGGCACAAATGATTTGGTTGAGTCAAATAAGGCCCGACAAGAGACACAAATGATATAGGTGAGTCAAACGAGACTCGACTTAGGGCACAAACATATGGGTGAGTCAAATGAGGCCCGACTCAAGGCGTAAAGACATGGGTGAGTCAAATGAGGCCCTACTCAAGGTGCAAAAATATGGGTGGGTCAAACGAGGCCCAAATCGAGGAGCAAATGATTTGGTTGAGTCAAATGAGGCCCGACTCAAGGTGCAAATGATAAGGCTTAGACAAACGAAGCCTGACTCGAGGCGCAAATGATATGGTTGAGTCAAATGAGGTCTGACTCAGGGAACAAATGATATGGTTGAGTCAAACAACGCCCGACTAGAGGCGCAAATGATATGGTTGAATCAAACGAGGTTGAACTCGAGGCACAAATGATATGGGAGAGTCAAACGAGGCCTGACTAGAGGTGCAAACATATGGGTGAGTCAAACGAAGCCCAGCTCGAAGCGCAAATGATATGGTTAAGTCAAACGATGCTTCACTCGAGGTGCAAATAATAAGGGTGGGTGAAACGAGGCCCAACTTGAGGCACAAATGATATGGTTAAGTCAAACGAGGCCCGACTCAATGCGCAAATGATATGGGTGAGTCAAACGTGGCCTGACTCGAGGCATAAACACATGGTTGAGTCAAACGAGGCCCAACTCGAGACGAAAATGATATGGTTGAGTCAAACAAGGCACGATTCGAGGCGCAAATGATAAGGATGTGTCAAATGAGGCCCGACTCGAGGCACAAATGATATGGTTGAGTCAAATGATGCCCTACTCGAGGAGCAAATGATATGGATGAGTCAAATGAGGCACGACTATAGGCACAAACATATGGATGAATCAAACGAGGGCTGACTCGAGGCGGGAACACATGGGTGAGTCAAACGAGGCCCGACTCAACATAAAAATGATATGGTTGAGTCAAACGAGGCCTGACTCGGGGCACAAATGATAAGGGTCTGTCAAATAATGCCTAACTCGAGGCACAAATGATATGGGTGAGTCAAACGAGGTCCGACTCAAGGCACAAATGATATGGTTAAGTCGAAAGAGGCCTAACTCGAGGCACAAATGATATAGGCGAGTCAAAGGAGGCCTGACTCGAGGCACAAATGATATAGGTTAGTCAAACGAGGCCCCTCAAGGCGCAAACGCATGGGTGAGTCAAACGAGGCCCAAGTCAAGGCGCAAATGATTTGGTGGAGTCAAACAAGGCCTGACACGAGGCACAAATGATATGGGTTAGTCAAACGAGGCCCGACCCAAGGTCCAAACATATGGGTGAGTCAAACGAGGCCTGACTCGAGCTATAAACATATGGGTGAGTCAAATGAGGCCCGACTCGAGGCGCAGATGATATGGTTGAGTTAAACGAGGCCTGACTCAAGGTGCAAACACAAGGGTGAGTCAAACGAGGCCTAACTTGAGTCGCAAATAATGGTGAGTCAAACGATACCTGACTTGAGGTGTAAATGATTTGGTTGAATCAAAAGAGACCCAACTCCAGGTATAAATCATATGGTTGAGTCAAACAAGGCTTGACTCGAGGCACAAATGATATGGATGAGTCAAACGAGGCCTAACTCGAGGCGCAAATGATTTGGTTGAGTCAAACAACGCCCGACTCGAGGCGTAAACATATGGGTGAGTCAAACGAGGCCCAACTTGAGGCACAAATGATATGGTTGAGTCAAACGGGCCTGACTCGGGGTGCAAATGATAAGAGTTAGTCAAACGAGACCCCACTCATGGCGCAAATGATATGGTTGAGTCAAACGAGGCCCGACTCGAGGCGCAAAGGATAAGGTTAAGTCAAACGAGGCCTAACTCGAGATGCAAATGATATCGGTGAGTCAAACAAGCCCCGACTCAAAGCGCAGATGATATGCTTGAGTAAAAAGAAGCCTGACCCGAGGCACAAATGATATGCCAGAGTCAAACGAGGCCCCACTCAAGGCACAAACACATGGGTGAGTGAAATGAGGCCCAACTCGAGGCACAAATGATATGGTCCTATCAAACAAGGCTTGACTCGAGGCATAAATGATAAGGCTCAGTCAAACGAAGCCCGACTCGAGGCGCAAATGATATGGTTGAGTCAAACGAGGCCCGACTCAAGGCACAAATTATATGGCTAAGTCAAACAAGGCCAAACTCAAGGCGCAAACATATGTGTGAGTCAAACGAGGCCCAACTCGAGGCGCAAACATATGGTTAAGTCAAATGAGCCTCGACTCGAGGATAAACATATGGGTGAGTCAAACGAGGCTGGACTCGGGGCACAAATGATATGGTTGAGTCAAATGAGGCCCGATTCAAGGTGCAAAATATATGGGTGAGTCAAACGAGGCCCGACTCGAGCAATAAAGACAAGGGTGAGTTAAACGAGGCCCTACTCGAGGCACAAATGATATGGTTAAGTCAAACGAGGCCTGACTCGAGGCGCAGATAATGCGGTTGAGTTAAACAAGGCCTGACTTGAGGTGCAAACACATGGGTGAGTCAAACGAGGCCCAACTCGAGGCGTAAACATATGGGTGAGTCAAACGAGGCCCGACTCGAGGCGTAAACATATGGGTGAGTCAAACGAGACCTAACTCGAGGTACAAATGATATGGTTGAGTCAAACAAGCCTCGACTCAAGGTGCAAATGATAAGGCTCAGTCAAACAAAACCCAACTCAAGGCACAAATGATATGGTTGAGTCAAACAAGGCCCGACTTAGGATGCAAATGATAATGGTCAGTCAAATGAGGCCTAACTCATGGCGCAAATGATATGGTTGAGTCAAACAAGGCCTAACTCGAGGCGCAGAGGATAAGGCTGAGTCAAATGAGACCCGACTCAAGGCATAAATGATATCAGTGAGTCAAACGAGGCCCAACTTGATGCATAAATGATATGGTTGAGCAAAAAGAGGCCCGACCTGAGGCACAAATGATATGGCTGAGTCAAATGAGGCGCCACTCAAGGCCAAACACATGGGTAGTCAAACAAGGCGCAAATGATATGGTTGTGTCAAACAAGGCCCGACTCGAGGTGCAAATGATATGCGTGAGTCAAACAAGGCCCGACTTAAGGGGCAAATGCATGGGTGAGTCAAACGAGGCACAACTCGAGGCGTAAATGATATGGTTGAGTCAAACGAGGCATGACTCGAGGCACAAACATATAGGTCAGTCAAATGAGGCCCGAATCAAGGCGCAAATGATATGGTTGAGCCAACTAAGGCCATACTCGAGGCACAAACGATATGGGTGAGTCAAACGAGGCCCAACTCGAGGCACAAATGAGTTGGTTGAGTCAAACAAGCCCAACTCGAGGCACAAAAGATATGGGTGAGTGAAACGAGGCCTGACTCGAGGCGTAAACATATGGGTGAATCAAACGAGGCTCGATTCGAGGCGTAAACATATGGGTGAGTCAAATAAGGCCAACTCATGGTGCAAATGATAAGGATGAGTCAAACAAGGCCCGACTCGAAGTGCAAATGATATGGTTAAGTCAAAAAAGGCCCGACTCAAGATGCAAATGATGTGGCTGAGTGAAACGAGGACTGACTCGAGGCACAAATGATATGGATGAGTCAAACAAGGCTCCGCTCAAGGCACAAACACATGGGTGAGTCAAACGAGGCCCAACTCGAGGCACACATGATTTGGTTAAGTCAAACATGGCCCGACACAAGGCGCAAATGATATGGGTGTGTCAAACAAGGCTTAACTCGAGGTGCAAATATATGGGTGAGTCAAACGAGGCTTAACTCGAGGCACAAACACATGGTTGAGTCAAACAAGGCCTAACTTGGGGCACAAATGATATGGTTGAGTCAAATGAGCCCCGAGTCGAGGCATAAACATATCGGTGAGTCAAACAAGACACAAAATACAAATGTTATGGTTGAGTCAAACGAGGCCCAACTCGAGACGCAAAAGATATGGGTGAGTCAAACGAGGCCCAACTCGAGGCACAAACACATGGGTGAGTCAAACGAGGCCCAACTAGAGGCACAAATGATATGGTTAAGTCAAATGAGGCCCAACTTGAGGCACAAAATATGGGTGAGTCAAACGAGGCCCAACTTGAGGCACAAATGATATGGTTAAGTAAAACGAGGCCTCACTCGAGGCGCAAACACATGGGTGAGTCAAACAAGGCCCGACTTGAGGTGCAGATGATATGGTTGAGTTAAACAAGGCCTGACTTTAGGCGTAAACACATAGGTAAGTCAAATGAGGCTTGACTCGAGGCGTAAACATACGAGTGAGTCAAACAAGGCCTGACTCGGGGTGTAAACATATAGGTGAGTCAAATGAGGCCTGACTTGAGGCGCAAATGATATGGTTGAGTCAAACGAGGCGCAACTCGAGGTGCAAATGATAAGGTTTAGTCAAACAAAGCCCGACTCGAGGCACAAATGATTTGGTTGAGTCGAACGAGGCCCACCTCAAGGCGCAAAACATTTGGTTGAGTCAAACAAGGCACGACACGTGGCGCAAATGAGGCCCAACTCGAGGCCTAACTTGAGGCGCAAATAATATGGTTGAGTAAAATGAGGCCCAACTTGAGGTGCAAATGATAAGGGTGAGTCAAACAAGGCCCGACTCAAGGCGCAAATGATATGGCTGAGTAAAACGAGGCATGACTCTAGGCACAAATGATATGGGTGAGTCAAACAGGCCCGACTCGAGGCGCAAACACATGGGTAAGTAAGACGAGGCCCTACTCGAGGTGCAAATGATAAGGGTGAGTCAAATGAGGCCAACTTGAGACGCAAATGATATGGGTGAGTCAAATGAGGCCTGACCCAAGGCGCAAATACATGGAAGAGTCAAACGAGGCCCCACTCGAGGCACCAATGATATGGTTGAGTCAATGAGGCCCGACTCGAGGCACAAATATATGGGTGGGCCAAACGAGGCCTGACTCGAGGTCAAAACATATGGGTGAGTCAAAGGATTCCTGACTCGAGCCATAAACATACGGGTAAGTCAAATAAGGCCCGACTTAAGGCACAGATGATATGGTTGAGTTAAACGAAGGCTGACTTGAGGTGCAAACACAAGGCTGACTCAAACGAGGCCTAACTTGAGGCGCAAATAATATGGTTGAGTTAAACGAGGCCCAACTCAAGGTGCAAATGATAAGGTTGAGTCAAACAAGGCCCTGCTTGAGGCGTAAATGATGAATCAAAAGAGGCCTGACTCGAGGCACAAATGATATGGGTGAGTCAAACGAGGCCCCACTCAAGGCACAAACACATGGGTGAGTCAAACAAGGCCCAACTCGAGGTGCAAATGATTTGGTTGAGTCAAACAAGGCTTGACTCGAGGCGTAAACATATAGATGAGTCAAGCAAGGCCCAACTCGAGGCACAGATGATATGGTTGAGTCAGATGAGGGCCGACTCGTGATGCAAATTATAAGGGCCAGTCAAATGAGACTCAACTCGAGGTACAAATGATAAAGGTTAGTCAAACAAGGCCTGACTTGAGGCGCAAATGATTTGGGTGAGTCAAACAAGGCCTGACTCAAGGCACAAATGATATGGTTGAGTCAAAAGAGGCCCGACTCGAGACGCAAATGATATGGCTGCATCAAGTGAGGCCTGACTCGAGGGACAAATGATATGGGTGACTCAAATGAGGCACCACTTAAGGTGCAAACACATGGGTGAGTTAAACGAGGCCTAACTCAAGGTGCAAATGGTTTGGTTAAGTCAAACAAGGCCCGACTCGTGGCGCAAATGACATGGGTGAGTGACACGATGCCTGAGTCGAGGCGTAAACATATGGTTGAGTGAAATAAGGCTTGATTTGAGGTGCAAATCATACGGTTGAGTCAAACGAGGCCTGACTCCTGGTGCAAATGATAAGGCTCAGTGAAACGAAGCCCGACTCGAGGCACAAATGATATGGCTAAGTCAAAAAAGGCCCGACTCAGGGTGCAAATGATAAGGGTTAGTCAAATGAGGCCGGACTCATGGCACAAATGATATGGTTGAGTCAAACAAGGCCCGACTCGAAGCGCAAATGATATGGTTGAGTAAAAAGAGGCCCAACCTGAGGCACAAATGATATGGTTGAGTCAAATGAGGCCCCACTCAAGGCGCAAACACATGGGTGAGTGAAACGAGGCCCAACTCGAGGCGCAAATGATATGGCTTAGTCAAACGAGGCCCGACACGAGGTGCAAATGATATGGTTGAGTCAAACAAGGCCTCACTCAAGGCACAAACACATGGGTGAGTCAAACGAGGCCCAACTTGAGGCATAAACATATGGGTGAGTCAAACGAGGTTCGACTCGAGGCACAAATGATATGGCTGAGTCAAACGAGGCCTGACTCGAGGCACAAATGATATGGATGAGTCAAACGAGGCCCCACTCAAGGCACAAACACATGGGTGAGTCAAACGAAGCCCAACTCGAGGCACAAATGATTTGGTTGAGTTAAATAAGCCTCGACACGAGGCGCAAATGATATGGGTGAGTCAAACGAGGCTTAACTCGAGGCGCAAACATATGGGTGAGTCAAACGAAGCTCGTCTCGAGGTGCAAACACATGGTTGAGTCAAACAAAGCCTAACTCAGGGCACAAATGATATGGTTGAGCCAAATGAGCCCTAACTCGAGGTATAAACATATCGGTGAGTCAAATGAGACTCAAAATACAATTGTTATGGTTGAGTCAACTGAGGCCCAACTCGAGGTGCAAAAGATATGGGTGAGTCAAACGAGGCCCGACTCGAGGCACAAACACATGGTGAGTCAAACGAGGCCTAACTAGGGGTACAAATGATATGGTTAAGTCAAACGAGGCCCGACTTGAGGCGCAAACATATGGTTGAGTTAAACGAGGCCTGGCTCGAGGCATCAACATATGGGTGAATCAAACAAGGCCTAACTCTAGGCATAAACACATGGGTGAGTCAAATGAGGCATGACTCAAGGCGCAAATGATATGGTGCAGTCAAACGAGGCCTGACTGATGGTGCAAATGATAAGGCTCATTCAAATGAAGCCCAACTCGAGGCACAATTGATATGGTTGAGTCAAATGAGGCCCGACTCGGGGCGCAAATGATAACAGTCAGTCAAACGAGATCCAACTCAAGGCGCAAATGAGATGGTTAAGTCAAACGAGGCTCGACTCAAGGCGCAAAGGATAAGGGTGTGTCAAATGAGGCCTGACTTAAGGTGCAAATGATATTGGTAAGTCAAACGAGGCTCGACTCAAAGCGCAAATTTTATGGTTGAGTCAAAAGAGGCCCGACCCGAGGTACAAATGATATGGCTGAGTCAAAGGAGGCCCCACTCAAGGCGAAAAGACATGGGTGAGTCAAACGAAGCCCAACTCGAGGTGCAAATATTTGGTTGAGTCAAACAAGGCCTGCCTCAAGGCGCAAATGATATGGTTATGTCAACAAGGGCTGACTGGAGGCGCAAATGTTATGGGTGAGTCAAACAAGGCCTGACTTGAGTCGCAAACGCATGGGTGAGTCAAACGAGGCCCAACTCGAGGTGCAAATGATTTGGTTGAGTCAAACAAGGCCCGACTTGAGGCATAAAAGATATGGGTGAGTCAAACGAGGCCTGACTTGAGGAGCAAACATATGGGCGAATCAAACAAGGCTCGACTCAATGCATAAACATATGGGTGAGTCCAACGAGGCCAACTCAAGGTGCAAATGATAAGGTTGAGTCAAACGAGGCCCGACTCATGGTGCAAATGATATGGCTGAGTCAAATGAGGCCTGACTTGAGGCACAAATGATATGGTTGAGTCAAACTAGGCCCCACTCAAGGCACAAACACATGGGTGAGTCAAATGAAGCCCAACTCGAGGCACAAATGATTTGGTTGAGTCAAACAAGCCTCAACACGAGGCGCAAATAATATGGGTGAGTCAAACGAGGCTTAACTCGAGGCGCAAACGTATGGGTGAGTCAAACAAAGCTCGACTCGAGGCACAAACACAGGGTTGCGTCAAACGAAGCCTAACTCGGGGCACAAATTATATGGTTGAGCCAAATGAGCCCTGACTCGAGGCATAAACATATCAGTGAGTCAAACGAGACTCAAAATACAAATGTTATGGTTGAGTCAATTGTGGCCCGACTCGAGGTGCAAAAGATATGGGTGAGTCAAACGAGGCCCGACTCGAGGCACAAACACATGGGTGAGTCAAACGAGGCCCAACTAGAGGCACAAATGATATGGTTTAGTCAAACGAGGCCCGTGAGGCGCAAACATATGGTTGAGTCAAACGCGGCCTGACTCGAGGCATCAACATATGGGTGAATCAAACAAGGCCCAACTCTAGGCATAAACACATGGGTGAGACAAATGAGGCATGACTCAAGGCGCAAATGATATGGTGCAGTCAAATGAGGCCCGACTGATGGTGCAAATGATAAGGCTCATTCAAACGAAGCTCGACTCAAGGCACAATTGATATGGTTGAGTCAAACAAGGCCCGACTTAGGGCGCAAATGATAACGGTCAGTCAATCGAGACCTAACTCAAGGCGCAAATGAGATGGTTAAGTCAAATGAGGCTCGACTCACGGTGTAAAGCATAAGGGTGAGTCAAATGAGGCCCGACTCGAGGCACAAATGATATTGGTAAGTCAAACGAAGCTCGACTCGAAGTGCAAATTATATGGTTGAGTCAAAAGACTCCTAACCCAAGGCACAAATGATATGGCTGAGTCAAACGAGGCCCCACTCAAGGCGCAAAGACTTGGGTGAGTCAAACGAGGCCCAACTTGAGGTGCAAATATTTGGTTGAGTCAAACAAGGCCCGCCTCGAGGCGCAAATGATATGGTTATGTCAACAAGGCCTGACTCAAGGCGCAAATGTTATGGGTGAGTCAAACGAGGCCCGACTTGTGGTGCAAACGCATGGGTGAGTCAAACGAGGCCCAACTCGAGGCGCAAATGATTTGGTTGAGTCAAACAAGGCCCGACTTGAGGCGCAAAAGATATGGGTGAGTCAAACGAGGACTGACTTGAGGTGTAAACATATGGGTGAATCAAACGAGGCTCGACTTGAGGCGTAAACATATGGGTGAGTCAAATGAGGCCAACTCAAGGTGCAAATGATAAGGTTGAGTCAAACGAGGCCCAACTCAAAGCGCAAATGATATGGTTGAGTCAAAAGAGGCCTGACTCGTGGCGCAAATGATATGGCTGAGTCAAACGAGGCCTGACTCGAGGCACAAATGATATGGATGAGTCAAACGAGGCCCCACTTAAGGCACAAACACATGGGTGAGTCAAACGAGGCCCAACTCAAGGCACAAATGATTTGGTTAAGTCAAACAAGGCCCGACACGAGGCGCAAATGATATGGGTGAGTCAAACGAGGCTTAACTCAAGGCACAAACATATGGGTGAGTCAAACAAGGCTCGACTCGAGGCGCAAACACATGGTTGAGTCAAACGAGGCCCAACTCGAGGCACAAATGAGATGGTTGAGTCAAATGAGCCCCGACTCCAGGCATAAACATATCGGTGAATCAAATGAGACTCAAAATACAAATGTTATGGTTGAGTCAAACGAGGCCCGACTCAAGATGCAAAAGATATGGGTGAGTCAAATGAGGCCCGACTCGAGGTACAAACACATGGGTGAGTCAAATGAGGCCCAACTAGAGGCACAAATGATATGGTTAAGTCAAATGAGGCCCAACTTGAGGCGCAAACATATGGGTGAGTCCAACAAGGCCCGACTTGAGGCATAGATGATAAGGTTGAGTTAAACAAGGCTTGACTTGAGGTGCAAACACATGGGTTAGTCAAACGAGGCCAGACTCAAGGCATAAACATATGGGTGAGTCAAACGAGGCCCGACTCGAGGTATAAACATATGGGTGAGTCAAATGAGGCCTGACTCGAGGCGCAAATGATATGGTGGAGTCAAACAAGGCCCGACTGATGGTGCAAATGATAAGGCTCATTCAAACGAAGCCCGACTCGAGGCACAATTGATATGGTTGAGTCAAACGAGGCCCGACTCGGGACGCAAATGATAACGGTCAGTCAAACAAAGCCCAACTCAAGGCACAAATGATATGGTTGAGTCAAACGAGGCTCGACTTAAGGCGCAAAGGATAAGGGTAAGTCAAATGAGGCCCGACTCAAGGCACAAATGATATTGGTGAGTCAAACGAGGCTCGACTCGAAGCGTAAATTATATGGTTGAGTCAAAAGAGGCCCGACCCGAGGCGCAAATGATATGGCTGTATCAAATAAGGCCCCACTCAAGGCGCAAAGACAGGGGTGAGTCAAACGAGGCCCAACTCGAGGTGCAAATGATTTGATTGAGTCATATGAGGCTTGACTTGAGGCATAAATAATAAGCATGAGTCAAACGAGGCCCGACTTGAGGCACAAATGATATGGGTGAGTGAAACGAGGCCTGACTTGAGGCGCAAACACATGGGTGGGTCAAAACAAGGCTCAACTCGAGCTGCAAATGATATAGTTGACTTAAATGAGGCTTGACTCAAGGCGCAAACATATAGGTGAGTCAAACGAGGCCTGACTCGAGGCACAAATGATATGGTTGAGTGAAATGAGGCACAACTCGAGGCACAAACACATGGGTGAGTGAAACGAGGCCTAACTCGAGGCGCAAACGATATGGTTTTGTCAAATGAGGCACGACTCGAGTCACAATTGATATGGGTGAGTGAAACGAGGCCCAATTCAAGGCGCAAACACATGGGTGAGTCAAACGAGGCCCAACTTGAGGCACAAATGATTTGGTTGAGTGAAACAAGGCCCGACACGAGGTGCAAACATTTGGGTGAGTCAAATGAGGACGAACTCGAGGTGCAAACATTTTGGTGAGTCAAACGAGGCCTAACTCGAGGTGCAAGCATATGGGTGAGTAAAATGAGGCTCAACTCGAGGCGCAAACACATGGGTGAGTCAATCGAGGCCCAACTCGTGGCACAAATGATATGGTTGAGTTAAATGAGCCCCAGCTCGAGGCGTAAACATATGGGTGAGTCAAATGAGGCCCCACTCGTGGTGCAAAAGATATGGGTGATTCAAACAAAGCCTAACTCGAGGTGCAAACACATGGGTGAGTCAAACGAGGCCTAACTCGAGGCACAAATAATATGGTTAAGTCAAACGAGGCCCAACTCGAGGCGCAGATGATATGGTTTAGTTGAACGAGGCCTGACTTGAGGGGCAATCACATGGGTGAGTCAAACAAGGCCTGACTCAAGGCATAAACATATGGGTGAGTTAAATGAGGCCCGACTCGAGGCGTAAACATATGGGTGAGTCAAACGAGGCCTAACTCAAGGTGCAATGATATGGTTGAGTCAAACGAGGTACGACTCAAGGCATAAACATATAGGTGAATCAAACGAGGCCCGACTCGAGGCACAAACATATGGGTGAGTCAAACAAGGTCCGACTCGAGGCCCAAATTATATGGTTGAGTCAAACGTGGCCCGAATCAAGGTGTAAATGATATGGTTGAGCCAACTAAGGCCCAACTCGAGGCACAAATGATATGGGTAAGTCAAACGAGGCCCAACTCAAGGTGCAAATGATAAGGCTCAATCAAACAAAGCCTGACTCGATGTGCAAAAGATATGGTTAAGGCAAACGAGGCCCAACACGAGGTACAAATGATAAAGTTGAGTCAAACGAGGCCCGACTAGAGGCGTAAAAGATATGGGTGAGTCAAATAAGGCCCGACTTGGGGCGCAAATTATAAGCGTCAGTCAAACGAGGCCCGACTCGAGGCGTAAATGACATGGTTCAGTCAAACAAGGCCTGACTCGAGGCGCAAACATATGGGTTAGTCAAATGAGGCCCGACTCGAGGTGTAAATGATATGGTTGAGTCAAACGAGGCCCGACTGAAGGTGCAAACATATGGGTAAGTCAAATGAGGGCTGACTCGAGGTGCAAATGATATGGTCGGGTCAAACGAGGCCCAACTCGAGGCGTAAATGATTTGGTTAAGTGAAACGAGTCTTGACTCGAGGCACACATGATATGGCTGTGTCAATCAAGGCCTGACTTGAGGCGCAAACATGTTAGAGAGACAAATGAGGCCCGATTCGAGGCGCAAATGATATCGTTGACTCAAACGAGGCCCAACTCGAGGCACAAATGATATGGATGAGTCAAATGAGGCCCGAATTGAGGCAAAAATGATATTGGTGAGTGCAACTAGGCCCAACTCGAGGCATAAACATATAGGTGAGTAAAACGAGGCCCAACTCGAGGTGCAATTGATGTGGTTGAGTCAAATGAGGCTCAACTTAAGGCACAAATAATATGAGTGAGTCAAACGAGGATAGACTCGAGGCGCAAATGATATGGGTGGGTCAAACGAGGACTGACTTGAGGCGCAAACATATGGGTGAGTTAAACGAGGCCCGACTCGAGGCGCAGACACATGGGTGAGTCAAACGAGGCCCAACTCGAGGTGAAAATCATATGCTGAGTCAAACGAGGCCCAACTTGGGGTGCAAACACATGAGTGAGTCAAACAAGGCCTGACTTGAGGAACAAATAATATGGTTGAGTCAAATGAGGCTTAACTCAAGGTGCCAATGATAAGGGTGAGTCAAACAAGGACCAACTCGATGCGCAAATCGTATGGTTGTGTCAAACGAGGCTCGACTCGAGGCACAAAAGATATGGGTGAGTCAAATGAATCCTGACTTGAGGTACAATGATATCATTGAGTCCAACTAGGCCTAACTCATGGCACAAACATATGGGTGAGTCAAATGAGGCTTGACTCGAGGTACAAACATAAGGTTAAGTCAAACGAGGACCGACTCATGGCACAAACATAAGATTGAGTCAAACGAAGCCCTACTCGAGGCATAAATTATATGGGTGAGTCAAATGAGGCCCAACTCGAGGCACAAATGATATGGGTGAGTCAAACAAGGCCCGACTTGAGGCGTAAATGATATGGTTAGTCAAACGAGGCCAGACTCAAGGCGCAAATGATTTGGTTGACTCAAATAAGGCCTAACTCGAGGCTCAAATGATATGGGTGAGTCAAATAAGGCCCGATTGGAGCTGCAAACCTATGGGTAAGTCAAATGAGGGATGACTTGAGGTGCAAATTATATGGTTGGGTAAAACGAGGCCTAACTCGAGGCGCAAATGATATGGGTGAGTCAAACGAGGCCTGACTCGAGCCGAAAACATATGGTTGAGTCCAACGAGGCTCGACTCGAGGCGCAAATGATATGGTTGAGTCAAACAAGGCCCGACCTGAGGTGCAAATGATAAGGGTGAGTCAAACGAGGCCCAACTCGAGGCACAATGATATGGGTGAGCCAAACGAGGCCTGATTGGAGGTGCAAATGCATGGGTGAGTCAAACGAGGTCCTACTCGAGGTGCAAATGATATGGCTGAGTGAAACAAGGCCCGACTCGAAGCGCAAGCACATGAGTGGGTTAAGCAAGGCACGACTCGAGGCACAAATGATATGGTTGAGTCAAACGGGCCTAACTTGAGGCATCAATGATAAGGGTGAGTCAAACGAGGACTGACTCGAAACGCAAATGATATGGTTGTGTCAAATGAGGCCCGACTCAAGGCGTAAATGATATGGGTGAGTCAAACGAGGCCTGACTCGAGGCACAAATAATATTGGTGAATCCAACGAGGCCCAACTCAAGGCGCAAACATATGCTTTAGTCAAATGAGGATTGACTTAGTGTGTAAACATATGGTTGAGTCAAATGTGGCCCAACTAAAGGAACAAATTATATAGGTGAGTCAAACAAGCTTGACTCGAGGTACAAATGATATTGGAGAGTCAAACGAGGCCCAACTCGAGGTGCAAACACATGGGAGAGTCAAACAAGGCCTGAGTCGAGGCGCAAACAAATGGGTGAATCAAATGAGGCCCGACTCGAGGCGCAAACACATGGGTGAGTCAAATGAGGCCTAACTTGAGGTGCAAATGATATGGTTGAGTCAAACGATGCCTGACTCGAGACGCAAACACATGGATGAGTCAAATGAGGCCTGACTCGAGGTGTAAATGATTTGGTTGAGTCAAACATGGCCCAAATCGAGGCGCAAATGATATAGGTGAGTCAAATGAGGCCTGACTTGAGGCGTAAATATATGGGTGAGTCAAACGAGGCCCGACTCGAGGCGAAAATGATATGGTTGAGTCAAACAAGGCCCGACTCGAGCTGCAAACATATGGTTAAGTCAAATAAGGCTGGACTCGAAGTGCAAATGATATGGTTGAGTCAAACCAGGCCCAACCCGAGGCGTAAATGATAAGGGTGAGTCAAACGAGGCCTAACTCAAGGCACCAATGATAAGGGTGAGTCAAATGAGGACCGACTCGAGGCGCGAATAATATGGTTGTGTCAAACGAGACTTGACTCGAGGCGCAAATGATATGGGTGAGTCAAATGAGGCCTAACTCGAGGTGCAAATGATATCATGAGTCCAACAAGGCCTAACTCAAGGCGTAAACATATGGTTTAGTCAAACGAGGCTCGACTCGGTGTGCAGACATATGGTTGAGTCAAATATGGGCTAACTAGAGGAACAAATTATATGGATGAGTCAAATGATTCGCGGCACGAATGATATGAGAGAGTCAAACGAGGCCCAACTCGAGGTGCAAAGACATGGGAGAGTCAAATGAGGCCCGAGTCGAGGCACAAACATATGGGTGAGTCAAATGAGTCCCGACTCGAGGTGCAAACACATGGGTGAGTCAAATGAGGCCCAACTCGAGGTACAAATGATATGGTTGAGTCAAATGACGCCCGAGTAAATACATGGTCAAATGAGGCCAAACTCGAGACGCAAATGATTTGGTTGAGTCAAATAAGGCCCAACTCGAGGTGTAAATGATATGGGTGAGTGAAATGAGGCCCGACTTGAGGCGCAAACATATGGGTGAGTCAAACGAGGTCCTACTCGAGGCTGAAATGATATGGTTGAGTCAAACGAGGCCTGACTCAAGTCGCAAACATATGGTTGAATCAAATGATGCCTGACTTGAGGCGCAAATGATATGGTTGAGTCAAACGAGGCCTGACCTGAGGCACAAATGATAAGGGTGAGTCAAATAAGGCCTGACTCGAGGCGCAAATGATATGGGTGAGCCAAACGAGGTTCAACTCGAGGCGCAAACACATGGGTGAGTCAAACGAGGCCCTACTCGAGGTGCAAATTATATGGTTGAGTCAAATGACACTGGACTCGAGGCATAAACATGTGGGTGAGTCAAACGAAGCCTAACTCGAGGCGCAAATGATATGGTTGTGTCAAATGAGGCCTGACCTGAGGCACAAATGATAAGAGTTTGTCAAACGAGGCCCTAGTCTAGGTGCAAACATATGGGTGAGTCAAATGAGGCCTAAGTCGAAGCGCAAACACATGGGTGAGTTAAACGAGTCTAACTCAGGGTACAAATAATATGGTTATGTCAAACAAGGCCTGACTCGAGGCACAAATGATATGGTTGAGTCAAATGAGACCTAACTCGAGGCATGAATGATATGGGTGAGTGAAACGAGTCCCAACTCGAGGTTCAAACATATGGGTAAGTTAAATGAAGCCCGACTCGAGGCACAAATGATATGGTTGAGTCAAACGAGGTCCGACTCGAGGTGCAATTGATATGGGTGAGTAAAACAAGGCCCGACTTGAGGCACAAATGATAAGGCTACGTCAAATGAGGCTGGACTCAAGGCACCAATGATATAATTGAGTCAAACGAGGCTCGACTAGAGGTGCAAATGATATGGGTGAGTAAAACGAGGCCCGACTTAGGGCACAAATGATAAGGGTAAGTTAAATAAGGCCCAATTCAAGACGCAAATTATATGAGTGAGTCAAACGAGGCCTGACTCAAGGCATAATTTATATGGTTGAGTCAAATGAGGCTTGACTCAAGGCACAAATGATATGGTTATGTTAAACAAGGCCTGACTCGAGGCACAAATGATACAGGTGAGTCAAATGAGCTCCGACACTAGGTACAAATTATATGGGTGACTCAAACGAGGCCCGACTTGAGGCACAAATGATATGGTTGAGTCAAATGAGGGCCGACTCGAGGCGCAAATAATGAGCTTGAGTCAAAGGAGGCTCAACTTGAGGTGCAAATTATATCTATGAGTCAAACGAGGACCGAATCGAGGCACAAATGATATGGTTAAGTCAAACAAGGCCTAACTCGAGGTGCAAATGATATGGTTGAGTCAAACAAGGCCTAACTCAATGCACAAATGATATGCGTGAGTCAAACGAGGCCGCCCGACTTGAGGTGCAAACAAATGGGTAAAAGAAATGAGGCCTGACCTGAGGCACAAATGATATGGTTGAGTGAAATGAGGCCCAACTTGAGGCGTAAATGATATGGTTGAGTCAAACGAGGCCTAACTCGAGGTACAACTAATATGGGTGAGTCAAACGAGACCCAACTCGAGGTGCAAATGATATGATTGAGTCAAACCAGGCCCGACTTGAGGCACAAATGATATGGGTGAGTCAAGCGAGGCCTGACGTGAGGTGCAAATGATGAGGGTGAGTCAAATGAAGCCCAACTTGAGATGCAATTGATATGGTTGAGTCAAACCAGGCCCGCCTCAAGGTGCAAAAAATATGGTTATGTCAAATGAGGCCTGACTCAAGGCACAAATGATATGGGTGAGTCAAACTAGCCATGACTCGAGGCATAAACATATGGGTGAGTCAAACGAGGTCGAACTTGAGGCACAACTGATAAGGGTGAGTCAAGCGATGCCTGACTTGAGGCGCAAATATATGAGTGAGTCAAATGAGGCCGAACTTGAGGCACAAATGATATGGGTGACTCAAACGAGCCCGACTAGAGGTGCAAACATATGGGTGAGTCAAACGATGCCTGACTCGAGGTGCAAATGATATGGTTGAGTCGACCGAGGCCTAACTTGAGGTGCAAATGATATGGGTGAGTCAAACAAGGCCCGACTAGAGGCATAACATATGGGTGAGTCAAACGAGGACCACCTCGAGGCACAAATAATATGGTTATGTCAAACAAGGAACAACTCGAGGCGCAAATGATATGGTTGAGTTAAATGAGGCCTAACTCGAGGCACAAATGATATGGGTGAGTCCCAACTCAAGGTGTAAACATATGGGTAAGTCAAACGAGACCCGACTCGAGGCACAAATGATATGGGTGAGTCAAACGAGGTCCAACTCGTGGCGCAAATGATATGGTTGAGTCAAACGAGGCCTGACTTAAGGTGCAAATGTATGGTTGAGTTAAACAAGGCCCAACTCATGGTGCAAAGGATGTGGTGAGTAAAATGAGGCCTGACTCTTGGCGCAAATGATAAGAGTTAGTCAAATGGGGGCTAACTCGAGGCTCAAATGATATGGGTGAGTCAAATGAGGCCCGATTTGAGGCACAAATAATAAGGATAAGTCAAATAATGCCCAACTCAAGGTACAAACATATGGTTGAGCCAAACGAGGCCCGACTCGAGGTGCAAACATATGGGTGAGTCAAATGAGGCTCGATTCGAGGTACAAATGATACGATTAAGTTAAACGAGGCCTGCCTTGAGGCGCAAATGAAATGGTTGAGTTAAATGAGGCCCGACTTGAGGCACAAATGATATGGTTGAGTCAAACGAAGCCTGACTCAAGGCACAAATGAAATGGTTGAGTCAAATAAGGCCCGACTTGAGGCGCAAATGATATGGTTGAGTCAAACAAAGCTCGACTCGAGGCGCAACTGATATGGTGGAGTCAAACGAGGGTTAACTCAAGGTGCAAATGAGAAGGTTGAGCCAAATGAGGCTCGACTCATGGTGCATATGATATGGTGAGTCAAATGAGGCCCTACTCGATGCGCAAACGATATGGGTGAGTCAAACGAGGCACGACTCGAGGCATAAATGATATGGCTGAGTCAAACAAGGCCCGACTTGAGGCGCAAATGATATGGGTGAGTCAAATGAGGCCCGACTTGAGGCACAAATAATATAGTTGAGACAAACGAGGCCTGACTCGAGACACAAATGATATGGTTGACTCAAGCGAGGCTCGGCTTGAGGCGCAAATTATATGGTTGAGTCAAACGAGGCCTGACTCGAGACCCAAATGACATGGGTGAGTCGAATGAGGCCCAACTCGAGGTACAAAGATATGGGTAAGTCAAATGAGACCCAGCTCGAGGTGCAAACATATGGGTGTGTCAAAACGAGGCCCGACTCGAGTTGCAAATGATATGGTTGAGTCAAACGAGGCCTGACTCGAGGCACAAATGATAAGGATGAGTCAAATAACGCCCAGCTCGAGGCGCAAATAATATGGGTGAGTCAAACGAGGCCCAACTTGAGGCACAAATGATATGGTTGAGTCAAACAATACCCGACTCAAGTCACAAACATATGGGAGAGTCAAACGAGGCCTGACTCGAGGCGCAAATGATATGGTTGAGTCAAACGAGGTTCAACTTGAGGCATAAATTATAAGGGTGAGTCAAATGAGGGCCGACTCGAGGCACATATTATTTAGGTGTGTAAAACGAGGCCTAACTCAAGGCGTAAATAATATGGTTGAGTCAAACGAGGTTCGACTTGAGGCGTAAATGAAATGGGTGAGTGAAACGAGGCCCGACTCAAGGCGCAAATGATATGGTTAAGTGAAACAAGGCCCGACTCAAGGCACAAATGATAAGGGTGAGTCAAACGAGGCCCGGCCTGAGGTGCAAGGAGAAGGGTGAGTCAAAACAAGGCCCAACTCTAGGTACAAATGATATAGTTGAGTCAAACGAGGCCCATCTTGTGGCACAAATGATAAGGGTGAGTCAAATGAGGCTCGACTCGAGGTGCAAAGACATGGGTGAGTTAAACGAGGCCTAAATCGAGGCACATATGATATGCTTGAGTCAAATGAGACCTGACTAGAGGTGCAAATGATAAGGGTGAGTCAAATGAGGCCTGGCTTGAGGCACAAATGACATGGGTGAGTCAAACGAGGCCCAACTCGAGGCACAAATGATATAGGTTAGTCAAACGAGGCCCGACTTGAGGCGCAAATGAAATGGTTGAGTCAAATGAAACCCAATTTGAGGCGCAAGTGATATTGTTGAGTCAAACGAGGCCTGAGTCGAGGCACAAATGAAATGGGTGAGTTAAACGAGGCTCAACTTGAGGCACAAATGATATGGTTGAGACAAATGAAGCCTGACTCGAGGCGCAAATAATAAGGGTAAGTCAATTGAGGCCCGACTCAAGGCGCAAATGATATAGATGAGTCAAACAAGGCCCTACCCAAGGCACAAATGATATGGTTGAGTCAAACGATGCCCGACTTGAGGCGCAAATGATATGGTTAAGTCAAATGAGGCCTGACTCGAGGCACGAATGACATGGGTGAGTCAAACGAGGCCCGGCTCGAGGTACAAAGATATAGGAAAGTCGAATGAGGCCTAGCTCGAGGCGCAAACATATGGGTGAGTCAAAACGATGCCTAACTTGAGGTGCAAATGATATGGTTAAGTCAAACAAGGCCTAACTCGAGGCGCAAATGATAAGGGTGAGTGAAATGAGACCCAACACAGGGCACAAATGACAAGGGTGAGTCAAATGAGGCCCAACTCGAGGCATAAATGATATAGGTTAGTCAAACGAGGCCCGACTTGAGGCACAAATGAAATGGTTGAGTTAAATGAGGCCCGACTTGAGGTGCAAATGATATGGTTGAGTCAAACGAGGCCTGACTCAAGGCACAAATGAAATGGTTGAGTCAATTGAGGCCTGACTTGAGGCGCAAATGATATGGTTGAGTCAAACAAAGCTCGACTCGAGATGCAACTGATATGGTGAAGTCTAACGAGGGTTGACTCGAGGCGCAAATGAGAAGGTTGAGTCAAATGAGGCTCGACTCTTGGCGCAAATGATATGGTGAGTCAAACGAGGCCCTACTCGGTTCGCAAATGATATGGATGAGTTAAACGAGATCTAACTCAAGGCACAAATGATATGGCTGAGTCAAATGAGGTCTGACTCAAGGCGCAAATGATATGGGTGAGTCAAACGAGGCCCGACTTAAGGCGCAAATAATATGGTTGAGATAAACGAGGTCTGACTCGAGGCACAAATGATAAGGGTAAGTCAACCGAGGCTCGACTTGAGGTGCAAATAATATAGGTGAGTCAAATGAGGCCTGACTTGAGGCACAAATGATATGGTTGACTCAAGTGAGGCCCGGCTTGAGACGCAAATGATATGGTTGAGTCAAACGAGGCCTGACTCGAGGTACAAATGAAATGGGTGAGTAAAACGAGGCCCAACTCGAGGTACAAAGATATGGGTAAGTCAAGCGAGGCCCAGCTCGAGGCGCAAATGATAAGGGTGAGTCAAATGAGGCCCAGCTCAAGGCGCAAATGATATGGGTGAGTCAAACGAGGCCTAACTCAAGGCGTAAATAATATGGTTGAGTCAAACGAGGTCTGACTTGAGGCGTAAATGATATGAGTGAGTCAAATGAGGCCCGACTCAAGGTGCAAATGATATGGTTGAGTAAAATGAGGCCCGACTCGAGGCACAAATGATAAGGGTGAGTCAAATGAGGCCCCGCCTGAGTTGCAAGGAGAAGGGTGAGTCAAAACAAGACCCAACTCTAAGCACAAATGATATAGTTGAGTCAAACAAGGCCCATCTTGAGGCACAAATGATAAAGGTAAGTCAAATGAGACTCGACTCGAGGCGCAAAGACATGGGTGAGTCAAACAAGGCCTACATCGAGGCACATATGATACGCTTGAGTCAAACGAGACCTGACTAGAGGTGTAAATGATAAGGGTGAGTCAAATGAGGCCCGGCTCAAGGCGCAAATGACATGGGTGAGTCGAATGAGGCCCAACTCAAGGCACAAATGATTTAGGTTAGTCAACGAGGCCCGACTTGAGGCGCAAATGAAATGATTGAGTCAAATGAGACCTGATTTGAGGCGCAAATAATATGGTTAAGTCAAATGAGGCCTGATTCGAGGCACAAATGAAATGGGTAAGTCAAACAAGGCCCGACTTGAGGCACAAATGATATGGTTGAGACAAATGAGGCCCGACTCGAGGCGCAAATGATAAGGGTAAGTCAATCGAGACCCGACTCCAGGCGCAAATGATATAGATGAGTCAAACGAGGCCTGACCCGAGGCACAAATGATATGGTTAAGTCAAACGATGCCCGACTTGAGGCGCAAATGATATGGTTAAGTCAAATGAGGCCTGACTCGAGGCACAAATGACATGGGTGAGTCGAATGAGGCCCGACTTGAGGTACAAAGATATAGGTAAGTCAAACGAGGCCCGGCTTGAGGCGCAAACATATGGGTGAGTCAAAACAAAGCCCGACTCGAGCTGCAAATGATATGGTAGAGTTAAACAAGGCCTGACTTGATGCGCAAATGATAAGGGTGAGTGAAAAAGAGGCACAAATGACAAGGGTGAGTCAAAAGAGGCCCAACTCGAGGCATAAATGATATAGGTTAGTCAAACGAGGCCCGACTTGAGGCACAAATGAAATGGTTGAGTTAAATGAGGCCCGACTTGAGGTACAAATGATATGGTTGAGTCAAACGAGGCCTGACTCAAGGACAAATGAAATGGTTGAGTCTAATGAGGCCCGACTTGAGGCACAAATGATATAGTTGGGTTAAACAAAACTCGACTCAAGGCACAACTAATATGGCGGAGTCAAATGAGGGTTGACTCGAGGCGCAAATGAGAAGGTTGAGTCAAATGAGGCTTGACTCGTGGCGCAAATGATATGGTGAGTCAAATGAGGCCCTACTCGATGCGCAACTGATATGGGTGAGTCAAACGAGGCCCGACTCAAGGCGCAAATGATATGGCTAAGTTAAACGAGGCCCGACTTGAGATGCAAATGATATGGGTGAGTCAAATGAGGCTCGACTTGAGGCACAAATAATATGGTTAAGACAAACAAGGCCTGACTCGAGGCGCAAATGATATGGGGAAGTCAACTGAGGACCGACTCGAGGTGCAAATGATATAGGTGAGTCAAATGAGGCCTGACTCGAGGCACAAATGATATAGTTGACTCAAGCGAGGCCCAACTTGAGGCGCAAATGATATGGTTGAATCAAACGAGGCCTGACTCGAGGTACAAGTGACATGGGTGAGTCGAACAGGGCCCGACTTGAGGTACAAAGATATGGGTAGTCAAACGAGGCCTAGTTCGAGGCGCAAACATATGGGTGAGTCAAAACGAGGCCCGACTTGAGATGCAAATGATATGGTTGAGTCAAACGAGGCCTGACTCGAGGCACAAATGATAAGGGTGAGTCAATGAGGCCCAGCTCGATGAACAAATGATATGGGTGAGTCAAACGAGGCCCAACTCAAGGCACAAATGATATGGTTGAGTCAAACAACGCCCGACTCGAGGCGCAAACATATGGGAGAGTTAAACGAGGCCTGACTTGAGGCGCAAATGATATGGTTGAGTCAAATGAGGCACAACTCGAGGCATAAATTATAAGGGTGAGTCAAATGAGGCCCGACTCGAGGCACATAATGTTTAGGTGTGTAAAACGAGGCCTAACTCAAGGCGTAAATAATATGGTTGAGTCAAACGAGGCCTGACTCAAGGCACAAATGAAATGGCTGAGTCTAATGAGGCCCGACTTGAGGCACAAATGATATGGTTGAGTCAAACAAAGCTCGACTCGAGGCACAACTAATATGGTGGAGTCAAACGAGGGTTGACTCGAGGCACAAATGAGAAGGTTGTGTTAAATGAGGCTCGACTCGTGGTGCAAATGATATGGTGAGTCAAACGAGGCCCTACTCGATGCATAAATGATATGGGTGAGTAAAACGAACCCCTACTCAATGCACAAATGATATGGTGAGTCAAACGAGGCCCGACTTCAGACGCAAATGATATGGGTGAGTCAAATAAGGCCTGACTTGAGGCACAAATAATATGGTTGAGACAAACGAGGCCTGACTCGAGGCGCAAATGATATGGGGAAGTCAACTGAGGACCGACTCGAGGTGCAAATGATATAGGTGAGTCAAATGAGGCCTGACTCGAGGCACAAATGATATAGTTGACTCAAGCGAGGCCCAACTTGAGGCGCAAATGATATGGTTGAATCAAACGAGGCCTGACTCGAGGTACAAGTGACATGGGTGAGTCGAACGAGGCCCGACTTGAGGTACAAAGATATGGGTAGTCAAACGAGGCCTAGTTCGAGGCGCAAACATATGGGTGAGTCAAAACGAGGCCCGACTTGAGGTGCAAATGATATGGTTGAGTCAAACAAGGCCTGACTCGAGGCACAAATGATAAGGGTGAGTCAATGAGGCCCAGCTCGAGGAACAAATGATATGGGTGAGTCAAACGAGGCCCAACTCGAGGCACAAATGATATGGTTGAGTCAAACAACGCCCGACTCGAGGCGCAAACATATGGGAGAGTTAAACGAGGCCTGACTCGAGGCGCAAATGATATGGTTGAGTCAAATGAGGCACAACTCGAGGCATAAATTATAAGGGTGAGCCAAATGAGGCCCGACTCGAGGCACATAATGTTTAGGTGTGTAAAATGAGGCCTAACTCAAGGCGTAAATAATATGGTTGAGTCAAACGAGGTCTGACTTGAGGCGTAAATGATATGGGTGAGTCAAACGAGGCCCAAATCGAGGTGCAAATGATATGGTTAAGTGAAACAAGGCTTGACTCGAGGCACAAATGATAAGGGTGAGTCAAATGAGGCCCCGCCTGAGGTGCAAGGAGAAGGGTGAGTCAAAACAAGGCCCAACTTTAGGCACAAATGATATAGTTGAGTCAAACGAGGTGCATCTTGAAGCACAAATGATAAGGGTGAGTCAAATAAGGCTCAGCTCAAGGCGCAAAGACATGGGTGAGTCAAATGAGGCCTAAATCGAGGCACATATGATATGCTTGAGTCAAACGAGACCTGACTAGTGGTGTAAATGATAAGGGTGAGTCAAATGAGGCCCGGCTCGAGGCACAAATGACATGGGTGAGACAAACGAGGCTTAACTTGAGGCACAAATGATATAGGTTAGTCAAACGAGGCCCGACTTGAGGCACAAATGAAATGGTTGAGTCAAATGAGACCCGATTTAAGGCGCAAATGATATGGTTGAGTCAACGAGGCCTGACTCGAGGCACAAATGAAATGGGTGAGTCAAACGAGGCTCGACTTGAGGCACAAATGATATGGTTGAGATAAATGAGGCCTGACTCAAGGCACAAATGATAAGGATAAGTCAACCGAGGCCCAACTCAAGGCGAAAATCATATAGATGAGTCAAACGAGGCCCGACCCGAGGTACAAATGATATGGTTGAGTCAATCGATTCCCGACTTGAGGTGCAAATGATATGGTTGAGTCAAATGAGGCCTGACTCAAGGCACAAATGACATGGGCGAGTTCAACGAGGCCCGACTCGAGGTACAAAGATATAGGTAAGCCAAATGAGGCCTGGCTCGAGGTGCAAACATATGGGTGAGTCAAAATGATACCCGACTCGAGGTGTAAATGATATGGTGGAGTCAAACAAGGCCTGACTCGAGCGCAAATGATAAGGTTGAGTGAAATGAGGCCCAGCACGAGGCATAAATGACAAGGGTGAGTCAAACGAGGCCCAAGTCGAGCCATAAATGATATAGGTTAGTCAAACGAGGCCCGACTTAAGGCACAAATGAAATGGTTGAGTTAAATAAGGCCCGACTTGAGGTGCAAATGATATGGTTAAGTCAAACAAGCCCTAACTCAAGGCACAAAAGAAATGGTTAAGTTAATTGAGGCCCGACTTGAGGCACAAATGAAATGGTTGAGTTAAATGAGACCTGACTTGAGGCACAAATGATATGATTGAGTCAAACGAGGCCTGACCCAAGGCACAAATGAAATGGTTGAGTTAATTGACGCCCAACTTGAGGCACAAATGATATGGTTGAGTCAAACAAAGCTCGACTCGAGGCGCAGCTGATATGGTGGAGTCAAATGAGGGTTGACTCTAGGCACAAATGAGAAGGTTGAGTCAAATGAGGCTTGACTCGTGGCGCAAATGATATGGTGAGTCAAACGAAGCCCTACTCGATGCGCAAATGATATGGGTGAGTTAAACGAGGCCCGACTTGAGGCACAAATGATATGGGTGAGTCAAACGAGGCCCGACTTGAGGCACAAATTATATGGTTGAGACAAACCAGGCCAGACTCGAGGTGCAAATGATAAGGGAAAGTCAACTGAGGCCCGACTCGAGGTGCAAATGATATAGGTGAGTCAAATGAGGCCTGACTCGAGGCACAAATGATATGGTTGACTCAAGCGAGGCCCGGCTTGAGGCACAAATGATATGGTTGAGTCAAACGAGGCCTGACTCGAGGCACAAATGACATGGGTGAGTCGAATGAGGCTCGACTCGAGGTACAAAGATATGGGTAAGTCAAACGAGTCCCGGCTCGAGACGTAAACATATGGGTGAGTCAAAACGTGGCCCGACTCGAGGTGCAAATGATATGGTTAAGTCAAACGAGGCCTGACTTGAGATATGGGTGAGTCAAACGAGGCCCTACTCGATGCATAAATGATATGGGTGAGTAAAACGAGGCCCTACTCAATGCACAAATGATATGGGCGAGTCAAACGAGGCTCGACTTCAGACGCAAATGATATGGGTGAGTCAAATGAGGCCTGACTTGAGGCACAAATAATATGGTTGAGACAAACGAGGCCTGACTCGAGGCGCAAATGACATGGGGAAGTCAACTGAGGACCGACTCGAGGTGCAAATGATATAGGTGAGTCAAATGAGGCCTGACTCGAGGCACAAATGATATAGTTGACTCAAGCGAGGCCCAACTTGAGGCACAAATGATATGGTTGAATCAAACGAGGCCTGACTCGAGGTACAAGTGACATGGGTGAGTCGAACGAGGCCCGACTTGAGGTACAAAGATATGGGTAAGTCAAACGAGGCCCGGTTCGAGGCGCAAACATATGGGTGAGTCAAAACAAGGCCCGACTCGAGGTGCAAATGATATGGTTGAGTCAAACAAGGCCTGACTTGAGGCACAAATGATAAGGGTGAGTCAAATGAGGCCCAGGTCGAGGTGCAAATGATATGGGTGAGTCAAACGAGGCCTAACTCGAGGCACAAATGATATGGTTGAGTCAAACAATGCCTGACTCGAGTCACAAACATATGGGAGAGTCAAATGAGGCCTGACTCAAGGCGCAAATGATATGGTTGAGTCAAACGAGGCTCAACTCGAGGCATAAATTATAAAGGTGAGTCAAATGACACCCGACTCGAGGCACATAATATTTAGGCGTGTAAAACGAGGCCTAACTCAAGGCGTAAATAATATGGTTGAGTCAAATGATATCCGACTTGAGGCGTAAATGATATGGGAGAGTCAAACGACACCCGACTTGAGGCGCAAATGATATGGTTGAGTGAAACGAGGCCCGACTCAAGGCGCAAATGATAAGGGTGAGTCAAACGAGGTCTGGCCTGAGGTGCAAGGAGAAGGTTGAGTCAAAACAAGGCACAACTCTAGGCACAAATGATGTAGTTGAGTCAAACGAGGCCCATCTTGAGGCACAAATGATAAGGGTGAGTCAAATAAGGCTCGACTCGAGGCATAAAGACATGGTTGAGTCAAACGAGGCCTAAATCGAGGCACATATGATATGCTTGAGTCAAACGAGACCTGAATAGAGGTGCAAATGATAAGGGTGAGTCAAATGAGGCCCGGCTCGAGGCACAAATGACATGGGTGAGTCAAACGAGGCCCAACTCAAGGCACAAATGATATAGGTTAGTCAAATAAGGCCTAACTTGAGGCACAAATGAAATGGTTGAGTCAAATGAGGCCCGATTTAAGGCGCAAATGATATGGTTGAGTCAAACGAGCCTTAACTCAAGGCACAAATGAAATGGGTGAGTTAAATGAGGCTCAACTTGAGGCGCAAATGATATGGTTGAGACAAATGAGGCCCGACTCAAGGCACAAATGATAAGGGTAAGTCAACCAAGGCCCGACTCAAGGCGCAAATGATATAGATGAGTCAAACGAGGCCCGACCTGAGGCACAAATGATATGGTTGAGTCAAATGAGGCCTTACTCGAGGCACAAATGACATGGGTGAGTCGAACGAGGCCCGACTCAAGGTACAAATGAAATGATTGAGTCACAAGAGGCCCGATTTGAGGCACAAATAATCTGGATGAGTTAAACGAAGCTCGACTCGAGGTGCAACTGATACGGTGGAGTCCAACAAGGCTTGACTCATGGCACAAATGAGTAGGTTGAGTCAAATGAGGCTCGACTCGAGGCGTAAATGATATGGGTGAGTCCAACGAGGCCCTACTCGATGCGCAAATGAAATGGGTGAGTCAAACGAGGCCCGACTCGAGGCATAAATAATATGGTTGAGTCAAACGAGGCCCAACTAGAGGCGCAACTGATATGGGTGAGTCAAACAAGGCCCGACTCGAGGCGTAAATGATATGGGTGAGTCAAACGATGCCCAACTCGAGGTGCAAATGATATGGGTGAGTCAAACGAGGCCCAACTCGAGGCACAAATGTTAAGGGTAAGTCAACCGAGGAGTGACTCGAGGCACAAATGATATAGGTGAGTCAAACGAGACCCGACTCGAGGCACAAATGATATGGTTGAGTCAAACGAGGCCTGACTCAAGTCACAAATGACATTGGTGAGTCGAATGAGGCCTGGCTTGAGGTGCAAACATATGGGTAAGTCAAACGAGGCACGGCATGAGGCGTAAACATATGGGTGAGTCAAAATGAGGCCCGACACGAGGTATAAATCATATGGTTGAGTCAAATGAGGCCAGACTCGAGGCGCAAATGACAAGGGTGTGTAAAATGAGGCCTAACTCGAGGCGCAAGCACATGGGTGAGTCAAATGAGGCCCAACTGAAGGCACAAATAATATGCTTAAGTCAAACGAGGCCCGACTTGAGGCACAAATGAAATGGTTAAGTCAAACGAGGCCTGACTTGAGGCGTAAATGAGATGGCTGAGTCCAACGAGGCCCGACTCGCGGCACAAATGATAAGGGTGAGTCAAACGAAGCTTGGCCCAAGGCACAAACATATGGGTGAGTCAAAACAAGGCTCAACTCTAGGTACAAATGATATGGTTGAGTCAACTGAGGCCCAACTCGAGGCACAAATGATAAGGGTGAGTTGAATGAGTCCCGACTCAAGGCGCAAAGACATGGGTGAGTCAAATGAGGACCAACTCGAGGCACAAATGATATGGTTGAGTAAACGAGGCTTGACTAGAGGCACAAATGATAAGGGTGAGTCAAATGAGGCCAAGCTCAAGGCGCAAATGATATGGGTGAGTCAAACGAGGCCCAACTCAAGGCACAAATGATATGGTTGAGTCAAACAATGCCCAACTCGAGGCGCAAACATATGGGAGAGTCAAACAAGGCCTGACTCGAGGCATAAATTATAAGGATGAGTCAAATAATGCCGAACTCGAGGCACATATGATTTAGGTGAGTCAAACGAGGCCCAACTCGAGGTGTAAACAATATGGTTAAGTCAAACGAGGCCTGACTCGAGATGCAGATGATATGGTTGAGTCAAACAAGGCCTGACTTGAGGCGCAAATGACAAGGGTGTGTCAAATGAGGCCTGACTCGAGGTGCAAACACATGGGTGAGTCAAACGAGCCCCAACTCGAGGAATAAATGATATGGTTGAGTGAAATGAGGACCGACTTGAGGCTTAAATGAAATGGTTGAGTTAAATGAGGCCCGACTCGAGGCGCAAATGATATGGTTGACTAAAATGAGGACCGACTCGAGGCGCAAATGATAAGGGTGAGTCAAATGAGGCTCGGCCCAAGGCGCAAACATATGGGTGAGTCAAAACAAGGTCTGACTCTAGGTGCAACTGATATGGTTGAGTCAACCGAGGCTCGACTCAAGGCTCAAATGATAAGGATGAGTCAAATGAGGCCCGACTCGAGGCGCAAAGACATGGGTGAGTCAAATGAGGACCAACTTGAGGTATAAATGATATGGTTGAGTAAAACGAGGCCTGACTAGAGGCGCAAATGATATGGTTGAGTCAAACGAGGCCTGACTCAAGTCAAAAATGATATGGGTGAGTCAAACAAGGCCCGACTCAAGTTACAAACATAAGGGTGAGTCAAACGAGGCCCATCTCGAGGTACGACTTAGGTGCAAATAATGTGGTTGAGTCAAACAAGGCATGACTCGTGGTGCAAATCATATGGTTGAGTCAAACGAGGCCTAACTCAAAGCGCAAATGATGTGGTTGAGTCAAACGAGGCCCATCTCGAGGTGCAAAGATATGTGTAAGTCAAACGAGTCCCGACTCGATGCTCAAATGATATGGTTCAGTCAAACAAGGCCTGACTCGAGGCGCAAATAATATGGTTAAGTCAAACGAGGCACGACTTGAGGTGCAAATGATGTGGTTCAGTCAAACGAGTTCGACAAGAGGTGCAAATGATATGGTTGAGTTAAACGAGGCCCGACTCGAGGTGCAAATGATATGGCTAAGTCAAACGAGGCCCAACTCTAGGTGTAAATGATATGGTTGAGTCAAACGAAGCCTGACTCGAGGCGCAAATGATGTGGTTGAGTCAAATGAGGCCCATCTTAAGGTGCCAACATATGTGTAAGTCATACGAGTCTAGACTCGAGGCACAAATGATATTGTTGAGTCAAATGAGGACCGACTTGAGGTGCAAATGATGTGGTTGAGTCAAACGAGGGGTTTCTTGAGGTGCAAACATATGTGTAAGTCAAATGAGGCCCGACTCGATGCACAAATGATATGGTTGACTCAAAAGAGGCCCTAGTCGAGGCGCAAATGATATGGCTAAGTCAAACGAGGCCTAACTTGAGGTACAAATGATATGGGAGAGTCAAACAAAGCCCCACTCAAGGCGCAAACACATGGATGAGTGAAATGAGGCCCAACTCCAGGCGCAAATGATTCGGTTAAATCAAACATGTCCCGAGTCGAGGCGCAAATGATACGGGTGAGTCAAATAAGGCCAGACTCGAGGCGCAGATGGTATGGTTAAGTCAAACGAGGCCCGACTCGAGGCGCAAATGATAAGGTTTAGTCAAATGAAGCCCAACTCGAGGCACAAATGATATTGTTGAGTCAAACGAGGCCCGACTTGAGGCATAAATGATGTGGTTGAGTCAAACAAGGCCCGACTCAAGGCACAAACATATGGGTGAGTCAAACGAGGCCCGACTCGATGTGCAAATGATAAGGCTTAGTCAAACGAAGCCTAGCTCAAGGCTAAAATGATATGGTTGAGTCAAACACGGCAGGACTCGAGGTGCAAATGATGTGGTTGAGTCAAACGAGGCCCGACTCGAGGTGCAAATGATACGGTTCAGTCAAACGAGGACCCAGTCGAGGCACAAATGATGTGGTTGAGTCAAACGAGGCCCATCCCGAGGTGCAAACATATGCATAAGTCAAACGAGTCCCGACTCAAGGAGCTATTGATATGGTTGAGTCAAATGAGGCCTGACTCGAGGCCTAAATGAGAAGGGTGAGTTGACTCGAGGCGCAAATAATATGGTTGAGTCAAACGATGCCCGACTCAAGGCACAAATGATAAGGCTCAGTCAAATGAAGCTTGACTCGAGGCACAAATGATATGGTTGAGTCAAACAAGGCCTAACTCGATGCACAAATGATATGGATGAGTCAAACGAGACCCGACTCAAGTTGCAAACATAAGGGTTAGTCAAGCGAGGCCCACCTCGAGGCGCAAATTATATGGTTAAATCGAACGAGGCACGACTCAAGGTGCAAATGATGTGGTTAAGTCAAATAAGGACCGAATCGAGGTGCAAATGATATGGTTGAATCAAACGAGGCCTGACTCAAGGCTCAAATGATATGGTTGAGTCAAACGAGGCCATCTCAAGGTCCAAACATATGTGTAAGTCAAACAAGTCCCGACTCGAGGCTCAAATGATATGGTTGTGTCAAACGAGTCACGATTCGAGGTGCAAATGATATGGTTCAGTCAAACGAGTCTCGACAAGAGGTACAAATGATATGATTGAGTTAAACGAGGCCCAACTGGAGGTGCAAATGATATGGTTGAGTCAAACAAGGCCCAACTCGGGGTGCAATTGATATGGTTGAGTCAAACGAGGCCTGACTCGAGGTTCAAATGATGTGGTTGAGTCAAACGAGGACCATCTCAAGGTGCAAACATATGTGTAAGTCAAACAAGTCCTGACTCGAGGCTCAAATGATATGGTTAAGTCAAACGAGGCACGACTCGAGGTGCAAATGATATGGTTCAGTCAAATGAGTCCCGATAAGAGGTGCAAATGATATGGTTGAGTTAAACGAGGCCTAACTCAAGGTGCAAATGATATATTGAGTCAAACATGGCCCAACTCGGGGTGCAAATGATATGGTTAAGTCAAACGAGGCTTGACTTGAGGTGCAAATGATGTGGTTGAGTCAAACGAGGCCCATCTCAACATGCAAACATATGTGTAAGTCAAACGAGTCCTGACCCGAGGTGCTAATGATATGGTTGAGCCAAACGATGCCCGACTCGAGGCGCAAATGATGTGGTTGAGTCAAACGAGGCCTTTTTCGAGGTGCAAATGATATGGGAGAGTCAAATGAGTCCCCACTCAAGGCATAAACACATGGGTGAGTGAAACAAGGCCTCACTCGAGGCGAAAATGATTTGGTTAAGTCAAACAAGTCCCGACTCGAGGAGCAAATGATATGGGTGAGTCAAACGAGACACGACTCGAGGCGCAAACATATGGGTGAGTCAAACAAGGCCCGACTCGAGGCATAAATGATAAGGCTTAGTCAAACAAAGCCCGACTCGAGGCACTAATGATATGGTTAAGTCAAACGAGGACCGACTTGAGGCGCAAATGAGAAGGGTGAGTCAACCGATGCCCGACTCGAGGCGCAAATGATATGGTTGAGTCAAACGAGGCCCAACTTGAGGCACAAATGATAACACTCAGTCAAACAAAGCCTGGCTCGAGGCGCAAATGATATGGTTGAGTCAAAGAGGCCTGACTCGCAGCACAAATGATATGCATGAGTCAAATGAGGCCCAACTCAAGTTGCAAACATAAGGGTGAGTGAAACAAGGCCCACCTCGAGGTGCAAATGATATGGTTAAGTCAAACGAGGCACGACTCGAGGTGCAAATGATGTGGTTGAGCCAAACGAGGCCCAACTTGAGGTACAAATTATATGGTTGAGTCAAACGAGGCTTGACTCGAAGCGCAAATGATGTGGTTGAGTCAAACGAGGCCCATCTCGAGGTGCAAACATATGTGTAAGTCAAATGAGTCTTGACTCGATGCTCAAATGATATGGTTGAGTCAAACGAGGCCTGACTCGAAGTGCAAATGATATGGTTGAGTCAAATGAGGCACGACTTGAGGTTCAAATAATGTGGTTCAGTCAAACGAGTCCCGACAAGAGGTGCAAATGATATGGTTAAGTTAAACGAGGCCCAACTTGAGGTGCAAATGATATGGTTGAGTCGAACGAGGCCCGACTCGAGGTGCAAACATATGTGTAAGTCATACGAGTCTAGACTCTAGGTGCTAATGATATGGCTGAGTCAAATGAGGCCTGACTCGAGGCACAAACGATGTGGTTGAGTCGAACGAGGCCTTTCTCGAAGTGCAAACATATGTGTAAGTCAAACAAGGCCCAACTCGACGCACAAATGATATGGTTGACTCAAAAGAGTCCCTAATCAAGGTGCAAATGATATGGCTGAGTCAAACAAGGCCTGACTCGAGGTACAAATGATATGGGAGAGTCAAATGAGGCCCCACTCAAGGCGCAAACACATGGGTGAGTGAAACGAGGCCCAACTCGAGGCGCAAATGATTTGGTTAAATCAAACAAGTCCCGACTCGAGGCGTAAATGATATGGGTGAGCCAAATGAAGCCCGACTCAAGGTGCAGATGATATGGTTGAGTCAAACAAGACCCGACTCGAGGCGCAAATGATAAGGCTTAATCAAACAAAGTTCATCTCGAGACACAAATGATATTGTTGAGTTAAACAAGACACGACTCAGGGCCCAATTGATAAAGGTCAGTCAAACGAGGCCCAACTCGAGGCACAAATGATATGGTTGAGTCAAATGAGGCCTGACTCGAGGCACAAAAGATACGGGTGAGTCAAATGTGGCCTGACTCGAGGCGCAAACAAATCGATGAGTCAAACGAGGCCTTTCTCGAGGTGCAAACATATGTGTAAGTCAAACGAGGCCTAACTTGAGGTGCAAATGATATGGTTGAGTGAAACAAGGCCCGACTTGAGGCGCAAATGTTATAGGTGAGTCAAACGAGGGCCGACTCAAGGCACAAACATAAGTGTGAGTCAAACGAGACCCAACAGGAGGCTAAAACATATGGTTGAGTCAAACGAGACCCGACTCGAGGCGTAAACATTAGGATGAGTGAAACGAGGCCCAACTCGAGGTGCAGATGATATGGTTAAGTTAAACGAGGCCTGACTCAAGCCGTAAACACATGGGTGAGTCAAACGAGGCCTAACTTCAGGTGCAAATAATATGGTTAAGTCCAACAAGGGCCAACTCGAGGTGCAAATGATATGGTTGAGTCAAACGAGGCCCAACTCGGGGTGCAAATGATAAGGGTAAGTCAAACGAAGCCCGGCTCGAGGCACAAATGATATCATTGCATCAAACGAGGTCTGACTCGAGGCACAAATGATATGTGAGAGTCAAACAGGGCCCCACTCTAGGCATAAACACATGGGTGAGTGAAACAGAGCCCAACTCGAGGCACAAACGACTTGGTTAAGTCAAACAAGTCCCGACTCAAGGCACAAATGATATGGGTGAGTCAAACGAGGCCAAACTCAAGGCGCAAACATATGGTGAGTTAAACGAGGCCTGACTCGAGGTGCAAATGATATGGTTGAGTCAAATGAGGCCTAACTCGAGGCGCAAATGATAAGGCTTAGTCAAACAAAGCCTGACTTGAGGCGCAAATTATATTGTTGAGTCAAACGAGGCCTGACTCGGGGCCCAATTGATAAGGGTCAGTCAAACGAGGCTTGACTCGAGGTGCAAATGATATGGTTGAGTCAAATGAGGCTCGACTCAAAGCGTAAAAGATATGGGTGAGTCAAATGAGGCCCAACTCTAGGCCCACACAAATGGGTGTGTCAAACGAGGCCCGACTCGATGCACAAACATGTGGTTGAGTCAAATAAGGCCTGACTCGAGGTGCAAATGATATGGTTGAGTCAAACGAGGCCTAACTTGAGGTGCAAATGATAAGGCTTAGTCAAATGAAGTCCGACTCGAGGCACAAATGATATTGTTCAGTCAAACGAGGCCTAACTTGGGGCCCAATTAATAAAGGTCAGTCAAATGAGGCCTGACTCTAGGCGCAAACAAATGGGTGAGTCAAACAAGGCCCGACTCGATGCACAAACATATGGGTGAGTCAAATGATGCCCAACTCGATGCCGAAACATATGGTTGAGTCAAACGAGGCCTGACTCGAGGTGCAAACATATAGGTGAGTCAAACGAGGACCGACTCGAGGCGCAAACACATGGGTGAGTCAAATGTGGCTTGACTTGAGGCACAAATAATATGGTTGAGTCAAACAAGGCCCAACTCGAGGTGTAAATGATAAGAGTGAGTTAAATGAGGCCCGACTCAGGGTGCAAATTATTTGGTTGAGTCAAAAGAGACCCAACTTGAGGTGCAAATGATATGGCTGAGTCAAACGAGGCCTGACTTGAGGCACAAATGATATGGTTAAGTCAAACAAGGCCTAACTCGAGGCACAAATGATAAGGCTTAGTCTAACAAAACCCAACTCAAGGCACAAATGATATTATTGAGTCAAACGAGGCCCGACTCGGGGCCACTTGATAGGGGTTAGTCAAACGAGGCCTAACTCAAGGCGCAAATGATATGGTTAAGTCAAATGAGGCTTGACTCGAGGTGCAAAAGATTTGGGTGAGTCAAATGAGGCCCGACTCGATGCGCAAACATATGGGTGAGTCAAACGAGGCTTGACTCGATGCCAAAACATATGGTTGAGTCAAATGAGGCCTGACTCGAGGCACAAACATACAGATGAGTCAAATGAGGCCCGACTCGAGGCACAAACACATGGGTGAGTCAAACGAGGCCTGACTCGAGGCAAAAATAATATGGTTGAGTCAAACGAGGCCTCACTCGAGGTGCAAATGATAAGGATGAGTCAAACGAGGCCTAACTCGGGGAAAAAATGATCTAGTTGAGTCAAAAGAGGCCCAACTCGAGCTGCAAATGATATAGATGAGTCAAACAAGGCCTAACTCGAGGCGAAAACATATGGGTGAGTCAAACGAGGCCTGACTCGGGGCCCAATTGGTAGGGGTCAATCAAACGAGGCCCGACTCGAGGCGCAAATGATATAGTTCAGTCAATTGAGGCCCGACTCGAGGCGCAAAAGATATGGGTGAGTAAAATGAGGCCTGACTCTAGATGCAAACAAATGGGTGAGTCAAATGAGGCCCGACTCGATGCACAAACATATAGGTGAGTCAAACAAGGCCCGACTCATGGCGCAAACACATGGGTGAGTCAAACGAGTCCTGACTCGAGGTGCAAATGATATGGTTGAGTCAAACAAGCCCAAACTCGAGGCATAAACATATGGGTGAGTCAAATGAGGCCCGAATCGGGGAACAAATGACATGGTTGAGTCAAACGAGGCATCACTCGAGGCACAAATGCTAAGGCTCAGTCAAACGAAGCCCGTCATGAGGCACAAATGATATGGTTGAGTCAAACGAGGCCCAGCTCGTGGCACAAACGATATGCGAGAGTCAAACCGGGCCCCACTCAAGGCGTAAACACATGAGTGAGTGAAACGGGGCTCAACTCGAGGCGCAAATGATTTGGTTAAGTCAAACAAGTCTTGACTCAAGGTGCAAATGATATGGGTGAGTCAAATGAGGCCGGACTCGAGGCGCAAACATATGGGTGAGTCAAACGATGCCTAACTCGAGATGCAAATGATATGGTTGAGTCAAACGAGGCCCAACTCGAGGCACAAAGGATAAGGCTTAGTCAAACGAAGCCCAACTCGAGGCACAAATGATATTGTTGTGTCAAACAAGGCTTGACTCGGGCCCAATTGATAATAGTCAGTCAAACAAGGCCTGACTCAAGGTGCAAACATATAGGTGAGTCAAATGAGGATCGACTCGAGGCGCAAACACATGGTTGAGTCAAACGAGGCCTGACCTAAGGTGCAAATAATATGGTTGATTCAAATGAGCCCCAACTCGAGTTGCAAATGATAAGAGCGAGTCAAACGAGGCCCGACACGGGGCGCAAATGATATGGTTGAGTCAAATGAGGCCCAACTCGAGGTACAAATGATAAGGCATAGTGTAACGAAACCTGACTCGAGGAACAAATGATATTGTGGAGTCAAATGAGGCTCGACTCAAGGCATAAACACATGGTTGAGTCAAACGAGGCCTGACTCGAGGCACAAATAATATGGTTGAGTCAAATGATGCCTAACTCGGGGCACAAATGATCTGGTTGAGTCCAAAGAGGCCCAACTTGAGGCGCAAATGATATGGCTAAGTCAAATGAGACCTAACTCGAGGTGCAAGCATATGGGTGAGTCAAACGAGGCCTGTCTTGAGGCGCAAATGATATGGTTGAGCTAAACGAGGCCCAACTCGAGGAGCAAATTATAAGGCTTAGTCAAACGAAGACCGACTCGAGGCACAAATGATATTGTTGAGTCAAAGGAGGCCTGACTTGAGGTCCAATTGATAGGGGTCAGTTAAACGAGGCCTGACTCAGGGCGCAAATGATATGGTTGAGTCAATTGAGGCCTGACTCGAGGCGCAAAAGATATGGGTGAGTCAAATGAGGCCCGACTCTAGACACAAACAAATGGGTGAGTCAAATGAGGCCCAACTCGATACACAAACATATAGGTGAGTCAAACGAGGCCCGACTTAAGGCGCAAACACATGGGTGAGTTAAACGAGTCCTGACTCGAGGCACAAATAAAATGGTTAAGTCAAACGAGGCACAACTCGAGGTGCAAATGATAAGGGTGAGTCAAACGAGGCCTAACTCGGGGCGCAAATGATCTGGTTGAGTCAAAAGAGGCCCAACTTGAGGCGCAAAAGATATGGCTAAGTGAAATGAGGCCCAACTCGAGGTGCAAATAATCAAGGTGAGTCAAACGAGGCCCAACTCAGGGCGCAAATGATATGATTGAGTCAAACAAGGCCTGACTCGAGGAATAAATATATGGGTGAGTCAAACGAGGCCCAACTCGAGGTGCAAATGATATGGTTGAGTCAAACAACCCCAAACTCGAGATGTAACCATATGGGTGAGTCAAACGAGGCCCGAATCGAGGAGCAAATGATATGGTTGAGTTAAACGAGGCATGACTCGAGACACAAATGCTAAGGCTGAATCAAACGAAGCCTGACTCAAGGCGCAAATGATATGGTTGAGTCAAACAAGGCCCGACTCGAGGTGCAAATGATGTGGTTGAGTCAAACGAGGCCCATCTCAAGGTGCAAACATATGTGTAAGTCAAATCAATCCTAACCCGAGATGCTAATGACATGGTTGAGTCACACGATGCCTGACTTGAGGCGCAAATGATGTGGTTGAGTCAAACGAGGCCTTCTTCGAGGTGCAAACATATGTGTAAGTCAAATGAGGCCCGACTCAATGCACAAATGATATAGTTGACTCAAAAGAGGCCCTAGTCGAGGCGCAAATGATATGACTGAGTCAAACGAGTCCTGACTCGAGGTACAAATGATATGGAAGAGTCAAATGAGGCCCCACTCAAGGCACAAACACATGGGTGAGTGAAACAAGGCCAAACTCGAGGCGAAAATGATTTGGTTAAGTCAAACAAGTCCCGATTCGAGGAGCAAATGATATAGGTGAGTCAAACGAGACACGACTCGAGGTGCAAACATATGGGTGAGTCAAACGAGGCCCGACTCGAGGCGCAAATTATAAGGCTTAGTCAAACAAAGGCCGACTCAAGGCGCTAATGATATGGTTAAGTCAAACGAGGCCCGACTCGAGGGACAAATGAGAAGGGTGAGTCAAACGGTGCCTGACTCGAGGCGCAAATAATATGGTTAAGTCAAACGAAGCCCGGCTCAAGCCACAAATGATATGGTTGAGTCAAAAAGGCCTGACTCACGGCACAAATGATATGCGTTAGTCAAATGAGACCCAACTCAAGTTGCAAACATAAGAGTAAGTCAAACGAGGCCCACCTCGAGGTGCAAATGATATGGTTGAGTCAAACAAGGCACGACTTGAGGTGTAAATGATGTGGTTGAGTCAAACAAGGCCCAACTCGAGGTGCAAATGAAATGGTTGAGTCAAACGAGGCTTGACTCGAGGCACAAATGATGTGGTTGAGTCAAATGAGGCCCATCTCCAGGTGCAAACATATGTGTAAGTCAAACGAATCCTGACTCGATGCTCAACTGATATGGTTGAGACAAATGAGGCCCGACTCGAGGCGCAAATGATATGGTTGAGTCAACAAGGCATGACTCGAGGTGCAAATAATGTGGTTCAGTCAAATGAGTCCCGACAAGAGGTGCAAATGATATGGTTGAGTTAAACGAGGCCCGACTCGAGGTGTAAATGATATGGTTGAGTCAAACGAGGCCCGAGGTGCAAATGATATGGTTAAGTCAAACGAGGCCCGACTCAAGTTGCAAACATATGTGTAAGTCATAGGAGTCCAGACTCGAGGCGCTAATGATATGGTTGAGTCAAATGAGGCCCGACTCGAGGCATAAACGATGTGGTTGAGTCAAACGAGGCCTTTCTAGAGGTGCAAACATATGTGTAAGTCAAACAAGGCCCGACTCGACGCACAAATGATATGGTTGACTCAAAAGAGTCCCTAGTCAAGGCACAAATGATATGGCTGAGTCAAAGAAGGCCTGACTCCAGGTACAAATGATATGGGAGAGTCAAACGAGGCCTCACTCAAGGCGTAAACACATGGGTGAGTGAAACGAGGCCCAACTCGAGGCGCAAATGATTTGGTTAAGTCAAACAAGTCCTGACTTGAGGCACAAATGATATGGGTGAGTCAAACGAGGCCCGACTCGAGGCGCAAATGATAAGGCTTAATTAAACAAAGTCCAACTCGAGGCGCAAATAATATTGTTGAGTTAAACGAGGCACGACTTAGGGCCCAATTGATAAAGGTCAGTCAAACGAGGCCCGACTCGAGGCGCAAATGATATGGTTGAGTCAAATGAGGCCTGACTCGAGGCACAAAAGATATGGGTGAGTCAAATGTGGCCTAACTCAAGGCATAAACAAATCGGTGAGTCAAATGAGGCCTTTCTTGAGGTGCAAACATATGTGTATGTCAAACGAGGCCTAACTTGAGGTGCAAATGATATAGTTGAGTGAAAGGAGGCCCAACTTGAGGTGCAAATGATATGGGAGAGTCAAACGAGGCCCCACTCAAGGCACAAACACATGGGTGAGTGAAACGAGGCCTAACTCGAGGGCAAATGATTTGGTTAAGTCAAACAAGTCCCGACTTAAGGCGCAAATGATATGGGTGAGTCAAACGAGGCCCGACTCGAGGCGTAAATGATATGGTTGAGTCAAATGAGGCATGACTCAAGGTGCAAATAATGTGGTTCAGTTAAACGAGTCCCGACAAGAGGTGCAAATGATATGGTTGAGTTAAATGAGGCCCGACTCGAGGTGCAAATGATATGGTTAAGTCAAACGAGACCCGACTCGAGGTGCAAACATATGTGTAAGTCGTACGAGTCTAGACTCGAGGTGCTAATGATATGGTTGAATCAAATGAGGCCCAACTCGAGGCGCAAACGATGTGGTTGAGTCAAATGAGGCCTTTCTTGAGGTGCAAACATATGTGTAAGTCGTACGAGTCCAGACTCGTGGCGCTAATGATATGGTTGAGTCAAATGAGGCCTGACTCGAGGTGCAAATGATATGGTTGAGTCAAACGAGGCCCAACTCGAGGCACAAATGATAAGGCTTAGTCAAACGAAGCCTGACTCGAGGCACAAATGATATTGTTGAGTCAAACGAGGCTGACTCGGGGCCTAATTGGTAAGAGTCAGTCAAACAAGGCTTGACTCGAGGTGCAAATGATATGGTTGAGTCAAATGAGGCCCAACTTGAGGTGTAAAAGATATAGGTGAGTCAAATGAGGCCCGACTCTAGTCCTACACAAATGGGTGTGTCAAACGAGGCCCGAGTCAATGCGCAAACATATAGGTGAGTCAAACGAGGCCTAACTCGAGGTACAAATAATATGTTTGAGTCAAACGAGGCCCAACTCGAGGCATAAATGATAAGGCTTAGTCAAACAAAGCCCGACTCGAGGCGCAAATGACATGGTTGAGTCAAACGAGGCCCAACTCGAGGCATAAATGATAAGGCTTAGTCAAACAAAGCCCGACTCGAGGCGCAAATGATATTGTTGAGTCAAACGAGGCCTGACTTGGGTCCCAATTGATAAAGGCTAGTCAAACGAGGCCCGACTCTAGGCGTAAACAAATAGGTGAGTCAAACGATGCCCGACTCGATGCCGAAACATATGGTTGAGTCAAACGAGGCCTAACTCGAGGCACAAACATATAGCTGAGTCAAACGAGGCCTAACTCAAGGCAAAAACATATGGGTGAGTCAAACGAAGCCTAACTCGAGGCAAAAACATATGGGTGAGTCAAATGAGGCCTGACTCGAGGTGTAAATGATATGGTTGAGTCAAACGAGGCCCAACTCAAGGCGCAAATTATAAGGCTTAGTCAAAAGAAGATCGAATCGTGGCACAAATGATATTGTTGAGTCAAACGAGGCCTGACTCGGGGCCCAATTGATAGGGGTCAGTCAAACGAGGCTGACTCGAGGCGCAAATGATATAGTTGAGTCAATTGAGGCCCGACTCGAGGCGCAAAAGATATGGGTGCAAATGAGGCCCGACTCTAGACGCAAACAAATGGGTGAGTCAAACGAGGCCCGACTTGATGCACAAACACATGGGTGAGTCAAACGAGGCCCAACTCGAGGCGCAAACACATGGGTGAGTCAAATGAGGCCTGACTCGAGGCACAAATAATATGGTTGAGTCAAACGAGGCCCAGCTTGAGGTGCAAATGATAAGGGTGAATTAAACGAGGCTTGACTCGGGGCACAAATGATCTGGTTCAGTTAAAAGAGGCCCAACATGAGGCGCAAATGATATGGCTGAGTTAAATGAGGCCTAACTCGAGGCAAAAACATATGGGTGAGTCAAACGAGGCCTGACTCGAGGCGCAAATGATATGGTTGAGTCAAACGTGGCCAAACTCGAGGCGCAAATTATAAGGCTTAGTCAAACGAAGACCGACTCGAAACGCAAATGATATTGTTGAGTCAAATGAGGCCTGACTCGGGGCCCAATTGGTAGGGGTCAGTCAAACAAGGCCCGACTTGAGGCGCAAATGATATAGTTCAGTCAATTGAGGCCCGACTCGAGGCACAAAAGATATGGGTGGGTCAAATGAGGCCCGACTCTAGATGCAAACAAATGGGTGAGTCAAACAGGGCCCGACTTGATGCACAAACATATAGGTAAGTCAAACGAGGCCTGACTCGAGGCGCAAACACATGGGTGAGTCAAACGAGTCCTGACTCGAGGCACAAATAATATGTTTTAGTCAAACGAGGCCCAAGTCGAGGTGCAAATGATAAGGGTGAGTCAAACGAAGCCCGACTCAAGGCGCAAATGATCTGGTTAAGTCAAAAGAGGCACAACTCGAGGTGCAAATGATATGGCTGAGTCAAACGAGGCCTGACTCGAGGAATAAATATATGTATGAGTCAAACGATGCCTGACTCGAGGTGCAGATGATATGGTTGAGTCAAACAAGCCCAAACACGAGGTGTAAACATATGGGTCAGCCAAACGAGGCCCGAATCGGGGAGCAAATGACATGGTTGAGTCAAACGAGGCATGACTCGAGGCACAAATGCTAAGGCTCAGTCAAACGAAGCCTGACATGAGGTGCAAATGATATGGTTGAGTCAAACGAGGCCCAACTTATGGCACAAATGATATGCAAGAGTCAAATGGGGTCCCACTCAAGGAGCAAACACATGGGTGAGTGAAATGTGGCCCAACTCGAGGCACAAATGATTTGGTTAAGTCAAATAAGTGTCAACTCAAGGCACAAATGATATGGGTGAGTCAAATGAGGCCAGACTTGAGGCGCAAACATATGGGTGAGTCAAACAAGGCCTAACTCCAAATGCAAATGATATGGTTGAGTCAAACAAGGCCCAACTCAAGGTGCAAAGGATAAGGCTTAGTCAAACTAAGCCCAACTCGAGGCGCAAATGATATTGTTGTGTCAAATAAGGCCTGACTCAAGGCCCAATTGATAAGGGTCAGTCAAACGAGGCCTGACTCGAGGCACAAATGATATGGTTGAGTCAAATGAGGCCCAACTCGAGGCGTAAAAGATATGGGTGAGTCAAATGAGACCTGACTCTAGGCACAAACAAATGAGTGAGTCAAATGAGGCCCGACTCGATGCGCAAACATATGGGTGACTCAAACGATGCCCGACTCGATGCCGAAACATATGGTTGAGTCAAATGGGACCTAACTCGAGGCGCAAACATATAGGTGAGTCAAACGAGGACCGACTCAAGGCGCAAACACATGGGTGAGTCCAATGAGGCCTGACTTGAGGCGCAAATAATATGGTTGAGTCAAACGAGGCCCAACTTGAGGTGCAAATGATAAGAGTGAGTCAAATGAGGCCTGACTCGGGCTGCAAATGATCTGGTTGAGTCAAAAGAGGCCCAACTCGAGGTGCAAATGATATGGCTAAGTCAAACGAGGCCTAACTCGAGGCACAAATGATATGGTTGAGTGAAACGAGGCCCAACTCGAGGAGCAAATGATATGGTTGAGTCAAATGAGGCATGACTCGTGGCGCAAATGATGAGGGTCAATCAAACAAGGCCCGACTCGAGGCGCAAATGATATGGTTGAGTCAAACGAGGCCCAACTTGTGGCACAAATGATATGCGAGAGTCAAACGTGGCCCCACTCAAAGTGCAAACACATGGGTGAGTGAAATGTGGCCCAACTCGAGGCACAAATGATTTGGTTAAGTCAAATAAGTGTCGACTCAAGGCGCAAATGATATGGGTGAGTCAAATGAGGCCAAACTCGAGGCATAAACATATAGTTGAGTCAAACAAGGCCTAACTCGAGATGCAAATGATATGGTTGAGTCAAACGAGGCCCAACTCAAGGCGCAAAGGATAAAGCTTAGTCAAACGAAGCCTGACTCGAGGCGCAAATGATATTGTTGTGTCAAACAAGGCCTGACTCGGGGCGCAATTGATAAGGGTCAGTCAAACAAGGCCTGACTCGAGGCGCAAAACATATGGACGAGTCAAACGAGCCCCAACTTGAGGCACAAACACATGGGTGAGCCAAATGAGTACCAACTCATGGCACAAATAATAAGGGTGAGTCAAACGAGGCTTGATTCAAGGCGCGACTGATATCAGTGCATCAAACGAGGCCCGACTCGAGGCACAAATGATATGGTTGACTCAAAAGAGGCCTACTAAAGGCGTAAATGATATGGCTAAGTCAAATGAGGCCTAACTCAAGGCACAAATATATGCGAGAGACAAACGAGGCCCCACTCAAAGCGCAAACACATGGGTGAGTGAAACAGGGCCCAACTAGAGGCACAAATGATTTGGTTAAGTCAAACGAGGCCCGACTCAAGGCGTAAATGATATGGGTAAGTCTTGACTCGAGCACAAATGATATGGTTGAGTCAAACGAGGCCTGACTCAAGGCACAAATGATAAGGATTAGTCAAACGAAGCCCGACTCGAGGCGCAAATGATATTGTTGAGTTAAATGAGCCTCGACTCAGGGCCCAATTGATAAGGGTCAGTCAAACGAGGCCCGACTCAAGGTACAAATGATATGCTTGAGTCAAATGAGGCCCGACTCAAGGAACAAAAGATATGGGTGAGTCAAATGAGGCCCGACTCTAGGCGCAAACAAATGGGTCAGTCAAACGTGGCCTGACTCGAGTTGCAAACATATGGGTGTGTCAAATGAGTCCCAACTCGATGCCAAAACTTATAGTTGAGCCAAACAAGGCCTAACTCGAGGTGCAAACATATGGATGAGTCAAATAAGGCCCAACTTGAGGCGCAAACACATGGGTGAGTCAAACGAGACTTGACTCGAGGCGCAAATAATATGGGTGAGTTAAACGAGGTCCAACTAGATGTGCAAATGATAAGGGTGAGTCAAATGAGGCCAGACTCGAGGCACAAATGATCTGGTTGAGTCAAAAGAGGCCTGACTCGAGGCACAAATGATATGGCTGAGTCAAACGAGGCCTAACACGAGGAGTAAACATATGCGTGAGTCAAACAAGGCCCAACTCATGGTGCAAATGATACAGTTAAGTCAAACGAGCCCTAACTCGAGGCGTAAACATATGGGTGAGTCAAACGAGGCACGACTCAAGGCACAATTGCTAAGGCTCAGTCAAATGAAGCCCAACTCAAGGTGCAAATGATATAGTTGAGTCAAATCAGCCCAACTCGGGGCGCAAATGATAAGGGTGAATCAAATGAGGCCTGACTCAAGGCCCAAATGATATGGTTGAGTCAAACGAGGTCCTACTCGAGGTACAAACGATAAGGCTCAGTCAAACGACAGTCGACTCGAGGCATAAATCATATTGTTGAGTCAAACGAGGCCCAACTCGAGGTGCAAATGATAAGGCTTAGTCCAACAAAACCCACCTCGAGACACAAATGATATTGTTGAGTCAAACGAGGATTGACTCAGGGCAAACGAGGCCCGACTCAAGGCGCAAATGATATGGTTGAGTCAAACGAGGCTTGACTCGAGGTGCAAAAGATATGGGTGATTGAAACGAGGCCAAACTCGAGGCACAAACAAATGGGTGAGTCAAACGAGGCCCAACTTGAGGCACAAATTATATGGTTGAGTCAAATGAGGCACGGCTCGAGACGCAAACATATAGGTGAGTCAAACAAGGACCGACTTGAGGCCAAAACATATGGGTGAGTCAAATGAGGCCTGACTCAAGGCGTAAACATATGGGTGAGTTAAATGAGACCTGACTCGAGGCGCAAACACATGGCTGAGTCAAACAAGGCCTAACTTGAAGCGCAAATAATATGGTTGAGTAAAACATGGCCCAACTCATGGTGCAAATGATATCGATGAGTCAAATGAGGCCTGACTCGAGGCGCAAATGATATCAGTAAGTCAAACGAGGCCCGACTCGAGGCGCAAAAGATATGGGCTAGTCAAATGAGTCCCGACACGAGGCGCAAACATATGGGTGAGTCAAATGAGGCCTGAGTCGAGGCACAAATACATGGGTGAGTCAAATGAGACCTAACTCGAGACGCAAATGATAAGGGTGATTCAAACGAGGCCAGACTTGAGGCACAAATGATATCGGTGCATCACACGAGGCCTGACTCGAGGCACAAATGATCTGGTTGAGTCAAAAGAGGACTGACTCGAGATGCAAATGATATGGCTGAGTCAAACGAGCCTTGACTCGAGGTACAAATATATGGGTGACTCAAACGAGGACTGACTAGAGGCGCAAACACATGGGTGAGTCAAACGAGGCCCAAATCCATGCTCAAACCATGTGGTTGAGTCAAATGAGCCTCAACTCGAGGCATAAACATATGGGTAAGTCAAACGAGGTCTCGAGGCGCAAATGATATGGTTGAGTCAAAAGAAGACCAACACAAGATGCAAATGATATGGCTGAGTCAAACGAGCCTTGACTCGAGGCACAAATATATGGGTGAGTCAAACGAGGACTGACTAGAGGCGCAAACACATGGGTGAGTCAAATAAGGCCCAAATAGATGCACAAATGATATGGTTGAGTCAAACGAGCCCCAACTCGAGGCATAAACATATGGGTGAGTCAAATGAGGCCCGACTCGAGGCGCAAATGATATGGTTGAGTCCAACGAGGCCCTACTCAAGGCACAAATGATAAGGCTCAGTCAAGCGAAACCCGACTCGAGGTGCAAACATATGGGTGAGTGAAACGAGGACCAACTTAAGGTGCAAATGATATGGTTGAGTTAAATGAGGCCTGACTCGAGGCGTAAACACATGAGTGAGTCAAACGAGGCCTAACTTTAGGCACAAATGATAAGGGTGAGTCAAACGAGGCCTGACTCGAGGCATAAATGATATCAGAGAGTCAAATGAGGCCCGACTCAAGGCACAAATGATATGGGTGAGTCAAACGAGGCCCTACTCAAGGTGTAAACACATGGGTGAGTCAAATGAGATCCAACTCGAGGCACAAATGATTTGGTTAAGTCAAACAAGGCCCGACACGAGGAGCAAATGATATGGGTGAGTCAAACAAGGCTGGACTCGAGGCGAAAACATACGGGTGAGTCAAACGAGGCCCGACTCGAGGCGCAGATGATATGGTTGAGTTAAACAAGGCCTAACTCGAGGCGTAAACATATGGGTGAGTCAAATGAGGGCTGACTCGAGGCACAAATAATATGGTTGAGTCAAACGAGCCCTGACTCGTGGCGTAAACATATGGGTGAGTCAAACGAGGCCCGACTCCAGGCGCAAATGATATGGTTGAGTCAAACGAGGCCTCACTCAAGGCGCAAACACATGGGTGAGTCAAACGAGGCCCAACTCGAGGCATAAATGATTTGGTTGATTGAAACGGGTCCTGACTCTAGGTGCAAACATATGGGTAAGTTAAATGAGGCCTAACTCGAGGAGCAAATGATATGATTGAGTCAAACGAGGCCCGACTCGAGGTGCAAATGATATGGGTGAGTAAAACAAGGCCCAACTTGAGGCAAAATGATAAGGCTACATCAAACGAGGGTCGACTCAAGGCACAAATGATATAATTGAGTCAAACGAGGCTCGACTGGAGGTGCAAATGATATGGGTGCGTAAAACGAGGCCCGACTTAGGGCACAAATGATAAGGGTAAGTTAAATGAGACCCGACTCGAGACACAAATTATATGGGTGAGTCAAACGAGGCCTAACTCGAGGCACAATTTATATGGTTAAGTCAAATGAGGGTCGACTCAAGACACAAATGATATGGTTGTGTTAAACAAGGCCTGACTTGAGGCGCAAATGATACAGGTGAGTCAAATGAGCTCCGACACTAGGTACAAATTATATGGGTAACTCAAATGAGGCCCGACTTGAGGCACAAATGATATGGTTGAGTCAAACGAGGCCCGACTCGAGGCACAAATGATGAGCCTAAGTCAAATGATGCCCAACTCGAGGTGCAAATTATATCTGTGAGTCAAACGAGGCCTAAATCGAGGCACAAATGATATGGTTGAGTCAAACGAGGCCCGGCTCGAGGAACAAATGATATGATTGAGTCAAACGAGGCCTAACTCAATGCACAAATGATATGGGTGAGTCAAACGAGGCCCGACTTGAGGTACAAACAAATGGGTAAGAGAAACGAGGCCCGACTCGAGGCACAAATGATATGGTTAAGTGAAATGAGGCCCAACTTGAGGTGTAAATGATATGGTTGAGTCAAACAAGGCCTAACTCAAGGCACAACTGATATGGGTGAGTCAAATGAGACCCGACTCGAGGTGTAAATGATACGATTAAGTCAAACCAAGCTCGACTTGAGGCGCAAATGATATGGATGAGTCAAGCGAGGCCCGACACAAGGTGCAAATGATGAAGGTGAGTCAAATGAGGCCCGACTTGAGGCACAAATGATATGGTTGAGTCAAACTAGGCCCGCCTCAAGGTGCAAAAGATATGGTTATGTCAAATGAGGCCTGACTCGAGGCACAAATGATATGGGTGAGTCAAACTAGCCATGACTCGAGGCATAAACATATGGGTGAGTCAAACGAGGCCGAACTTCAGGTGCAACTGATAAGGGTGAGTCAAGCGATGCCTGACTCAAGGTGCAAATGTATGGGTGAGTCAAATGAGGCCGAACTCGAGGCACAAATGATATGGGTAACTCAAACAAGGCCCGACTAGAGGTGCAAACATATGGGGGAGTCAAACAATGCCCGACTCGAGGTGCAAATGATATGGCTGAGTCAACCGAGGCCCAAATCGAGGTGCAAATGATATGGGTGAGTCAAACGAGGCCCAACTAGAGGCATAAACATATGGGTAAGTCAAACGAGGCCCACCTCGAGGCACAAATAATATGGTTATGTCAAACGAGGACTGACTCGAGACACAAATGATATGGTTGAGTTAAATGAGGCCTAACTCGAGGCACAAATGTTATGGGTGAGTGAAATGAGGCCTGACTCGAGGTGTAAACATATGGGTTAGTTAAACAAGACTCGACTCGAGGCACAAATGATATGGGTGAGTCAAACGAGGCCCAACTCGTGGCGCAAATGATATAGTTGAGTCAAACGAGGCCTGAATCAAGGTGCAAATGTATGGTTGAGTCAAACGAGGCCTAACTCGCGGTGCAAATGATATGGGTGAGTAAAACAAGGCCTAACTCTTGGCGCAAATGATAAGGGTTAGTCAAATAGGGCCTAACTCAAGGTGCAAATGATATGGGTGAGTCAAATGAGGCCCGATTTGAGGCACAAATGATAAGGGTAAGTCAAATGACGCCTGACTCAAGGTGTAAACATATGGTTGAGCCAAACGAGGCCCGACTCAATGCGCAAACATATGGGTGAGTCAAACGAGGCTCGATTCGAGGCACAAATGATACGGTTAAGTCAAACGAGGCCTGCCTCGAGGTGCAAATGATATGATTAAGTCAAATGAGGCCCGAGTTGAGGCATAAATGATAAGGGTGAGTCAAATGAGGCCTGACTCGAGGCACAAACATATGGTTGAGCCAAATAAGGCCTGACTCAAGGTGCAAATGTATGGGTGAGTCAAACGAGGCCCGACTCGAGGCGCAAACACATGGGTCAGTCAAATGAGGACCGACTTGAGGCATAAATGATATGGTTGAGTCAAATGAGGCCCCACTCGAGGCACAAATATATGAGTGAGTCAAACGAGGCCCAACTCAAGGTGCAAATGATATGGCTGAGTCAAACCAGGCCCAACTTGAGGTGCAAATAATAAGGGTGAGTCAAACGAGGCCCAACTCGAGACGTAAATGATGAGGGTGAGTCAAATGAGGCTCGACTTGAGGCACAAATGATATGTTGAGTCAAACCAGGCCTGCCTAGAGGTGCAAAAGATATGGTTATGTCAAATAAGGCTTGACTGAAGGCACAAACGATGTGGGTGAGTTAAAGGAAGCCCGACTCAAGGCACAAACATATGGTTGAGTCAAACAAGGCCAAACTTGAGGCGCAAATGATAAGGGTGAGTCAAGCGATGCCCAACTCAAGCCACAAATATATGGGCGAGTCAAACGAGGCCCAACTCAAGGCACAAATGATATGGGTGACTCAAACGAGGCCTGACAAAAGGTGCAAACATATGGGTGAGTCAAACGATGCCCAACTCGAGGTGCAAATGATAAGGGTAAGTGAAACAAAGCTTGACTCAAGGAACAAATGATATGGTTAAGTCAAACAAGGCCCGACTCGAGGTGCAAATGATATGGTTAAGTCAAACGAGGCCTGACTCGATGCACAAATGATATGGTTAACTCAAACGAGGCCTGACTCGAGGTACAAATGACATGGGTGAGTCAAACAAGGCCTGACTCGAGGTGCAAACATATGGGTAAGTCAAATGAGGGCTGGCTCGAGATGTAAACATATGGGTGAGTCAAAACGACACCCTACTCGAGGCATAAATGATATGGTTGAGTCGAACGAGGCCCGACTCGAGGCGCAATGATAGTGATGAGTCAAATGAGGCCCAACTTAAGGTATAACTGATATGGTTGAGTCAAACAAGGCCTGACTCTGGGCGCAAATGATAATGGTGAGTCAAACAAGGCCCGACTCGAGGCGTAAATGATATGCTTGAGTCAAACGAGACTGGACTCGATGCGCAAATGATATGGTTGAGTCAAATGAGGCCTGAATCGAGGTTCAAACATATGGATAAGTCAAACGAGGCCCGGCTCGAGGTGTAAACATATGGGTGAGTCAAAACAAGGCCCAACTCGAGGTGCAATTGATATGGTTGAGTCAAACGAGGCCTAACTAGATGCGCAAATGATATGGTTGAGTCAAACGAGGTCGAACTTGAGGCACAAATGATATGGGAGAGTCAAGTGAGGCCTGACTCGAGGTGCAATCTATGGGTGAGTCAAACGAAGCCCGACTCGAGGCGCAAAAGATATGGTTGAGTCAAACAAGGCCTGCCTCGAGGTGTAAATGACATGGGTGAGTCTAACGAGGCCTGACTCGAGGTTCAAATGATATAGGTGAGTTAAACGAGGTCCGACTCAAGGTGTAAACACATGGGTGAGTCAAACGAGGCCTGACTCGAAGCGCAAATGTTATGGGTAAGTCAAACAAGGCCTGACTTGAGGTGCAAATAATGTGGTTTAGTCAAACGAGGCCTAACTTGAGGCTCAAATGATATAGGTGAGTCAAACGAGGCCTGACTTGAGGCACAAATAAAATGGTTGAGTCAAACGAGGCCTGCCTTGAGGTGCAAATGATATGGGTGAGTCAAATAAGGCCCGACACGAGGCACAAATGATAAGGGTGAGTCAAACGAGGCATGACTCGAGGCACAAATGACATGGGTGAATTGAACGAGGCCTAACTTAGGCGTAAACATATGGGTGAGTCAAAGGATACCTGACTCGAGGCGCAAACACATGGGTGAGTCAAACGAGGCCTAACTTGAGGCAAAAGTGATATGGTTAAGTCAAACGAGGCCCGACTCGAGGCGCAAATGATATGGTTGAATGAAATGAGGCCCAACTCGAGGCACAAATGATAAGGTTGAGTCAAACGAGGCCTAGCCCAATGCACAAACATATGGTTGAGTCAAAACGTGGCTTGACTTGAGGCACAAATGATAAGGGTGAGTCAAATGAGGCTCGAATCAAGGCGCAAAGATATGGGTGAGTCAAACGAGGCCCAAATCGATGCACAAATGATATGGTTGAGACAAATGAGGCCTAACTAGAGGCGCAAATGATAAGGATGAGTCCAATGAGGCCCAACTCAAGGCACAAATGATATGGGTGAGTCAAACGAGGCCCAACTCAAGGCACAAAAGATATAGGTTAGTCAAATGAGGCCCCACTTGAGGCGCAAATAATATGGTTGAGTCAAATAAGGCCCAACTCGAGGCACAAATGATAAGGGTAAGTCAAATGAGGCCCAACTCGAGGCCCAATTCATATAGGTGAGTCAAACGAGGCCCGACTCGAGGCATAAATGAAATGGTTGAGTCAAATGAGGCCTAACTTGAGGTGCAAATGATACGATTGAGTCAAACAAAGCATGACTCGAGGCATAACTATATGATGGAATCAAATAAGGCTTGACTCGTGGTGCAAATGAGAAGGTTGAGTCAAACGAGACCCTACTCGATGCGCAAATGATATGGGCGAGTCAAATGAGGCTCGACTCGAGGCACACAGGATATGGCTGAGTCAAATGAGGCCTGACTTGAGGCACAAATGATATGGGTAAGTCAAACAAGGCCTGACTTGAGGCACAAATAATATGGTTAAGACAAACGAGGCCCGTCTTGAGGAGCAGATGATAAGGGTAAGTCAACCGAGGCCCGACTCGAGGCACAAATGATATAGGTGAGTCAAATGAGGCCTGACTCAAGGTACAAATCATATTGTTGAGTCAAATGAGGCCCAGCCTGAGGTGCAAACATATGGATCAGTCAAAACAAGGCTCGACTCTAAGCACAAATGATAGTTCAGTTAAACGAGGCCCATCTTGAGGCGCAAAAGATAAGGGTGAGTCAAATAAGGCTCGGCTCGAGGCACAAAGACATGGGTGAGTCAAACGAGGCCCAAATCAAGGTACAAATGATATGCTTGAGTCAAATGAGACCTGACTAGAGGCGCAAATGACAAGGGTGAGTGAAATGAGGCCCAGCACGAGGCACAAATGACAAGGGTGAGTTAAATGGGGCCTAACTCAAGGCATAAATGATATAGGTTAATCAAAAGAAGCCCGACTTGAGGCACAAATGAAATAGTTAAGTTAAATGAGGCCCGACTTGAGGCACAAATAATATGGTTGAGTCAAACGAGGCCTGACTCAAGGCACAAATGAAATGGTTGAGTCAAATGAGGCCCAACTTAAGGCACAAATGATATGGTTGAGTAAAACAAAGCTCGACTCAAGGCGCAACAGATATGGTGGAGTCAAATGAGAGTTGACTCGAGGCGCAAATGAGAAGGTTAAGTCAAATGAGGCTCGACTCATGGCGCAAATGATATGATGAGTCAAACAAGGCCCTACTCGATGCGCAAATGATATGGGTGAGTCAAACGAGGCCCAACTCAAGGCGCAAATGATATGGATGAGTCAAACGAGGCCCGACTTGAGGCGTAAATGATATGGGTGAGTCAAATGAGGCCTGACTCGAGGCACAAATAATATGGTTGAGACAAACGAGGCCTGACTCGAGGCACAAATGATAAGGGTAAGTCAACCGAGGCCCGACTCGAGGTGCAAATGATATAGGTGAGTCAAATGAGGCATGACTCGAGGCACAAATGATATGGTTCACTCAAGCGAGGCCTGGCTTGAGGCACAAATGATACGGTTGAGTCAAACGAGGCCTGACTCAAGGCACAAATGACATGGATGAGTCGAACAAGGCCCGACTCGAGGTACAAAGATATGGTTAAGTCAAACGAGGCCCGACTCGAGGCACAAACATATGGGTGAGTCAAAACGAGGCCCAACTCAAGGTGCAAATGATATGGATGAGTTAAACGAGGCCTGACTCGAGGCGCAAATGGTAAGGGTGAGTCAAATGAGGCCCAGCTTGAGGTGCAAATGATATGGGTGAGTCAAACGAGGCCTAACTCGAGGAACAAATGATATGGTTGAGTCAAACAATGCTCGACTCGAGGTGCAAACATATGGATAGTCAAACGAGGCCCAACTTGAGGCACAAATGATATGGTTGAGTCAAACGAGGCTCAACTTGAGGCATAAATTATAAGGGTAAGTCAAATGAGGCCCGACTAGAGGCATATATTATTTAGGTGTGTCAAACAAGGCCTAACTCAAGGCGTAAATAATATGGTTGAGTCAAACGAGATCCGACTTGAGGCATAAATGATATGGGTGAGTCAAATGAGGCCTAACTCGAGGCACAAATGACATGGTTAAGTGAAATGAGGCCCGACTTGAGGCACACATGATAAGGGTGAGTCAAACGAGGCCCGGCCTAAGGTGCAAGGATAAGGGTGAGTCAAAACAAGGCCTAACTCTAGGCACAAATGATATAGTTGAGTCAAACGAGGCCCATCTTGAGGCACAAATGATAAGGGTGAGTTAAATGAGGCTCCACACGAGGCGCAAAGACATGGTTGAGTCAAACGAGGCCTAAATTAAGGCACATATGATATGCTTGAGTCGAACGAGACCTGACTAGAGGTGCAAATAATAAGGGTAAGTCAAATGAGGCCCAGCTCGAGGCACAAATGACATGGGTGAGTCAAACAAGGCCCAACTCGAGGCACAAATAATATAGGTTAGTCAAACGAGGCTCGACTTGAGGCACAAATTAAATGGTTGAGTCAAATGAGACCCGATTTGAGGTACAAATGATATGGTTAAGTCAAACGAGGCCTGACTCGAGGCACAAATGAAATGAGTGAGTCAAACGAGGCCTGACTTGAGACACAAATGATATGGTTGAGACAAATGAGGCCCGACTCGACGTACAAATAATAAGGGTAAGTCAACTGAGGCCTGACTCAAGGCGCAAATGATATATATGAGTCAAATGAGGCCCGACTCGAGGCATAAATGATATGGTTAAGTCAAACGATGCCTGACTTAAGGCCCAAATGATATGGTTGAGTCAAACGAGGCCTGACTCAAGGCACAAATGAAATGGTTGAGTCAATTGAGGCTCGACTTAAGGCACAAATGATATGGTTAAGTCAAACAAAGCTCGACTCGAGGTGCAACTCATATGGCGGAGTCAAATGAGGGTTGACTCGAGGCGCAAATGAGAAGGTTGAGTCAAATGAGGCTCGACTCATGGCGCAAATGATATGGTGAGTCAAACGAGGCCTTACTCGATGCGCAAATGATATGGGTGAGTCAAACGAGGCCCGACTCAAGGCGCAAATGATATGGCTGAGTGAAACGAGGCCTAACTTGAAGCGTAAATGATATGGGTGAGTCAAATAAGGCCCGTCTTGAGGCATAAATAATATGGTTGAGACAAACGAGGCCTTACTCGAGGCGCAAATGATAAGGGTAAGTCAACCGAGGCCCGACTCGAGGTAGAAATGATATAGGTGAGTCAAATGAGGCCTAACTTGAGGCACAAATGATATGGTTGACTCAAGTGAGGCCCGGCTTGAGGCACAAATCATATGGTTGAGTCAAACAAGGCCTGACTCGAGCCACAAATGACATGGGTGAGTCGAACCAGGCCCGACTCGAGGTACAAAGATATGGGTAAGTCAAACGAGGCCCAACTCGAGGCACAAATGATATGGTTGAGTCAAACAATGCCCGACTCGAGGCACAAACATATGGGAGAGTCAAACGAGGCCTGACTCGAGGCGCAAATGATATGGTTAAGTCAAACGAGGCTCAACTCGAGGCAAAAATTATAAGGGTGAGTCAAATGAGGCCCGACTCGAGGCACATATTATTTAGGTGTGTAAAATGTGTCCTAAGTCAAGGCGTAAATAATATGGTTGAGTCAAACAAGGTCTGACTTGAGGCATAAATGATATGGGTGAGTCAAACGAGGCCCGACTCGAGGCACAAATGATAAGGGTGAGTCAAATGAGGCCTGGCCCGACGCACAAACATATGGGTGAGTGAAAATGAGGCCCAACTCTAGGCGCAAATGATATAGTTAAGTCAAACGAGGCCCATCTTGAGGCACAAATGATAAGGGTGAGTCAAATGAGGCTCGACTCAAGGCGTAAAGACATGGGTGAGTCAGACAAGGCCTAAATGATATGCTTGAATCAAACAAGACCTGACTAGAGGTGAAATGATAAGAGTGAGTCAAATGAGGCCTAACTCGAGGTGCAAATGATAAGAGCGAGTCAAATGAGGCCTGACTCGAGGCACAAATGATATAGGTTAGTCATACGAGGCCCGACTTGAGGCACAAATGATATGGTTGAGCCAAACGAGGCCTGACTCGAGGCACAAATGAAATGGGTGAGTCAAACAAGGCCTTACTTGAGGCACAAATGATTTGGTTGAGACAAATGTGGCATGACTCGAGGCACAAATGATAAGGGTAAGTCAACCGAGGCCCGACTCGAGGCGTAAATGATATAGGTGAGTCAAACGAGGCTCGAGTCGAGGCACAAATGATATGGTTAAGTCAAACGACGCCCGACTCGAGGCGCAATTGATATGGGTGAGTCAAATGAGGCCTGACTCAAGGAGCAAATGATATGGGCGAGTCAAATAAGGCCCAACTTGAGGCACAAATAATATGGTTGAGACAAACGAGTCCTAACTCGACCCGCAAATGATAAGGGTAAGTCAACCGAGGCCCAACTCGTGGCACAAATGATATAGGTGAGCCAAACGAGGTCTGACTCGAGGCAGAAATGACATGGTTTAGTCAAACGAAGCCCGACTTGAGGCACAAATGATATGGCTGAGTCAAATGAGGCCCAACTTGAGGCACAAATAATATGGTTGAGACAAACGAGGCCTGACTTGAGGCACAAATGATTTGATTGAGTCAAACGAGGCCGAACTCGAGGCACAAATGATAAGGTTGAGTCAAACGAGGCCCAAATTAAGGCGCAAATTATATGGTTGAGTCAAACAAAGCCCGCCTCCAGGCAAAAATGACATGGGTTAGTCAAACAGGGCCTAACTCAAGGCACAAATGATATGAGGGAGTCAAACGAGGCCCAACTCGAGGCACAAATGATATGGTTGAGTGAAACGAGGCCTAACTACGGACACAAATGATAAGGGTGAGTCAAATGAGGCCTGGCTAGAGGTGCAAATGATATGGGTGAGTCAAACGAGGCCCAACTCGAGGCACAAATGATATGTTTGAGTCAAACGATACTCGACTCGAGGCTCAAACATATAGGAGAGTCAAACGAGACCTGACTTGAGGCGCAAATGATATGGTTGAGTCAAATGAGGCCCAACTCGAAGCACATGTGATATGGGTAACTCAAATAAGGCCCAACTCAAGGAATAAATAATATGGTTGAGTCAAATGTGGCCCGATTCGAGGCGCATATGATATAGGTGAGTCAAATAAGGCTCGACTCGAGGCGCAAATGATATGGTTGAGTCAAACGAGGCTCGACTCACAGCGCAAATGATATAGTTGAGTTAAACGAGGCCCGACTCGAGGCGTAAATTATAAGGGTGAGTCTAATGAGGCCCGACTCGAGGCACATATGATTTAGGTGGTCAAACGAGGCCTAACTCGAGGCGTAAATAATATGGTTAAGTCAAACAAGGCCCGACTCGATGCGCATAAGATATAGGTCAGTCAAACAAGGCCTGACACGAGGCGCAAATGATATGGTTGAATCAAATGAGGCCCGACTTGAGGCACAAATGATGTGGTTGAGACAAACGAGGTCCAACTCGAGGTGCAAATTATAATGGCAAGTCAAATGAGGCCCGACTAGTGGCGCAAATAATATGGTTGAGTCAAACGAGGCCCAACTCGATGTGCAAATGATGTGGTTGAGTCAAACGAGGCCTGACTTAAGGTGCAAATGATATGGGTGAGTCAAACGAGGCCCAACCCGGGGCACATATAAATTAGGAGAGTCAAACGAGGCCTAACTCGAGGCATGAATAATATGGTTGAGTCAAACGAGGCCTGACTCGAGGTCATAAGATATAGGTCAGTCAAATGAGGCCCAACACGAGGTCCAAATGATATGGTTGAGTCAAACAAGGCTCAACTCGCAGTGCAAATGATATGGTTGAGTCAAACGAGGCCGAACTCAAGGCCCAAATGATATGGTTGAGTCAAATGAGGCTTGACTCGAGGCGCAAATGATAAGGGTGAGTCAAAAGAGGCCCGACTCTAGGTGTAAATTAGAAGGGTGAGTCAATTAAGGCCCAACTCGAGGCACATATGATTTAGGTGAGTCAAACGATGCCTAGCTCGAGGCATAAATAATATGGTTGAGTCAAACGAGGCCCGAATCAAGATGCATAAAATATGGGTAAGTCAAACAAGGCCCGACTTGTGGCACAAATGATATGATTAAGTCAAACGAGGCCCAACTTGAGGCGCAATCATTTGGGTGAGTCAAATGAGGCCTGACTTGAGGCACAAATGATATGGTTGAGTTAAACGAGGCTTGACTCGAGGTGCAAATGGTAAGGGTGAGTTAAACAACACTCGACTCGAGGCACAACTGATATGGTTGAGTCAAACAAGGCTCGACTCGAGGAGCAAATGAGATAGGATAATTAAACGAGGCCCAACTTGATGCGCAAATGATATGGGTGAGTCAAATGGTGCTTGACTCGAGGTGCAAATGATATGGGTAAGTCAAACGAGGCCCAACTCGAGGCACAAATGATATAAGTTAGTCAAATGAGGCTCAACTTGAGGCACAAATAATATGGTTGAGTCAAATAAGACCCGACTCAGGGCGTAAATGATAAGGGTAAGTCAAATGAGACCTAACATAAGGCACAAATGATATAGGTGAGTCAAACGAAGCCCGACTCAAGGCACAAATGAAATGGTTGAGTCAAAAGAGGCTCGACTTGAGGCACAAATAATCTGTTTAAGTCAAATGAAGCTCGACTCGAGGCACAACTGATACGGTGGAGTTAAACGAGGCTCGACTCACGGCGCAAATGAGAAGGTTGAGCTAAATGAGCCTCGACTCAAGGTGCAAATGATATGGGTGAGTCAAACGAGGTCCTACTCAATGCGCAAATGATATGGGTGAGTTAAACGAGGCCCGACTCTAGGCACAAATGATATTGTTGAGTCAAATGAGGCCCGACTTGAGGCATAAATCACAAGCGTGAGTCAAATGAGGCTTGACTCGAGGCGCAAAGACATAGGTGAGACAAACGAGGCCTAAATCGAGGCCCAAATGATATGGTTGTGTCAAATGAGGCCTGACTAGGGGCGCAAATGATAAGGGTTAGTCAAATGAGGCCCAGCTTGAGGCATAAATGATATGGGTGAGTCAAACAAGGCCCAACTCGAGGCACAAATGATATAGGTTAGTCAAACGAGGCCCAACTTGAGGCATAAATAATATGGTTAAGTCAAACGAGACCCAACTCGAGGGGTAAATGATAAGGGTAAGTCAAATGAGGCCTGACTCAAGGCACAAATAATATAGGTGAGTCAAACAAGGCCCGACTCAAGGCACAAATGAAATGGTTGAGTCAAAAGAGGCTCGACTTGAGGCGCAAATAATCTAGTTGAGTCAAACAAAGCTCGACTCGAGGCACAACTGATACGAGGGAGTCAAACAAGGCTTGACTCGCAGCGTAAATGAGAAGGTTGTGTCAAATGAGGGTTGACTCAAGGTTCAAATGATATGGGTGAGTCAAACGAGGCCCTACTCGATGCGCAAATGATATGGGTGAGTCAAACGAGGCCCGACTCGAGGCGCAAATGATATGGTTGAGTCAAACAAGGCCCAACTAGAGGCACAAATGATATGGATGAGTCAAACGAGGCCCGACTTGTGGCACAAATGATATAGGTAAGTTAAATGAGGCCCAACTCGAGGCACAAATGTTAAGGGTAAGTCAACCGAGGAGTGACTTGAGGCACAAATGATATAGGTGAGTCAAACGAGGCCCAACTCGAGGCACAAATGATATGGTTGAGTCAAACGAGGCCTGACTTGAGGTGCAAATGATATGGTTAAGTCAAACAAGGCCTGACTCAAGTCATAAATGACATGGATGAGTCGAACGAGGCCCGACTCGAGGTGCAAACATATGGATAAGTCAAATGAGGCCTGGCACGAGGTGCAAACATATGGGTGAGTTAAAATGAGGTCCAACTTGAGGTATAAATCATATCGTTGAGTCAAACGAGGCCTGACTCGATGCGCAAATGATAAGGGTATGTAAAATGAGGCCCGACTTAAGGCTCAAACACATGGGTGAGGCAAATGACGAACAACTCGAGGCATGAACGATATGGTTGAGTTAAACGAGGCCTAACTTGAGGCACAAATGAAATGGTTGAGTCAAACAAGGCCTGACTTGAGGTGCAAATGATATGGGTGAGTCAAACAAGGCCCAACTCGAGGCACAAATGATATGGTTAACTGAAACGAGGCCCAACTCGAGGTGCAAATGATAAGGGTGAGTCAAACGAGGCTCGGTCCAAGGCGCAAACATATGGGTGAGTCAAAACGAGGCCTGACTCGATGCACAAATGATAAGGGTGAGTCAAATGAGACCCGACTCGAGGCGCAAAGACATGGGTGAGTCAAACGAGGATCAACTCGAGGCACAAATGATATGGTTAAGTCAAATGAGCTTGACTAGAAGCGCAAATCATAAGGGTGAGTCAAATGAGGCCCATCTCAAGGCACAAATGATATGGGTGAGTCAAATGAGGCCCAACTTAAGGCACAAATGATATGGTTAAGTCAAACAATGCCCGACTCGAGGCATAAATGATATCGTTGAGCCAAATGAGGCCCAACTGGAGGCATAAAATAGAACAGTGTATCGAATGAGGCCGGACTCGAGGAACATATGATTTAGGTGAGTCAATCAGGGCCCAACTCGAGGCATAAATAATATGGTTGAGTCAAACGAGGCCCAACTCGAGATACATAAGATATGGGTCAGTCAAACGAGGCCCGACTTGAGGCACAAATGATATGGTTGAGTCAAACGAGGCTCGACTCGCAGTACAATTGATATGGTTAAGTCAAACAAGGCCAAACTCGAGGCACAAATGATATGGGTGAGTCAAACAAGGCTCGACTCGAGGCGCAGTCATATGGGTTAGTCAAACGAGGCCTAACTCATGGCGCAAATGATATGGTGGAGTCAAACGTGGCTTGACTCAAGGCACAAATATAAGATTAAGTCAAACGAAGCTCGACTCGAGGCGTAACTGATATGGTTCAGTTAAACAAGGTCTGACTCGAGGCAAAAAATGAGAAGGGTGAGTCAAACGAGGGCCAACTCGATGCGTAAATGATATGGCTGAGTTAAATGAGGCCCGACCCGAGCTGCAAATGTTATGGTTGAGTCAAATGAGGCCTGACTTGAGGCGTAAATGATATAGGTGTGTCAAACGAGGCCCGATACGAGGCATAAATGACATGGGTGAGTCGAATGAGGCCTGACTCGAGGCATAAATGATATAGTTGAGTCAAATGAGACCCACCTCGAGGTGCAAATGATATGGTTGAGTCAAAACGAGGCCCGAATCGAGGCACAAATTATAAGGGTAAGTCAAACAAGGCCCGACTCATGGCACAATGATATAGTTGAGTTAAATGAGGCCCGACTCGATGCGCAAATGATATGGTTGAGTCAAACAAGGCCAGATTCGAGGCACAAATGACATGGGTGAGTTGAACGAGGCCCGACTCGAGGCACAAATGATATGGTTGACTCATATGAGGCCCGACTCGATGTGCAAATAATATGGTTGAGTCAAATGAGGCTAGATTCGAGGCACAAATGACATGGGTGAGTATGGTTGAGTCAAATAAGGCTAGATTCGAGGCACAAATGACATGGGTGAGTCGAATGAGGCCCAACTCGAGGTGCAAATATATGGGTAAGTCAAATGCGGCCCAGCTCGAGGTGCAAACATATGGGTGAGTCAAAACGAGGCCCGACTTGAGGCATAAATGATATGGTTGAGTCAAACGAGGATTGACTTGAGGCGCAAATGATATGGTTGAGTCAAACAAGGCCTGACTCAAGTCATAAATGACATGGGTGAGTCGAATGAGGCCCGACTCGAGGTGCAAACATATGGGTAAGTCAAACGAGGCCCGGCACGAGGTGCAAACATATGGGTGAGTCAAAATGAGGTCCAACTCGAGGCACAAATGACATGGGTGAGTTGAACGAGGCCCGACTCGAGGCACAAATGATATGGTTGACTCATATGAGGCCCGACTCGATGCGCAAATAATATGGTTGAGTCAAATGCGGCTAGATTCGAGGCACAAATGACATGGGTGAGTCGAATGAGGCCTGACTCGAGGTGCAAATATATGGGTAAGTCAAATGCAGCCCAGCTCGAGGTGCAAACATATGGGTGAGTCAAAACGAGGCCCGACTTGAGGCGTAAATGATATGGTTGAGTCAAACAAGGATTGACTCGAGGCGTAAATGATAAGGGCAAGTCAAATGAGGCCCGACTCAAGGCACAAATGATATAGGTCAGTCAAATGAGGCCTGACTCAAGGCACAAATGAAATGGTTGAGTCAAATGAGGCCCGACTTGAGGCACAAATAATCTGGTTGAGTCAAACGATGCTCGACTCGAGGCACACTTATACGGTGGAGTCAAACGAGGCTCAACTCGTGGCGCAAATGGAAAGGTTGAGTCAAATGAGGCTCGACTCGACGTGTAAATGATATGGGTGAGTCAAACGAGGCCCTACTCGATGCGCAAATGATATGGGTGAGTCAAACAAGGCCCGACCCAAGGCGCAAATGCTATGATTGTGTCAAACGAGGCCCGACTTGAGGCGTTAATGATATGGGTGAGTCAAATGAGGCCCAACTTGAGGCGCAAATGTTAAGGGTAAGTCAACTGAGGCCCGACTCGAGGCGCAAATGATATAGGTGAGTCAAACGAGGCCTAACTCGAGTCACAAATGACATGGGTGAGTCAAACGCGGCCCGACTCGAGGTGCAAACATATGGGTAAGTCAGACGAGGCCTGGCACGAGGTGCACACATATGGGTGAGTCAAAACGAGGCCCGACTCGAGGTGCAAATGATATGGTTGGGTCAAACGAGGCCTGACTCGAGGCGCAAATGACAAGGGTGTGTAAAATGAGGCCCGACTCGAGGCGCAAACACATGGGTGAGTCAAACGAGGCCTAACTCGAGGCACAAATGATATGGTTGAGTCAAACGAGGCTCGACTTGAGGAACAAATGAAATGGTTGAGTCAAACGAGGCCTGACTTGAGGCGTAAATAAGATGGGTGAGTCAAATGAGGCCCGACTCGAGGCACAAATGGTATGGTTAACTTAAATGAGGCCCGACTCGAGGCGCAAATGATAAGGGTGAGTCAAAGGAAACCTGGACCAAGGCACGAACATATGGGTGAGTCAAAATGAGGCTCGACTCTATGCGCAAATGATATGGTTGAGTCAACCGAAGCCCGACTCAGGGCACAAATAATAACAGTGAGTCAAATGAGTCCCGACTCGAGGTGTAAAGACATGGGTGAGTCAAACGAGGACCAACTCGAGGCACAAATGGGATGGTTGAGTAAATAAGGCTTGACTAGAGGCACAAATGATAAGGGTGAGTCAAATGAGGCCAAGCTCAAGGCGCAAATGATATGGGTGAGTCAGACGAGGCCCAACTCAAGGCACAAATGATATGGTTGAGTCAAACGATGCCCAACTCGAGACGCAAACATATGGGAGAGTCAAATGAGGCCTGACTCAAGGAGTAAATTATAAGGATGAGTCAAGTGAGGCCGGAATCGAGGCACATATGATTTAGGTGAATTAAATGAGGCCCAACTCGAGGCAGAAATAATATGGTTGAGTCAAATGAGACCTGACTCGAGACGCATAAGATATGGGTCAGTCAAACGAGGCCTGACTCGAGGCGCAAATGATATGGTTGAGTCAAACGAGGTTCGACTCGCAGTGCAAATGATATGGTTGAGTCAAATAAGGCCGAACTCGAGGCACAAATGATATGGGTGAGTCAAACGAGACTCGACACGAGGCATAATCATATGGGTGAGTCAAACGAGGCCTAACTCATGGCGCAAATGATATGGTTGAGTCAAATGTGGCTTGACTCGAGGCATAAATGATAACGGTGAGTCAAACGAAGCTCAACTCGAGGTGCAAATGAGAAGCGTGAGTCAAATGAGGGCCGGCTCAATATGCAAATGATATGGGTGAGTCAAAGAAGGTCTGACTCGAGGCGCAAATGATATGGTTGAGTCAAACGAGGCTCGACTTGAGGCGTAAAGGATATAGGTGTGTCAAACGAGGCTCGACTCGAGGCATAAATCACATGGGTGAGTCAAACAAGGACTGACTCGAGGTGCACACATATGGGTAAGTCACACAAGACTTGGCTAGAGGTGCAAACATATGGGTGAGTCAAAACAAGGCCCAACTCAAAGCATAAATGATATCGTTGAGTCAAACTAGGCCCGACTTGAGGTGTCAATGATATGGGTGTGTCAAATGAGGCCCGACTTATGGCGCAAATGATATGGGTGAGTCAAACGAGGCCCAACTCGAGGCACAAATGTTAAGGGTAAGTCAACTGAGGCCTAACTCGAGGCGCAAATGATATAGGTGAGTCAAACGAGGCCTAACTCGAGTCACAAATAACATGGGTGAGTCAAACGAGGCTCGACTCAAGGTGCAAATATATGGGTAAGTCAAACGAGACCCGGCACGAGGTGCACACATATGGGTGAGTCAAAACGAGACCCGACTCGAGGTACAAATGATATGGTTGAGTCAAACGAGGCCTGACTCGAGGCGCAAATGACAAGGGTGTGTAAAATGAGGCCCGACTTAAGGCACAAACACATGGGTGAGTCAAACGAGGCCTAATTCGAGGCGTAAATGATATGGTTGAGTCAAATGAGGCTCAACTCACGGTGTAAATGATATGGTTGAGTCAAATGAGGCCGAACTCGAGGCACAAATGATATGGGTGAGTCAAACGAGGCTCGACACGAGGCATAATCATATGGGTAGTCAAACAAGGCCTAACTCATGGCGCAAATGATATGGTTGAGTCAAATGTGGCTTGACTCGAGGCATAAATGATAACGGTGAGTCAAATGAAGCTTGACTCGAGGCGCAAATGAGAAGCGTGAGTCAAACGAGGACGAGGCTCAATGCGCAAATGATATGGATGAGTCAAAGAAGGCCCGACTCAAGATGCAAATGATATGGTTGAGTCAAACGAGGCTCGACTTGAGGAACAAAGGATATGGGTGAGTCAAATGAGGCTCGACTCGAGGCGCAGATGATATGGTTGAGTCAAACGAGGCCCGACTCAAGGCGTAAATGATAAGGCTTAGTCAAACAAAGCCCGGTTCGAGGCGTAAATGATATGGTTGAGTCAAACCAGGCAGGACTCGAGGTGTAAATGATGTGGTTGAGTCAAACCAGGCCCGACTTGAGGTACAAATGATATGGTTGAGTCAAACAAGGACCGACTCGAGGCACAAATGATATGGTTGAGACAAACGAGGCCCATCCCGAGTTGCAAACATATGTGTAAGTCAAACGATTCTAGACTCGAGGCGCTATTGATATGGTTGAGTCCAACGAGGCTCGACTCGAGGCCCAAATGAGAAGGGTGAGTCAAACGATGCCCGACTCGAGGCGCAAATGATATGGTTGATTCAAACGACCCCCGACTCGAGGCACAAATGATAAGGCTCAGTCAAACGAAGCCTGACTCGAGGCACAAATGATATGGTTGAGTTAAATGAGGCCCGACTCGAGGCACAAATGATATGGGTGAGTCAAACGAGGCCCAACTCAAGTTGCAAATATAAGGGTTAATCAAACGAGGCCCACCTCGAGGCACAAATGATATGGTTGAGTCAAACGAGGCACGACTTGAGTTGCAAATGATGTGGATGAGTCAAACGAGGACCGACTCGAGGTGCAAATGATATGGTTGAGTCAAACAAGGCCTGACTCGAGGCTCAAATGATGTGGTTGAGTCAAACGAGGCCCATCTTAAGCTGCAAACATATGTGTAAGTCAAACAAGTCCTGACTCAAGGCTCAAATGATATGGTTAAGTCAAACAAGGCACGACTCAAGGTGCAAATGATGTGGTTTAGTCAAACGAGTCCTAACAAGAGGTACAAATGATATGGTTGAGTTAAACGAGACCTGACTAGAGGTGCAAATGATATGGTTGAGTCAAACAAGGCCCAACTCGGGGTGCAAATAATGTGGTTCAGTCAAACGAGTCCCAACAAGAGGTTCAAATGATATGGTTGAGTCAAATGAGACCTGACTTGAGGCTCAAATGATGTGGTTGAGTCAAACGAGGCCCATCTCAAGGTGCAAACATATGTGTAAGTCAAACAATTCCTGACTCGAGGCTCAAATGATATGGGTAAGTCAAACGAGGCCCAACTAAAGTTGTAAACATAAGGGTGATTCAAACGAGGCTCACCTCAAGGCGCAAATGATATGGTTAAGTCAAACAAGGCACGACTCAGGTGCAAATAATGTGGTTGAGTCAAACGAGGCCCGACTCGTGGTTCAAATGATATGGTTGAGTCAACCGAGGCTTGACTCGATGCGCAAATGATGTGGTTGAGTCAAACGAGGCCCATCTCGAGGTGCAAAGATATATGTAAGTCAAACAAGTCCCGACTCGATGCTCAAACGATATGGTTGAGTCAAACAAGGCCCGACTCGAGGCGCAAATGATATGGTTGAGTCAAACGAGGCACGACTCGAGGTGCAAATGATATGGTTCAGTCAAACGAGTCCCAATAAGAGGTGCAAATGATATGGTTGAGTTAAATGAGGTTCAACTCGAGGTGCAAATGATATGGTTGAGTCAAACGAGACCCGACTCGAGGCGCAAATGATGTGGTTGAGTCAAATGAGGCCCATCTCGAGGTGCCAAGATATGTGTAAGTCATACGAGTCCCGACTCGAGGCGCTAATGATATGGTTAAGTCAAATGAGGCCTGACTCGAGGCACAAATGATGTGGTTGAGTCAAAGAGGCCTTTCTCGAGGTGCAAACATATGTGTAAGTCAAACAAGGCCCAACTCGATGCACAAATGATATGGTTGACTCAAAAGAGGCCCGAGTCAAGGCACAAATGAGATGGCTGAGTCAAACAAGGCCTGACTGGAGGTACAAATGATATGGGAGAGTCAAACGAGGCCCCACTCAAGGCGCGAACACATGGTTGAGTGAAATGAGGCCCAACTCGAGGCGCAAATGATTTGCTTAAATCCAACAAGTCCCGACTCGAGGCGCAAATGATATGGGTGAGTCAAATGAGGCCCGACTCGAGGTGCAGATGATATGGTTGAGTCAAACGAGGCCCAACTCAAGGAGCAAATGATAAGGCTTAGTCAAACGAAGCTTGACTCGAGGCGCAAATGATATTGTTGAGTCAAACGAGGCCCGACTTGAGGCGCAAATGATGTGGTTGAGTCAAACGAGGCCTGACTCGAGGCGCAGATGATATGGTTGAGTCAAACCAGGCCCGACTCGAGGTGCAAATGATAAGGCTTAGTCAAACGAAGACCAGCTCGAGGCGCAAATGATATGGTTGAGTCAAACGAGGACCGACTCGAGGCGCAAATGATGTGATTAAGTCAAACGAAGCCCATGCTGAGGTGCAAACATATGTGTAAGTCAAATGATTCCTGACTCGAGGCACTATTGATATGGTTGAGTCAAACGAGGCCCGAGTCGAGGCCCAAATGAGAAGGGTGAGTCAAATGATGCCCGACTCAAGGTGCAAATGATATGGTTAAGTCAAACGACACCTGACTCAAGGCACAAATCATAAGGCTCAGTCAAACGAAGCCTGACTCGAGGCACAAATGATATGGTTGAGTCAAACGAGGCCCGACTTGAGGCACAAATGATATAGGTGAGTCAAACGATGCCTGACTCAAGTTGCAAACATAAAGGTTAGTCAAACGAGGCCCGACTCAAGTTGCAAACATAAGGGTTAGTCAAACGAGGCCCACCTCGAGGCGCAAATGATATGGTTGAGTCAAACGAGGCACGACTTGAGTTGCAAATGATGTGGTTGAGTCAAACGAGGACCGACTCAAGGTGCAAATGATATGGTTGAGTCAAATGAGGCACGACTCGAGGTGCAAATGATATGGTTCAGTCAAACAAGTCTCGACAAGAGGTACAAATAATATGGTTGAGTTAAACGAGGCCCAACTTGAGGTGTAAATGATATGGTTCAGTCAAACAAGGCCCAACTCGGGGTGCAAATTATATGGTTGAGTTGAGTCAAACGAGGCCTGACTCGAGGTGCAAATGATATGGTTGAGTCAAACGAGGCCTAACTTGAGGCTCAAATGATGTGGTTGAGTCAAACGAGGCCCATCTCAAGGTGCAAACATATGTGTAAGTCAAACAAGTCCCGACTCGAGGCTCAAATGGTATGGGTGAGTCAAACGAGGCCTAACTCAAGTTGTAAACATAAGGGTGAGTCAAACGAGGCCCACCTCAAGGCGCAAATGATATGGTTAAGTCAAACAAGGCACGACTCAGGTGCAAATAATGTGGTTGAGTCAAACGAGGCCCAACTCGTGGTGCAAATGATATGGTTGAGTCAAATGAGGCTTGACTCGAGGCGCAAATGATGTGGTTGAGTCAAACATGGCCCATCTCGAGCTGCAAAGATATGTGTAAGACAAACAAGTCTTGACTCGATGCTCAAATGATATCGTTGAGTCAAACGAGGCCTGACTCGAGGCACAAATGATATGGTTGAGTCAAACAAGGCACGAATCGAGGTGCAAATGATGTGGTTCTGTCAAACGAGTCCCAACAAGAGGTGCAAATGATATGGTTGAGTTAAACGAGGTTCAACTCAAGGTGCAAATGATATGGTTGGGTCAAACGAGGCCCATCTCGAGGTGCCAACGCATGTGCAAGTCATACGAGTCCTGACTCGAGGCGCTAATGATGTGGTTGAGTCAAATGAGGCCTAACTCAAGGCACAAATGATGTGGTTGAGTCAAACAAGGCCTTTCTCAAGGTGCAAACATATATGTAAGTCAAACAAGGCCCGACTCGATGCACAAATGATAGTTGACTCAAAAGAGGCCCGAGTCAAGGCGAAAATGAGATGGCTGTGTCAAACAAGGTTGACTCAAGGTACAAATAATATGGGAGAGTCAAACAAGGCCCCACTCATGGCGTAAACACATGGGTGAGTGAAACGAGGCCCAACTCGAGGCGCAAATGATAAGGCTTAGTCAAACAAAGCTGGACTCGAGGTGCAAATGATATTGTTGAGTCAAACGAGACCCGACTTGAGGCGCAAATGATGTGGTTGAGTCAAATGAGGCCCGACTCGAGGCGCAAACATATGAGTGAGTCAAACGAGGCCCAACTTGAGGTGCAAATTATATGGTTGACTCAAACGAGGCCTGACTCAAGGCTCAAATGATGTGGTTGAGTCAAACGAGGCCCATCTCAAGGTGCAAACATATGTGTAAGTCAAACAAGTCCTGACTCGAGGCTCAAATGATATGGTTGAGTCAAACGAGGCACGACTCGAGGTGGAAATGATATGGTTCAGTCAAATGAGTCCTGACAAGAGGTACAAATGATATGGTTGAGTAAAACGAGGCCCGACTCGAGGTGCAAATGATATGGTTGAGTCAAGCAAGGCCCATCTCGGGGTGCAATTGATATGGTTGAGTCAAACGAGGCCTGACTTGAGGCTCAAATGATGTGGTTGAGTCAAACGAGGATCATCTCAAGGTGCAAACATATGTGTAAGTCAAACAAGTCCCGACTCGAGGCACAAAATGATATGTGTGAGTCAAACGAGGCCCAACTCAAGTTGTAAACATAAGGGTGAGTCAAACAAGGCACAACTCAGGTGCAAAGAATGTGGTTGAGTCAAACGAGGCCCGACTCGTGGTGCAAATGATATGGTTGAGTCAAACGAGGCCTGACTCGAGGCACAAATGATGTGGTTGAGTCAAACGAGGCCCATCTCAAGGTGCAAAGATATGTGTAAGTCAAACAAGTCCCAACTCGATGCTCAAATGATATGGTTGAGTCAAACCAGGCCTGACTCAAGGCGCAAATGATATGGTTGAGTCAAATGAGGCACGACTCGAGGTGCAAATGATGTGGTTCTGTTAAACGAGTCCCGACAAGAGGTGCAAATGATATGGTTGAGTTAAACGAGGTTCAACTCGAGGTGCAAACGATATGGTTGAGTCAAACGAGGCCCGACTTGAGGTGCAGATGATATGGTTGAGTCAAACAAGGCCCGACTCGAGGTGCAGATGATATGGTTGAGTCAAACAAGGCCCGACTCGAGGTGCAAATGATGTGGTTGAGTCAAATGAGGCCCATCCCGAGGTGCCAACATATGTGTAAGTCATACGAGTCCCGACTCGAGGCGTTAATGATTGGTTGAGTCAAATGAGGCCTGACTCGAGGCACAAATGATGTGGTTGAGTCAAACGAGGCCTTTCTCGAGGTGCAAACATATGTGTAAGTCAAACAAGGCCCGACTCGATGCACAAATGATATGGTTGACTCAAAAGAGGCCCGAGTCAAGGCACAAATGAGATGACTGAGTCAAACAAGGCCTGACTCGAGGTACAAATGATATGGAAGAGTCAAACGAGGCCCCACTCAAGGCGCAAACACATGGGTGAGTGAAATGAGGCTCAACTCGAGGCGCAAATGATTTGTTTAAATCAAACAAGTCCAGACTTGAGGCACAAATGAAACGGGTGAATCAAATAAGGCCGGACTCGAGGTGCAGATGATATGGTTGAGTCAAACGAGCCCCGACTCGAAGCGCAAATGATAAGGCTTAGTCAAACGAGGCCTGACTTGAGGCGCAAACATATGGGTGAGTCAAACGAGGCCGGACTCAAGGCGCAGATGATATTGTTGAGTCAAACGAGGCCCGACTTGAGGCCCAAACATATGGGTGAGTCAAACGAGGCCCGACTTTAGGCGCAAATGATGCGGTTGAGTCAAACGAGGCCCGACTCGAGGCGCAAACATATGGGTGAGTCAAACGAGGCCCGACTCGAGGCACAGATGATATGGTTGAGACAAACGAGGCCCAACACGAGACGCAAATGCAAAGGCTTAGTCAAACGAAGCCCGGCTCGACGTGCAAATGATATGGTTAAGTCAAACGAGGCAGGACTCGTGGTGTAATTGATGTGGTTAAGTCAAACGAGGCCCGTCTCGAGGTGCAAATGATATGGTTGAGTCAAACGACAATCGACTCGAGGCACAAATGATGGGGTTGAGTCAAACGAGGCCCATCCCGAGGTGCAAACATATGTGTAAGTCAAATGATTCCCGACTCGAGGCGCTATTGATATGGTTGAGTCAAACGAGGCCCAACTCGAGACCCAAATGAGAAGGGTGAGTCAAACGATGCCCGACTCGAGGCACAAATGATATGGTTGAGTCAAACGACGCCCGACTCGAGGTACAAATGATAAGGCTCAGTCAAACGAAGCCTGACTCGAGGCACAAATGATATGGTTGAGTCAAACGAGGCCCAACTCAAGTTGCAAACAAAAGGGTTAGTCAAACGAGGCACGACTCGAGGTGCAAATGATATGGTTGAGTCAAACGAGCCTGACTCGAGGTGCAAATGATATGGTTTAGTCAAACGAGGCCTAACTTGAGCCTCAAATGATGTGGTTGAGTCAAACGAGGCCCATCTCAAGGTACAAACATATGTGTAAGTCAAACAAGTCCCGACTCGATGCTCAAATGATATGGTTAAGTCAAACGAGGCGCGACTCGAGGTGCAAATAATATGGTTCAGTCAAACGAGTCTCGACAAGAGGTGCAAATGATATGGTTGAGTTAAACGAGGCCCAACTCGAGGTGCAAATGATATGGTTCAGTCAAACAAGGCCCAACATGGGGTGCAAATGATATGGTTCAGTCAAACAAGGCCTGACTCAAGTTGCAAACAAAAGGGTTAGTCAAACGAGGCATGATTCAAGGTGCAAATGATATGGTTGAGTCAAACAAGGCCTAACTTGGGGTGCAAATGATACGGTTGAGTCAAATGAGGCCCAACTCGAGGTGCAAATAATATGTTTAAGTCAAACGAGGCCTGACTTGAGCCTTAAATGATGTGGTTGAGTCAAACGAGGCCCATCTCAAGGTGCAAACATATTAGTAAGTCAAACAGGTCCAGACTCGAGGCTCAAATGATATGGTTAAGTCAAACGAGGTGCAACTCGAGGTGCAAATGATATGGTTCAGTCAAATGAGTCCCGACAAGAGGTGCAAATGATATGGTTGAGTTAAACGAGGCCCGACTCGAGATGCAAATGATATGGTTGAGTCAAACGAGGCCCAACTCAAGTTGCAAACAAAAGGGTTAGTCAAACGAGGCACGACTTGAGGTGCAAATGATATGGTTGAGTCAAACAAGGCCCAACTCGGGGTGCAAATGATATGGTTGAGTCAAACGAGGCCTGACTTGAGGTGCAAATGATATGGTTAAGTCAAACGAGGCCTGACTTAAGCCTCAAATGATGTGGTTGAGTCAAACGAGGCCCATCTCAAGGTGCAAACATATGTGTAAGTCAAACAAGTCTAGACTCGAGGCTCAAATGATATGGTTAAGTCAAACGAGGCACGACTCGAGGTGCAAATGATATGGTTGAGTCAAACAAGGCCTAACTTAGGGTACAAATGATATGGTTGAGTCAATCAAGGCCCGACTCAAGGTGCAAATGATATGGTTGAGTCAAACGAGGCATGACTTCAGCCTCAAATGATGTGGTCGAGTCAAACGAGGCCCATTTCAAGGTGCAAATATGTGTAAGTCAAACAAGTGCCGACTTGAGGCTCAAATGATATGGTTAAGTTAAACGAGGCATGACTCGAGGTGCAAATGATATGGTTGAGTCAAACAAGGCCCAACTTGGGGTGCAAATGATATGGTTGAGTCAAACGAGGCCCGACTCGAGGTGCAAATGATATGGTTGAGTAAAACGAGGCCTAACTTAAGCCTCAAATGATGTGCTTTAGTCAAACGAGGCCCATCTCAAGGTCCAAACATATGTGTAAGTCAAACAAGTCCCGACTCGAGGCTCAAATGATATGGTTAAGTTAAACGAGGGACGACTCGAGGTGCACATGATATGGTTGAGTAAAACGAGGCCTGACTTGAGCCTCAAATGATGTGCTTTAGTCAAACGAGGCCCATCTCAAGTTCCAAACATATGTGTAAGTCAAACAAGTCTTGACTCGAGGCTCAAATGATATGGTTAAGTCAAACGAGGCACGACTCAAGGTGCAAATGATATGGTTGAGTCAAACAAGGCCTAACTTGAGGTGCAAATGATATGGTTGAGTCAAACGAGGCCCAACTCGAGGTGCAAATGATATTGTTGAATCAAACGAGGCCTGACTTGAGCCTCAAATGATGTGGTTGAGTCAAACGAGGCCCATCTCAAGGTGCAAACATATGTGTAAGTCAAACAAGTTCTGACTCAAGGCTCAAATGATATTGTTAAGTCAAACGAGGCACGACTCGAGGTGCAAATAATATGGTTGAGTCAAACACAGCCTAACTCGGGGTGCAAATGATATGGTTGAGTCAAACGAGTCCCGACTCAGGTTGCAAATGATATGGTTGACTCAAACGAGGATTGACTTGAGCCTCAAATGATGTGGTTGAGTAAAATGAGGCGCATCTCAAGGTGCAAACATATGTGTAAGTCAAACAATTCCTAACTCGAGGCTCAAATGATATGGTTAAGTCAAACGAGGCACGACTCAAGGTGCAAATGATATGGTTCAGTCAAATGAATCCCGACAAGAGGTGCAAATGATATGGTTGAGTTAAACGAGGCCTGACTCGAGGTGCAAATGATATGGTTGAGTCAAACATGGCCCAACTCGGGGTGCAAATGATATGGTTGAGCTAAACCAGGCTCGACTCGAGGTGCAAATGATATGGTTGAGTCAATCGAGGCCTGACTTGAGCATCAAATGATGTGGTTGAGTCAAACGAGGCCCATCTCAAGGTGCAAACATATGTGTAAGTTAAACAAGTCCCAACTCGAGGCTCAAATGATATGGTTAAGTCAAACGAGGCATGACTCAAGGTGCAAATGATATGGTTCAGTCAAACGAGTCTCGATAAGAGGTTCAAATGATATGGTTGAGTTAAACGAGGCCTGACTCGAGATGCAAATGATATGGTTGAGTCAAACAAGTCCCAACTCGAGGTGCAAATGATATGGTTAAGTCAAATGAGGCCTGACTCGTGGTGCAAATGATGGTTAAGTCAAACGAGTCCTGACTAGAGCCTCAAATGATGTGGCTGAGTCAAACGAGGTCCATCTCAAAGTGCAAACATATGTGTAAGTCAAACAAGTCCTCACTCAAGGCTCAAATGATATGGTTAAGTCAAACGAGGTACGACTCAAGGTGCAAATGATATGGTTGAGTCACACAAGGCCTAACTCGGGGTGCAAATGATATGGTTGTGTCAAACGAGGCCTGACTCGAGGTGCAAATGATATGGTTGACTCAAACGAGGCCTGACTTGAGCCTCAAATGATGTGGTTGAGTCAAACGAGGCCCATCTCAAGGTGCAAACATATGTGTAAGTCAAACAAGTCCTAACTAGGGGCTCAAATGATATGGTTAAGTCAAACGTGGCACGAGTCGAGGTGCAAATGATATGGTTCAGTCAAACGAGTCTCGACAAGAGGTGCAAATGATATGGTTGAGTTAAACGAGGCCCGACTCGAGGTGCAAATGATATGGTTGAGTTAAACAAGGCCCAACTCGGGGTACAAATAATATGGTTGAGTCAAACGAGGCCCAACTCGAAGTGCAAATGATGTGGTTAAGTCAAACGAGGCCGATCTCGAGGTGCAAACATATGTGTAAGTCAAACGAGTCCTGACCTGGGGCACTAATGATATGATTGAGTCAAACGATGCCTAACTCGAGGTGCAAGGTTGAGTCAAATGAGGCCTTTTTCAAGGTACAAACATATGTGTAAGTCAAACGAGACCCGACTCGATGCACAAATGATATAGTTGACTCAAAAGTGGCACAAGTCGGGGCGCATATGATATGGCTAAGTCAAACAAGGCTGACTCGAGGTACAAATGATATGGGAAAGTCAAATAAGGCCCCACTCATATCAGTTGTGCCTCGAGTCAGAACTCTTTTGACTTACACATATGTTTCCACCTCGAGATGAGCCTCGTTTGACTTAACCACAATATTTATGACTCAAGTCGGGCCTCGTTTGACTTAACCATATCATTTGCGCCTCGAGGTGGGCATCGTTTGACTCAACCTTATCATTTGCACCTCAAGTTGGGCCTCGTTTGACTCAACCATATTATTTGTGCCTCAAGTTAAGCCTCGTTTGACTCAACCATGTGTTTTCGCCTCGAGTCAGGCCTCATTTAACTCAACCAGATGTGTTTGTGCCTCGAGTTCGGCCTTATTTAACTTAACCAAATCATTTATGCCTCGATTCGGGCCTCGTTTGACTCACCCATATTATTTGTGCCTCGAGTCAAGCCTTGTTTGACTCAGCCATATCATTTGCGCCTTGAGTCGGGCCTCTTTTGACTTAACCATATTCTTTGCACCTTGAGCCGGGCCTCGTTTGACTCAACAATATCATTTGTGCCTCGACTCGAGCTTCGTTTGACTAAGCCTTATCATTACGCCTTGAGTCGGGCCTCGTTTGACTCACCCATATGTTTGCACCTCAAGTTAGGCCTCATTTGACTCACCCATATCATTTGGGCCTTGACTTGGGCCTTGTTCGACTCAACCAAATCATTCGTGCCTCGAGTTAGGCCTCGTTTGACTCACCAATGTGTTTGCACCATGACTGGGGCCTCAAATGACTCACCGATATCATTTGCGCCTCGAGTCAGGCCTCGTTTGACTCACCCTTATTATTTGCACCTCGAGTTAGGATTTGTTTGACTCAACCATATTATTTGCGCCTAAAGTTAGGCCTCGTTTGTGTCACCCATGTGTTTGCGCCTTGAGTCAAGCCTCGTTCTACTCAGCCATATCATCTGCACCTTGAGTCAGGCCTCATTTCACTTACCCATATGTTTGTGCCTTGAGTCTGGCTTCATTTGACTGAGCCTTATCATTCGTGCCTTGAGTCGGGCCTCGTTTGACACAACCATATCATTTGCAGCTCAAGTCTGGCCTCGTTTGACTCAACCACATTTGACTAAGCCTTATCATTTGTGCCTTGAGTCAGGCTACATTTGACACAACCATATCATCTGTGCCTCGAGTTGGGCCTCGTTTGACTCACCCATATCATTTATGCCTCGAGTCGGGACTTGTTTGACTTAACCAAATCATTTGACTTAGCCATATCATTTGCACCTCGAGTCGGTCCTCTTTTGACTTAACCATATCATTTGTGCCTCGAGTCGAGTCTCGTTTAATGCACTGATATCATTTGCGCCTCAAGTTGGGACTCCTTTGACTTCCCCATATATTTGTGCCTCGTGTTGGGCCTTGTTTAACTTGCCCATATGTTTGCACCTTGAGTCGGGCTTCGTTTGACTGAGCCTTATCATTTGTACCTCGAGTCGGGCCTCATTTGACTCAACCATATCATTTGTGCCTCGAGTTAGGCATCATTTGACTCACCCTTCTCATTTGTGCCTTGAGTCGAGCCTCGATTGACTCAACCATATCATTAGTGCCTCGAGTCGGGGCTCGTTTGACTTATACATATGTTTGCACCTCGAGATGGGCCTCATTTGACTCAACCACATTATTTGCACCTTGAGTCGTGCCTCATTTGACTCAACCATATCATTTGCACCTCGAGTCAGCCCTTGTTTGACTCAACCACATTATTTGCACCTTGAGTCATGCCTCGTTTGACTCAACCATATCTTTTGCGCCTCGAGGTGGGCCTCATTTGACTCACCCTTATCATTTGTACCTCGAGTTGGGCCTCGTTTGACTCAACCATATTATTTACACCTCAAGTTAGGCCTCATTTGACTCACCCATGTGTTTGTGCCTCGAGTCAGGCCTCATTTAACTCAACCACATCATCTGCGCCTCGAGGTGGGCATCGTTTGACTCAACCTTATCATTTGCACCTCAAGTTGGGCCTCGTTTGACTCAACCATATTATTTGTGCCTCAAGTTAAGCCTCGTTTGACTCAACCATGTGTTTTCGCCTCGAGTTAGGCCTCATTTAGCTCAACCAGATGTGTTTGTGCCTCGAGTTAGGCCTTATTTAACTTAACCAAATCATTTGTGCCTCGAGTCGGGCCTCATTTGACTCACCCATATTATTTGTGCCTCGAGTCAAGCCTTGTTTGACTCAGCCATATCATTTGCGCCTTGAGTCGGGCCTCTTTTGACATAACCATATCCTTTGCACCTTGAGCCAGGCCTCATTTGACTCAACAATATCATTTGTGCCTCGAGTCGAGCTTCGTTTGACTAAGCCTTATCATTTACGCCTTGAGTCGGGCCTCGTTTGACTCACCCATATGTTTGCGCCTCAAGTCAGGCCTCATTTGACTCACCCATATCATTTGGGCCTTGACTTGGGCCTTGTTCGACTCAACCAAATCATTCGTGCCTCGAGTTGGGCCTCGTTTGACACACCCATATGTTTGCCCCTCGAGCCAAGCCATGTTTGACCAACCCATTTGTTGTGCCTAGAGTCGGGCCTTATTTGACTCACCCATATCGTTTGTTTCCCAAGTCGGACCTCATTTGACTCATGCATATCATTTGTGCCTTGAGTCGGGCGTCGTTTGACTGACCCTTATCAATTGGGCCCCGAGTCGGGCCTCATTTGACTCAATAATATCATTTGCACCTCGAGTCGGACTTTGTTTGACTAATCCTTATCATTTGTGCCTCGAGTCAAGCCTCGTTTGACTCAACCATATCATTCGTACCTCGAGTCAGGACTTACCCATATCATTTGTGCCTTGAGTCAGGCCTCGTTTGACTTAACCAAACCATTTATGTCTCGAGTTGGGCCCCATTTCACTCACCCATGTGTTTGCACTTTGAGTGGGGTCTCGTTTGCCTCTCGCATATATTTGTGCCTTGAGTTAGGCCTTGTTTGACTCAACCATATCATTTGCACTTCTAGTAGGCCTCTTTTGAGTCAACCATATCATTTGTGCCTCGAGTCGGGCCTTGTTTGACGCACCGATATCAGTTGCGCCTCAAGTCAGGCCTCGTTTGACTCACCCTTATTTTTTGTGCCATGAGTTGGGACTCGTTTGGCTCACCCATGTGTTTGTGCCTCGAGTCGGGCCTCATTTGATTGACCCTTATCATTTGCGCCCCGAGTCAGGCCTCATTTGACTCAACCATATTATTTGTGCCTCGAGTTAGGCTTCGTTTGATTGAGCCTTATCAATTGTGCCTCAAGTCGTGCCTCGTTTGACTCAACCATATCATTTGCACCTCGAGTCGGGCCTCGTTTAACTCACCCTTATCATTTGCACCTCGAGTTGGGCCTCGTTTAACTCAACCATAGTATTTGTGCCTAAAGTTAGGCCTCGTTTGACTCATCCATGTGTTTGCGCCTCGAGTCAGGCCTCATTTAACTCAACCATATCATTTACGCCTTGAGTCGGTGCTCGTTTCACTCACCCTAATGTTTGTGCCTCGAGTTAGGCCTCGTTTGACTCAACCATATGTTTGGGCCTCCTGTCGGGCCTCATTTGAATCACCCATATGTTTACGGCTCGAGTCAGACCTCGTTTCACTCAGCCATATCATTTGCACCTCGAGTTGGTCCTTGTTTGACTTACACATATGTTTGCACCTTTAGAAAGGCCTCGTTTGACTCAACCACACCATTTGCACCTCGAGCTGGGCGTCGTTTGACTTAAACATATCATTTGTGCCTCGAGTCGGGTCTTGTTTGACTTACACATATGTTTGCACCTCGAGATGGGCCTTGTTTGACTTAACCACATTATTTGTACCTCGAGTCGAGCCTCATTTGACTCAATCATATCATTTGCACCTTGAGTCGGTCCTCATTTAACTCAACCACATCAGTTGCACCTTGAGTCATGCCTCGTTTGACTCAACCATATCAATTGCACCTTGTTTGACTCACCCATGTGTTTGCGCCTCGAGTCGGGCCTCATTTGACTCAACCATATCATTTTCGGCTCGAGTCAGGCCTTGTTTGATTGACCCTCATCATTTGTGCCACGAGTCGAGCTTTGTTGGACTCAACCATATCATTTGCGCCTTGAGTCAGGCTTTGTTTGACTGAGCCTTAGCATTTGTGCCTCGAGTCATGCCTCGTTTGACTCAATCATATCATTTGCTCCTTGATTCGAGCCTCCTTTGACTCACCCATATGTTTACGCCTCGAGTTTGGGGTTGTTTGACTCAGCTATATATTTATTCCTCAAGTCAGGCCTCATTTGACTCAACTATATCATTTGTGCCTCGAGTTGGGCCTCTTTTGACTCAACCAGATCATTTCTGCTCCGAGTTGGGCCTCTTTTTACTCACCCTTATCATTTGCACCTCGAGTTGGGCCTCGTTTGACTCAACCATATTATTTGCGCCTTGAGACAGGACTCGTTTGACTCACCCAAGTGTTTGCGCCTTGAGTCGGGGCTTTTTGACTCACCTATATGTTTGTGCATCGAGTTAGGCCTCCTTTGACTTACCCATTTGTTTGCATCTAGAGTCAGGCCTCATTTGACTCACCCATATCTTTTGCGCCTCGAGTCAGGCCTCAATTGACTCAACCATATCATTTGTGCCTTGAGTCACGCCTCATTTGACTGACCCCTATCAATTGGGTCCCGAGTTAGGCCTCATTTAACTCAACAATATCATTTGTGCCACGAGTCGGTCTTCGTTTGACTAAGCCTTATAATTTGCGCCTCGAGTTAGGCCTCGTTTGGCTCAACCATATCATTTGCGCCTCGAGTCAGGCCTCGTTTGACTCACCCATATGTTTGCACCTCGAGTTAGGTCTCGTTTGACTTAGCCATATCATTTGCGCCTCAAGTTGGGCCTCTTTTGACTCACCCATGTGTTTCCGCCTCAAGTCGGGCCTCGTTTGACTCAACCATATTATTTGTGCCTCGAGTTAGGCCTCGTTTGACTCACCCATGTGTTTGCGCCTCCAGTCGGGCCTCATTTGACTCAACAAAATCATTTGCACCTCGAGTTAGGTTTCATTAAACTAAGCCTTATCATTTGCGCCTCGAGTTGGGCCTCGTTTGACTTAACCATATCTTTTGCACCTCGAGTCAAGCCTCGTTTGACTTAGCCATATCATTTGCGCCTCGAGTTGGGCCTCTTTTGACTCAACCAGGTCATTTGCACCCCGAGTCAGGCCTCGTTTGACTCACTCTTATCATTGGCACCTCAAGTTGGGCCTCATTTGACTCAACCATATTATTTGCGCCTCAAGTCAGGTCTCGTTTGACTCAACCATGTGTTTATGCCTCGAGTTGGTCCTCATTTGACTCACCTATATGTTTGTGCCTCAAGTCAAGCCTCGTTTGACTCAACCATATGTTTCGGCATCGAGTCGGGCATCGTTTGACTCACCCATATGTTTGCGCATCGAGTCGGGCCTCGTTTGACTCACCCATTTGTTTGTGCCTAGATCAGGCCTCATTTGACTCACCCATATCTTTTATGCCTCGAGTCGGGCCTCATTTGACTCAACCTTATTAATTGGGCCCTGAGTCAGGCCTCGTTTGACACAACAATATCATTTGTGCCTCGAGTCGGGCTTTGTTTGACTAAGCCTTATCCTTTGCGCCTTGAGTTGGGCCTCGTTTGACTAAGCCTTATCCTTTGCGCCTCGAGTTGGGTCTCGTTTGACTCAACCATATCATTTGCATCTCGAGTTAGGCCTTGTTTGACTCACCCATATGTTTGCGCCTCGAGTCCGGCCTCATTTGACTCACCCATATCATTTTGCGCCTCGAGTGAGGCCCTGTTTCACTCACCCATGTGTGTGCGCCTTGAGTGGGGCTCTGTTTGACTCTCGCATATCATTTGTGCCACGAGTTGGGCCTCGTTTGACTCAACCATATCATTTGCGCCTCATGTCAGGCTTCGTTTCACTGAGCCTTAGCATTTGTGCCTTAAGTCATGCCTCGTTTGACTCAACCATGACATTTGCACCTCGAGTCGGGCCTCGTTTGACTCACCCATATATTTATTCCTCGAGTCAGGCCTCATTTGACTAAGCCATATTATTTGCGCCTCGAGTTGGGCCTCTTTTGACTCAACCAGATCGTTTGCGCCCCGAGCTGTGCCTTGTTTGACTCACCCTTATCATTTGCACCTCGAGTTGGGCCTCGTTTGACTCAACCATATTATTTGTGCCTTGAGTCAAGACTCGGTTGACTTACCCATGTGTTTGCTTCTCGAGTCGGGCCTCGTTTGACTCACCTCTATGTTTGTGCATCGAGTTGGGCCTCATTTGACTCTCCCATTTGTTTGCGTCTAGAGTCGGGCCTTATTTTCTCACCCATATCTTTCACGCCTCGAGTCGGGTCTCAATTGACTCAACTGTATCATTTGCGCCTCGAGTGGGGCCTCATTTGACTAATCCCTATCAATTTGGCCCCGAGTCAGGCCTTGTTTGACTTGATAATATCATTTGTGCCTCAAGTCGGTCTTCGTTTGACTAAGCCTTATAATTTGCGCCTTGAGTTGGGCCTCGTTTGACTCAACCATATCATTTGCGCCTCGAGTCAGGCCTCATTTAACTCACCCATATGTTTTCACCTCGAGTTAGGCCTCGTTTGACTCAGCCATATCATTTGTGCTTCGAGTTGGGCCTCTTTTGACTCAACCAGATCATTTGCGCCCCGAGTTGGGCCTCGTTTGACTCATCCTTATCATTTATACATCAAGTTGGGCCTCGTTTGACTCAACCATATTATTTCCTCCTTGAGTCAGGCCTCATTTGACTCACCCATGTATTTGCGCCTCGAGTCGGGCCTTGTTTGACTCACCTGTATGTTTGTGCCTCGAGTCAGGCCTCGTTTGACTCAACCATATGTTTCGGCATCGAGTCAAGCCTCGTTTGACTAAACCATATGTTTGCACATCGAGTCGGGCCTCGTTTGACTCACCCATTTGTTTACGCCTAGAGTCAGGCCTCGTTTGATTGACCCTTATCAATTGAGCCCCGAGTCAGACCTCGTTTGACTTAATAATATCATTTGCACCTCGAGTCGGGCTTCATTTGACTAAGCCTTATCATTTGTGCCTCGAGTTGGGCCTCGTTTGACTCATCCATATGTTTGCGCCTCGAGTCTGGCCTTGTTTGACTCACCCATATCATTTATGCCTTGAGTTGGGACTTGTTTGACTTAACCAAATCATTTGTGCCTCGAGTTGGGCCCCGTTTCACTCACCCATGTGTTTGGGACTTGAGTGGGCCCCTATTTGACTCTCGCATATCATTTGCGCCTCGAGTTAGGCCTCGTTTGACTTTGCCATATCATTTACGCCTCGAGTAGGGCCTCTTTTGAGTCAACCATATAATTTGTGCCTCGAGTCGGGCCTCGTTTGATGCACTGATATCATTTGTGCCTCAAGTCGGGCCTCGTTTAACTCAACCTTATCATTTACGCCTCAAGTTGGGACTTGTTTGACTCACGTATGTTGTTATGCCCTGAGTCGGGCCTCGTTTGGCTTGCCCATATGTTTACGCCTCGAGTCGGGCCTCATTTGACTTATATCATTTGTGCGTCGAGTCAGGCCTCGTTTGTTTGACCCTTATCATTTGTGCCCTAAGTTAGGCCTCGTTTGACCCAACCATATCATTTGTGCCTCGAGTCAGGCTTTGTTTGGCTGAGCCTTATCAATTGTGCCTCGAGTCGTGCCTTGTTTGACTCAACCATCTCATTTACGCCTCGAGTCGGGCCTTGTTTGATTCACCCTTATGATTTGCACCTCGAGTCGGGCCTTGTTTGACTCACCCATATATTTATTCTTTGAGTCAGGCCTCATTTGACTAAGCCATATCATTTGCGCCTAAAGTTGGGCCTCTTTTGACTCAACCAGATCATTTGCGCCCTGAATCGGGCCTCATTTGACTCACCCTTATCGTTTGCACCTCGAGTTAGGCCTTGTTTGACTCAACCATATTATTTGTGCCTCGAGTCAGGGCTCGTTTGACTCACCCATGTGTTTGTGCCTCGAGTCGGGTCTCATTTGAATCACCCATTTGTTTGTGTCTAGAGTCAGGCCTCATTTCACTCACCCATATCTTTCGCGCCTGGACTCTGGCCTCAATTGACTCAACTATATCATTTGCACCTTGAGTTGGGCCTCGTTTGACTGACCCCTATCAATTGGGCCCCGAGTCAGGCCTCGTTTGACTTAATAATATCATTTGCGCCTCGAGTTAGTCTTCGTTTGACTAAGCCTTATAATTTGCGCCTTAAGTTGGGCCTCGTTTAACTCAACCAAATCATTTGCGCCTCGAGTTAGGCCTCGTTTGACTCACCCATATGTTTTTGCCTCGAGTTAGGCCTTGTTTGACTCAACCAGATCATTTGCGCCCCGAGTTGGGCCTCGTTTGACTCATCCTTATTATTTGCACCTTGACTTGGGCCTTGTTTGACTCAACCATATTATTTGCGCCTTGAGTCAGGGCTCGTTTGACTCCACCATATGTTTCGGCATCAAGTCAAACCTCGTTTGACTCACCCATATGTTTACGCATCGAGTCAGGCCTCGTTTGACTCACCCATTTGTTTGTGCCTATAGTCGGGCCTTGTTTGACTGACCCTTATCGATTAGGCCTTGAGTCAAGCCTCATTTGACTCAGCAATATCATTTGCACCTCGAGTCGGGCTTCGTTTGACTAAGCCTTATCATTTATGCCTCGAGTTGGGCCTCGTTTGACTCAACCATATCATTTGCACCTTGAGTCAGGCCTCGTTTGACTCACCCATATATTTGCGCATCGAGTCAGGCCTTGTTTGACACACCCATATGTGTGGGGCTAGAGTTGGGCCTCATTTGACTCTCCCATATCTTTTACGCCTCAAGTCGGGCCTTATTTGACTCAACCATACGATTTGTGCCTCAAGTCAAGCCTTGTTTGACTGACCCTTATCAATTAGGCCCCGAGTCAGGCCTCGTTTGACTCAACAATATCATTTGTGCCTTGAGTCAGACTTTGTTTGACTAAGCCTTATCATTTGCACCTCGAGTTGGGCCTTGTTTGACTCAACCATATCGTTTGCACCTCTAGTCAGGCCTCGTTTGACTCAGCCATATCATTTGTGCCTTGAGTTAGGCCTCGTTTGACTCAACCATATCATTTGCACCTCGAGTCAGGCCTCGTTTGACTCATCCTTATCATTTGCACCTTAAGTTGGGCCTCGTTTGACTTAACCATATTATTTATGCCTCGAGTTAGGCCTCATTTGACTCACCTATGTGTTTGCGTCTCGAGTCGGGCCTCGTTTGACTCACCTATATGTTTGCACCTTGAGTCAGGCCTCGTTTGACTTAACCATATGTTTCGGCATCGAGTCAATCCTTGTTTGACTTACCCATATATTTATGCATCGAGTCGGACCTCGTTTGACTCACCCATTTGTTTGTGCCTCAAGTCAGGCCTCGTTTGACTCACCCATATGTTTGCGCATCGAGTCGGGCCTCGTTTTACACACCCATTTGTGTGGGCCTAGAGTGGGGCCTCATTTGACTTTCCCATATCTTTTATGCCTCAAGTCGGGCCTCATTTGACTCAACCATACGATTTGTGCCTCAAGTCAAGCCTCGTTTGACTGACCCTTATCAATTAGGCCCCGAGTCAGACCTCGTTTGACTCAACAATATCATTTGTGCCTCGAGTCAGACTTTGTTTGACTAAGCCTTATCATTTGCACCTCGAGTTGGGCCTTGTTTGACTCAAGCATATTGTTTGCACCTCTAGTCAGGCCTCGTTTGACTCAGCCATATCATTTGCGCCTTGAGTTGGGCCTCGTTTGACTCAACCATATCATTTGCACCTCGAGTCAGGCCTCGTTTGACTCATCCTTATCATTTGCACCTTAAGTTGGGCCTCGTTTGACTTAACCATATTATTTATGCCTCGAGTTAGGCCTCATTTGACTCACCTATGTGTTTGCGTCTCGAGTCGGGCCTCGTTTGACTCACCTATATGTTTGCACCTTGAGTCAGGCCTCGTTTGACTCAACCATATGTTTCGGCATCGAGTCAATCCTCGTTTGACTTACCCATATATTTATGCATCGAGTTGGGCCTCGTTTGACTCACCCATTTGTTTGCGCCTCGAGTCAGGCCTCGTTTGACTAACCCTTATCAATTGGGCCCCGAGTCAGGCCTCGTTTGGCACAACAATATCATTTGCACCTTGAGTCAGGCTTCGTTTGACTAAGCCTTATCCTTTGCGCCTCGAGTCAGGCCTTGTTTGACTAAGCCTTATCCTTTGTGCCTCGAGTTGGGCCTCGTTTGACTCAACCATATCATTTGCATCTCGAGTTAGGCCTTGTTTGACTCACCCATATGTTTGTGCCTCGAGTCCAGCCTTATTTGACTCACCCATATCATTTTGCACCTTGAGTTAGGCCCTATTTCACTCACCCATGTGTTTGCGCCTTGAGTGGGGCCTTGTTTGACTCTCGCATATCATTTGTGCCATGAGTTGGGCCTCATTTGACTCAACCATATCATTTGCGCCTCGTGTCAGGCTTCGTTTCACTGAGCCTTAGCATTTGTGCCTCGAGTCATGCCTCGTTTGACTCAACCATGTCATTTGCACCTCGAGTAGGACCTCGTTTGACTTACCCATATATTTATTCCTCGAGTCAGGCCTCGTTTGACTAAGCCATATCATTTGTGCCTCGAGTTATGCCTCTTTTGACTCAACCAGATCATTTGCGCCCCGAGTCGGGCCTTGTTTGACTTAACCTTATCATTTGCACCTCGAGTTGGGCCTCGTTTGACTAAACCATATTATTTACGCCTCGAGTCAAGACTCGTTTAACTCACCCATATGTTTGCGCCTCGAGTCGGGCCTCGTTTGACTCACCTCTATGTTTGTGCATCGAGTCAGGCCTCATTTGAATCTCCCATTTGTTTGCGTCTAGAGTCGGGCCTCATTTTCTCACCCATATCTTTCGTACCTTGAGTCGGGCCTCAATTGACTCAACTATATCATTTGCGCCTCGAGTTGGGCCTCGTTTGACTGACCCCTATTAATTGGGCCCCGAGTCAGGCCTCGTTTGACATGATAATATCATTTGCGCATCGAGTCGGTCTTCGTTTGACTAAGTCTTATAATTTGCGCCTTGAGTTGGGCCTCGTTTGACTCAACCATATCATTTGTGCCTCGAGTCAGGCCTTGTTTGACTCACCCATATGTTTTTGCCTCGAGTTAGGCCTTGTTTGACTCAGCCATATGATTTATGCCTCGAGTTGGTCCTCTTTTGACTCAACCAGATCATTTACGCCCCGAGTTGGGCCTTGTTTGACTCATCCTTATCATTTGCACCTCGAGTTGGGACTCGTTTGACTCAACCATATTATTTCTGCCACGAGTCAGGCCTCATTTGACTCACCCATGTGTTTGCGCCTCGAGTCGGGCCTCGTTTGACTCACCTGTATGTTTACGCCTCGAGTCAGGCCTTGTTTGACTTAACCATATGTTTCGGCATCGAGTCAAGCCTCGTTTGGCTCAACCATATGTTTGCGCATCGAGTTCGGCCTCGTTTGACTCACCCATTTGTTTGCACCTAGAGTCGGGCCTCGTTTGACTGACCCTTATCAATTGGGCCCCGAGTTAGGCCTCGTTTGACTTAACAATATCATTTGCACCTCAAATCGGGCTTCGTTTGACTAAGCCTTATCATTTACGCCTCGAGTTGGGCCTCGTTTGACTCACCCATATCTTTGCACCTCGAGTCTGGCCTTGTTTGACTCACCCATATCATTTGTGCCTTGAGTTGGGACTTGTTTGACTTAACCAAATCATTTGTGCCTCGAGTTGGGCCCAGTTTCACTCACCCATGTGTTTGCGCCTTGAGTGGGGCCTTGTTTGACTCTCGCATATTATTTGTGCCTCGAGTCAGGCCTCGTTTGACTTTGCCATTTACACCTCGAGTCAGGCCTCGTTTGACTCACCCATGTGTTTGCGCCTCGAGTTGGGCCTCGTTTGACTCACCTATATGTTTGCACCTTGAGTTAGGCCTCGTTTGACTCAACCATATGTTTTGGCATCGAGTCAAGCGTCATTTGACTTACCCATATGTTTGCGCATCGAGTCGGGCCTCATTTGACTCACCCATTTGTTTGCGCCTAGAGTTGGGCCTCGTTTGACTGACCCTTATCAATTGGGCCCCGAGTCAGGCCTCGTTGGACTCAACAATATCATTTGCACCTTGAGTCGGGCTTTGTTTGACGAAGCCTTATCATTTGCGCCTCAAGTTGGGCCTCGTTTGACTCAACCATATTATTTGCACCTCGAGTCAGGCCTCGTTTGACTCACCCATATGTTTGCACATCGAGTCGGGCCTCGTTTTACACACCCATTTGTGTGGGCCTAGAGTTGGGCCTCATTTGACTCTCCCATATCTTTTACGTCTCGGTCGGGCCTCATTTGACTCAACCATATCATTTGCACCTTGAGTCAAGCCTCGTTTGACTGACCCTTATCAATTGGGCCCCGAGTCAGGCCTCGTTTGACTCAACATATCATTTGTGCCTCGAGTCGGGCTTCATTTGACTAAGCCTTATCATTTGCGCCTTGAGTTGGGCCTCGTTTGACTCAACCATATCATTTGTACCTTGAGTCAGGCCTCGTTTGACTCACCCATATGTTTGCATCTCGAGTCTGGCCTCGTTTGATTCACCCATATCATTTGCGCCTTGAGTCGGGACTTGTTTGACTTAACCAAATCATTTGTTCCTCGAGTTGGGCCTCGAGTTGGGCCCCGTTTCACTCACCCATGTGTTTGTGCCTTGAGTGGGGCCCTGTTCGGCTCTCGCATATCATTTATGCCTCGAGTCAGGCCTCGTTTGACTTTGCCATTTACACCTCGAGTAGGGCCTCTTTTGGGTCAACCATATCATTTGTGCCTCGAGTCGGGCCTCGTTTGATAAGCTGATATCATTTATGACTCGAGTCGGGCCTCGTTTGACTCAACCTTATCATTTGCGCCTCGAGTTAGGACTTGTTTGACTCACGTATGTTGTGGTGCCTCGAGTCGGTCCTTGTTTGGCTTGCCCATATGTTTGCGCCTTGAGTCGGGCCTCATTTGACTCACCCATATCTTTTAGGCCTCGAGTTAGGCCTCGTTTGACTTAACAATATCATTTGTGCATCGAGTCAGGCCTCGTTTGTTTGACCCTTATCATTTGCGCCCTGAGTCGGGCCTCGTTTAACTCAACCATATCATTTGTGTCTCGAGTCGGGCTTTATTTGGCTAAGCCTTATCAATTATGCCTCGAGTTGTGCCTTGTTTGACTCAACCATATCATTTGCGCCCCGAGTCGAGCTATGTTTGGCTGAGCCTTTTCAATTATGCCTCGAGTCGTGCCTTGTTTGACTTAACCATATCATTGCGTCTCGAGTCTGCCTCGTTTGACTCACTCATTTGTGTGGGCCTAGAGTTGGGCCTCATTTGACTCAACCATATCATTTGCGCCTTGAGTCAAGCCTCGTGTGACTGACCCTTATCAATTGGGTCCTGAGTCAGGCCTTGTTTGACTCAACAATATCATTTGCGCCTCGAGTCAGGCTTTGTTTGACTAAGCCTTATCATTTACGCCTCGAGTTGGGCCTCGTTTGACTCAACCATATCATTTACACCTCGAGTTGGGCCTCGTTTGACTCAACCATATGTTTGCGCCTCGAGTTAGGCCTCGTTTGACTTAACAATATCATTTGCGCCTCGAGTCGGTCTTCATTTGACTAAGCCTTATAATTTGTGCCTTGAGTTGGGCCTCGTTTGACTCAACCATATCATTTGCACCTCGAGTCAGGCCTCCTTTGACTCACCTATATGTTTTCGCCCCAAGTTAGGCCTCGTTTGACTCAGCCATATCATTTGTGCCTCAAGTTGGGCCTCTTTTGACTCAACCAGATCATTTGCTCCCCGAGTTGGGCCTCGTTTGACTCATCCTTATCATTTGCACCTTGAGTTGGGCCTCGTTTGACTCAACCATATTATTTGCGCCTCGAGTTAGGCCTCATTTGACTCACCCATGTGTTTGCGCCTCGAGTTGGGCCTCATTTGACTCACCTGTATGTTTGCGCCTCGAGTCAGGCCTCGTTTGACTCAACCACATGTTTCGGCATCGAGTCAAGCCTCGTTTGACTCACCCATATGTTTGCGCATTGAGTCGGGCCTCGTTTGACTTAACTATTTGTTTGCGCCTAGAGTCGGGCCTCATTTGACTCACCCATATCTTTTACGCCTCGAGTCAGGCCTCATTTGACTCAGCCATATCATTCGCGCCTCGAGTCGGGCTTCGTTTGACTAACTCCTATCAATTGGGCCTCGAATCAGGCCTCGTTTGACTCAACAATATCATTTGCGCCTCGAGTTGAGCCTCGTTTGACTTAACCATATCATTTGCGCCTTGAGTCAAGCCTCGTTTGACTCAGCCATATCATTTGCGCCTCGAGTTGGGCCTCTTTTGACTCAGCCAAATCATTTGTGCCCCGAATTGGGCCTCGTTTGACTCACTCTTATCATTTGCACCTCGAGTTGGGCCTCGTTTGACTCAATCATATTATTTGTGCCTCATGCCAGGCCTCGTTTGACTCACCCATGTGTTTGCGCCTCGAGTCGGTCCTCGTTTGACTCACCTATATGTTTGCGCCTTGAGTCAGGCCTCGTTTGACTCAACCATATGTTTCAGCATCGAGTCGGGCATCGTTTGACTCACCCATATGTTTGCGCATTGAGGTGGGCCTTGTTTGACTCACCCATTTGTTTGCGCCTAGAGTCGGGCCTCGTTTGACTCAACAATATCATTTGCGCCTCAAGTAGGGCTTCGTTTGACTAAGCGTTATCATTTGCGCCTCGAGTCGAGCCTCGTTTGACTCACCCTTAGGATTTGCACCTCGAGTTAGGCCTCGTTGGACTCAACCATATTATTTGCACCTAAAGTTAGTCTCGTTTGACTCACCCATGTATTTGCGGCTCGAGTCAGGCCTCGTTTAACCTAACCATATCATCTGTGCCTCGAGTTGGGCCTCGTTTCACTCACCCTAATGTTTGTGCCTCGAATCGGGCCTCATTTGACTTAACCATATGTTTTGGCCTCCTGTTGTGCCTCGTTTGACTCACACTTATGTTTGTGCCTTAAGTCAGGCCTTGTTTGACTCACCTATATCATTTGCGCCTCAAGTCGGGCTTCGTTTCACTCAACCATATCATTTGCACCTTGAGTTAGGCCTCGTTTGACTTACACATATGTTTGCACCTTGAGAAAGGCAACATTTGACCCACCGATTTGTTTGCGCCTCGAGTCAGGTCTCGTTTGACTGACCTTTATCAATTAGGCCCTGAGTCGTGCCTCGTTTAACTCAACAATATCATTTGCACCTCGAGTCGGAATTCATTTGATTAAGCCTTATCATTTGTGCCTCGAGTCGGGCCTCATTTGACTCAACCATATCATCTGCACCTCAAGTCGGGCCTAGTTTGACTCACCCATATTATTTGCACATCGAGTCGGGACTTGTTTGATTTAACAAATCATTTGCGCCTCGAGTTGGGCCTCGTTTCACTCACCCATGTGTTTGCGCCTTGAGTAGGGCCTCGTTTGACTCTCCCATATCATTTGTACCTTGAGTCAGGCCTTGTTTGACTCAGCCATGTCATTTGCGCCTTGACTAGGGACTCTTTTGAATCAACCATATCATTTGTGCATCGAGTCGAGCCTTGTTTGACTTACACATATGTTTGCACCTCGAGAAAGGCCTCGTTTGACTCAACCACATCATTTACGCCTCAAGCCAAGCCTCGTTTGACTCAACCATATCATTTGCACCTCGAGTCGGGACTTGTTTGACTCAACCACATCATTTGCACCTCGAGTCAGGCCTCGTTCGACTCAACCATATCATTTGCAACTCGAGTCGAGCCTTATTTGACTCAACCATATCATTTACACCTCGAGTCAGGCCTCGTTTAACTCAACCATATCATTTGCACCTCTTGTCGGGACTCATTTGACTGAACCACATTATTTGCACCTCGAGTCGTGCCTCATTTGACTCAACCATATCATTTGCACCTCGAGTTGGGCCTCGTTTGACTCCACCACATCATTTGCATCTCGAGTCAAGCCTCATTTGACTCAACCATATCATTTGCACCTCGAGTTGGGCCTCATTTGACTCAACCACATCATTTGCACCTTCAGTCGTGGCTCATTTGACTCAACCATATCATTTGCGCCTCGAGGTGGGCCTTGTTTGACTCACCCTTATGTTGGCAACTTGAGTTGGGCCTCATTTGACTACACATATCATTTGTGTTGTGAGTTGGGCCTTTTTGACTCAACCATATCATTTGCACCTCGAGCCGGGCTTCGTTTGACTGAGCCTTATCATTTGTGCCTTGAGTCAGGCCTCGTTTGACTCAACCATATCATTTGTGCCTTGAGTTGGGCATTGTTTAACTCACCCTTCTCATTTGACCCTCGAGTCGGGCCTCGTTTGATTTAACCATATCATCAGTGCCATAAGTCGGGATTCGTTTGACTAAGCCTTATCATTTGCGCCTCGAGTCGGGCCTTGTTTGACTCACCCATATGTTTGCACCTTGAGTCAGGTCTCGTTTGACTCACCCATATCATTTGCTCCTCGAGTCAGGACTTGTTTGACTTAACCAAATCATTTTTGCCTCGAGTTAAGCCTTGTTTCACTCACCCATGTGTTTGTGCCTTGAGTGGGGCCTCATTTGACTCAACCATATCATTTGTACCTCGAGTCAGGTCTCGTTTGACTCAGCCATATCATTCGCGCCTCGACTTGCGCCACTTTTGAGTCAACTATATCATTTGTGTGTCGAGTCAGGCCTCGTTTGACTTACACATATGTTTGCATCTCGAAAAAGGCCTCATTTGACTCAACCTTGCGCCTTGAGTCGGGCATCGTTTGACTCAACCATATCATTAGCGCCTCAGGTCAAGACTCATTTGACTTACACATATGTTTGCACCTCGAGATTGGCCTCGTTTGACTCAACCACATCATTTGCATCTCGAGTTGGGCCTCGTTTGACTCAACCATATCATTTGCACCCTGAGTTGGGCCTTGTTTGACTCAACCATATCATTTGCACCTCGAGTCGGGCCTCGTTTAACTCAACCATATCATTTGCACCTCTTGTCAGGACTTGTTTGACTTACACATATGTTTGCACCTTGAGATGGGCCTCATTTGACTCAACCACATCATTTGAGGCTCAAGTCAGGCCTCGTTTGACTCAACCATATCATTTGCAGCTTGAGTCGGGCCTCGTTTGACTCAACCATATCATTTGCACCTCGAGTTGGGCCTTGTTTGACTCAATCATATCATTTGCACCTCGAGTTGTGCCTCGTTTGACTTAACCATATTATTTGAGCCTCGAGTCGGGACTTGTTTGACTTACACATATGTTTGCACCTTGAGATGGGCCTCGTTTGACTCAACCACATCATTTGAGGCTCAAGTCAGGCCTCATTTGACTCAACCATCACTTGCACCTCGAGTCGGGCCTCGTTTGACTCAACCACATCATTTGCACCCCGAGTTGGGCCTCGTTTGACTCAACCATATCATTTGCACCTCGAGTCAGGCCTCATTTAACTCAACCATATCATTTGCACCTCTTGTTGGGACTCGTTTGACTGAACCATATCATTTGCACCTTGAGTCGCGCCTCGTTTGACTTAACCATATCATTTGAGCCTTGAGTCAGGACTCGTTTGACTCAACCATATCATTTGCACCCCGAGTTGGGTCGTGTTTGACTCAACCATATCATTTGCACCTCGAGTCATGCCACGTTTGACTTAACCATATCATTTGAGCCTCGAGTTAGGACTTGTTTGACTTACACATATGTTTACACCTTGAGATGGGCCTCGTTTGACTCAACCACATCATTTGAACCTCAAGTCAGGCCTCGTTTGACTCTACCCTATCATTTGCACCTCGAGTCGGGCCTTGTTTGACTTAAGCATATCATTTGCACCCCGAGTTAGGCCTTGTTTAACTCAACCATATCATTTGCACCTCTAGTCATGCGTCGTTTGACTTAACCATATCATTTGAGCCTTGAGTCGGGGCTTGTTTGACTTACACATATGTTTGCACCTTGAGATGGGCCTCATTTGACTCAACCACATCATTTGAGGCTGAAGTCAAGCCTCATTTGACTCAACCATATCATTTGCACCATGAGTCAGGCCTCGTTTGACTCAACCATATCATTTGCACCCTGAGTTGGGCCTTGTTTGACTCAACCATATCATTTGCACCTCGAGTCATGCCTCGTTTAACTTAACCATATCATTTGAGCCTCGAGTCAGGACTTGTTTGACTTACACATATGTTTGCACCTTGAGATGGGCCTCGTTTGACTCAACCACATCATTTGAGGCTCAAGTCATGCCTTGTTTCTCCCAACCATATCATTTGCCCCTCGAGTCGGGCCTTGTTTGACTCAACCATATCATTTGCACGCCGAGTTAGGCCTTGTTTGACTGAACCATATCATTTGCACCTTGAGTCACACCTCGTTTGACTTAACCATATCATTTGAGCCTCGAGTCTACACTTGTTTGACTTACACATATGTTTGCACCATGAGATGGGCCTCATTTGACTCAACCACATCATTTGAGGCTCAAGTCAGGCCTCGTTTGACTCAACCATATCATTTGCACCTCGAGTTAGGCCTCATTTGACTCAACCATATCATTTACACCCCGAGTTGGGCCTCGTTTGACTCAACCATATCATTTGCACCCCGAGTTGGGCCTTGTTTAACTCAACCATATCATTTGTACCTCGAGTCGAGCCTCGTTTAACTCAACCATATCATTTGCAACTCTTGCCAAGACTCGTTTGATTGAACCATATCATTTGCACCTCGAGTCATGCCTCGTTTGACTTAACCATATCATTTGAGCCTCGAGTCGGGACTTGTTTGACTTACACATATGTTTGCACCTTAAGATGGGCCTCGTTTGACTCAACCACATCATTTGTAGCTCAAGTCAGGCCTCGTTTGACTCAACCATATTATTTGCACCTCGTGTCAGGCCTCGTTTGACTCAACCATATCATTTGCACCCCGAGTTGGGCCTCGTTTAACTCAACCATATCATTTGCACCTCGAGTCGTGCCTTGTTTGACTAACCCCTTTGTTTGCAACTTGAGTCGGGCCTCGTTTGACTCAACCATATCATTTGTGCCTCGAGTCGGTTGTCGTTTGACTCAACCATATCATTTGTGCCTCGAGTCAGACATCGTTTGACTCACCCTTCTCATTTAGGGCTCGAGTCGGGCCTCGTTTGACTCAACCTTATCAATAGTGCCTCGAGTCAGGAATCATTTGACTTACACATCATTTGCGCCTCGAGTCATCCTCGTTTGACTCAACCATATCATTTGCACCTTGAGTCGGGCCTCGTTTGACTCAACCACATCATTTACACCTTGAGTCTTCCCTCGTTTGACTTAACTATATCATTTGCCCCTCGAGCCGGGCTTCATTTGACTAAGTCTTATCATTTGTGCCTCGAGTTGGGCCTCGTTTGATTCAACCATATCATCTGCGTCTCGAGTCTGGCCTCGTTTGACTCACCCATATATTTGCGCCTCAAGTCTGGCCTCGTTTGACTCAATAATATCATCTGTGCCTCGAGTCCGACCTCGTTTGACTCACCCATATGTTTGCGCCTCAAGTCAGGCCTCGTTTGACTAAGCCTTATCATTGGCACCTCGAGTCCGGCCTCGTTTGACTTAACCATATCATCTGCACCTTGAGTCGGGCCTCTTTTGACTCACCCGTATCATTTGCGCCTCAAGTTGGGACTTGTTTAATTTAACCAAATCATTTGCGCCTCGAGTTAAGCCTCGTTTCACTCACCCATGTGTTTGCGCCTTGAGTGGGGCCTTGTTTGACCCTCCCATATCATTTGTACCTCAAGTCAGGCCTTGTTTGACTCAGTCATCTCATTTGCGCCTTGACTCGGGCCTCTTTTGAGTCAACCATATCATTTGTGCATCGAGTCGGGTCTTGTTTGACTTACACATATGTTTGCAACTCGAGAAAGGCCTCATTTGACTCAACCACATCATTTGTGCCACGAGTTAGGCCTCATTTGGCTCAACCATATCATTAGCACCTTGAGTCGGGACTCATACGACTTACACATATGTTGGCACCTCGAGATGGGCCTCATTTGACTCAACCACATCATTTGCGCCTCAAGTCGGGCCTCGTTTGACTCAACCATATCGTTTGCACCTCGAGTCGAACCTCGTTTAACTCAAACATATCATTTGCACCTCTTGTCGGGACTCGTTTAACATAACCACATCATTTGCACCTCGAGTCGTGCCTCCTTTGACTCAGCCATATCATTTACACCTTGAGTCAGGCCTGGTTTGACTCAACCATATCATTTGAGCATCGAGTCGGGACTTGTTTGACTTACACATATATTTACAACTCGGGATGGGCCTCATTTGACTCAACCACATCATTTGTGCCTCGAGTCAGGTCTCGTTTGACTCAACCATATCATTTGCACCACAAGTCGGGCCTCGTTTGACTCAACCACATTCTTTGCACCTGAGTCGTGCCTTGTTTGACTTAACCGTATCATTTGTGCCTTGAAGTGGGCCTCGTTTGACACACCCTTATGTTTACAACTTGAGTCGGGCCTTGTTTGACTTACACATATGTTTGCCCTTGAGATGGGCCTCGTTTGACTCAACCACATTATTTGAGCCTCAAGGCCTCGTTTGACTCAACCATATCATTTGCACCTCGAATTGGGCCTCGTTTGACTCAACCATATCATTTGCACCTCGAGTTGGGCCTTATTTGACTCAACCATATCATTTGCAACTCGAGTCAGGCCTTGTTTAACTCAACCATATCATTTGCACCTCTTGTTGGGACTCGTTTGACTGAACCATATCATTTGCACCTCGAGTCGCGCCTCGTTTGACTTAACCATATCATTTGAGCCTCGAGTCTGGACTTGTTTGACTTACACATATGTTTACACCTTGAGATGGGCCTCTTTTGATTCAACCACATCATTTGAGGCTCAAGCTAGTCCTCGTTTGACTAAACCATATCCTTTTGCACCTCGAGTCGAGCCTCGTTTAACTCAACCATATCATTTGCACCCCTAGTTGGGCCTTGTTTAACTCAACCATATGATTTGCACCTCGAGTCGTGCCTCGTTTGACTAACCCTTTTGTTTGCAACTTGAGTCGGGCCTCGTTTGACTCAACCATATCATTTGCACCCCGAGCATATCATTTGCACCTTGAGTCGGGCCTCGTTTAACACAACCATATCATTTGCACCTCTTGTTAGGACTCTATGGCTGAACCATATCATTTGCACCTCGAGTTGTGCCTCGTTTGGCATAACCATATCATTTGAGCCTCGACTCGGCACTTGTTTGACTTACACATATGTTTGCACCTTGAGATGGGCCTCGTTTGACTCAACCACATCATTTGAGGCTAATGTCAGGCCTCGTTTGACTCACCCATATGTTTGTGCCTCAAGTCAGGCCTCGTTTGACTAAGCCTTATCATTGGTGCCTCGAGTCGGGCCTCGTTTGACTCAACCATATAATCTGCACCTCGAGTCGGGCCTCATTTCACTCACCCGTATCATTTGCGCCTCGAGTTGAGCCTCGTTTCACTCACCCATGTGTTTGCGCCTTAAGTGGGGCCTCGTTTGACCCTCCCATATCATTTGTACCTCGAGTTAGGCCTTGTTTGACTTAGTCATCTCATTTGTGCCTTGACTCGGGCATCTTTTGAGTCAACCATATCATTTGTGCATTGAGTCGGGTCTTGTTTGACTTACACATATGTTTGCTCCTCGAGAAAGGCCTTGTTTGACTCAACCACATCATTTGTGCCTCGAGTCAGGCCTCATTTGACTCAACCATATCATTAGCGCCTTGAGTCAGGACTCGTACGACTTACACATATGTTGGCACCTCGAGATGGGCCTCATTTGACTCAACCACATCATTTGCACCTCGAGTCGGGCCTCGTTTGACTCAACCATATCGTTTGCACCTCGAGTCGAACCTCGTTTAACTCAACCATATCATTTGCACCTCTTGTCGGGACTCGTTTAACAGAACCACATCATTTGCACCTTGAGTCGTGCCTCCTTTGACTCAACCATATCATTTGCACCTTGAGTCAGGCCTGGTTTGACTCAACCATATCATTTGAGCATCGAGTCGGGACATGTTTGACTTACACATATCTTTGTAACTCGAGATGGGCCTCGTTTGACTCAACCACATCATTTGTGGCTCGAGTCAGGCCTCGTTTGAGTCAACCATATCATTTGAACCACGAGTCAGGCCTCGTTTGACTCAACCACATTCTTTGCACCTGAGTCGTGCCTTGTTTGACTTAACCATATCATTTGCGCCTTGAGGTGGGCCTCATTTGACACACCCTTATGTTTACAACTTGAGTCGGGCCTTGTTTGACTCACACATATCATTTGAGCCTCTAGTCAGAACTTGTTTGTCTTACACATATGTTTGCACCTTGAGATGGGCCTCGTTTGACTTAACCACATCATTTGAGCCTCAAGTCAGGCCTCGTTTGACTCAACCATATCATTTGCACCACGAGTTGGGCCTCGTTTGACTCAACCATATCATTTGCACCCCGAGTTGGGCCTTATTTGACTCAACCATATCATTTGCACCTCGAGTCGGGCCTCGTTTAACTCAACCATATCATTTGCACCTCTTGTTGGGACTCGTTTGACTGAACCATATCATTTGCACCTCGAGTCGCGCCTCGCTTAACTTAACCATATCATTTGAGCCTCGAGTCTGCACTTGTTTGACTTACACATATGTTTGCACCTTGAGATGGGCCACTTTTGATTCAACCACATCATTTAAGGCTCAAGCCAGGCCTCGTTTGACTAAACCATATCCTTTTGCACCTCGAGTCGGGCCTTGTTTAATTCAACCATATCATTTGCACCCCTAGTTAGGCCTTGTATGACTAAATCATATCATTTGCACCCCGAGTCGTGCCTCATTTGACTAACCCTTTTGTTTACAACTTGAGTCCGACCTCGTTTGACTCAACCATATCATTTGCACCCTGAGTTGGGCCTTGTTTGACTCAACCATATCATTTGCACCTTGAGTCGGGCCTCGTTTAACACAACCATATCATTTGCACCTCTTGTCGGGACTCGTATGACTGAGCCATATCATTTGCACCTCGAGTTACGCCTCGTTTGACATAACCATATCATTTGAACCTCGACTCGGGACTTGTTTGACTTACACATATGTTTGCACCTTGAGTTGGGCCTCGTTTGACTCAACCACATCATTTGAGGCTAATGTCAGGCCTCGTTTGACTCAACCATATCATTTGCACCTTGAGTCAGGCCTCGTTTGACTCAACCATATCATTTGCACTCGGAGTTGGGCCTTGTTTGACTCAACCATATCATTTGCACCTCGAGTCGTGCCTCGTTTGACAAACCCTTTTGTTTACAACTTGAGTCGGGCCTCGTTTGACTCAACCATATCATTTGTGCCTCAAGTCAAGCTTCGTTTGACTGAGCCTTATCATTTGTCCCTCGAGTCAGGCATCGTTTGACTCAACCATATCATTTGTACCTCGAGTCGGACATCGTTTGACTCACCCTTCTCATTTAGGCCTCGAGTCGGGCCTCGTTTGACTCAACCATATCAATAGCACCTCGAGTCGGGAATCATTTGACTTGCACATATGTTTGCACCTCAGGATGGGCCTTGTTTGACTCAACCACATTATTTGTGCCTTGAGTCAGTCCTCGTTTGACTCAACCATATCATTTGCACCTCGAGTCGGGCCTCGTTTGACTCAACCACATCATTTACACCTCGAGTCTTGCCTTGTTTGACTTAACCATATCATTTGTACCTCGGGCCGGGCTTCGTTTGACTAAGTCTTATCATTTGTGCCTCGAGTTAGGCCTCATTTGATTCAACCATATCATCTGCGCCTCGAGTCCGGCCTCGTTTGACTTACCCATACGTTTGCGCCTCAAGTCGGGCCTCGTTTGACTCAACAATATCATCTGCGCCTCGAGTCCGGCCCCGTTTGACTCACCCATATGCTTGCGCCTCGAGTCAAGCCACGTTTGACTAAGCCTTATCATTTGCGCCTCGAGTCGGGCCTCATTTGACTCAACCTTATCATCTGCACCTCGAGTCGGGCCTCATTTGACTCACCCGTATCATTTGCGCCTCGAGTCGGGACTTGTTTGATTTAACCAAATCATTTACGCCTCAAGTTGAGCCTCGTTTCACTCACCCATGTGTTTGCGCCTTGAGTGGGGCCTCGTTTGACCCTCCCATATCATTCGTACCTCGAGTCAGGCCTTGTTTGACTCAGTCATCTTATTTGCCCCTCGACTCGAGCCTCTTTTGAGTCAACCATATCATTTGTGCGTCAAGTCGGGTCTTGTTTGACTTACACATATGTTTGCACCTCGAGAAAGGCCTCGTTTGACTTAACCACATTATTTGTGCCTTGAGTCAGGCCTCATTTGACTCAACCATATCATTAGCGCCTTGAGTTGGGACTCGTACAACTTACACATATGTTGGCACCTCGAGATGGGCCTCATTTGACTTAACCACATCATTTGCACCTCGAGTCGGGCCTTGTTTGACTCAACCATATCATCTGCACCTCAAGTCGGGCCTCGTTTGACTCAACCATATCGTTTGCACCTCGAGTTGAACCTCGTTTAACTCAACCATATCATTTGCACCTCTTGTCGGGACTCGTTTAACAGAACCACATCATTTGCACCTCAAGTCGTGCCTTGTTTGACTCAACCATATCATTTGCACCTCGAGTCAGGCCTGGTTTGACTCAACCATATCATTTGAGCATCGAGTCGGTACTTGTTTGACTAACACATATCTTTGCACCTCGAGATGGGCCTCGTTTGACTCAACCACATCATTTGTGCCTCGAGTCAGGCCTCGTTTGACTCAACTATATCATTTGCACCACGAGTCGGGCCTTGTTTGACTCAACCATATTCTTTGCACCTGAGTCGTGCCTTGTTTGACTTAACCATATCAATTGCGCCTTGAGCTGGGCCCCGGTTGACTCATCCTTATGTTTACAACTCGAGTCGGGCCTTGTTTGACTCACACATATCATTTGAGCCTCTAGTCAGGACTTGTTTGACTTACACATATATTTGCACCTTGAGATGGGCCTCGTTTGACTCAACCACATCATTTGAGCCTCAAGTCAGGCCTCGTTTGACTCAACCATATCATTTGCACCTTGAGTCAGGCCTCGTTTGACTCAACCATATCATTTGCACCTCGAGTTCGGCCTCGTTTAACTCAACCATATCATTTGCACCTTTTGTTGGGACTCGTTTGACTGAACCATATCATTTGCACCTTGAGTCGCGCCTTGTTTGACTTAACCGTATCATTTGAGCCTCAAGTCTGGACTTGTTTGACTTACACATATGTTTGCACCTTGAGATGGGCCTCGTTTGACTCAACCATATCATTTGAGGCTCAAGCCAAGCCTCGTTTGACTCAACCATATCATTTGCACCCCGAGTTGGGCCTTGTTTGACTCAACCATATCATTTGCACCTCGAGTCGGTCCTCGTTTAACTCAACCATATCATTTGCACCTCTTGTCGGGACTCGTTTGACTAAACCATATCATTTGCACCTCGAGTCGCGCCTCGTTTGACTTAACCATAACATTTGAGCCTCGACTCGGGACTTGTTTAACTTACACATATGTTTGCACCTTGAGATACGCCTCGTTTGACTCAACCACATCATTTGAGGCTAATGTCAGGCCTCGTTTGACTCAACCATATCATTTGCACCTCGTGTCGGGCCTCGTTTGACTCAACCATATCATTTGCACCCCGAGTTGGGCCTTATTTGACTCAACCATATCATTTGCACCTCGAGTCGGGCCTCGTTTAACTCAACCATATCATTTGCACCTCTTGTTGGGACTCGTTTGACTGAACCATATCATTTGCACCTCGAGTCGCGCCTCGCTTAACTTAACCATATCATTTGAGCCTCGAGTCTGCACTTGTTTGACTTACACATATGTTTGCACCTTGAGATGGGCAACTTTTGATTCAACCACATCATTTAAGGCTCAAGCCAAGCCTCGTTTGACTAAACCATATCCTTTTGCACCTCGAGTCGGGCCTTGTTTAATTCAACCATATCATTTGCACCCCTAGTTAGGCCTTGTATGACTCAACCATATCATTTGCACCCCGAGTCGTGCCTCATTTGACTAACCCTTTTGTTTACAACTTGAGTCCGACCTCGTTTGACTCAACCATATCATTTGCACCCCGAGTTGGGCCTTGTTTGACTCAACCATATCATTTGCACCTTGAGTCGGGCCTCGTTTAACACAACAATATCATTTGCACCTCTTGTCGGGACTCGTATGACTGAGCCATATCATTTGCACCTCGAGTTACGCCTCGTTTGACATAACCATATCATTTGAGCCTCGACACGGGACTTGTTTGACTTACACATATGTTTGCACCTTGAGTTGGGCCTCGTTTGACTCAACCACATCATTTGAGGCTAATGTCAGGCCTCGTTTGACTCAACCATATCATTTGCACCTTGAGTCAGGCCTCGTTTGACTCAACCATATCATTTGCACCTGGAGTTGGGCCTTGTTTGACTCAACCATATCATTTGCACCTCGAGTCGTGCCTCGTTTGACAAACCCTTTTGTTTACAACTTGAGTCGGGCCTCGTTTGACTCAACCATATCATTTGTGCCTCAAGTCAAGCTTTGTTTGACTGAGCCTTATCATTTGTCCCTCGAGTCAGGCATCGTTTGACTTAACCATATCATTTGTACCTTGAGTTGGACATCGTTTGACTCACCCTTCTCATTTAGGCCTCGAGTCGGCCCTCGTTTAACTCAACCATATCAATAGCACCTCGAGTCGGGAATCATTTGACTTGCACATATGTTTGCACCTTAGGATGGGCCTCGTTTGACTCAACCACAACATTTGTGCCTTGAGTCAGTCCTCGTTTGACTCAACCATATCATTTGCACCTCGAGTCGGGCCTCGTTTGACTCAACCACATCATTTACACCTCGAGTCTTGCCTTGTTTGACTTAACCATATCATTTGTACCTCGAGTCGGACATCGTTTGACTCACCCTTCTCATTTAGGCCTCGAGGCGGCCCTCGTTTGACTCAACCATATCAATAGCACCTCGAGTCGGGAATCATTTGACTTGCACATATGTTTGCACCTTAGGATGGGCCTCGTTTGACTCAACCACAACATTTGTGCCTTGAGTCAGTCCTCGTTTGACTCAACCATATCATTTGCACCTCGAGTCGGGCCTCGTTTGACTCAACCACATCATTTACACCTCGAGTCTTGCCTTGTTTGACTTAACCATATCATTTGTACCTCGAGTCAGACATCGTTTAACTCACCCTTCTCATTTAGGCCTCGAGTCGGCCCTCGTTTGACTCAACCATATCAATAGCACCTCGAGTCGGGAATCATTTGACTTGCACATATGTTTGCACCTTAGGATGGGCCTCGTTTGACTCAACCACAACATTTGTGCCTTGAGTCAGTCCTCGTTTGACTCAACCATATCATTTGCACCTCGAGTCGGGCCTCGTTTGACTCAACCACATCATTTACACCTCGAGTCTTGCCTTGTTTGACTTAACCATATCATTTGTACCTCGGGCCGGGCTTCGTTTGACTAAGTCTTATCATTTGTGCCTCGAGTTGGGCCTCGTTTGATTCAACCATATCATCTGCGCCTCGAGTCCGGCCTCGTTTGACTTACCCATATGTTTGCGCCTCAAGTCGGGCCTCGTTTGACTCAACAATATCATCTGCGCCTCGAGTCTGGCCCCGTTTGACTCACCCATATGTTTGCGCCTCGAGTCGGGCCTCGTTTGACTCAACCTTATCATCTGCACCTCGAGTCGGGCCTCATTTGACTCACCTGTATCATTTGCGCCTCGAGTCGGGACTTGTTTGATTTCACCAAATCATTTGCGCCTCGAGTTGAGCCTCATTTCACTCACCCATGTGTTTGCGCCTTGAGTGGGGCCTCGTTTGACCCTCCCATATCATTCGTACCTCGAGTCAGGCCTTGTTTGACTCAGTCATCTTATTTGCCCCTTGACTCGGGCCTCTTTTGAGTCAACCATATCATTTGTGCGTCAAGTCGGGTTTTGTTTGACTTACACATATGTTTGCACCTCGAGAAAGGCCTCGTTTGACTCAACCACATCATTTGTGCCTCGAGTCAGGCCTCATTTGACTCAACCATATCATTAGCGCCTTGAGTCGGGACTCGTACAACTTACACATATGTTGGCACCTCGAGATGGGCCTCATTTGACTTAACCACATCATTTGCACCTCGAGTCGGGCCTTGTTTGACTCAACCATATCATCTGCACCTCAAGTCGGGCCTCCTTTGACTCAACCATATCGTTTGCACCTCGAGTTGAACCTCGTTTAACTCAACCATATCATTTGCACCTCTTGTCGGGACTCGTTTAACAGAACCACATAAGTTGCACCTCGAGTCGTGCCTCGTTTGACTCAACCATATCATTTGCACCTCGAGTTAGGCCTGGTTTGACTCAACCATATCATTTGAGCATCGAGTCGGCACTTGTTTGACTAACACATATCTTTGCACCTCGAGATGGGCCTCGTTTGACTCAACCACATCATTTGTGCCTCGAGTCAGGCCTCGTTTGACTCAACTATATCATTTGCACCACGAGTCGGGCCTTGTTTGACTCAACCATATTCTTTGCACCTGAGTCGTGCCTTGTTTGACTTAACCATATCAATTGCGCCTTGAGCTGGGCCCCGGTTGACTCATCCTTATGTTTACAACTCGAGTCGGGCCTTGTTTGACTCACACATATCATTTGAGCCTCTAGTCAGGACTTGTTTGACTTACACATATATTTGCACCTTGAGATGGGCCTCGTTTGACTCAACCACATCATTTGAGCCTCAAGTCAGGCCTCGTTTGACTCAACCATATCATTTGCACCTTGAGTCAGGCCTCGTTTGACTCAACCATATCATTTGCACCTCGAGTTCGGCCTCGTTTAACTCAACCATATCATTTGCACCTTTTGTTGGGACTCGTTTGACTGAACCATATCATTTGCACCTTGAGTCGCGCCTTGTTTGACTTAACCGTATCATTTGAGCCTCAAGTCTGGACTTGTTTGACTTACACATATGTTTGCACCTTGAGATGGGCCTCGTTTGACTCAACCATATCATTTGAGGCTCAAGCCAAGCCTCGTTTGACTCAACCATATCATTTGCACCCCGAGTTGGGCCTTGTTTGACTCAACCATATCATTTGCACCTCGAGTCGGTCCTCGTTTAACTCAACCATATCATTTGCACCTCTTGTCGGGACTCGTTTGACTAAACCATATCATTTGCACCTCGAGTCGCGCCTCGTTTGACTTAACCATAACATTTGAGCCTCGACTCGGGACTTGTTTAACTTACACATATGTTTGCACCTTGAGATACGCCTCGTTTGACTCAACCACATCATTTGAGGCTAATGTCAGGCCTCGTTTGACTCAACCATATCATTTGCACCTCGTGTCGGGCCTCGTTTGACTCAACCATATCATTTGCACCCCGAGTTGGGCCTTATTTGACTCAACCATATCATTTGCACCTCGAGTCGGGCCTCGTTTAACTCAACCATATCATTTGCACCTCTTGTTGGGACTCGTTTGACTGAACCATATCATTTGCACCTCGAGTCGCGCCTCGCTTAACTTAACCATATCATTTGAGCCTCGAGTCTGCACTTGTTTGACTTACACATATGTTTGCACCTTGAGATGGGCAACTTTTGATTCAACCACATCATTTAAGGCTCAAGCCAAGCCTCGTTTGACTAAACCATATCCTTTTGCACCTCGAGTCGGGCCTTGTTTAATTCAACCATATCATTTGCACCCCTAGTTAGGCCTTGTATGACTCAACCATATCATTTGCACCCCGAGTCGTGCCTCATTTGACTAACCCTTTTGTTTACAACTTGAGTCCGACCTCGTTTGACTCAACCATATCATTTGCACCCCGAGTTGGGCCTTGTTTGACTCAACCATATCATTTGCACCTTGAGTCGGGCCTCGTTTAACACAACAATATCATTTGCACCTCTTGTCGGGACTCGTATGACTGAGCCATATCATTTGCACCTCGAGTTACGCCTCGTTTGACATAACCATATCATTTGAGCCTCGACTCGGGACTTGTTTGACTTACACATATGTTTGCACCTTGAGTTGGGCCTCGTTTGACTCAACCACATCATTTGAGGCTAATGTCAGGCCTCGTTTGACTCAACCATATCATTTGCACCTTGAGTCAGGCCTCGTTTGACTCAACCATATCATTTGCACCTGGAGTTGGGCCTTGTTTGACTCAACCATATCATTTGCACCTCGAGTCGTGCCTCGTTTGACAAATCCTTTTGTTTACAACTTGAGTCGGGCCTCGTTTGACTCAACCATATCATTTGTGCCTCAAGTCAAGCTTTGTTTGACTGAGCCTTATCATTTGTCCCTCGAGTCAGGCATCGTTTGACTTAACCATATCATTTGTACCTTGAGTTGGACATCGTTTGACTCACCCTTCTCATTTAGGCCTCGAGTCGGCCCTCGTTTAACTCAACCATATCAATAGCACCTCGAGTCGGGAATCATTTGACTTGCACATATGTTTGCACCTTAGGATGGGCCTCGTTTGACTCAACCACAACATTTGTGCCTTGAGTCAGTCCTCGTTTGACTCAACCATATCATTTGCACCTCGAGTCGGGCCTCGTTTGACTCAACCACATCATTTACACCTCGAGTCTTGCCTTGTTTGACTTAACCATATCATTTGTACCTCGAGTCGGACATCGTTTGACTCACCCTTCTCATTTAGGCCTCGAGGCGGCCCTCGTTTGACTCAACCATATCAATAGCACCTCGAGTCGGGAATCATTTGACTTGCACATATGTTTGCACCTTAGGATGGGCCTCGTTTGACTCAACCACAACATTTGTGCCTTGA